>OV121097.1:23644233-24844233 GCA_921293015.1 Phorcus lineatus | reverse complement strand
AAGTCATCACTGGGGCTCGAAATGTAATTATCCACTCAGGACAGATAAACATAATCCTCGCATCTTGATGTTTAGTCTTATAAAAATTCACACATAAGCTGAGGTATGTACGTCCTTTATACAATTATCATAAAAGCAATGTTCTAAGCTTGTAACGACCGTTTAAAAGTAAGGATATTAAAAAACTACCGAGTCAAAAAGACAACACCGACAGTGAGCAAAGGAACAGGAAATGCAAAAAAATTTACATGACACTTGAGCGGTTCAATGCCAGAAAACACCTTTGTTAAGCAGGGCATGTTAGCCTGTGACAGCCGGTTGTTGCTACTAAGTCTAAACTGATTGAATTTTCTGCCAGGGATACATAATTTAACTTTACTGTACTTGCGTAAATGTCTATTTCACAAAAGGTGTTAGTCAGTACCTAATCTAAATTGGTATTTGCGATCTTTAAAGTGAAATATATATGTCCTTCTATGTAAAGGTATAATGTAATTATTCTGTTTTGCAATCAAGAATTTAAATTTATTGTTTTGATCTTCATCTAATTTATGAGTTAATAAATGATGAGTTGATTATCGATAATTATACACAGTCCTTTTGTAAAAGACTACTTTGTTCATGAAGTGTACACTTCTTTTGTTTTGCATGAAAGGTTTTCTGCATATTGCTTTGGCCGTCATTGTATGTGTACGTACTAATATGAGATGTTTCATGCACATTAAATGTCCAGCTATATTACAAACTGTGTCACTATGTTCTTTTACCAAATGGATTGGTAAGAAATTATTACAATGTATTAAATTCTTTTATTATTCCCATGTGTCACGATTTTGTATGAATGTAATATTCATCCTTAATTTTATTTCTTTTTATTTGACAACTTAAACAAAATTAGATGACCACTTTAAGTAAGGGAGTCGAACATGATGCAGGCGGTCTTAAAACATTTTCTTCATAGTGTATCTCATTATTGCATTATTAGAACCAAATACAATAAGCCAGCAGTGGAAACACCTTATGTTCACTGATTTATTTGTGAATTATATTTACATATATTAAATTGCAATTAGATGATCTACGAGAAACAATCCCGAACCCATTAGCATTTCCCAATAAATTAAAGTGAGCGTCAGTGAAATATTGTTTTTGTTTTGTAACGATAAAGAATGACATTCCAAAAGTATAACTGTGATGGGAAACACTAGTCGCAAGAAAAACAAGATAGTTTATGAGTTTTCCACTTATGTTTCAGACAATGATTTGTATACATTGCAAGAAAAATAAGAATCTGAGAATTTTACAGCTTGTGTGTTGAAAAAAAATCGTATTTACTTTCTGTAACGACAACCACTCTCCATCATTTGGCCGGAAATTGTTATGTGTCACTATGCCTTTCATTTACATAAAATCATATTAGCTGATATCAATTTTGAAGTAAGAGACATGAATAAAATGTAGATCAGATTACTTCTGATAAATTGTATTCTCACAGGATTCCATGCATGTCTGTAATGGGGAAAGAAATAATTGTTATGTGTCACAATGACTTTCATTTACAACGATCCCATAAGCTGATTTCAATTTTAAAGTAAGAGAAATGAATAAAAAACCAGATGAGATTACCTATGATAAAGTGTAACCACGCAGGAATTCTTGCATGTTTCCAACTCCCCATGCATTGCAATGAGTGAAGTGTCCAGTGCATGTTGATGGCTTTGCTTGGTAGTTATATCGATAGAGAAATCACATATCCAATGACAAGATAAGTTACATTGGGAGCAAAGCAATGATGGAGGGGGGTTTGCTTCTAGATGAAAGAAGAAGTGAATCAGAAAAGAGAAGTGACATTTCACTGACAAGAACATATTTCTTAACAAGGGGAACCTTTCTCGTTTATAGATAATAACATAGATGTAGATGTATGCCTGATGTTGCCAATAAATATCAGACATAATGAACATCCTTTGCAATTGTAGCTCATTCTTTCCAAAAAGTGCAATTTGCAAGAACTATATTTGATATTAATCCTTATAGTAGAATGGATATTTAAAAATTTTGGGGGGAAATCAGAAACGTGATGTACTGGATTTGCAAGTAGATTTTAGATTGAAGCTGAATGTGAAGCAAGAGTTGTATCACGTGCCTACATTCATACACTCTAGGTTGAGCTCCTAAAAGAGGACTGAGAATAAAATGGAAGATATTCTAACCATCTGTGACGTTGAATAGGATTCGACCCTCATTTGACTAATTGACTGCAATGACGTCCATAACGTAGATGGTCCTATGAAAAATGCTTCCGTTCCATGTTAATAACTTAGGAGAAAATTATCAAAGAATGTTCACACTCTTTAACATTCTTTCTGCATATGCGACTTAAGTTACTTATTGAGGTCATGCATTGAATGCATGTCCTATTGTGGTTACTGTGATGGTTATTGTTCGGGAACTGAATTTTGTTTAAAACGACCTCAATCACAATATTTATACTATTTATTCATCAAACTTGTTATGGGTAAAAATCATCACAAGATGAATCAGGGGTCTTCTACTCAATTTCTATGCATATGGTATTTTCTGCATTTTAGTAAATCTTTAATAGTTTTTGTATAGTAAGGTTTCTTCAATTTACATTTGTGATCTAATGCGAATAAATTTGTTGGGAATGAGAATGGAAATATACTTATATACTATAAGGTTCAGAGTGAACCTGTCTTTAATAAAACAATCTTACATGTGAAAGGTAAATAATGTTTCCTCTTCACACTACAGTGCGGCAGTTACTCAAAGTGTTTTAGAAACATCAAACGGTTTCCGAAGGGAATTTAAAAGGGGACACAGAAGATGGCAAACTTGTTGATTACTTCATTCGTTTATTAAACACGTCAATAGAATTTCCAATGAGACCAAATATAAAGGATCCCAAATGACAGTAGAATATTTCATACCTACGTGGATGTTTTCCAAGACTATCCCGTGTTCTATTTCTTTGGGTAAATTCAAAACTTTTACTGTCTTTACCTACACTAACTACTATTTCCTGCATTTAGAGAGAGCACTCTATTATCAAATGACGGCTGCTACCGATGATAATGTGGAAAGTAAAACATGGATCGTCCAGTAACTGCTGATTATTGAGACTGAAAGATTTGTAAAAATAAACAAGTGCTGTATGTCACCATATCCTTCAAATGTAGACATTTTACACATATCTAAATCTATACTTTAGTAGTTCATGACATAATTATATGCCTGGATGGGATCATTGCCTGGAAACACGACCTTCCTAAGGTTGAAAAATTAATAACGTGTGGCGCGACCTCATGTGTTTTCTTGGGTAGCAAATAACTGTCAAAATTGTTTCATGGCTGCACTGTTAGGTGGCTAGAATAGTTAATGAATATCCTGTCTTCTCTGCAAGTCTTTTTCACTATCCGGCTGTTAGAGCAAATGCATTGTCATCTCCCAGTCAAACAGTACAGATGCATATCAAAAGTTTGTTCACGTGCCACTGTACCGTAGTGCAAATATCATGTAATTTTGGTCTTGTTTGGACGTTAATAAAAAGACTTCAGCAAAACTGACAATTATTCATCCATTGTCCATGTCTAAATTAGCCATTGTTTAACTTATTTTGAAATCCTTTTTATCTCATGCAACAATTCGAATTTTGGCATGATGAAATACACAGAAGGGGGTCATTTTTCGAAATTCTGATTTCCTGAAATTTCGATTTGAATATCCAAGTTCCAATCTCTGAGAAAAATATCAGCACAGTCACAGTAACGTTGTGGACAGAAACATCACTTGTGTTTAACGCTGTTGATCAATTCAAATGGATTTTGTAGTGAAAATAAAAATGAGTGTTTTTGGAATTTTTACCTCTGGTCACTTTAATGACATGCCAAAACTGCTATGGTTAACTGTTGGGTATGACATCAAGTTTACGTTTAAAGTACACTGGAGTGTCACTTCATTATTGAAAATTCAACATTATCTGTTTCTTTCTCGTATATTTCACTCTTCAAGGTCAGTTAACCGTTACATTGAATTCAAGATAATACATGAACCGATCAAGGAACGTTCTACTTTGTAAGCCGACGTTATTAATCCTCCCGTCCCTTAACCGCATTCTTCCGTCTACAAAGTAAAACATGCACAACGATGCTGACGGGTCATTACTGGTACTATGTCCCTTCTAGCAATATATCCAAATTGGAGTAATCTGTTATTTAGACTTTGCCTGGAAATCCCTCCTTTACGAGTAATGGTGAATAAATGTTGATTACTTCTCGCAGTCTTGACGGCTTGCATTTTTACGAAGCGTACGTACGTCCTTTTCTTCTTCCTTGGGAGTATAGTGTTATGACTTTATCACATTTTTTAATTATTTGCACAATTCTTATACAATCATTACAGTTAGCAACGATGACATGATCGGTTGACGATGTGCAACTCATTCAAAAAATATGAATAGGTGTTGCAGTTTGTGTAAGATCAGCCATCGTGAGTTGAACGTTTGATTTAAAATAAAACGACTCTTCAACATCAGATCACAAAACACTTTAGATTTTTACCATGGATGTTTGTTGGAGAACACCTTTTCAATGCAATATTTAATATATTATGAAATAAGACAAATCCTTTGCATACTAAACTAAAATCGTTGAGTATTCAGAGGATACTGATAAGATAAGAAAACTGCTGAAAGTAATCAATAACTGAGTAAA
Source organism: Phorcus lineatus (assembly GCA_921293015.1). Taxonomy (NCBI): domain Eukaryota; kingdom Metazoa; phylum Mollusca; class Gastropoda; order Trochida; family Trochidae; genus Phorcus; species Phorcus lineatus. The sequence continues at coordinate 24,839,500 of OV121097.1, read as the reverse complement.
GTAAAGTAAAAAGTAAAACATGTTTCTAAACAACAATCTTTTTCAATTCTTTTAAGATTTTAAAGGTCAATGTCCAACTAAGTCAAGTACACAGAGTTCACTATTCTCAATTTGCTCAGGGTGAATTCTTCTTAGTTACTGATGCAACTCTCGTATTCCCCGCAGTTAATTACTGCCAGTGACATTCATCAATATCTCCAAGTTTCGTCAGTTTATTTGCAACTAGCAAATATAAAATTGTCTAAATCAGAAAACTTACATTGGCATTTCCTTAATAGAAGTAACCTACCATCTACGAGATGGAACACAGATTATCAAATATAAAAAACAGCAACCTCATAGACATCTTGACTGAAAGAATACATGGTGGTTTTATGCTTTCCCATGACGTTTTTAGGGCCACCTTTTATTTGTATGATCAGTTAAAAATAATCAATTTTGAAATAAATCGACATTTCAACAATAAGTAATTCTACTTTAACCCTTTTAAGCCCTAAGTAACCAAACACGTCTGATTTCTGACATTCTGAAACTAATATGCTCTGAAACAGCTGAGCAGTTTAGTTAGGCGTTCTATGGCAATGAACACATTATAAACTTACAACAACAACTTGAATAATTACACTATGGGCAGTTGCCTTTTTGTTGATACAATTATTTCTACCAACTTTTCTGAAAATGAAATATTATCAGAGATTCAGACATATCCTATTTACCTTGATCATTCATAGTCGTAAAGGCAATAATAAGGATCAAAGCAGAATATGTAATCAGCAATTTTGTGTGACAATTTTTTAATTTTTAAGGTAAGAAAATCGAATTGCATAGCTTAACCGATACGGTTACCTTTGTTTCATAACTTCTTCTTTTGACTTAAACCATTGTCTTGTGTGTATATATATAATGTACATTACTAACGGTCCAACATAAGTATCATATCTCCTGATTTGTGTTACAATTTACAAATTTAAATGTTTATACAGTGAACAAAACAAAAATCTTTACTTTAGCAGATATACTGGTTATGAACATATCGCTAGGTCGGAGTTAGACTACGTGCAACTGGAATTGAACATCTTCCCAGATAAATGTAAAGGATGCTTCCTTTTCAAAATACTGTGATCTAATTCTTCAAATTGTAACAGATACACAAAATGTCTTCCCGACGGACGTAATCCAAGAGATGGTGAACTTGTTTATTGCTTTTCTCGAGGATTAAACAAGACCAGAGAATTTCCCATGAGACAAGCAGTAGAAGGATGATGCACGTTCAGCTGGTATTGATATCGAAGTAGCTTATCCCGAAATGCCAGTTCTCAGACTATCTTGTTATATTTTTCTCAGTCACTCTGTAGCAAATTTTCCTTAACAGTTGATGACAATTATGTGCATGCTGAAATTATTACACATATTTTTTTATGCAGGTCGATACAAGATCATTGTGATGTCTTTAACGTATTGTAACTAAGTGAAATTTTAACAGATTCGATGTAAATACTCACAAGTTGATCTTAGGTGACAGGAAATATATTCTTTATTTTTCATTCACTTGTTATTTGATAAAAACGTCATGTTTTCAGTTGTATATTTTGCTAACATGTAAAAATAAATAAGGGAGACAACCAGCACGTGTAATACAATACAGTTTTGCCCTGAACGCTAATAACGACATTTGAAGTACAAGGCCTTTGTTCTTAACCAAGACAAAAGAAACATAGTATAATAAAACAAATGGTTTGATTATAAATGGTGCCAGTGTAACCTATAGACAAAGGCAGATAAGAAATAGTTTAAATCCATTTTATATCGTATCAACATTCCTTTTTTTCCTGAAGTCAATAGACAAAAAAACCAGCTTTATATACCTGATCATTACTGTGTAGTTGACAAAATAATTTGAAAGTGTTATGAAAATACGTAAGCAATCATTATCAAATACTTAATACAATTTTCATGGGAGAATATTACAAAACAAGACAAGACAAGACTACGGCCCATATACGCGTGTTACAGTTTCATGTCAATCATGATGTAAATAGTATTAATTACATATTATACAATACAAATTAGTTTGTTATAGATCTACATTTCAAAATTTCATCACGGCGCACTTAAACAAACTTAATGTACATAGCTAGATATATAAAAGTTGAGGTATCTTCAGAAGTCACAATTGACATAAATGGTGTCAATGGTGGTTTTGATAAAAGAAGTACAAAACATAACATGGACAGACAAATGTGAAGTGAACTTTATCCCTAATAGCAGAGCTACACAACTGACATACACGTTTCGCATTTAGTTATGGACATTTTTCATAAAATTCTAGTACTTTTAAATGTAAGAGAGAGCAATAACGCTCTGGTGTCTTGAACAATTTATACAGGTCATACCGACATCTTGTTTCTAGTGTTGAATGCTATTCTTGGTAAGACAATACATGTACTTTATACATCTTATTTATCAATTCATGTAATGGGGATATCTCCCACACTCGCCATAAACCATACAATGCAGGTGTCCCAACACCTAAAAACGTTTTACAAGTCATGAAACGTAGGCTCTCAAGACAGTCAAACCTTTGAAGCACGATCCATATTGCAAAATTGGCTGTATTTGGGCATCCAAAATTTGAAAAGATCAATATTTAGATCAAAATATTTCATACATTCGTTTGACAGACGTCATCCAAAAGCCATTAAGCTTATCGGGATCAAATATCAGAAAAAAATTCCCATGCCATACATTCCTTACTCATACATACACATTCCTTTCAGCTGCTACTTACATATTATGGATGGAATACTATTCCAAATATTAAGTAAGACTGAATGAAATAAACAGAAAAGATTGACATAATAAGACCATATGAAGCTGAGCTGTACTGGTAAGTCGATATGTGTTGGAGGAAAATGTCTCAAAAAACGTTTTGGTAAAACGATGTCGTATTGGGTTAACAGTAAATATTTACACAGTGTGACACAAAATGTTTAGATATAATTTGCGGCAAACATAATAAAGGGATAGTAGCACGTTTTGTTACATTAATGGAGTGATTTCATGAAAACGAGAATTGATGTTTCTAATTACAATATAACATCTTTTCATCAAACAAGCAGTTTTAAAACGAACGTAACATTAACGGTTAAGCTATGTAAATCCATTTTCAATCCTCAAATATTTAAAAGGTGTTCACACAAAAATGCCCACCAATGGTTTAAGCTTGATACTCCATTATTTCCTGTACGACTCCGGATGATCGGATTGTGTAATCAGATGTTTTAATCCTCTGAAGATATAATTCATTTTGCATAACCTTATTTTTTATTTTAAAAACCTGTTCTACTACCCGATTAAGCCTTGGACATAAATGGGGATGTATTGAAAGGTAATGATCACATGAGCTATGAGGCTCATATTATTTCAAAGATGTCTAGAGTGTAAAAGTTGTTGAGATGAATAGAGAACAAGTTCTATTGATTTACAACTTCTTTAAAGCAGGACGTTTCGATGTAAATACTAATACCGTCATCAAGCAAGTGGTCACTTGTTCATTAGTATCTACACCGAACTTTGCAATGTTGTAAATCAATAGAACGTGTTCTCTATTCGTTGTCTAAGAGACATATCAAAGGATCATTTAAATAATAAGTAAGTTAGATTGTTATTTAATTTTTAAAACGCCAGGCCAAGTCAGAGTGTCCTTGTTATGTTAAAATCATGATACCTTTTAAATGAATCCTTTGATCATGTCTTATCGAACAACGAGTTGATGTTTGGAGGGCGATGTTGAACAGAAAACACCAACTTTCTCTATTTTTGTGCTGTTAAGAAGGATCTCAATTATGTCGCGTTTGATACACCACCCAAAAAAAATGACGAAATCTCCTAAAGGAAACCTAGTACGTAAGAAAAGGTTACATAGCAGCTAACAAGACCTTTCCAAATAGGCTACTGACCCTAAGTCTTCACTAGAAACTAACTTTTTTACATATATTTGAAACATGTGCAAAAAGAGGCTGTTTCTTTCTGCACTGTTTCTTTATACGATTTTGTTCGCATTATCATTTGCATTGTCTGAATGTATGATTAATAGGTAATCCCATTATTCTGGACATTCGACGAAATTTCTTTAACATATCAATAACTATCAGTTCTATGAGATGAAAGTACAACTGCTTGAACAATGAGAGACCCAGGCAGCTACAACGTCTATAAATGATTTACATGACAATATCTTTTAGATCATTTAGCCATTAGCGTCAACAAAATGCTTGATGGTTGGAAGGTTGCCTTAATGCAAATAAAGCTAAATCAAAAAGGTTTTCGATCAAGAAATCTTAGTTCCAAGGATCTTGCCATTCTATGATCAGAAATAGAGAAACAAAATATTCGGTAAACATTACAACATTTAGCTTGATTTCACTTCATTTATTCGAAAATGGTGTAGATAATCCAATTTTAGCAATACCCCCTGTCTGAGAAGAACAGCTTCCATGTAATCGGCAGAACTTTAGGTTTCATATCCTATCAAATTGATTTGTTTCTTTTATTTAAGATTCGCTGTCTTCTTTCTCCCTTTTAGATATATCATAAATTAAAGCAAAAGTCATTTGTTTAAACATTGTATACAATTTTAAGAACATAGACTTTCAATCAGCAAACAAATGTTTATGAAACAATAATAGAACAATCTCGTATGCTAAAACAAAACTCTCATTCGAAAATGCTTAAATTTGTGTGTGGTTATTATCTAAACAATCAGAAGAGACATATCAGTACATACTAGATGGGATTTATAAAAAGTTGTTATTGTGAAACCGGAAGTCATCTTGTGGAGGATTAAGCATAGACCAGAAGAGTGCATGTTTTGCAAAATGGGCAAGTTTTAGTGTTAGATGTGCCTTTATCCTCATTGTTTGCCACTCCACTCCACAAATTTTCCTTCAAGTTTATGTGTGATTAAGGTTAGGCATTTGTCTCTTGTCTCTAACTTTCAGAAACATACACAACGTGTATGGTTTGTATTTTTTTTGCATCAGCAACAATAATGATATAAATAATAATTAGAAGAAGAAAAGCTGAAAAGCTGTAAAATCACATCACATCAAATAACATATTTTGTAATTATTGAAATATGAGTAATATCAACATCATTGGACACATAATGGTATTTGAATCAAGTTTCCAACCCTCGAGTAATACAATACATGTGTTCGAGAAAACTTTTAATCCTTCACTAATAAGCAGACAATTTCTTAAAAATTGAACATTGGAATACATAAAAAGGGAATGACAGTCACGATCGTTTTTTTATATTATTCTCAATTTTCAAGAAACTTTTTTTAAAGCGTAAACGAGAAATATTATCAAAATAAGCTTTGTTCTATGTAATTGTATGAATCTAATTTACATATTTACTTTTTCTCTTTTTGATTAAATCATCACAAATGTTGAACAAAACATATCTTGAATACAACATGCACATGTTGTATAAGATTATGACATAAGCAGCCATATAGAAACCTCAGAAGGGAAGCACATGGTTTGATGACAATTTTCACAACCTATGACAATAAAATGGCATTAAACGTTACATCTTATGTCATTTTCGGACACAAAATGACACAAATTCCATTACAATAAACACTTTTCATGGACGTTAGAAATCTGGTGAAAAATACATTACATTTCTTATATAATATTCTCAAAAGAATACTTTCGAATTTTAACAAGATTTGTAGGCATTCCGGTATGATTCTTCAAACATGCTTGTTGTCAAGAAATTGTTTAATCAAGTTAGTTGTCATCTCTTAGACGTAAACATTTTTTGTCAGGATATGATGAACACTTGATAACATTTTTTTGGGTACTTTTGATTATTATCTATAAGATCAATTAACTTTGAACAGTGAATATATAGTATATAAATGTTTTTGACTCGTACTGTGAACTTAAATTATTCAGTTCTGTACTAATAGTAGTGAATCGACGATCCGAAGTGAAATTTGTGGCAAAGATGATAATGAAAGTCATAAGAAAAGATAATTTTCGAAAATGCAACTGTATAATGTTCAATGTGTATTTTCTAGATACTATTTTTCCAATTCCGAAACTTTTGGATGAAGACAGCAGAAATGAGGAGGTAAATAAATTCATCAAATTTACGATTTTGGTCGATCAATCAGTCTTGATATCGTATTTACTATTTTATAAATGAAAATTTGCAGAAGAGAGAACTTTCACAACTGTATTGATTATATTTGATACTGCTCTAATTTGATTTAAACCTATTTTATTCAGTGAAGAAAAGGATTAGGTACAAGTTATCCAACTTAGGTAACCTTCTCCCAAGTATTTACAAATGTAAGTTCAAAAAACATATATGTAACAAGGAAAGTGATATATTACAGAAATAGTATAGTAAGAAATATACAAATTAACTCACTGTACATACTGCAGTCAGGAGAATCGCTTACTGTTTGATATATATTGTTGGACTGCTTTGAAGATGGTCTGATTGTGCAGATTTGATACGTTCTTACTGCCATTTAGAAGTAAATCCAAATTTACATCATTATCGTTCACATACAGTTTTAACACGCTGAACATTAATCGTCTCTAGTAATCATATATTGGACAATCAAACATAAAGTGAAAAACATTTTCGCATAAATAACCACATTTGCATGTTGAATCTGGCTTAATTCCAACATTAAATAAATCGTAATTTAAGTCACTTACATGATATCTCAAACGAGTATGGTGAATATTTAGAATGCGTATACTTGATGAAAAGTAAATAGGTGCTGAAATATTGGGTTTTTCCAAATACGATTTAAACTTTTCTCTTGATGGTAAATTTCGCTTATCTAATGGGATATTATTCCATAACAATGTGGTTGAAGGGATAAACGACATGGTTGAGTGTTTCAATCTATAAGACGGAATAACAAATTGGTCTGCGTTTCAAAGAATATAAGGAGTTGAATCACCAACGGTGGTAGGGAGTTAATCTATCAGATATGATGGTGCACTGCCACACTGTATTTTATAATATAATGTTAACTTTCTCCTTTCTCTGCGTTCTGATAATTTTTCCCGCCCGGTTTTATAATAGAGATATTTAAGAGGTGTGTATTTCGGTAGGCCAGTGACAATACGTGCAGCTTCTAGTTGAAATTGCTCAACTCGCAATGACTGTTCTGAGTTACACCCATCCCAAACCTCGCAGGCATATTCAAAATGTGATCTTACAAACATGACATAAATTTTGTTCAGGGTTTGCCTGCTTAATATGAATTTAAGCTCACGTATAGAATTTATCATTTTAGAGACCGATGATACTAGTTTATCTATATGCTTATTCCATTTACCATCGTCTGAAAACATCACACTTAAGTGTTTATGTTCATTTACATTTCTAATTTTGCATCCATCTAAATACAAAGTTATATTATTACTTTCTTTCTTAATATTGAAAATTATAGCTTCTGTTTTGTTTGGGTTATATTTAACCAGCCAACGTTTTCCCCAAGAGCTCAGCCTTTGCAAATTTAGATTAAAAGTACACTCTAGTAGTCTATGGCTAAGGGACGAAAAACCAAGCGATGTATCGTCGGCAAATAGCCTTGTCAAGCAGTCAAGTTCATAAGCAATGTCATTCATAAATACAATGAACAGAAAGGGCTTGGGGAACACCAGCTGTTAAATATACCGGCTTGGACAGTGCCCCATTCACAAAAACAGATTGACTTCTATTGCTTATATAACTATATAAGATACTGCTCTAATGTGTTGATACAAATGGAAATAACTTAAGAAATCAGATCATAATGTTATTTCATTATTTTTTAAATAAAATTATGAAACAGTATAAAATGTTGATATGGTTGCATTGAATAATAATTAATACATCGGTTAACTGTGACTAAATACAAATTATTAACTTTCCTCTAAACCTCATTTGAATTACAATATGATTTATTTCTGTTCTTAGAAAGTCATGTTGTTAGCCCTCTAATTGTGGAAAATTGGTAACCAAATTTGATTATTCTCTCCGATGGAAAATAAAAAGGATGTAAAATTAAGCTTGCTGTTTTTTGATATGTGCACCTATTAACAATAATTTCCGGATGTTCATGTTAATCAAATGTAATCGAATAGATAACGTCTTTTAATAACAACCAGGAATTTGCATCGTTCTCATATAATACAACATTACATTCTTAAATGTGAAATCGATTCGTTTAATCCATTCGGATACAATGAAAAATTTTGGTATAAAAATAGTTAAGTCTTTCTTCTTCTATAAGAGAAAAAATATCCCTGTAAATATAATTTGGTCTGTGATCATCAATTTTATTAAATGTTTGATTCAACGGCCAAGTGCATGATTTAAGTGTTTTCTCACGCAACTCAAACATTTTACCATTACAAAATCGGCAATCGCAAAATTAATACATCTTTCACGAATCTGTATTTCATTTGTTTTAGATGTCTCACCCTATAAGGAAGTAATAATCATGAATATGCATATGCCATATTTGGTAAGGGTAATTGATACGCTATCCAATCAGTTCTGTTACTTTCTTAATTATTCACTAATCTGAAACACAAAAAATAATAAATGATTTTGTGTTAGAAGGTTAAGATACATTAGGTCCTTATTATAACAGTTCGGAAATGTTATCTTGATAAATGTACGCTTTTATAAAAAGAAATAATGTATTTGTGAACAAAAATGAAAATACAGACATGCACCTAGTTTTGGGTTGAGCAATCTAATTTCCAGTGGAATTTTATATATCTGTTTTAATCAAGCGAAACTTATATGTGTTTGTTATCAAATCAGATTGTGTGATTTTATACAATTAATTAAAAAAGCAATCAATTTTGTGATTGTGATATTGAATCTTTTTAAAAGTAAATCCATGCAATTGAGGTCTAATGTATAATATCACAAAAAAGTAAACTTCCACGATCCCCATATAGGAACGTTTTCCAATAACTCTGTGTTATCAAAATTGTTCAGAAATAAGTCCAAATTTATTCTTCTAGTAATATATAAAATGTTTTCATATTTCAAATTGAATTTGAAGTGTTGTATCAAATGTACCTGAAATGTTTCTAACGAAGAGTCATGGTGGTCTTGCCAGCACTTCTCATCTTTTTTTCTTTCTCAGAATTAAACGTTTTTCATATATCCAGGAAAGAAAAACGGTGAAGGATTAGGACCTTTATAAAGCAACTAAAATAGTTAAAATGCACAATAACTGTTGAAAATGGCATCTGGCAGCCCTTCAATTGTTTTCAGCCACAGAATAAATATTGCAGAATTGACTTTCAAAGAACATTCATAATTTCATATGTCACACACATTCAAACCTTTTCATATATAAAATCTCCTTATCTGATAACCATACGTGACTATATCTATGCACAAATAATAACAGTGTCTAATCAACATACACGGAACAAACAGTTTGGGAAATTAACGAGATTCGGGGAAGAAGATAACTTCAGACACTGCGTAATCGTGTCTGCAATTGATAGGTATGTGGGATAACAAATGATAAGTGCATCTCAGAATAGCTATCGCAACATAAACACCGACCTTCAAAGTCATCTATTGATCTTTTAGGAAGTGGCAAAATCTTGTTAACGACATAAAACTATGTTTCAATAATCGATATGTTATTGGATGTTGTCAAGTGAAAGTTGATTAGTGTCTGTCTGAAGAGAGAACATGTATGTATGTAAGTTATATGTGGCGAGGTACGTAAGTAATATGAGACTGGTGCACTAGGAACGCCAAATAAACCGATGACATCCATTCAAAAGTGTGATCAGTTTACATATTAAGTATTTTCAGCGTCTGGTTTTACGTTTTATTGACCATTTCATACAACGCCTTACTTTTTTCAGTGGTATATATTTATGTTGTCTTTTCAAGAGGTACTGCCCATTGGAATAAACAGAAAAAATGTCTGCTTCTTACATGTACAATATCGAAAATACTCTTAGCCTTTTATACTGTCGTCTATCTAGCATTTTATTACTCTTCAGTATGCAATTCCTTTCATTTATTAGCATTAAGTATATCTTTTAAGCACTTAATAATTGATTGCACATTGCATGCTTGTTTTTAATTAGGAGATAAACCTAGTGTGTTTGAAAATCAGAGACATGTTATACTGGATTGATAGCGAGTAAATTTTAAATTGAAACTGAACTCTTTTTTCATAGCGAAATGTACAGTGCAAAATGTTCCGACTTCTGGAGACAAACATGAACTCGTCAGCATCGGGGATTTTGCGTCATAGTATTGAACTAAAATTAAACCGTTAACAAAGTTAAACTCAATACTGCGTGTTCACGAAATGGTTTCGTACTAGTATGTGGTACAAATGTAAATATCGAATCGTTTTAAAAGCCTTTTATCTTGTTTTAATAGCAAACAAAGACCGCGACACCCCCTCATGACGCAAATGGATAACTCTAACAGTAGACCACTATGACGTCGTAATAGGGTTTATGACGTCAGAAGCGCTCGCGAAATGACGTCGTTGTTTTGTTGCCGTATTCGAAGGAATGCTGCTGCATGCCCAGTAGCGGAAAGCTTAGTTTACGATATTTGTTCACTCAAACTTCTTATTTTGTACAAAATACGATATAAAATTAAAACAATTTGCTCTCTCCGTGTAAACACACGAAAACAAATACGATTAATTCCTTTTGGAAAGAGATTAATCCGACTTGCAAGCGGAATATAGACTCTGAAGTTACCAGTCGAATAGTCGGAAGTCAATGTATGTATTAATACATTGTAAACTGATTTCGGGTAAACAGAGCAACTTCAATCGTGAATTGATACCCTCTGAGTCGGACAAAACAGCCAATCAGAATCGAGTATCCAGCACTTTCATGGTAGAATTTAAAATAAGCACGCGACTGATAATTAATTAACGTATTAATTTTTATAAAATAGTCAAACATAAGATACATGATATTGCTACAAGACTGTTGTATATTCATTTCACAATTCTTCGACACAAAGTGATTTTAATATGTGTATGCATTTTTATAGTGGATTAATACGATTACAATGTTTTATACACAAAATAGGTATAAGCTTGGGAGAAGAAAAAAAGTTGGTCTAGAATAATTGCAAGGGATAGGCAGATACTAAAGTCTAAGGTAGACAGTCTTTGAAGCTGCTTCTTTGAAATTTCTTTTGAGCACATATTACGTCCGTAATTTAGGAATACTTGAACCTTTGTTAGTTTGATATCACAGGATTAAAATAAATGATTTGAGATGGAAATACATTTTAAAAGCATTAGTACCCATTTAAAAGGACTTGCTTACAAGGAGATATACTGGTAATTAATATTATTCGTTCAGTACTGGATAGAAATGGTAAAACTTTGATTATCATGAGGTCATTTGCGGCATTGTTTTGAAGGGTTAAAGTATCTTATGATCAGTTTTTTAGTGTTATTAACAAAGATTCAATAACAATTGTTTATCTGGATAGATTAAGGGACACAGCTTTATCTAAGTAGCAGGGAAGATGACAACAGCATTACTGAATCTTTATGGTTGGTATTGAAACATTTCAGATATTTTTTTCCTTGTGAGAAAAGCTTCTAACGAAACAAACAAATGATTGTGTATGCAATATTCATAATTTTATAAAAATATGTAGCCTTTTTGGATAATGCCGCATGTGTATAACACGCATGGTTATTGACAGAATTGTCTAAATAATATAAGATGTATTTGGATTCTAGCCCTTGTTTTGACTGTATATATATTGATCCATTAACATGTGATGCAAGTCGTAATCAATCCTCAAATAAAACCATAAATTACAAACTGAATTCTTTAGTTCTTGGAAGAATTACATAAAATGCCAGGTTACTGTTTGAAAACGTTGAAGTTAATGCAGGGAGCAATCTAAGCAAGCATTCGATGTAGATATGTGGGCTATATAAATACCCTAATTATTGATTTTTAATTAAGTAAAAACTTAACTTACGTCAAAGCGAGTTGGAAAATAAGATGAAATTTTAATTTAATGTCTGTATGTTTATAACATTTAGTTCTTTGAAATCAGTTGTAATAAAATATTTTTTATTAAATACAAGTGAGGATTTATACCATTTCACGACAAAATTAAGAATAGAATTTTAACCTGCACCAACAAACACTTACAATGAAGAGAAAGACGATATATATTATATATTTCGATCCAGTTCATTGCTACGTGTTACTTGTAAATACCTTCCAAGCAATTTCCATCAATAACGTTTAGGAACCTCCTTTTACAATGGATTTCAAATGATACTTTTTAACGATTATATAGTATTGATATCATTGAGTGTAAAATATACCAATTCTGTTAGTTTATCTGAAAGATGTATTCGGTATCTATTACTTATTATGGCATCACTGTAACAATTCAATTTTGTACATTTTACTTGCATAAGAATATGAAAATGTACTAAAATAAGTACACAAATCCTCCGGCTTTTCAATCGAATGACTCTAAGCCATTACATTAGCGGTCTAAAGTCTCTGAACAAAGTTGACTAACCGAGTCCATAACTGATCCAAAGAGTCTTGATAAATAGCAGGGATATCAGAATACCATTACTGATGTTTGTTTGATGAACCAAGACAGACATCAATCATCTTTGTTTCATCATCCTCAATAACGTTCACAGAAGCTTCCAAGAGACAAATAAGGTTTCCTTGGAATCTTGATTATATGGCATATAACATATAGCATTTGCCATATACAATTTCCTAAAAATAAGGTAACATGTACCGCATAGATATTTTGAAAAATTTCATACTTTCATACATCTTTATATTGAATACTTTTTATTTAGCAAAGATAACTGAACATGTTTTGAAATGAATTTAAATCAAATTAAAATTATTGTAAGACATCACCATGTCACTCAGATTAACTGTCAATTTAATCAATGATTTTTTAAAAACATACTTAAATTATTAGCACTTTTGGTTCACAAATTGATAATGACTTTATTCATCTGTCCGGTATCCACAAGTGTTATTTGGAAAAGACACAGTTAAAATAAGAAATTATCAAGGGGTTGTATATTTTACACAAAGGTTATTTCCTGACAAAGTCTTAGCTGTTCATTTCGATTGCTTCACTGTAAGTGTTCTGTTTCTACAAGTTTGCTTAGAAGGAATATTGTATACATATTTTCGGATGAATACAGAACACTATCCGCCTCACAAGATTTTTTAAAGCTTTTTTAATATTTCAATCTGTTTTCCTTGCCATCCTTATAATACTTGCAAATATTTTATGAAAGCTAAAGAGTATCAATGACATCAAAAATATAATTGGATGTTATTTTGTCATTGATAGGCGTGCATTTGCTTTCAGAATTGCCTTTAGGTAAACCGTTTAAGATTGAACAATGCTCCAAGGACTATTTCTTTTAACATCTATGCAAATCAAATACACTGCGATATGTCGTGTTTACAGCTATCATGGTTCCCAAATGACAGAATGTCAAATATTACTTTGAAAACATGAAAGAACAGTTTGCTTTAAATGCATGTCAACAAGGACCTGCTGATAGGTTGAACTTACAATAAAATCATTTGCATGTTGGATATGAGTTTTTTCGAAAATATTGTTCCTTATATACAGCATTTCTCAGACTTTTCACACTCATCTCTGTATCAACCTAAATGTTTTAAAGATACAGATGGATTTTATCCTTTATCTTTATTGCAAAATAATTTCTTTTAAATCCGAGTTATGCCAGATGATCGCTGCAGACATGTTTGAGACATTTATCATGTTAAACATTTTGATAAACTTGTCAAGGGAAGTATATAAACTGACGTGTTTACTGACATAGGAATCCTGGACTTTGTCAAAAGTTTTACGTATTTTCTATCAGATATCAAGCGGATGAAATATCGTTTTAATGTTTTCAAAAAGATGTTTGATTTCAGTCCAATGTAATGGATTCGATAATATCAGGAAGCTTGAACAACTTGTATTAAAAAACAACAGGGTTTTCTTTTTATCACCCTCGCACGTTCTCTGAAATGACCGCGTGAGAGTAACTTTATGTCATGCGGGTCACAAGTTTGGGAATAGTAACACTAGTCAATTTTGATTATTTCGTACTTGGAAGAGACAGCCATCAAGATGATATACTATTGCTAAATTATTATAGAATTACTGCAACTCTTACAAATGCAATTATAAGAGACAATGACCAATTATTTAAATAATCTCATAATGAAAGGTTTTTTACATTCACCAGATATTCGGTATTCTTATACCGACCTTGACCAGCGTTTAATTATATATCCTTCACAATTCATCTTCACAACGTCAGGCCGAAACGAAAGACTTCCAACTCCATCTTCCCTTGACATCAAGGGCCTCATTCTCTGTGCTAAGATTTGAAAAATGTTAGAATATAAGAACAAATAATAAACACAATTGGCAAGAAAAATATGTTAGGTCCTATTCAGAAATGGATTTTGAATTTTTTTAAATTATTCTAATTCATGGGAGAGAATTTCAATGCAAGAGGAATGCCGATATCGATGTGACATAATTGATAAAATTAACGAATCTCGGTGTTTTCTCTAAAAACGAGAAAAACAATACATCGGATTAAAGTCGGATATAAAATTTCTCCTTGGATTTCTTTATTACAGTGTCTAAAGGCCGGGTACAGGTTTCGATTTAACTGGCTGTAGGTTAGCAGCTAGTAAGGGGTGTAACTCACGAACCCGTTGGGTGTCGCTGCTTTGTTTCACAGGTTTTGTAGTTATGAAATGGATAGAGTCTATCTTGATACGTTTTCACCTTGCCTTGGGAAGATTGCAATATCCAGGGTTCATGATAAATTCAATTGATATTTGATATCACCATGCAAGTGAGCTGAAATATGGTCGAGGAGTGTTGTAACTGATAGATAAGGGTCATGTCAGATGTTAGCGAGTTACACTTCTTAAATGTATTATCTGGACTATCAACATCTTTATAAATTAATATATTCAGGAAGACTGTTTATTGATTTGGAAGCATCTGATATATCAAACGAGATAATAAAAACATTTCAATGTTATTGTGACTGCGAATATACGGATCTCCTACTTATAATAGTGCTATAAAGTTATCTAAAGGTAAAACTGTTCATCTGAACTAGACAGGTTGTATAGAAATTTATGACGGAGCTACCGCTGTGGGGAGAGAATAGATGTAGGGTTAAAGTTACAGTTTTCATCATTAACCTGTGTGTTTTTGTCAAGAATTGATACAAATTCGATTACATTTATAGTATTGATCCCTAAGCCAACTTGCATAATTAAAGGTATCCGACCACAAAGACCACTATGTCACCGAGGGCGTATTGTATCGAGACGTATTTATCTTCAAAGTTGACCTGTAAGAGGTGATGAGTGTTGCCGTCATGTTCGGACCATTGTACACTGATTTCATTTTCTAATGTGTGACGTTTCTAATGATACATTAATTAAATAAACACATACATCTTTTTTGAATGAAGGACTACATGACTTCCTAATTTTCCAATGTACTCCATCATGTTGTAGTAGGAGGAAGTACCAAAAGTAATTGACTCGCAAACCATTACTGTAATAGAGAAGCAGCATATGGTCGCAATCACCGTCTTGCTTTTAGACTCTGAAGAGCCCCGAACATAATGTTTGTAGCTGTGATGTCTCCTTTATAATGGCATTCTTATGTTTTCCATGAAATACGACAGGATCGGTTTATATGTAAGAGAGCTTGAAACCAACATAATCCTGAATTTTCTACTCTATGCAAATAGGAATGGCTAGCTGACAATCATTTCGAATAATATCAAGACATTTTTTATATTTGTTTAATTTGGAAATCATATGAACATCATCTGACAAAATGATATTTAAGTACACGTTATTATCAGGTAAATGGGAACGCATTTGAGTGCTCACAAACGTTGACGAGTTTTTTAATGTGAATCAAACGGTATTATGTCTCTCAGATTATTGGGTCCGTCCACTTCTTCTCCGTTGATATAAAATCGATGGGAATGAGTGACTTTCGATCTCTAAAATACATCCAAAACCATTCAAAATTACTGTGGAAACCACAATCATGCATGTGACATTCTCTACTAGTAGAACCAGATGGGTCAAAGTGACAGCTGAGAAGGTCATCAGATTATGTATAGAATCAATGTTGTTTAAGATTGCAAGCATTTAAAAGTAATTGGAGTGCTCTATAAGACAATTTATTATTCGAGTCTTCCTAGAAAGTGTAGTTTGTCATGCTCACGAAATAAATGCTAATCATTTTAGGAATGCCACAAGATGCATCAATAAATTAGTGTGTTACATGTAATATGAAATTATATTTTGCGTTCAAACTTATCGAAATATTTCTAAGACAGAGGATCAGGAAGCATCGCCTTTCCAATATTTATTTGATGCCACAAGACAATACCAAACTAAGAAAAATAAGTTTGTCGACATTGTTTTATGAATTTTATAAAGTTCAAAATCATGAAATGGATTAGAATAACCTAATTAAGTATAAATTGGTCTTCAAGACTTTCATGTATTGTTAACTTTTTAAATGTTCATACAGTCATTCCAACTATTCTCAATTTAGCTGCTCAAGCGATTTGCATTTGATTATCATCTTTTATTTTGAGGATCGTACACAGCCATAAGACATGCAATCTGAAAATGGACTTTTTGTTCTCAGGATTGTGCATCAAATTAAAGATAGCAAAGACCTCTACGAAAGACAGAGGTGGAAGTAACATTTCAATGCGTTACAGAAACGAGATTAAGAAACCGAGTATTCCGTCAGAAGATGAATAGCTACCAATATTCAAATTCAACTCAAGGTTTATCGTGTTGTTGTTCTCATGATTGTATACTACATAGTCGGTCTGTTATTCATAGAAGCTATTCGAAAGGAAGATTGTAAATTTCTAATCAATCATTCCAAATTATGTATCAGCCATCAAAGATAATCAAACTACACAGTCATTACTCGTGGAACGTGGAACAGGTCATGAACTATGATAGTTATCTGCATGATGACCCTCTTAAACAGTGTGTACTGGTTATAGTTGTAGTTTTGACACACAACATATATCTAAGTCCTTTTTGATGACCGTTTGGCTGTCAAAGGTCTATACATTACCCATGAGATGCTATTTACTATTATAATTTTACTTCGAACTATAGTAGGTTAGTGCAATAAGTTCCCAGTGTCCCAGACATCCATCGCTAAACAATGACATGCTGATATTTCATTCTAAAAGAAAAAACTGTTTCGTGCATTGTCTTACAGCTATTTATAACCTAAAACATATGTTAATGTGAATAGAAATGGTATTCTACCTTTAAACCTTATTTAGCTTAAGTAGATAAGAAGATGAAGCCAGGAAATTACTTGTGGAACCTTTTACTTTTTCACTCTCCTCTGATTTGGCATTATAGATCAACCACTATTAGAAGACACATTATTTCGTATTATACTATAAGCGACAAATTTAAATCTCAATACACGAGTATGTGTCAAGCTTAATTTATACAAATAAAAAAAATCATATCAAGACATTTTATTATTCTGTACACTTAACACGTTTTGCTTTCTTTGAGAAAAAGACACTTTCAAAAACATAACATAGTGATCATCAGGGTAACTTATTCATTGTGTTGCTAATAGTATAGCGTTAACAATGGCAAGGGACGTAATTCATGACGTCATATGCATACCTGATGATCACTATGTTGTGAAACCGGTTGGTAATGAACTTATATGAAGACCAATCTTCAGTTTGTTATTTTTAAAGAATATATATATATATATATATATATATATATATATATATATATATATATATATATATATATATATATATATATATATATCATGACAGAAGCTTTTTCTTAGTTATAACTGTAATCATTACTGCAATGCAATACAAACATCAAGGCAAACAACCGAAGGTCAGCACCGATTAGGGGAAATCGGCACAATTCAGGTAATGTGATACCTTCAGTCTTTGAAAAAGCGTTATCAAAAACATTCATGTAGTTCTTTGAATATTTCAATGAACGGTTTCTGCATCAATGAAGTAAAAGTAAAATAAGTTTTTTTCTCAATTTCAGAATTGTTCAGTACATTTCGCTGTTCTCTCGTAAACATTGGAATTGGCATTCAAATTCCACTCTGAACTGATGGACTGGTATTGAATAAAAATGGATGCTTTACAAATGTATTTACTTAATTACAAACAAAATTCTTCTAATATCATTCAGATGCAATTTTCGGAGGTAAAACATACCTGTGTGTGAAAGGCAGACATGAATAAAAGACACATATGAATGAAAGGTTATTTCTGCTTCAATCATATTATTATACATAATCAGTTGTGCTATTCAACATTTAAGACTCTCGTTTCCTGCCATGAAATTGAATATCTTAAAGCGTTCAGATACAATTATGCTCTTTCTGTGTCAAGACATAACAATGTTTTTCGTTCGTTAAGAGGAATAAACATGCAGGATCTTGATCCGTAATCACATATAAAAAGAGAGGCAGAATATTAATTTGATAAAGCTTTTTCACAGCAAAGAAAACAAAATCAATAGTTCTCCGTTTTCTTAATTACACCTTGATGGCATTGAAGCAAAAAGGTCAATGTTTTAAGTAACTAAAGCACTTGGAGAAGATACAATGAATACAGATTCGATACAATGAAAAATTGTCAAGCAGTGCATTTTTATTTTTAATAACATCATTTATTATTAACTTTCTTTCTGATGTATCAGTTATTATTAATCTATTATCAAACATGTAAGACCAGACTATGTCATTTACACACCATTTTTTAAGGTCTAGTTTTAATGATACATTAACAATCTAAATCAACGGATCAATCAGTCATGCAACTCTTTTGTAAAGCAGTTCAGGTAAGCGTCATTATATGGATGACCACAAGTCTTCATGTCAGGGACAACCTGAAAGATTGCCATCACATTAATGGACCCTTAGAGACAATTAGAATGACAATATGTGCAATACATAGTGCAAACTATTTTGTGTAACATAGATTATTTACATTTTATTTGATACACAAAATATTCAATAGAATGTCATCTAAGGACGAAGACTTCATGAAGTAGCCTGTTCTATAATCTGTTAGAGTTTTAATGAAACAATAACACTCTAATATATCAGGTCAATTAGTCATGCAACTCCTGTGTTAACCTATGTAGTTGAGTTTTATTGCAAAGGTGATCAGAAAAATACCTTTCCATGATCCCTTCATTAAAGAGAACCCTTCAGAGGTTGGCAACAAATTAATACTCATGGCATACTAACAGCAATTGTTAATGAAAATAAAAGTCATAATAAAGCCTTATTTAGAAATAACTAAAATTTCTATGAATGTATTAATATAAAATTATAACAAACGACTTAATGTCCCCTAAATGATAAACTTGAGTTTTAATGTCAAATTTACATCTATATATAATTGGTCATTGCTAGCCTTTTTTTGGTGCTTCCACAGCAGCTAGCCAAAATTTGTTTAATCATTTTCAAATTAAGTGCAAATATCATGTAAAATGGTGTTCACTTAAGACTGACTTATTATATACTTTAAATGTGTGTGATTACTGTAACAGCAAATGTTTATAAAAATAGAAGTTATAAAAACAGCTTAATTTAAAGAAATAACTAACATTCTTATGAATGCAACATTATAAACTCTTCAAAAAAAAGAAACTTGACATTCATGCCAAGTTGATTTTTTCGAAACGGGTCGATTTTTTTCATAATACATACCTGTAATTTAAAGAAAGGCTTGCTCAAAAGTGTAAATTTACCAAAAACAATGGCCCAAAAAGTTTACGTTGTGTTGAGGGACGAAAACGAGCGATTCGTCCAAATGCATTTTCTGCCAAAGCACGTGCAGCATGGGATCATGAAGGTTTACATGCAGACACGTCTGCTTTAGGGGTATAAAAAGCCATATCAGCCGCTGTTTATTCAGACTACACAACATCGGTACAGCGACCTGAAGAATGCCAAGACTAAACAGAGCGCAACGCTATTGGCAGACTGCAAGCAGGAGCGACGCAGCGAGATGTTGCAACACACTTTGGCGTGTCTAGACCATCTCTTCATTGTGGACCCGTTTCAACACCCGAAACAGCGTTGATGATAGGCCAAGGTCAGGCAGACCAAGGGTGACTACTCGGGCCCAAGATCGGTACATCCGACTGCTCCACCTTCGGGAACGCACCAGGACAGCAACGTCAACAACAACGCAGATACCATGCCTGCGTCGAATTTCCGACCAAACGGTACGCAACAGTCTCTGAGATGCTGGACTTTTTCCACGACGACCGGTTCGACGTCCCGTTTTAACGCAACGTCATCTGGCGGAACGTCTCCAGTGGTGTCAACAGAGGATGAGCAAGGTGGAGAACCGTTCTCTTCACTGATGAGTCCCGTTTTCTGCTTCGACGAAGTGATGGACGAGCACGTGTATACCGACGTCGTGGAGAACGTTATGCTGCCAGCTGTGTTCAGGAGGTTGTCCCATTTGGAGGTGGGAGTGTCATGGTGTGGGCCGGGATTCGTCACGGTGTTAGGACACCCCTTGTGCATGTTCTGGGTAACCTCACGGGAGTACGGTATAGGCACTTGATCCTACAGCCTTACGTTATTCCTCACGTCAACGTCCATGGTGGTCTCTTTCAGCAGGACAATGCTCGACCACATGTTGCACGTGTTTGTCAAGACTTTTTACAGCGTAACAATGTCCAGACATTGCCATGGCCAGCCAGGTCACCAGATTTGTCACCAATTGAGCATCTCTGGGACGAACTGGATCGACGCGTGCGCAGTAGGAATCCACTACCCCAAACACTTCCAGGACTTCTTGCAGCACTTCAGCACGAATGACAGAACATTCCACAGGCTGTGATTGACAACTTGATTGCATCCATGGGTCGTCGGTGCCAAGCAATAATCAATGCCAATGGTGGCCATACCCGATACTGACATTTGTGCACCCCTGTGATGTTGAAACACTTGTGCACCTGTGCATTTCAAGATCATGCTTATTCTGAATAAAATTTACTGAACAGAGATCTTCAAACAGCGTTCTAGTTTTCATTTCAATGTTTAACTTGCATCTGTGGTCTTTATATTGAACTTTGAAAGTCAGTGTCAAGTTTCTTTTTTTGAAGAGTTTAGTATTATAACAAACACGTTAATGTCCCCTAAATGATGAATTCATTTTTATTGTCAAATTTACATCTATGTATAATTGTTCATTGATAGCTTCTTTTTGATATTTCTACGGCATCTTACAAAAAGTATATTTCATTACTTCCATGTTTAGGGCAAATATCCTGTGAAATGGTGTTCACTAAAAAACCGACTTATTCAAGCATCATTCATAAAAAAAACCCAGTTGAGTGAATTTATTCAACACTCGTTTCCAAAACGAAAAACTCAAATTTGTGATCATCTTTTAGAATTGTCATATCAAAATATGTTTTGAATAAAAACTAAAGATAACTCACAGGATAACTCTTTTTGTTTATTTAGACCAAATAAAGCTGTTCCTGGCATACCACATATCTGTCCCTTGCTTATAACAATGATCCCTTTATAAAATTAGCTAAACGTTTTGAGAGAACTCATTTATCCTTTCAAAAATTCTTAAGCTTAACTAGTAAAATAGGTATAAAGGCAGTGAATTACATGAATGAGTTTAAAGGAGCATGATTAATTGATCATAAGTTGTAATTGAGTCGAGGTACGAATGTCGGACGATAAGATGTGCAAAGTAGAAATAATTCTTACTACTTTTTATAAATTCAAAATATGAAATTCTGATGAGGTTGGAATTAGCGAAATGATGTGAAATAGGTATAAGTGATCTACCTTGTCAAAATAGTTAATATCTTAGATGATAATAGTTTTTAAAGAGTTAATAATATTATTTGATTGTTGAGGTTTGTTACTTTACAATCCATTACAAGCTTCTGACTACAGTAACAACACGTTTATAAAAATAGAAGTTATAGAAAAGGAGTTTGCAACTTAATGCATTTTAAATAAGTACATCTTCTAATGCATCGAACATTATACATTACATACAAAAAATAACTTTCTGCCTTGTATTAAAATTAATTAGAATTATCGGAGTCACGTTACGTAATATATCTTATTACTGTTTCATAATGCATGATATCTGCATTGATTTTTAATTAAACAGTGTACCAAATTCAATAACTCGGCATTGCGTTGTGCTTGTAGACGCCGCTACAACCACGCAGAACTAGGAAACAGACCTATTTCTGCTATTCATTTAAGCATGTATTACGATATGTAACATTTCATTCGGGAGAAAGCAAATTATGCCATATTGTGTCTTCAATAATGTTATCAATATTTCTCACCAAAAATCTTCTTTGAAAAACTCTAGTTTATTCTAGAGACTTCTGTGTCTTACATGAATGTCTGAGAGAAACCTTGAATGCTCTGAGAATCATTTGAAAACACTATTGATTTGGATTCCGTCTCTTTTTACAGCTGACTAAGACCCATGGTTTGCGATGCTCGCAGGTTTCACAGCAAAGCATAGCCACAATGGTGTTGCGGGCTTTCTCCCTGCAATAATACTAGCAGCCGCGATATAAGGGAAATAATCTTGAAAGCGGCGTTAAACCCTAACTCACCTCACCTCACTCACAGCTGACTTAGCGACCGTTCTGCCATTGTTCTTACTACTCAAGCCGGATTAATCTTGAAACTATTTTGAAGACTCAAGTATAACCAACTGCTGTGTTGACCAAGAACTTAGATGACCCATTTTAGGTTGTAATCATTAATTTGTAAACGCTTCCTATTGTTATTATCAAAAGTAATTGATGGGTGTTCCATATAACAAGGGGGTGGAAAAGCTCAGTGGGTACCGCGTTCGGCTTCGGATCAAGAGGTTTGGGGTTCAAATCCCGCCACGGGCCGGGTTTTCTACATTAGATAACTGTTCAACACGGGTGCAATTCAGGTGCAATCCTACAGCTGACTGAGACCCATGGTTTGCTAGGTTCAGCCGATACTACCACAATTGTAGTGCGGGCTTTCTCCCTGCAGTAATCTTAGCTGCAATGATAAATGTGAAATATTATTGAAAGCGGCGATAAATCCCAAATCACTACACCTCTACATAACAAGTTACAATGAGCTAGGACTTAAAGTTCATGAGCTCTGGTCCGTAAAAATATATTTACGTTGCGTTTTCTTGGAAAGGACCAAAATACATAAAGGAAGTTCGAAAAAAGAAATCTAAGTAATGTTTCTACTACACATCAAATGAGAGTTTCAATGAGCTAAACCTTATACTTTGGTGTGAAAAAAGTGTTTCCATGGAGACATTCTTAAACATATATGTGAAAAAAATAAAAACTCCTAAAGGCACCACTGCACATGATGATTGTTCCACATAACAAGTTTCACTTAGCTAGGGCGTTTAGTTCTGAACCGGAAACGAGTTTGCACGGATGGATGAAAGCATCGATGGCGCAACATAAAAATAAAGTTTCGAAACTAAGATGTTACCACATGCTCGAGAAATCTTAGTTCAAGATGACAATGAACCTGTACAAAGAGGCTGAATTTCGGAAGACTTCTTGCTGAGATCATAACTTATGCATATAAAAGAGAGAATAAATAGGGATGATCTTTCGATTGTTGAGGTAAAAGTTCTATTTGTTCTCAACTTCAGTATCGAATAACTCAGAAAATGGTATCGTGCCATTCATTTTGTCTTGTTAAATATTCTATAGCAAAATGTTTTCATCAATGTGTATCATGTTTAAATTATTGTTCCAGTATACCTACATGAAATTATTTCCTGTAGAAACCATTATTTCTACTTATATTGCATAGATGAGAAGTCATTTATGCTTACGTAGGCACATTTTACTATTTTGCCACACTTTGAGTTGTAATCACAAAAAGTACAATTTTGGAGGGGCAAAACTTCCAGGACATACCCTTTTTTAATCTGCATGAACTATTCTATATTACCAATAATTTGTGAAACAACAAGAACATATGGAAATGATGACATATCGTTAATTAAGGAAAACTGACGCCAACATGAAATTTCAGTCCTCAAGGTCTTACATGAGTATTACCACTCCCGGGGTGCACGAGTTACATGATTACATTCACCAGACATTATGTAATCACCAGATATTGTGACAAATACGAATATTCTTTATCGTTCTTATCCTCTACCATAAAATATACACTAGCAAGAAAAATGTCTGTAAGTCAGTATCATTAAACAAATAATGTTTTCACAAACTTGGTCTAGGATTCTTGCATTGCAAACATTAGTTGGTTTGTTAACTAACACAGTTTATTACCATTAGTATAATTATATCCTCAGTCATTGATGAACTAGATGATAAAAGATTTACTGATTGTTAACGAACAATACCTTGTTTATGATATATAATAATTATGTATAGATTTTCATCAGTTCGGCAGCAACCTTTATAACCAGTGAGATACAAACCCATAGCTTTGTCACTACTGGGGGATTACGTACTTATTGTATGTTATGTTTATTTTTTTTAAATGTGGGTTCACAAAGTGTAATGATAAAATGTCGCGTTTATTCTTCTGAAAAGTGTATAGCCATTATATTGAAAAGATGACTGTTATTTAGATGCTTAACCAAAGACATGGATATTATCAAACGGACTGAGTTTAAAATTTCCAAATCTTGCCAGGGGAGAAGAAAGTAATTGTTTCACTAACTATTAGATAAAAAACTTGATCACCAGCAAATCTATGAATCGAACGGCAAAGAGCAATAACGGTAATAAAATTAGTTATGTCCCTTCTGTATCACAATTCTTTTATTTTCTGAAAAGGAGTTTTATAGCATCGAAAGCAAAGCTATTTAGTCCACCCTTAGCAAGAAGCAAATTGTTCACTTAATATAAGCATGTCTTAATTGAGTTGTTTATACATCTGTGAATAAAGTATCAACTACTGAAACTGCCGGATGTTTGCTCTTATCTTAATGCATCTTATACCTTTAATATTCAATTTGTAAGCATGGGCCGTTAGTTATGATATTTTTAATTACATATCGGAATTTTCAAAAATTAACATTTCTTCTTATCAACAGTAAATGTAAAAAGTAAACAGCGATGAATTTAAAATTTGAAGAATAGAGCATTTCTAAGTTGTTTTTTTTAAATTATGACAGACTTTCATTAATCTTTTGATGAATGATGTTAACCTGATACGACTTTAAAACTTGCCAAAACTTTCAACACGAATTCTTGTTAAAACAAGATATACTTAGATAGATAGAAAGGTCGTCTGTAAATCACAGCAAACATCTTTTTTATTTGTGAAATTACTTGAAATGTATAAATTGTTTATGTACAACAAAAACTTTACATATTTAAGAAAACAAATTTGAAAGAACCTGATCCATTATAGATACAAGAGTGGGTGTGAAGTGTTATAATATACTGTCGGCTTTATTATCTTTTTATGTTTGACTGTGAAGTGGTAAGCTTTGTAAATAAACTAATGAACTTGCAAATATTCCGGATGTCAGGTCTTAATATGAAAAAGCAAAAACTGAATTTAGCTAGCCCCTTCAACATGCCGTGCCACTTAACATTTTCCAATAGCTGCAACTTAAGGGTCAGGTGCGGCACTATTGTGTGGGTAAATTTACTTGTAACAATGAGCGTAGGATAAATGTGTTCTCAGATTAATGTGATCATGAATGTGTTGACAGTGAAAGAGGTTTCATTGTTGATTAATTCATACCATGTCTCTCTGTTATCATTTCAGGCAGAAGAGGGAATTTAAAATAGCATACATGTACATATAGCATTTACAAACAATTGTGGAACATTGTCAACAGCAAAATATCGACACAGCGTGCATGCCAAGATGTTCGACATTTGAATTCTCGACAGCGATAATGACATGGTCTTGATGTCCAAGACAGCTTGCCAATTAACCTGAAATACTTAAATTATTGACGAATCATAAGTGTTCTTTGTCTACACCCTTAGGGTGTCTATATGGTGAATGGTTTCTCCTTGGGTATAAGGTACGTAGCAATGCTTTGTCTTGTCATGTGCAAGTCAGAACAGTTAGTGCTAGTATAGAATATAGAACTAGTACCTAATACTGTATCGACAGTTCCATAAACTCTAGGCTATGTAAACGTGTACGCCACATGGCTATTGATTTGTGAAGTTTGTCTGGCCATGTAACTGATTTCTGAACATGTCAGTTTACAAGAAGTATTACAAAACTGACTAAGAATAAGTGTTCTTTGTCTGCATCTTAAGGATGTATGTTTGTGAATGCAATGTCCTGAGGTATAATGCCAGTGCTTTGTCTGGTCATGTACAACTACTTGAAGTCAGAATCATAAAACCAAGCTGAAGTGTCCATAGATTCAGATTTGCGCTCTATCCCTAGACTCTCTCCTGTCTCTCTTCCTTGAATACATGTAATGGTGTTTTTCATTACTGGCTATAGATGAGCTGCAGGCTATGTACCTTCATCTTGGTAATAACAACTATGTGTTCTACACAAAACACTGAGCTAGATTGTTTAAAAATTGTATTTTTTTTCATGAATACATGCCTAGGAGCAATACCCTGGAGCAATAGATGGCAAATTAGCTGGTGAGAATACAAAATCTGAACCATTGCATTTTCAAATAAATGCTCATTAATATACAAAAACTTTGAAAGGTGACATTAACAGTATCCATTATGCAAATAATGCAGTGGAAAATCCAAAACATTTGCTATGTTTTGAATGTACTTTGTCAACTTTTTTGATTGGCATTTTATACTTTGATGGGATACACATTAATGTCGGTTGATAAACAAATGGTCTTTTCTATGGTGATGAGATTTCAGCAAAGATTCTGATTTCATTATCAGGCTATGCATCTCAAATATGCATGAGTAATAACAAAGAAAAGCATGTATAGTATATTTGATAAAATTCGACTGAGCATAGAAAACAATACAACAGAGACTTCGGAACCAAATTATTTGCACATAAAAACTTATGCCAATTCAGAGGAGTAAATATAAAACTTCTATGTACTTTGATAAAGCCATGACCTTGAGTTCAACAAGTTTTATAATTTATATATCATTTATATAAAGTTATACTACCAGAAAGCAAAACCAATAAAATAAGATATACTGCCTCGAAGGAACCTGACAATCCAAGCTTTATATCCCACAAAGACTGACATTACTCCATTGTTGATATCATTGTCGTATTTGTTGTCTGATACAAGTGCATGTTTTGTCTAATTCAAAGTCCTGTTTAACAAACTTCTAACGGTCTTTGTTAATATTTAGGAGTGATGAATTAGTTCTATATTTAGAATCTATTCTTAGTTGCTTAGAATTGTTGAGACTTACTTAAGTGAAACTCAGAAACTCAGTTCTCTAATATAGGTGTTTAACATTAATCTATGAGAATCATATTAGAATATTAGATCAGACAGTCTATATCATCGATACGGTAACTTTGGAATCAGTTCCCTTGGTCTATACAGACGTGTCAGAGCCAGAAACAGAAGTTTAGCAAATATTATTAAAATTGGAATGGTATGGTAAGAAGGCCAGTCCTCGCCCCTGTTATTAGAGACTACTTAATTGTCTACAAAGGTATTGTAATGTTCAGAACTGTAACGATACAGCCTTAAAGGAAGTCTGATTAAGTGAAAATATACGAGTTTGTCTTCATCAGCATCTCATTTTTCCCGTGTCATATTTTCTATTGCTATCGGAAAAAAGTAACATGGACCAAATACAAACTATACTTCCCTTGGAACAGTTAACAATCAGTCCCCATTAAACAGTATTGATCATCCATATCCACCAATGTTGTCAGTATTCCAGCTGCTAACATGATTTGCCCCATTCTTAAAGATATATAAATGGAAATCAATTTTGGCCTAAGTGACTGTTGCTATTCTTGTCCCAGAGTTTGCATTCATCGCATTTACTACATTTCATTGATCACTTGATTTGTTGGAATTCATTGATCTTTATTCAATCAATGAGAACTTACATATATACATGGACACTCCACATAAGATATTAGAAGAGATGATGGATCCATATATCAGAAATGTATGGAAATCTATACTATCCCAAAAAAGTAACGCATAGGTGATTTTTCATAATTGAAATCGAAATATTTTTATTTGTATTATTTTTATTGTCCAAAAAAGTAATGATATTGATGATACTGACAAGTTGCTTTCGTTTTCTTTTCCAAAAATGGATCTTACATGGAAATGTTGACTTTGGTGAACATTTTAAGGGTAAATCAAAAACGCTTCGCCACAACGCAACACGTGCAATTACGCACGTGAAAGTTTTGTGGAAAATGCATGCAGTGTGTGGCTATAAAAAGGGATGCCGCATTCGGATTTGCCACTTGTTTGGAGATTGATTGTAAGACACTCCATGGTGGCACGTCTTGACGCTATAACAAGAAACATCGCCATCGGAAGACTTCAAGCTGCAGAGTCCCAATGTTCGGTGACAGGACGTCTCCACGTTAGCCAGAGCACCATTTCAAGACTTTTCGACAGGTTCTTTCAGACCAACACGACAAATGACAGTCCCCGTTCAGGCAGGCCATGTGTCACCACACCAGCTCAAGATCGCTACATCCGGGGCATCCATTTGCGTTATCGCACAACTACTGCCGAGAGTACTGCAGGCAACATACCAGAACTGAGAAGAATTTCAAGCCAGACTGTAGGGAACAGCTTGAGGGAGGATGGATTGAGAGCCAGGAGACCCTACGTTGTCAACGTTCCACGTCGTCAACACCGTGCCAATCGACTTCGTTGGTGTAACACAGTTGGTGTTTGGAATCATCGCAACTAGCGCCTAGTTTGGTTCGGTGATGAATTCAGGTTCCTATTGCGGAGGCGAGATGGCAGAAACCGTGTTTAATGGCGTCGGAACGAACGTTTTGCCGCTTACTGTGTTCTTGAGGTGGACAG
Source organism: Phorcus lineatus (assembly GCA_921293015.1). Classification (NCBI taxonomy): domain Eukaryota; kingdom Metazoa; phylum Mollusca; class Gastropoda; order Trochida; family Trochidae; genus Phorcus; species Phorcus lineatus. Next base: position 24,810,329 of record OV121097.1, on the reverse strand, counting down.
ATTTGGTGGAAGCAGCGTTATGATGTGGGCGGCGATATCGTACACTGGTCGCACCAATTTAATCCACGTTCATGGAAATTTGACGGTCGTACGCTACAGAGACAACATCCTGCAGCCACACCCCCTGCCCGTTATTGACGTCCAATGTGAACTGTTCCAGCAGGACAACGCCAGGCCACATGCTGGACGAGTCACTGGAGATTTCCTCGCCAGAAACAACATTAATAAGTTCCAATGGCCGTTTCGTTACCAAGATTTGAATGCAATTGAACATCTTTGGGATGAACTTGATCGACGTCTTCTTCAGCGTCAACAACAGCCTCAAACTCTACAAGAACTGGCTCTATTTGTGCAGCAGGAGTGGCAGACGATTCCAAAACCAACCATATAGCGTCTAATCCAGTCGATGCCAAGGCGGGTGAGAACTGTCATCAACGCACAAGGTGGCCACAACAGATGCTAACTTTCTACGGACGTCTGTGAAATATTGTGAAAGCCATATCTAATGTTTTTACGTAATTTCGGTAATTGATATTTCCTTAAATCTGATGTAAAAAATCACACTTGTAACTTCATTTCCTTTCAATTTATATGCGTTTGAAAATACAACAATTTCTCCGAACAAATCTGGCTATGCGTTTCTTTTTTTGGATAGTATATTTTCTCCAGTAAAACGTAAAGAATACAATGTAAATTTTAAAGTTGTCTGACATGATATGAAAATATGAGATCACATGACGCCATCATTCATTTTTAGGCAGACTTGCACATTGACCTGTACAAAGTGTAAAGAAAAATATATCTTTTAAAGATATATTCCTGTTCATAGAAAACATATTTGCTATTGTATGGCAAATGACAAATAGCTGGAAAAAAAACGAAATTAGTACTTTCGCTTCATAAACTTTCCTATTGACTCGTATGTCCCTCTATTCAAAGAAACTTCATTTATTAGCTCAATTTTGAATGGGAAAAACAAGGATATCCCCCTTTTTATGAATGATAATTACGACAAATAGTTTGTGATCCAATCACCGATCGAAAAACAGGCACAAAATGATATTTGAGACATAACTTATCATATATTGCTACCGATCGCCCTTATTGTAGTTATTCTTATATCTAATACAACTCAGACAACATCTGTCTTTTCCCGTTGAATAGTTTCTCAATATCACATTTAGACAATTGCTAGACAAGGGGAATTGTTATGAATCTGTGTGATGATACATGTACTCAAAGGTAACATGTTGGAAGATATATGTATCCATAAATTAAACCTTACACGTAATTGAATCTTTTGATGTATAGTCCAATATGAGTGTTTTGGGACCAATTGCTTTAAAGTAAATGTGAGAGATGCATTCACAAAAATAGATGTACGTTGTGTACATTCGATCATCTTAAATGTATATCTACACCTGACTTTTGCTTTGATTTTGTGATGGGAGTTAACTTAAAATAGATATTGTTATTATTTATTCGTTTGTGTAAACAAATGGTTTCTTCACATGTGATGAATAATTAATGTAGATATTAATCTTGTCAGCCACAACAATATATAATTGCATCATCTGGTATTTTCAAATAAGTGAGTGCTTCGCTTCACTCAAATAAACTGCTATATCAAACGTATATACTCGTGAATTACATATATTCAAGGATAAATCACTGATCAAATATGCATCAGGACTCTATCAAATTGACTGTGTAATATTCATTGAAACAATGATATTCATTATCTTGTATACCTTTACATATTAGTATCTCCCTACTGTCATTAAAGAAAATACGGATTTTCCACTTAATCTGTTCCGAAGACAGGAAACTCTGTAAATCATTGAATACCACTCTTCATTGCGTTACACAAAATAACTTTTATCTAAGGATTATTAATATTGAATAATACTTTAACGAATGATATATTTGGGGGAATACAAATTAGTAGAAATATACAATAAAGATACTTTTAAAGAATTAAAGTTGTTCATGTGAAATGTTGATAGTTAATTTCTATTGCTTCACAATGGACGCTTTAGCAATCAATGAGTGTCTGTGAAACAGTAAGACGTTCAATTAACAAAATTGGCGATTGGATACACGCGAAATGTTATATTTTCGTTGTCAGATGAATTAGATAGATGCAAACAAAAGGGATTCAAAGTCAGAATGAACGGCAGTGAAAGACTTGTACGATTAACATAGGCGTATCAGACACAGTCCGTTCATTTTCAAAACATTGATTTACTTTGAACAGAAAACGAGAAGATGAAATATAACTTGATACGTTACCAAGGGGCTTGTAAAATAACGTACCATAGAAACGTATGTCTCAAGAAAATCAACACATTATAAGATCATTATATAGGAATCCTTTGAAGTCAGGTAAAAATTAGCACATGTGCTCTTCTTGAATGTACCCCTTCAGACAGAAAATAATTAATCTCAAATAAAGAACAACCAATAGCCAATACGAAGAGTTATTGGTACGGTTTTCTTTCATAAACAAGATTTTGCACTTCATAAAAAAATCCATTATTGACCTTCTAGAACGATGTATACGCTCTGATAGGTAGTTCTATCTGCATTCACCATTGGTAAATTCCTGTAATTTGTAGATTCCATTTCATGGTGTCTGAAGTTACTTTGTTCCCTGAATCCTATTCATGTCACTTCTTGTTCCTTCTAAGTGTACCCAGACACTGCTAATACTTTTCTTCTTTTCAAAGTCAAAAAGTATATTTCTACCAGATAGGAAGACCATTTTATAAGAAATCACTTTTCAATATCATATTTTGGAAATGTGTACAAAATTCATGTCCTAGTAGAATCGACACTGCACAAGGAACCACTACAACTGTAGAAAGACTGACAGATGCATATAATATACTTGCCATCATATTTATTGTTCAAGTTTTAAAATTTTGTTTAAATATTTAAAAAAACATTACTAATGCAATATCATACGACGGAAATGATTTAGAGAAGGTTACTCTGTCTAATATCGGAATATTAAAACAATTAATAAATGTATTAAGACGACTGGGTGATCACTTCGTTAATAAAAAAATACGTCACAAAGAAACAACTAAATAAATTCATACTAAATGCAGTCATGATATATGGTGCCTTCAAAGTCGTTTAAAAAGAACCTTATTAAATTCATCGTGCTAAATCAGCTTAAATGAATCCGCTCTCGCTCCTTCCTAATACTCTGATCTCTTTCAAGCCAAAACCCTCGTATCGCTAGCTATCTAACCAGCCAATGAAACGGCTTGTATTCAGCATTCAGCATAACCATGAATATCAAGCCGCCAGCCATACGAGGAGAAGAGATCAGGGTATTAGGAAGGAACAAGAGCGGATTAATCATATACTCTGATTTAGCAGCATGTTGTAAATTCTGTAGATATTTTATCTTAAAAAAAAAGGCCATTTATGGATACAGCTACATTGTACTGGTTTTCTTTTACAAAAAGTCAAGCGAATAATAGAAATATAAATATTTTATAAAGAAAATAAGAAAAGTAAAATGATATTTCATACCTAAAAGAATCATAAGGAAAGATGTCGACAAAATTACCTGTCAATCACATTTTCAAGAAATAAAAAAATATTCAAAACCAAATTTATTATGCCTGTTTTCACAGCTTATATTTCTGATATTCAAATTATACACATACACTACAACCATAAACAAACTACCCCCTTTCTAGAAATTTCTAGAACGTATCTAGAACGTATCTAGAAACTTTCTAGAACGGATCTAGAAACTTTCTAGAACGGATCTAGAAACTTTCTAGAAACTTTCTAGAACGTATCTAGAAAATTTCTAGAAATTTCTAGAAATTTCGAGTTTTTATTTTTTGAGAGATATTCAAATAATTTTAATTTTTTCTGAAACTGTATGTTAACTTTTGCACAGTTTGAAAAGATGAACTGCTTATGTTAATTAGGAAAGAAGATATTCAGTGTTCAAGTTTCCCTCCTCTACAACGCATCCTCATTATAACGCTACGCATTGCTTACGCGCTAATGAGCTGTAACGCGTCTGGTCTTGCATTAAGAATTGGTTGCATTGGCATATGCAATGTGTTTGACAATTTCTATGGTTGTAATTGATTGTTTATTGCTTATTGTTTATCTCATATCTTGATATTAAAGTTGGTATATCTGAGATAGTAAACCCCTGCTGTTAATATTGATCGTTAACTCATGTCAACAACTTAAGTCAGCGTACAGCTTTGCCTTCAAAATTGTTTTGATTAGGTTTATAATCAAAGCCCTTTATCACCTCAGAGAAAACGTACGTACTATCTATCTAAGTCTTCTATTTTTATTTCATTTACGTCAAATGCATTGATCTTTCTTATATACAAAAGGAATTAGTAAATTACGTTTCTCTCTCAGTTCGTAATATTCAATATGTAAACTTAACATAAGTGCAAAGAAACGTTTTAAATAAATAGGTGAATGAGATAAAAAAAAATTCAAAAAACCATTCTTGTTGGTTTAATAAAGGACATATTTGAAGTAAATATGCAAATAAAAAATACCCTCGTTTCTTCAAAGACTTACATATTATAATTGAATTGGTTATAGGGGGATTGACTAATGCAAAGAACCTCTGCTTGCTCTCCAGGTAATGAAAAGATTGTAAGAGTTAGTTCTCTGTCTCTACATGAAAATATGAAGGCAACATTTACACGTTATAATGACTTATCGGAATGTTGAGAAAAAAGGGTTTTCTAGGTCTAAGCACGCATGCGCTTTTGACGTTTTATTCAATCTGAAAGCATTCGCAGTTTTAACTAAGCAATTGTCGTCGGTCACATCAACTTGTCGCCCTTCTAGTTTGTCTTAAGCTTTTCTTTTCCCTCGCCGTCATCTTTGTTTATAGTGTGCGCGCTTACTACATGTACGACTACAATGCTTTGGGCCTGACAATAGTAAACTCGAACTATATTCAGACTGTTGAAACACCGTTACTAATTTGTTCAATTTATCGGCTCAATTGGGGTTGACTAAATTACAAACAAATTATGTGCATGTCTTTCTACGGATAATCTTAGGAAGTATATTTTAATTTGTAGAAGATGAAGGTACGCTCATCCTTGTCGCGTCGTATTATCTGACAACATAATTATAAGAGCCATGCCGATGTCCACTCACACAGTGAGTAGAGCGTCACAGTAATTCTCCAAGGTGTATGTTTATATACTGAGTAGTGAAACACTGTGACAACATATTCAAGATTCGATCAAAATAATGTAGAATTGTTTCATTATCCATGGTATGGTGTAAAGGTTTAAACATATTTTTATTCCAAGAGTGTGTTTGCTTCATAAACTTTTTCTTGAGAGACGGTATATCAGATTTCCTCCATGCTATAAGCTTGTTAGTAATACTGAGTAGTAACGGATTGGAACAACAAACATTTGGATAAAACAATTGATCTTTAGTATGAAAACTATATATTTATGTGTAAACTTTTATCAATTATCAAACTAGTTTAAATAGCGAACAATATCTTTTGCTGTTTTAAGTTCGTCGTGGGGTGTTTATATTCTATAAATGCAGTAAATCTCCCAAATTCCCAAATTTTGCTATTTTTATGTTTTCATTGATATATGAAAAACGGCCATATAAATGTCAGGACGTCGACATTCTGCATACATTTTACAAGTGTTGTAGTTAAAAGTCCTAATTAATCATGCCAATCAATATTGACATTGGTGTTTGATGTAAATAGGTTTTAAAAATTACGTTTGAATCATTGACGCGCGTCACTGTCCAGTTATCGATCACAAGTCAAAGATTTAACCTATTTTATTGTCACTATACTTAACTCATAAGCACTAAGATGCTAATTTTTGGAAACAACCATCCCTTCTTGATAAAATAACACTATATATGAAGTTTGGCATATTTGACTCTAACAACATACTGTGTGGTCCTTTAACTGTTCAACGTTTTACAGTTCTGCATTTGGAGCTATGCCAAACAGAGAGATACAAAACTGAACGAAACAAATCACTTATATAACGTACTGTAAATGATCATTATGGTTCACCTTCATTTCCTACTTGACCTTTATGTAACAAGAAAACTATGAAGACTTTATAGTTCTTGACATTGCTAGACAATTTCCGTTCGTTTCTCATCCCCACAATTACAATTTAATATGTTACAAATCAATAATGTTTTCAACTATAACGGCATTTTATGTCCATGTGTTTAAAGATATATATCAGTTTGTATTATAATTTAATAACAACTCAGTCATATTGACATGTACGCAGTTTTATGTTATTCACATATTTATATGCATTTAATTATATAAGAAAACAACATAGAGATAATCATTTTACTGTCGATGGTTTCTGCGTATTGATAGGAACAAAGTAGAAATTACATTCCTTTTCCCCTTACGATTTCATGTAGAACAATGGATTCAGATGTATAACCACTTTACTGGTAACGTCGGTGTTAGTTATCTACATAAGAATATGACATGTTTTGTAAGTTTTCAAACAGTCATTTTAAAGTGACACAGAGTATGTTTTATGATTTTTCATAACACAGATAATAGCTGAAAGACCATGGGTCCTTCGTGCGGTTCTAATCATTCATTTTTATCTCTAAAACGCCAAAATCAAGGAATGTTTTCCTGTTTTTAAATTTGGAAACGGCAATATGACTTTTTGGTCACATTTACATGTTCATTACTCAACACTTATTAAACACTACAAACCCATATTTGTATTTTTGTCTGTTGTAAATAAGTTTCCAAAAAAACGTTTTGCTCAATGTCGCACGCCATTGTCCGTTTTTCATCACACCTTACGACTGAAAACTGCTTATTGTCGCTATACTTAACTGATAAACATCGGGTTGCTGAATTTCATAATCCACCACTACTTATCGATACAATTAACACCATTTATAAAGTTTGACATATAACTTTTTATGTGCCCCTTTAACCAAAAAGGAAATCAACAAGGCATAGCGTCAGTACTATCATGTAACTTGTGAGTTTAAGTTTAAGTTTGTTCGACTGTGTAAGTTATGGCGAAAAACAAACATATAAAGTCGTCAAATACCTAACGGGATTTATCAAGCCTTACTATCTCTTTCACTCTTTCAAATACGAAAGATTTTTAAAGGAATGATGACGAGTAACTGCAATAATAATTATTGTTTTACGTGCAATGTACTCAGTGAACCGTATCTCCCTAACAGGCAAGTGTACGGAGAAGCGTAACCTGGAAAGAATATGTCGTAATTTCAAAGGATTCAGTTTGAATTAACAGTGTATTCTACAATACACAAACGGGCTGCCGAGACATAGACGTGAATGCTCATCTTTTTCTGCAGACTAAAACGCCTAATCATGTTACGAAATTCAGTCTACGACAGGGGACATATCTTTTACCATTGGACGGTAGAGGCTGCAGTTTTAAACACATTAATCATATTAAAAGTAATATAATTCGTGATATATAAAATCAAAATTAACGAACACACGGCGTATTTGACTTTCTGCAGAATCAAACCATACAAAGTTACTTGGAACGATGAATGAACAGTTGTTGAACTTTCATAGCTGTCATGTCTATCTTCGACATCTTTAAATTAAAACGGTTATTAATAACGAAACATACTAAAACGTCAAATGGATAATTTTCTTATAACCGTGTATTTCCACGACGGACAAGACTCCGTTCAGTGTATCTAGCGTCAAATGGTGTTGCATGTAACGGGGTGGACGATATAAGAGAGTGTCAGCGTGAGTGGCAGCGGAGTTGATAAATTGAGCCTAAACAAAATCATGAAAGACTAAAGCATGGAAATATATATCCAAAAGCCGTTACCGATAAAAACGACTGTTATTTTTTGTCATCAGCGGTGTTGCACCGACAAATCTTGAAACAACGTTAGCGTTATGTAAATCTCGTTTAATGAGAGAGTGTTTTAACTGTACCGACTGTGTTGAAGATGAGATGCTTGTTTTTATTGAAACATTTTTATTTGTGAAAATGTACAATTCATGAATTGATTGTCCAACAAGCTCCAAGGTGCTTATTTTGGCATCATTCCCCTAGCCCCGTTCCTCTAGACCCCTGTTGTTACAAGCCACTCCGAAGCAATTACATATGAGAAAGAATATAAAATTTTGTGATAGTCACACGCATCTAATTGCGATCATAGGTTCAAATAAAGTGGTTATGCATAAATAACATTTCGCTTGTTTGGCAGTCATTATGAAATGTCAAATCGATCATATTTCATTACGTATGATGAATAGAATTCAACAATCTAGTAATAAGAGCGATGTACATCCCCGTAGTACAGTTTATATACTTAATTCTTTCAGATAAAAGAAAGATTTCTGTCTTTAATCTATGTACTTTTGGTATGTGAAGAAATAGTGAACAGCGTTTTCGACTGGGTGACCACATGCAGGAACAGGTCTGGCTTTCTATGATATGTCTGTTATACTTATCAGCGTTCAAGTCACCACAGCGGCCGAGAGTGGATAATCTAGCAAATTCATTTACATTAACAATTTTACTGCCAGGAGTTAAATAATTCCATACTTTTGTGTCAGGAAAAACGTTCTTGCATTTAACGGTGTCCTACATTTACTGTTCGAACGGATTAATTTTCTCTGAGTTTGTCGTTATTGTTAGGTGTTGTAGGTTACATAGATATGTAGGCGCGGTATTATTCTTCCTTTTGAAGAACGTTGTCAATTTAGACATGCCAACGTTCCGACAGGTTGTTCATAAATACTGTTTGGCGATCCATCGAATTGCACTTGTGTGATTTTGTGCCGATCGGTAGAATATATATACACTGGGAAAAGCTTAGTTCAATAACGAGCGTTAAGCGGGTTGTGAGAAGATGTTATTTTTTAACTGGGCACCTAAAAGTTCACCTCATACACTCGTAAACAAATAAAACAGTCTTAGAGAGGAAGTGAATTGACAATGTTTATTCCAGCTCGTCAACTGAAGACACGGGAGAAGAGCGAGATTACAGTTAATGTTTTGTCCAGACTTTCCGAGTACTATATAACTTCCTTGAAGTGCTATAAACTACGTATGTCGGCGATCTCTTACATAATATCTTTATTATCATTTCCCGTTCCGAGACAGCTGTGTTTTATTGCTGTACGCCTCGCTGGCTGGTTGATTAATTAGATAACATCATTGTTGAATGAAGCTTAACCGGTTCGTTCATGCATGGTATAGCGTCTGATAAACTAGGTGGAATACGATACCGTACCTATGACAAAATGTAAATTATGCGGTTTTTATTATGTTAATTTTAAACCAACAATATATTTAATTTCATTATCTTATAAATGTCAAAAGCATGTATCCATTTACGTTGAATTGACGAAAAAATAAATAACGATAAGTCAATCCAGCATTAGGACGAGATAATGTTTATTGTACTTTTACTGAATTGAATCTATCATTAATGATGGCACAGAACGTTGGTGCCCCTTTCTCTGTAATAATGGTAAATACGTTAACCGGCACTGCCAGGTTTGTAAATATCATTTTTAAGTATTTCTGATTCTTATCCATTGATGATCAGAAACCCATATCGGAACGCATGACGCTCGGGGTGAATCCCCTGTCGATAGTAATGAAATAATGACAATTTTAAATCAATCTTCGATTGTATCATCATGAGATTGCCCTTAAAAATTTCACTGATAAATAGTTAATTCAAATGCGATTTTATACACAGTAATGTAAGAAACACTGAACCAGACCTTTCATAACAGCTGTCTTTAAAACATGTTAAAGATAACTTTGTATATATGTATGACTTTATGTTGTAAACATAACATACACATTATTAATTTAGCGTAATCACTATTTTAATTTGGCCACTTGCAGTACATTGTCTTGAGAGATGTTTTGATTTATTAACAAGCTTGTTCACCATTCCTATGCCGTTTTTATATGTAATAAAAAGTTTATCCATCAAGTGATAATGTTATATTGCGGAACAATTGTTCTACTTCGCGCATTATATAAAAAAACAATTTATGTAGGCACACTTACATTTCATGCTTCTTTTACAAAACCTCGCATTTTTAAGTTGGTTAGCGTAGGCATTTTCCTTTTAGTATTGAATGATAAAAACATCTTATGTTAAGCAGTTTTCTTTAGGTTTTAGGACTTTTTAAGGATTGCATAGAAGTAATCACAACTAGGATTCTCTATCATAATATAATCTTTTCATATTCGACTTGGGTGTGGTGACCTTAATAGATTATACTAGATTTATAGGTGACAGTGGCTATCACTTTGAAAACGCCTTACATTTCTTCATCACCTGTCCAAATGTTGATGACATAAGACTAAAGACATATTTCTTTCAAAAAGGGTTTAATCTGTCGTCAATTCTAGTTGGTCACCCGGGCTCATCACAAGAGGCTAACCAAGGACTTTTGAAATCTGTTAATAACTGTATAACTTTATCAAAAAGATTTTCGGAATTCAACAAACGTTTTCCTATGTGCCCTGCCTAGCTGAAACAATCAAACAACATGTAGTTATGTAGTTATCAGCGGTATGAAATAAGTTTGTAAATTTGTATTGTTTCATTGAAAAGTGTCTAATATAATCATGCATCTATAGTGTCCTGCTTACTGTATGTATGTATTCATTCGTCCATATGTACGTCACTTTTTATGTTATAGTATATTTGTTAAGAAGGGATATTTATATAATGAAATAAAATATGTTTAAACCATGATAGAATTCATGTAGTGACAGATTTACACATGTCCCCAATGCCTCTTCCTTTATAAGCTCGCATACATTATTTATAAAAAGGCAATCGCATTGTATATAAGTTATGTCAACTATAATTACTTATTTTATTAATGCTTTATTGCAAAGTTATATATTACATGTAAGTTTTATATTGAACGACAACAAAAACCAACAACATGCTTCGGAACATCTTGAAGACGAGCGATCGAATTAGTGCTGATCAGTGAGGTGCTAATATACGAAGTGCGCTATATATAGACAGCGGTAAGAGGAGCGTTAAAACGAGGAAAATTTAAAGTTCAATATTAAATATCTCTCTTTCTATTGATGCAATCTTGTTCAAAATTTCACAATAGGCAAAGTAAACATGAGGATTTTGAATCAGGTTATAATTTTTGAATATTTTGAAAAGAGTAAAAACTCGAAATTTCTAGAAATTTCTAGAAAGTTTCTAGATACGTTCTAGAAAGTTTCTAGTTACGTTCTAGAAAGTTTCTAGATACGTTCTAGAAAGTTTCTAGTGCGTATCTAGTGCGTATCTAGTGTGTTTCTAGTGTGTTTCTAGATACGGGGTATGTTTCTTTATTGCTGTACTGTATAAAACATATATTTGTTGTATAGTCGATTAGGTTTTTAAAAAGTGATAACTGGTGTATCACAGCATAGGCTTAACGCTTAAATTCTGCGATTTTTAATTGGCGCTTGGATATGTAAATATGAACTGAAACAAAAAGGTCGCATTGATTACTGATTATTGATTTATTACTTACAATAATGCATGAAAGGCTCTTAAGTTATTGATTTAGTTAAGCAATTGTAAAATTACCATCTTGATACGATTTCTATTTCCATCATTTGAGATGAAGTTATACAACAAAGGAAACATGCCATACATGTATATATGCATTGACTTTATCTCAGTATATTCGTTTTCATAAAAGAATAAGAGTATGTTTTCCTGTGTTATACTCCTGTGTTTGATATTGGTATAACAAAAGCTAAAACACTAATAATTACATTTATAACTTTACTGATATTGCTACCGACAGTCACGCAAAATAGTGATGTCCGTACCAAAACTCATGTTGAATACTAATCATAAATGAAAGTCTATTAAAAAATTTCAATAATTCATAAAGTATTCATGTCTTTATTTATATTATGTATATGTTTCATATTCTAGAAATAAAGTGAATGAAGCATATCTCAAGACCCGTTATTAACTGCTTATTCGTTAAACTTACAAACTTTTCCTCTAGATTACGTATTGAATTACAAAACTTTTGAAACTTAATTCAAAGAAAAATATGTCTAAATGAATGTTTCTATTATTGAAATAGAAATTTCTTTGAATTCGTGTAACTTGATTTGTCACAAACAAGAAGACCAAAATAGGTTTTTGGTTTAATGAGAATAGTTTTATATCATTATTGTCCTTCTAAGTGTATAAAGGTACTTACCGTTGTATCTCTCTCATAAAAGGTTGAAATTAGCAAATTAGTGTCTTATCTACGTGTAAATAACAATATTCAGGCATGATCATGTGCTAACATCATCGAAACATGATTAGGGGCAAATAATGTTGTGAGAAAATTTCAGATGGTGGTATGTGTTGTTTTGATTGCTTATATTATTGTATGGGTAGCAACCGAAAGTAAAGGGTAAATGAGTTTGTAAAAGTATATCGAAATGTAACTTCATATAAACTCCATGTAAGAAACAGGATTTTTTTTAAATAGATACATAGATAGCAAGAGAGCTAGCTTTCGAAAATGCACATGTCTTTGCCAATAATTCTGGATGTAATGCCTTTGTGGGATAAAGCAACTGAAGTTTACTAGCCACTCCATTTGGCATTTCTAATGCTTTAACGTAGGGCTCAGGAGTGACATTGCTGTATTTGTAGATTGTACAAATGTAACATACAGCAATGAAGAGAACTGTTCACATATCGCTGTGTGCTGGTAAGGTCAATTGGAAGGATTTGTTTCGTATCAAAGCTCCTGTTATTATGCGGGCAGAACATGCTAAAATAAGATCTATGGCTCTCTATAGGTTATACGGACGATGTCATGATAGTTAATAAAATGTAAGAAAACATGTAAGAAGCAAGTAGATACTCCAAATACATTGTTACATGTTCATGTGAACATATTTACCAATTTGTATAACCAAGCAACGAAATCACATCAGCGATAAATAAGGTACAAGTTCCTGTTCCATTGTAAACATCAAAATGTACTGATTGCCCCATGGCTAGTGTTGTCTGATGTTTGTCTGGTCATGTTTCCGATTTCTGAACAAGTACAGCATGCAACTGACATGAAAACTTTGGAAAGATTTTCTAACCATAAGTGTTGTCTGTCTGCACCTTAAGGCTGTCTCTATAGTGAATCGATTGCCCCGAGGCTTAATGTGTCAGTGCTTCGTCTGGCCATGTGCATGTACGTGAAGTAAGAACCAAGATAACAAGTTGACACATGTGCGCACTTACCAGGAAGATAGACGCAGATCTATGTTCTCTCTCCATTCTCTCTTTTTTTAAAATCAAGTAGTTATTATTCTATTACGGGCAATATATGACGTGTGGAATATGTACCTTAATCTTAGTAATTACAACTATGTGTTTTATATCAGATTGTCGTAAACTATTTCGCTGCCTGGGATACATGCCTAGGAGTATTTCCCTAAAGCAATATATGTTAAAACGTATTTGGTAGGTGAATAGAATCTGAACCATTGTATGTTTTAAATGAATTCGTATTCATAGCAAATACAACGAATGATGACCTTATACAGGTTTCATTTTGCATGGATATCCTGTCTGATAATGCAATGTTAATTTATATATTCAAATTGTAGAATGCCAGAATGGAGAGCCAATCTTAAAACATTTTCTTTTTAACGTACTTTATATACTTAATAATAATAATAATAATAAATAATAATAATAATAATATACATTTTAACGCCTAATATCCAGTGCGAGGCACTGCTCACTGGCGGTACATTATTACCCTGAAGGAATTGTACTACAGCAGCTACTTAGCACTTCCGTACTTCCCTTATTCAGGTACCCATTTATACAGCTGGGTTGACTGAGTGCAATGTGGATGAAGTGCCTTGCCCAAGGACACAACGCGGTATGAGACCCAGGTCACAACTGTTTGGTGTCTCCACCGGGATTCGAACCCGGGTCGTCGGCGATAGGCCAGCATGCTAACCACTACACCACCGCGCTTCTTTGATTTGAAGTATTTACTTTGAAGTGATGAACATTGATGTCAATATTTATACATAAACAAACTCTTATCTGTGACGACGAGTACCATATTAAATTAGAATGGTATTTCTTACTTGAACTAGTCAGATCTATATGAATGTTGCAAGTTTTAAATGTAAATTGTTCTTCTTTCTGCACATTTTTGAATAAGTCTATACCCAACCTAAAGCTAAGTACGATAAAAAAAACTTAAAAGAAAACCTTTCTAATGTGCTATTTTTGTACGATGGTTTCCATCTCCAGTTTTGAGAGACGATCAACTGTTCAATTGCCTACATAGGTTTTGTTAAGTTCAGAACTGTTATCTTAGAGGCTTCACGGAAGTCTGGTTCAGTGATAATTTACGAGTTTGTCTTCATCAACCAGATGGATTGCCTCGTGTCTTAATTCTTCTGTTATATTTGCTATTTCTGTCAGATACAAATACAAACTATACCTCTTCTGAGACAGTTAACAATCAATCTCAATTGAGAAACAATTTCTAATGACTGATATTCACCAATGTTGTCAGTGTCTCCGCTGTTAACAAGATTTGCTTCATATTTGAAAATCGGCCTAAATAACTGTTGCTATTCCAGCCACATCGTTTGCATTCATCACGTGTACTACTTTTAATTGATCACCGTAGACGGATGTTCGAATTCACTTTCTTTGATTTAATCAATAAGAATTTCCAAATATACACGAACATCACAATGAATGTTTTAAAAAGTTTTAACAGTATGAAAATCTGTTTTGGAATAAATGTAAATGAGATGAAGTATATTACAACACAGTATTAGAGAGTTTCATTAACAATATGTTTTTATAGTTTATTTTGTATCCTATTGAATAATATATGGGAAACATTAATTCAATTCTTTTTTCAGACTTTGAACATAAAACAAGTAAAAAATAGCCATGTATAACTTTTTCAGAGTCAAAAATAGAATTTTGATCCCATCTTTTAGATGCTTTGAGTTATACTTGGTTACACGTTGAAACATTTTTACGTCAAATAGACCAAATTTCTTAATTGCCAAGAAACCTGTAAATATTGATGAGAAAGGAAAAGGTAATGTCTCTCAGTTAATTGCTGTAACGCTAAAATAATTTGGTTTTCTAGAAAAATGATGAAAAGTTTAATGTTGAAGTTATGTTTAAGATTTATAATTCAAACTTTGATTTCTTTCTCATTGTAATTCTTTACATGTTTAACATTCTATTCAATCCACAAGGGTGCAAATTATGTTATATGACATGATAAAATAAATCATATGACATACTAATTCATTCTTAGGCAGACCTGCATATTGAGAATAAATAACTCCTTCAAAGTAAAAAGAAAACAATATTCTTTCAAAAACATTACTGATCAAGGAAAACATTAATTATTGTTGCTGCATGGCAGACAGCAAGTAGCTGTATAAAACCTAAAATGGTGCGTTTGGCTTCCAAATTTTTCCAATTGGCCAATTGACTTGTTTTTTTCTGTATTCAGACATACTACATATTTTAGCCCAATTTTGAATGATACTTTACTTTACTTGAACTTACTACTACTCATTTACTACAAAACGTTTGATATCCGATCACTAACTTCCAAAATAAGGAACAAAAATATATTTCCGACCTTATCTTTTACATCTTGCAATCTGAAGGATGAATGCCACCGAGTGTCCTTATTGTAGTTATTCATATATAAATAGATACAACCTATACAACATCTGTCTTTTCCAGTTGAATATGTATTCTCATTATCACATTCAAACAATTGCTAGACAAGGGGAATTATTATCAATCGGTGTGACGGTATATTGACTCAGTGAAAACAGGTTGTCAGACGTTTCTATCCATAAAACTTACATCATACATAATCAGAGGCATTAAGCAAACAGGCATTTCAAACTTAGCACCGGAGGCAAGTTCATAGTAGTCAAGCAAGAATTTTGTTGAAGGTAATGACAGTGAGGACAAATACTCTTTGTACAACTAAAGGAAAGAATACAAAAACCGCTAATGATATATACAAACTCAACCTTTGTGTCATAACGCTAACATTACCGTAAAGGGGAAATGCTTAAATGTTATAAGACTGGAAGGTGATGGTGCAAGGTAAGGTTTAGGGTTTAGAGTTAGTGTTAGGGTTAAACTATGTAAATGATATTATTAACTCACAGGGAAATAAACTTGACTTAGAGACTTTTACAAACACGTTAAACATTAAGAAATATTTGATTTAATATGCGGGTAAGATCGCAGCCGTACAACAATACATAAAATCACAAACTATTGTTAAATACTGTAAGCAACCCAATCCCATAATACCAAATGTTTTAAAAATGTATCAGGAAATAATGTAATGGTCTTAAGTGAACTTAGTGGCCTTTACGCCATTAGATTCTCTTATATGTATAAATATCACTGTACTGTTATTATCAATTGAATTATGTAAACATTATAATGCCCACATATAAAAGAAGAAATCATTCAACATTTTAAATATGAAAATTGAAGCAATACATGCTATCCTCAGTTATGATACACTATGTATATATGTATACGTATTGTCATAAATGTATCAGACAAATTGCATCATTAAGCGCTATCAAAACTAATTATGTCTTTATTGCTCACATTCATGTACATAAATTGTTACATCAAAGATACATCATAAACGGTGAAGTAAACGAAAGGCATTTCAATTCATTATCTGATTGTTATGTCTTGTTACATTCTTCGGAAATGACAAGACATTTTACATGCACTGTTTATTGAATTCATTCTTTTCATGGTGTTGTTCAAGTAACTATAGACCTGGGCCCGGATTCACCAAACTTCTAAGAATTTTCTTAAGCCTTAAGAATTCTTAAATCCGCTAAGAATTCTTAGTTTCCATAGCAACCTACATGATACTTAGTTTTTTTCTTAAGCAACATTCATCAAACATCTCAGTGCTTAAGTTTGTTCTTAACATTAAGAATCCTTTATAGGTTACTTATATATTTAAGAATTTTCTTAACAAAACAAAGATGGCTGCCAATGCTTTTATTCACATTGATCGCTCGAACATTTTGGAAACATACACAGAAAATGAGCTTACAAGAAGATTCCGATTGACAAAAGACGGTATACAATTTGTAGTAAACTTGATATCTGATGAAATATCACCATTAACCAAAAGAAGTAAGCCGTTATCAGCCACAGACAAAGTTCTTTTGACACTGCGTTATTTTGCCACCGGTAAAATGCAGCTATGCAATGCCGACCACTTAGGTGTGTCACAGTCCTCTGTAAGTAGAGCTGTACATGATGTCATTAATGCTCTATCATCCCCTGGCATTGTTAAACAATTTATTCATTTCCCTACGAATGCAGCTGACATCAGGCGAAATCAACTTGGCTTTTATGGAATCGCTAATTTTCCCGGAGTGGTAGGTGTAATAGATGGAACTCACATCCAGATAATTGCACCTTCCCTACACGAACCTGCTTATGTGAATAGGAAACATTACCACAGCATAAACACTCAGGTGGTGTTTGATCACAGGTCCATGTTGCTCGATGTCGTTGCCAAATGGCCCGGAGCCACTCATGACTCGAGAATTTTGACAGAGAGCGGTGTTTGTGCACTATTCTCCCGCCACATGATGCCTGGCGGTTGTCACTTGTTGGGAGATAGTGGATATCCCTGCAGAGACTGGCTCCTCACCCCGTATCTGCGTCCAAATCCCGGGTCTCAGACATCTTACAACAGGTAAATATTGTGTCCGATCACTGCCATGTTTCGAACGTGATCAAATCAGAGTTATTCCCCTTTAAAGTTGACTATAAAACTTTAACTGGGTTTCATCAAAACTGAAATCGTTTTCAAATATGGAAAGTTCCAAAATATCTTGCAAAGTCGCAATATGAGACCTTAATGGATTACGTAGATCGTTATTATTAATATGATTTTCATCAAGTGACGAGTAAAATATCCTTATGATGATCCATATATTTCTTTGACCTAATAAAGAGCATCTGTTAAGTACATGCATTATACTAAGAAGTTCAGATAAAAATTGAAAATTAGAAATATCCTTTCAAAATTTTAACATTTCACTATATATTAAAAGAGTTCTTCTAAAAATTGTTTATTTTTATTAGAGCTCACAAGAAGACAAGAAGTGTGGTCGAACGAGGTATTGGCCAGCTGAAACGTCGCTTCCATGTTTTGCATGGAGAAGTAAGGTTGACACCACAAAAAACATGCAAGGTATAACCAACTTTCATGTAAATATCCTTTGTGTGTATTTTTGAATAAATAATTGGGGGTATGAATGTATGAAATAATTTAGTGAACCTCTAAAAGTATTAGTAATTCTATAAACTGTGAACCAAGTTTCCATTCAAACATGAATACTATTTATGTATATGTATAATAATTGCCCAAAATATCAAATCAATTCTTGTCTAAGGTAAATCTTAAAAGTCCTACACGTGGCAAAAATTATTTTAAGGTGATATTAATTGCTCATGAATATAAAATACTAAAAAATAGTGTCTAAACAAATCTAATACTTTGCACCAAAAGAAATGCAAATCAAGAAGCAATAGGAAAGATTAGGTATATTGTTAAATCCACTTTTTCTTTTATGTTAAGGACCACTTCACAATGATTGCTGGCATTCATTATTATAAGGATTATTAATTTATCTCTAAAAAGGCTATAGGCTTAAATGAATATATATTATAAGTCTCCATTATAAGTCAATCTTCATAAATATGGTTCTTTTTCATAGGTCATCACATGTTGTGCTGTATTGCACAATATTTGCAAGATAAGAAATATACCTATGCCTGACGAGGAAGAAATCCGTCCAGATGAGGACAATCAACCAGAGATTCCTCAGCAGGTTCCAGGCCACAACTTGATTTACCGAGATCATTTTGCAAATACACACTTCTAGGTAAGACCAAGTATATAATATCTCCAATGCATTGTGAACATCCAAAAATTGAATTTAATACAAACAGCAGTAAAAACTTTTCAACATTTATTGACTGTGTTGTTGGTTCAAAGCAAATGTGAAATATTGACAAATATTAATATTATTAGATCACAAAGGTGTTAAAGCTCATAATAATTCACTGAACTATCACTCTTTTTAAAAATGGCTGTTGGTTCTGCATTGATCAATGTCCAAATCATTTTTATTTAGTCAAAAAAGTATGATAATTATAGAGTTAGAAAAATGGAGATATTTTGCAATGTATTTTTTGATATGCTTTTCCATAAATATATACAATTTATGTCCAAATTAAGAGACATAAATAATTTCAAATATACACTTATCCCCCAAATGATGAAAATGTGGAGGAGTACCGAATTAAAAGTATTTCTCATTATTATTATTAATACTCACAAATACATTTGGACATGATCTGATTTATAACTCCTACTCTTCCATAATCTTTTTGAGCTGTTCTTCCATTATTTTTTTCTTTAATTCAAGAACATCAATTTCCAGTTTGATTTTTTTCTCTAACAGATCACTGTAAGAGTGTGGATTTGCTGATCTCTTTTGGGTCTTCGGGGGCTGGAGACTCTTTTGGATATCAACATCTCTAACTGTTGACAGGGACCCACCCATGGCTGTCAGGGTCTGAATGTCAATGACTGACATGACATCGCTAAAATCAATGTAAATTGAATTATATTTCATCATTCAATTTGTACGGGTCAAAGCTGCCTATATTATTGTGTGTAAATAAATTATTTACTATGTTGTGGTTGAAGTACTAAGGAAAAAGCTATTCAGTCATATTCATTTATGAATAATATCAGTTTGATTGGTGATTTAAAGTATGTATGTCGTCTCTTTTTAAAATACTTACAATTTCTACACTAATATAAATCAGTCAGACAGCCAGGTTTATGAATTGTCAAACTGTTGACTGTATACTAGAAACCACAAGGACAAAGCTTTTATTATCATTATTGTATGGCTTCAACCTCAGAAAAAATGAATATACAATATCTTATGACCTCAATGTCTTGTATGGTTTTAAATAGTTTGTTTTTAACCTGATAAATGTCCAAAATGATTAAGCAATTTAAGAAAATGATTACTGTATTATTGGTGGAATTTTATCTGAACAATAAACAATTTTCATAATGATATTATGTATTAATTTTTTTTAGATTGTTTTGTTGTGTATCACTTACTTTGACTCGCTAAGTTGAAGTAGAGTGGTGTCCACTGAATCAGGAATCCCACTGATGGATACATTGTCCTTTCCCAAAATATCCCAAACAACTTCAGCTGCTTCATTTAACCCTTGTTCAGAGGGACCACCACCTGAAACATATTCAAGTTTAGTTTGGATAATGTATTTTGATACTACTTATCTGTATAGAAAAATATGTAAGAGGGTAAAATATGATAGATTGTATGTAGTATATATTTGTATAACGACATGGGGAATCAATTTCCAGAGATGAATATTTTCAGCACACAAAAATTTTCTTTGAATAAATTATTAATCTTACATGAAATGTTTAATTCTTACCAGTGGTAGTGGATGCTTTCTTGAAGGCAGCAATTTCTGTTTTTGATTTTGACTGGATGTTATGCCATTTCTTTTCAACTTCCTCCATTGTCCTTACACATCCTATCATAGGAAAACAACCTCATGTTCAAATAAAGAATATATAATAAATCAATATGTTTTTAAATCAAAATATTCCAATTATCTAAATATTATGAAAGACTAGAAAGATTTACTTGCATGAAGATTACATCTAACAATTTGTGTTACATAAGATGTTTTACAATAATTTCATGATATTGATAACCTCAAATCTACAACATTTTCTGCATGCAATTGTTAATATAAACATTTGACTCTATGTCTGCCTCTGGTTGGGATTGAACCAACTCCATTTAATGGACTGCCATTCAAAAGCTTTATGGGAGTCAAAACAATAAAATTAAAATGATAAATTTATGATAATGTTAAAACATAATACAGAAAGTGATGTAAACTAAAAAATAAATTCAGGTAAAGAAAGTGTGAATATTTCACTCTTTGTAAAATTAAATGAGAAATAATATGTGTGAATCTATCACACTTTGGCAAGACAATGTGAGAAATAAAATGTGTGATTCTTTCACACTTTGGTAAAATAAAATGTGTGATTCTTTCACACTTTGGCAAAATAAAATGAGAAATAAAATGTGATTATTTCATACTAGGGCAACATAAAATGAGAAAAGTAATTTGTGATTCTTTCACAGTTTGGGAAAATAAAATGATGATTAATATGTGTGAATCGCTCACAATTGGTAAAATGAAATTATTATCCTTATGTGCAATCATTTCACATTTTGCTGAAATGATATATGAATTTTCCAATAGTATTGATAAAATATAAAACATTACTGTATCATCATAATCTCATGAACATATTAAATTCTCTTCATAGTATATGTTCATACTTACCTTAACAAAAAACCTCCATTCTAGCTAACATAAAATATAATTGGCAAAACTGCATTGTATAATTTAGACGTTCATCAACATGTCAAGTCATCTACAAATCATTTTGAAATAGGGTTATTGAATAAAATAAATATGTAATAAAGTACTTCAGAAACTTTAAAACATTTGATTTATCATTAGTCAGTTCATCTTCTATAACTTTCGCTGATCAAAATTAGGACACATGCATTATTGTTCAAAATTGACACATTTCAACTCTTACTTTATGTTATTAAAATATGTTCTATCCATATGGAAAATAGAAATGTTGAAGAGAAAAACCATGTTCAGTTAAGTGAACATGAAGATGGAATATGACATAGGCCTACTGTTCTTTCAAAACTTACGATAGTCACTCAATGAAAACATACCTGTGAAGGCGGCGTTTATTTGGCTTGTAATTTTTACCCACGTCTCTTTTTTCCGTAGTGAGGTAACTCCGGCCCCGAACTTGCTGATTCTCCTCTACAAGCCTCGTCAAATAGAGGGCTTGCTCGGCCGACCAGTTTGGCTTTCTTGTGTTCTTTTTTTCGCTGTTTTCCATGTCTTGGAATTTGACGTCTGCTTTTGTTTAGAGATACGACGCTAATGTAACTCTGTGTAAGGAGAGTTCCAATATTGCTATTAATAGATATGGGGATTTCCATAACGTCACTTAAGAAATTTCTTAGCGTAAATTTGTATCCCATAATTCCGCGTGTTTCTTACTTAGAAAATTCTAAGTATTTCAGAAAATCTCAGCTAAGATTTGTGCTTAGAAGTTTGTTGGGTTCTTACTTAAGATTTTTTCTCAGCTAAGAATTTTTAAGGAAACTTAAGTTAACACTTAAGAAAATTCTTAGAAGTTTGGTGAATCCGGGCCCTGAGATCAGAAAACTTAACAAAAAACGTTTAGATTAAAAAAAAACATAACTTGCCCAGGCGGATCTGTATTTCGTACATGGGTTGCCTTTTGAGTACTGAGTAATCAGGATACAATAAGTTGTTGTAAGTTGATAATTCGATGCAAGTGAAATAGATATACTTTGCTTGAATTAGAAATTTAAAATATTCTCTATATAAGAGATTAAAGGTAGGAGAGACTGTGAAACATTTATATGGGAGAAGTCGTGAAACTCCATTCATATTCAACGTACCATACCAAGAAATTCCGGAAGTAACAAAAACTTGGCACAGAAAAGAATGTCTCACGGGAAATGTAGACTACTCAGTATGTACATTAATCGGATTGATTGTAATCGTACATTTATAAGACATTCCTCTTGATTTAGTTTGAGGTGAGGGCAAGTAAAACAATGTATCTGAAAAACATACGTTTACAGTGCTCAGAGTGACAACAATTAATCTCAACTATACCAATCATTAGCCAATATGAACAGTTTTCTCCCGCAAAAGAGATTTATAGATAACTATGAATTTTGTGTCTGCGCTGTGATGGTTATTGCTGCTCTGCATTTCCATTTGTCACCCCATATTCCCATCAAATACAGACGAGATTCCACGTGTCTGAAGTTTTTTTAGCTCTCTGAATCTCATTTCACTGCTTGTATTTCTTATCAGATAGGGATGCCATTATACAATCAATTATTTCTTAACATAGCACTTACGGGATACAAATAAAATCCACTGTTTTCCATAGCGAATTCAACACTGCAAGTTGACCCACACATATTCATCTTGCCATAATATTTATGGTTGCAATTTATAGTTTTATTATACGTTTAAAACTTTATTAGAAATACGAAATGAGATATGATCATATTGTTCACCCATAACATTATGCTATAAATAAACAATTGCACGTAAATATTCAGATTTCATATTTAACAAAACTGTGGTATGTTTACAAGGTTTGATCTTTTCTGATGTAAATATTGCATCAATACGAACCTTAGAAAGTCGGTACGTATTTTCTGTTTTCAAAAATGCATATCTTGCAATAAATCTTATTTGATTTGCATTGGGTCTATTGCGATTGCATAAAAAATAAAAGTAATCTTTTGCTGTTAATTACAGTTTTTTGTTTCACATTTCAGAATGGGATGGGGTTTTTTAAAACATAACGATACATTTCATTATTTATACCGCATATGATGATATGAGGATATTATTTCTCCATGATTTTTTTTTGTAATGCTTTAGTCTTTACTTACTTGTCATTTATACATCAGTAGATTTCATTTGAACAAAATGAATAACATGTTCTAATTAATTATCAGTTGCTGAGTTTAAGTGGATTACCTGTCTGGCTCATATTGTTAGACATTTAAGAAACTGAAATCATGTTTAAAGATCTCTTTTCTGTTGCTTTCTTCCGTACAGGTCTTTGTTTTGTTGATTTCTATTCATAGTCCTACATATTGGCTGTTTAAGAACAAAACCAATCTCGCACTTTGCATTGATTGTTTTAATAAAATTGCTTGCTTTCTATTCC
The DNA here is from genome assembly GCA_921293015.1 of Phorcus lineatus. NCBI lineage: Eukaryota > Metazoa > Mollusca > Gastropoda > Trochida > Trochidae > Phorcus > Phorcus lineatus. Next base: position 24,786,304 of record OV121097.1, on the reverse strand, counting down.
TGTTTTCTACATGGTATATAAACTTAAACTGCAGGTTAGAAAATGTAATGCAGGCAATTGGAGATTAGAAACTGTAATAAGTTTGCAGGCTTATGCACTAACGTTTGCAATTTCCAATATTATACATTGTATCTTATTCATGCAGAAAATAACAAACTGATGTCGACGACATCCTTCAAAATGGACAGATATGAAACTCTCAATAACTAAACAAATGACAGCTACAAATTTCTTCTCTGCTATCTGAAAATTAACTTATCTGAACATTATAACAAATGAAACTACCATGCAACTTATATCGATCTTTGAATTCGAAATTGATTGAACTTATCACGTTTTAATTTTTTCTTGAATGAGAAAACAAACACAGACACCCACCCACCAGCATTCTCCCGTGTTGCTATAGAAAATATGTTGAGAGAAGGTTATAAAATACAATTACCTTATCTACCAAATCATTGTCATAAATGTTAACTTCAATGATTTGTGGTCGTTTATGATAAGAATATTGGAAAGACAATTGTCAGGAATGTTTTCAATGTTGTAGCAGCAGATGATTTGTCTCAAATCAATACTGTTGCTTTCAGTGTGTGTAAATGTATTTTTTGAAAAAAAAGTTTCCAATGTTCCAAGTTCTTATGAAAGGTTATTTCTCCTTTTCCGCGATGCAAAACTCAAATGTACAATTCGAAAACATATAAACTATATTTTAAGATTTAAATATAAAGTAGACAGCTATTAGAGATAGCTATTTGCCATTGCAGACGAAATTATGATAAATTGTTCCTGATGTTACAACACCACTGAAGACTATCAGACAGTTGGATGGTGCTCAAAACAGGGGCGAATATCATATTCATGTCAACGGTTACGGTAAGTAAATCCAAAAAGAAATCGAAAATAGAATTTGAAACGATGACTTCCCTTTTTTGGTTACCAGTATGACATTTCTCTTATTTCACTGAAGCTGTTCATATTGATACAACAATAATATTTTGGTAGATTATATTAAATATTGGTTGTATTGTTATTCATGTTTTTAAAGGATTCTAAAATTCTTTAAATCATCTATGCATTACTTTTTAAAAATAGTATAGTAACTAAAATATTAAAGACGCTTTTGTGTTTATTCTAAACAGATAGCGAGCTCGTGAAGATTAAAGGCATAAACACGTCTATATGATTTATATTTATGATAAGTTCATAGTGAACAGACGCCTTAAATCATAACTAAAACAGAAAATGACAAGTTTATCAAATGTTAATCACCCAACTTCCAGTTTTTATTTTCCAGAATTGCCGATGTTACTATAAGAAATAATCATGAAAATAATGCACACTGCAATTTAGATATTTTCTGACTTTATAAAATCTTTAAAATCTCCTTTCAGAGTAAGTAATGTAAATGGATACATTAAAAAACAAGTGCTTATGTTCAAAGGTGATGATAGACTTAACAATGAATTATGTTTGATATAAAATCTATTTACATGTCCCGTTGTATCACATTCTAATGATTGCTGACTTGTAAGAAATGGCCAGGAAAGGAACTTCTTCTCTTGATTCATTCTTCACTACAGGAACATTTTTTTATGACATCATTCATTTTAAAAATTACATGACATACTCATGCATTGACTTTATCTCTTTCACAACAAAAAATAAACTCCATTTGAGTTGTTATCCTATGTGCGATGTTGCAACGACAATCCAGTCCCTGTTACAGTTCATGCAAATTTGTGCATTAATGGACAAACTATAATTTTTGTAATATCTTTTAGAATTAATATTTGTCACATATTATGACTTCCTTGTACACTGCAACCTTTATGTTCTCGAAAATGAATTCTATAAGAAAAGTGTATGAAGATAACTTCAAGTCAAAAAGTCGAAAGTCAAGTCAAAAGAAGTTTATTGTACTTGAGGTCTCTGACCCATATAAAATGATATCCACATATATATATATATATATATATATATATATATATATAAAATATGCATCTTTACAGAGATGCATGTGGATATAAGAATGGAATCAGGATTTACAGATATGTAGGGTTAAACAAAGAATAGTACAAGTTTTTGCAGACAAAGCATAGATCACGAATTTCCATTTAACATGTTTTGTCTGGGATCCATGCCATGTTTTATGAACAGAGATAATTTCAATATAACATCCTCATCATTTGATGTCAAAACTGATGTGTATCCTGATTCACTCCTCATTGAGAAGAAACGTTTCGGTAAATATTTCATTCTCAGTTCAGTATAATACGGACAATCAAATGTAAAATGAATTTCGTGTCACATAGCAGCATAACATAATGGACATACTCTTTGTGTTCTCTATTATATCTCTATAAATATTTTTTTATTAATATTCAATATTTTTTTATTAATATTCAATATTTTTTTAAAAATCAATATTTTTCACATATTATGACTTCCTTGTACTCTGCCTCCTTTATGTTCTCGAATATGAATTCTAAAAGAAAAGCGTATGAAAATAGCGTAATGATCTGCTGATTGGTGAAACATCTAGTACAAGTATTACATTACTCGGTGGTTTGAAACTAAATTCAAATATCCATATGTTTCAAGCGAATGATTCATTTATGGAAAGAGGCATGAATTCAAAGTGTTCGGATTTGTGTAATCTGATATGTCACACAAAACATAGAAACTTAGGTTTTTAGCCTGATGATAATATTTTTATATCATTACTTTCCTAGACTGTGTAAAGATACCAATCGGTTTGTTTTGTCATGTTTAATCATCAGTTTAAGCAATATCAATGAGGGCTAAATTCTAGTAAAGATAAAGCCTTTTCTTCGCTTATATTTGTTTAGTCAACCGCGAGTTAACTTGACTAGGTATACAAGTATAGACGAAAGGGCAAACGTTTGATTACTTGTATTATAAGGCTTCATTCAAAATATCATTCATTCACTGAAATAAGAAACTGAGACTTGCACCATTGATATTCATGATATTCATGTTATTCAAAATAATCTTATTATCTAATGAATGCATCTTTGTTATATACATCTCCAAAATGTAATTGATTAATGTCGTTACGAAGAAGAAGAAAGATCTTTAAACTTTTTCTGACAGGAAACTTTGTATATTAAAAATAAAGTGCCTTGTCTTCTACAATTACAACTCTCCATTTAAAACACAGCAGAAGAATGTCACATTTTAAGAATAAAATTTAATTGTAAATATTCAAGATGACTACCGTACCAATCATACCAATTTTTTTATTCTGATTCGGGGTCTTTTTGGGTTACAGGAAACTGTTATTAAAAGTAAACAGCTGTTTCTTAACCCATGTGTTTGATATATGCTGACATGCTGACATCATTTTATCTTAAAAATATCCCTTTTAAAGCAATGAAAAGTAATTTTGTGATGGTAAGATTGGATTGTTTTGTATCACAGATTGTTCAATGTTTACATGTGTGTATATTTGAGGTTTCTTCTGTACGATAATACCCATTGACCCATAGTACTGAAATAAATGAATTGATAAATGTTATGTCTGAAATTTGTTTTTGGTAATGCTTCAACGTTTCTCACTTCAAAAATATTTGATTCTGAGTGATTTGTATCATATTGTGTTAAATATGGGGTAAATTCGTAGGAGACATTTTGAAATAATCTCAAATCAGGAGTTTTTTGTTAGGTTTATTTTTTCCTCTTTCATTCAAGACGGTTTATATGCCAATATTATCGGCGACCTACAAAACATCTCCTGAAAGTTTTGAATAGATGTATATGCCAAAGATTCCATTATCATTTTTAAAATAAATCTTTTCAAATTTAACAAATTTGATAATACAACAACGCTGCTATTTAAAAGTTTAAACAAGAAGATGCATTTCACTTAAAAATAAAAAAATGCCCGAAAAACATACATAGAAAGCTGAAAGCATGTGAATAGACCTCTAGCCAAGGAGGGAATTGGTCTCACAGTAGACCCCAATGTTAAGGACAATCATAGCAATTGATTTCGCATCTAACCATCTTAATAATATAGTTAAAGATGATAAGACATCAAGAGATGAGAAAACATCAAAGATGATAAGTTGAAGACAGCGATTATCAAATAATTACGAATTTATCCATGCAAACATTCGATAACCAATATCAAAAGAAAACATGAACAAATCAACGATACACATTATTCCACGATGTTTTGACAATCACACAATATTCTTTATGAAAAGTGTCAACAGGGAGGTCGGACGATGTCTTACATAAAGTAAAATAAATAATTAAAATGAAATTTATCAAAACAAACTCCAAATAAACTGTATAAAACAAACTGTATAACATTCACTTAACTCGACTTTACTTATTTATCTATTGTCCTGTTTTCTTCGATTAATGCATTTTTTAAAAGGTCAGTTAATGAAAAATGAAAACCCTGCTGAATAATGACCCTACCTTCAAAAAAGGAGTAGAGGAAGTTGATAATTATATCAAAATTAATTTTGCTTATGTCTTCCAGTTTCTGTTTTTTAAATGCCTTTACTTTGAATACTTTTCAACATTTGTTTAAAGTATGATTGGTGTTAAATTTTGTGTTACACGTGCATATATCATAGACATAACTGACAAAATAAATGTGTCTATTGTTATGTTCACTGCTACATACCAATGGAACTTGAAACAGGGATTAACTTAAATTTCACATAAAGGATATATGTATTTGTTAGAAGTTTTATGTAATATAATAGTGATTAATTGTTTCAGCAGTTTCATTGTGCAAGTTTTGATAAAATAACTCTTTTCATGACAGTGTAACATTTAGTGAAAAAATTAAGTAAATACAACGTTTTTAATGCATAGTTCATCACAGCTAGGTGGGTTACTTGTAAGATATTCCCCGTAGTCGAAGAAGAATTAATTTATAACTTATCAAATAAAAACTGAGGTAATTCTAGTTCAAACACGTATTAATCATTTGCGTTAAGGAAATATTATCGCCAAGCTAATTTAAACCTGAAACGTCGTGTAAGGGCTCCTTTCTCTAATGAAAACCACTGTATTGCGATGGGTAAAACTGTTTCTACTGTTCTTTAGATACCTTTCTTTCCGAAGAAGACGTAATAACGTGTCGCTAAAAGGCTCTGGTTACTTTCGCACTTAGGCACTGTCTAATTTTTTTGAAGCTGTTAAATACACAACGTGAAATTCATTTCGTAGCATAGATTAATGTATATTTTGTTATTAATATATATTAACATACATTTTTTTTAAAATATATCCATGAATACCTAAAAGAAGAATTACTCAGATATATTTCCGAATCATATATCATTTCTCAATCAAACTGACCCTCATCCTTTTTAGCATAAAACCACTTGCATGCAGGCAATAGGGTCAACGGGGTTCAGAATGGTGATAATAATGATTTTGTTCATAACTCTATGATAATTATGACTGTAGTGCTTCTAATATGACCCTTTGTGGTGTACAGTTCAAACCAATTTAAGTACCCTCGTAAAGCTGGAAGCATAGTTATAAGACAACACGTCTTCTTAGAATTAACTTCTATGGGGTATTGGCATTTGTGAACCGACATATTTGCCGGAAAGACTTTATTGTTCTTATTGTTAATTCTGTCCTGAAACACATGATACTTGTTTACGTCGTAAAGAAAACTTCCAACGTTTATTGGCTAAACTTCCAGTTGCCCTTAATCTTGGAACCCTTGATATAAAAATGTGAAATTAATAATGTCTTTATCAATATATCGAATTCTGTAAAACTTAAAATCAAAATATCTGCTTAGAAAGATGTTTTGTTTATAAAACACTTTGTCTTCCACCAAAATCTCATTTAAGATAATCATCAGATAACCTTGTCAATATTTTATAGGCCTTCAACACCTTATTAGAAGTTGACATGGCATTGACCATTTCTGAGTTTGAAGTGTAAGTTATAAACAAAAGTCAGAATTTAAATAATTTGAAAATAAATTTCAACAAAATAACCTAAAAACAGTCATAAGTGATGTTTGACGTGGAAAAACGGTTTAAATAACCTGAGAAAAAACTAATTGGTAATGAAATGGCTTCTACTAAGCCTTAGAGAAGTATTTCTTGAGGACAGATAATCCTATGCAAGATTACCAAATGTGTCTGTGCTTGAGGCAAACAAACTGTGAAAATATCAGTGTAATAAGAGAGGTTTTGGCTACAGCTTAAATTGAGTTTAAATTGATCAACCTTTTATTTTTGATTCGGGATAAATAGCATGGTGATGATGGTTATTCCAATCAAGTGCAGATTACCCAGTTGAACCAATTTACCGTTTTCAAGAGTAAATGCACATGAGTGAATGTAAATGTAAATGAGTTTATATACTATTGTGTATATTGGGACAGTGAAGAAACACTATCGCCGTGATAGATGGACAGAGTTCACAATATGCATTTGCCTCGAGAAGCGTTCACAAAGATTGTATGAATATTTTCTGTCACGTCAAGAAATGAAGATCTCTGACAACATCAACAGCCATAAATGTTAGTGTTAGAGTACTGTTAATGTCCTGGTAGGGGAATTTTTCGTTATGAAAGCATAAGAGAATTATTTGATGCAAAAAAAGTTTCAGAAATCAAATGGTTCAGACGTCTGGCAGCGCAGTGTGACAGGACAAAGTCAGGCTTAAACTACATCATCATTGACCATTTCCGAAGATAAATAAATTATAAACGATAATAAAAATCAGGAAATAGAAAATGCATCAACAAGTTTCAGAAACAATCCATCAATTTTGACGAAGGGGATATGTTGAAATAGCCCTAGAACAGTTTACTAATTAGGCAAAAAATGGCTTCCACTAAACCTCAGAGAAGTGTTCCTGGAGGGTAGATAATCCGATGAATTACCGCCAAATGCGTCATTGCTTCAGGCTAAAAAAAACTATGTGATAATAACAGTTTATGCTATCAATACTCGGAATGAAAATTTTGTTTGGTCAACATAAACAGAAAATTATTTCTGCGTTAGAGTGCTTGCTTATATCATTCTTAGGCAACTAACATAATAATAATTATCATACTAAATCGATCTACTAATGTATTTGACGGCATGGCGTTAACCATCATACATGCACTTACTCTTTATAATCTTTTTCTGTCAGCTGACTGGCATTGATCAGAAGAACTCAAATTCAAATAACGATACCTTTTCATGCCATGCAGACTGATTTAGACAATAATAATTAGATTAGCAAACTCGCACATCTCGTTGACATGAAATCAGGCAAATTTGATATAAGTCTGTTAGTAACGGTCTGTGCAGTTTATCCTATTTACGCATTGTACTATTTGTACTTGGTGACAATGGTATTTTTACATGAAGGTATAAACGTTATATCTTGTGGTGGTGGTCTATATCTAGGTAAGGTTACACATATCATTTTAATGATCCTCCCAGTGATTCAGAATCACTCAGTTTATTATAACAGAATAACTTGATCTGAAACTGTTGTAATAAATTTAATGCAGTATGAAAAGACTTTACTAAATAGGATATAAATGCTTCAAGGGAGACTGCGTCCACAATAGAAATGAGAATCATGGTAATCAGCTACTTAGATGCTGGGCAAGAGCTTGTCTTCAAACGCCAGGCTTATTGGCCTGGGTCACTAACGATGAGTTGTATTTCCATTGCTGACGCAGTCTCGTTTTAAGTTTGTGACAGCATTAAAGCATGTTCATTGAATCCAAATGAAAGAGGTTTTTATCATATTTGTTTACCTGTTTTCATTGCCGATTATTCAAAAAACGTATTATTCCCCGATTGAAGCTGAGGTGAGATGACTTGTGGTTTAAAGTCGCTTCAATAGTATTTCACTTATATCAGGGCTGCTAGTATTATTGCATGGAGAAACCCCGACACACAATTGTGGCTATGCGATGCGAGCTTCGACTGGAACTATAGCGAATCATTGGCGGTATTTCACTGCCTGACTTGAATGTTACCCAAACTATGCTTTCAAAGACCTTTATCAAAAAACATTCAACAAGTTAAGACTTCATGATCTGTATTGTAATTATGAGCTGTACGTTGTGTGAAAGATATCATTTGACAGTAATTCAAAATTACCCCCAGACTTACATTGCTTTACATTGAAAACAGTAGACGTAACACAACTCAAACATCTACGCCAAGGAAACGTTACAATAGCAAAAGTACTTTTGTCTCGATATTAGTCGCGTGATATCATATAACTTTTAAAATTATAAAATTCATATCATGGAATCAATGATTTGGACACAAAAGCGTTTTATGACCAAAGATGACATCCTCGTTTGCGGATGGTATGCAAAAGAAGTGATGTAAAATCAGCTAATAAAGGTCATCATTAGTTTGCAAACGATGATACAATCATTTTTTGATGTAGACCTCAATCATTTTAATTGGTACAGAAAGAAAATACAACTTTATCAATGAAGGAGGGTTGCCTTGTATGATATGAAAGTTTTTGAAGGATTATTCAGTTAAAACATTATTCCCGTTTTCAGTATATTTACGTGGCATTGTTTTCAATAAGCATACATTTTTTTAATATCCTTAAGGAATTGTGCCTAGTCTGTCATCGAATCATAGGAAAAACAGTACCAAAATCGAGTATACATATATAGAACGTCATACTAGTGCATTTTGATGTTTTGTATTGAACGAGAAGATGTCATGGGAGCAGAGAAACAACGAGTTCGAAGAATAAGTTGTTTCTATGCTCCCATGACATCTTCTCGTTCAATACAAAACATCAAAATGCACTAGTATGACGTTCTATATTTATTATATGCCCGATCTTAATTAATAGAAATATGTTTTATAAAAAATAAAAGGTTGCGTAGCGATACTCATTTTCACGCCATACATACTTCCGCGTTGAGGTTACCGTGACATTGGTATTAGTACGCCGATGACCGAATAACGCAATTGACCTGAATGCCACATTCCTCCGCATGACGTCAAGTATAGCAAGTCCGACTTTCACATCTTACAATAACAACAAGTAGATAAAAAGAAAGATATTTTGATCAAATTCAGAATTGATTTAATAGGATAAAGCATAAATCAAACAATGATCAAGCTATTTTGATTATAAACAATCGTGTAGAATTTAGTAACTTTAAAAGTTCATTTTCAAAATTTTCCAATACGTTCTCGTCATATTGGCTCGCGCCGTCAGTTAGTCGGAGTCACTGTTGAAGATAACACGTCTACGCTTTCGCTGCTGATTTTCATGGTTCATGGTATTTGTTTTTAATTGTAATCAAATCATTTGGAAATGACAATCTTGTTTTATAAGAACTTTTGTGCAACTCTCGCAAACTGGCAATCCCAATGACCTAAATGTATATCTATAAATAGCTGCTTCGGGAAGTCCCAAGGTTCAGAAAAAGTAGAACCGGCAGGGGTGCAATACGGAATCTCGAGTGCAATACGGAATTTGAAGACGGATTCCGTATTGCACCCTTGTATTACTATCCTAAGTTTACATGGGTATATAATAAAAGTTAAGATTAGAAAAACCTTATATGATACTTTTGACAAAATACTTATCCGAACTTTGAAGTAAGCCTCACTTTTGGAACACAATAGTCATTTTCGTAATCACTATTGCTCGGTGCGAGTGCAGAAATTGAATAATGGAATGTAATATTTTTCTGTCCCAACATTCCAGACAATGGAATACAAATTGTAAGGACACATTCCTTAATATTTGAAATAAATAGGCATCTTACAGATATGTTATGGTTCAGTTTTCCAGAAAGCGAGGGAAAGGTTAATATATAAATTTTTTTTGCAAATGGCAATCTATTCTTCTATTCCATATACATACAATGTACACCCTATACAACATCGGTGAAAAGAAGTGCTAAGGAAAGGTGATTTTTACTTCAGTTTCCCAAGGGTTTTATATGAATAAGAAATGAGTAATGGTTCAGACTTCTGTTACATGACCAGACACAGTCGTGACATATAGAGCCATAAGGCAATCCACCCATGATTGAACTCAATATACAAACAACCTCTTGGTTTAAGGGAAATACAATTCGTAAGCCATCGCCTTGAATAACCGTTTTAACACGAAATCGTGACCAGATTATACACAGAAATAGACTTCCCATTTCATGATCGCTTTGATCAATAACTCATTAACATGTTACACTCGTCATAACTTGGTACACTTTAAACTAGAATAAAAACGCAAGAGAATGCATGAGGAGGAATAGATTGATGAATAATACTCAACTTTCTTCGAAGGGCAGTTTGATTATTTTTATCAAATCCACGCCTCTCCATGCATTCTTCATAAAAATCCATGTATAACTTCACGATTATGTAATTATTGTACATTTTATATACATTTACCATATATTACAATCAAAATTGCAATTTTTGGTGTATCATTAAAAACAAAGCACAATTAAAACAATTACTTGACGTCATCACGATTTTTAAGCACATTTCATTAACAATCTTGATTTTGTGCATCCCAATATCATATTCTTGTGAACAATTTATATCGCTGTCGCTTTTACCTTAAGTAAACATGATTTCAAAGAACATTAAGGCTGTACGACTGTCATGAATCATGCGTATGTCGAAATATCTAAAAACTTCCTGAAAACAACAGTGCTGTTTGACAGAACCATAGTGCTGAAAGGAAATGTCAAAACTCCCTTGCCTGAATGGACTTAGGTACTATTGATAGTGCAATCCGGCTTATAACCGTTGCTTCTAGACATTTTTTTTACTGAATAGGTCATCGGTTGGTGCACAAAATTTAGTTAGCATGTATAGTTAAGGAGATATGCTCCGGTCAAAGATTTGTGACGGACGGATAGACGGACGGACAGAATGAACGCTATATTCCTCCGCCTTGTTATACCCCCGCCTTCGCGGGGGTATGATTAGATAAAGTTGGCTACCATCAGCAGTTTTTTTGTCACAGTATTCCTGTTTTGACGTGAAATATTACATCTTGGGCCTCGGAAATCGTTCCTATTGTTTCAAATTCAGATGGACATTCACCTAATAGAAATTCATTTTACTAGCAAACATCGTACCAGGACCAGTGTGATACTGGAGAAAATCATTTTTTATCAAACAAGACACGTAACAGTATATATACATTCACAAAGCCTGAACTATTAAGAGATTTTATAATTGTAAATAAATACCTTTACTTTGATTCACACCAATTTAAGGACTTATTGAGGCTACATACTAGCTAACTTTGTACAGATGAAAATTGAACAGTGTTTTGGTTACAGAGAGTCAAAGGAAATCTGAAGTTGCGATGAAGATGCCCAAGAACGTTTGATGAATTGAAGCAGATATAAACTTGATTTGTAAATTACATGGATACAAATGTCATTCACATGTTATCTGATCAATTTCGGATACTGATGTAGTAATTCGACGTAAGATAGAGTGTTTAAGATATTTTAATTCTGTTTAAAAAATGAAGTTGACTGCTAATTTACCTTGACAAAGACCAGGTTTCTAACGTCAATAAGCGTGTCTTCTAATGACATCTGTATGTGTTGCATTAACTGATAACCTTCTCGGCTGTCCCACCACTCGACTCAATATCTTCTCTCGGTGTGGTGGTTTGGAGTGCTTCAGAGACCCTGAGAGCAATGCCATCCCTCTTTTCCCTGATCTTTTTGGGATAATTGTCAACCACGTGTGAAGTACTGAAATATTTTTGAAATCACGTCAAACCTCAACTCCCTCAAAACTTTCAGCATCGACAATGGAGGATAATTCTTGAGAGGAGGATGAAATTAAAGAGATTGGTTATATGATAGTGTAAAGCAATTTTTGTTTCAGATCAAAGATGTAGGTTAATCCAAAGACGATTCAATACTTATATTTAATAATCATTGGTATATAAACACATGGAAATGGATATTTACATGAACACGGAATAGATCAAACTTCGTAGAAGTGTGATCTATAAACCGCCATCGAAATGACTTCAGTATAACCATAACATTAATTGTTAATTGAGTCTTCAACGAGACACAATGGTGAAAAGAAAAAGGATAATTTATCATTTAGGAGACGTGTGGTGCCGTTTCTGAGTAGTTTCATAGAAACATTTAAGGTGTTGTGTCATGCAGGTTTATGGCCATACCGCTGTTTATTTCGGTAAGAACCACTTGAGATAGAAGACGGGGTATAAGACATAAGGTTATGGAGTTGCAGAGTTAAAGCCTTCTGCAGAACAGTGTCTGCAAAAGACCTTGATTTATTGCAGTCAAGTTATGGCTTCTTACGTTTGAATATTTGGGGACTCGGCATATTTGTCTGCAGTAGAGAACTGCTCTATACTCATTAAGGTTTGGGTGCAATACATCTCTGAATATTTAGTGCAGTGGCACCACCCATGGTTCGATGCTCGAATATTTCACCCTAATGCATGACCACAATTGTGTTACGGGCTTTCTCACTGCAAGATTACTAGAAGCTGTAATACAAGTGAATTACTCTTGAAAGCGGCGTTAAAACCAAATTATATCGCCTCAACTTCACCTCAGACGCGTCTCTTTTGTAAGTGAATATGTCTTTGGCATTTGCCAAAGGAAGGCACAATTAGTACAATAAGTTTTAAACATCATCTCATATATAGCAATAATGTATATAAAAGGAAGAACACATTGCTTCGTTTAATTTAAATTATAATTCTGTGGAATACAGAAGATATTCATATATATGCAGCTACTAAAGACATCGTATTTATAAAAGATGGATTCTGGACATTGTTTCAATTCATCAATCATTAATCAAGAACGACTTCCTAGCGTCTCTGTTTTGATCATTCATTGATGAATCCCGCTCGGCAACTTTGTCTGCAGTAGAGAACTGTTGTACACGCAGACAGGTTTGGGTGCAATGCTACACTGAATTTCAGTGCAGTACCACCTATGGTTCGCAAGTTCCAGCCGATGCTCGAAGGTTTCACCGCAATGCATAGCCACAATTGTGTTGCAGGCTTTCTCCCTGCCATAATACTAGCAGCCGTGAAATACTCTTGAAAGCCCATATCACCTCACCTCATTCATTTATGGACCTAGCAAATGAGTCTTATAGTCTTAATGTTAAAAACAGCTAAAGTATAAGCAGAGGCGACTGTGATATCGAATGAAATGTAAGTAGAGAAACCATGCGTAACAATGAGAATGCGTACGTGCAAGTACATTTGAACATTATCATATAGTAATGGTAATTTGAAGAAACGATTTTAAACTGAAAAGATGCTGACATCGACCGCTTGGTCGTTTCAGTTACTAATATTATTCACCTAGTATAGTGTACACTGTATATGTTTTCTCAATACATATAATCATAGACCACCCATATTTACAATATTATATTCATATATTTAATATCAGAGTAGACTTTTCCAGGATTTATGTCTGTTGGAATATACACACACGTAATTAAACACTTGGTGAACTTGACTAATGTACATTTGAGCTTACATGAGTACTTGAGATCGTTTGCTTACATCAAAGTAACTATCACTTTCATCTCTGCCCAGTTAATTCGTCGTTTATCCAGGTGTATATAGCTACGTCCACATAAGTAATTGCATACGTGATAAACATCCAACATGGTTGTTCAGATACTCGAACAAAAATTCATGATACGAAGCTGCAAATGTGCACTTTAAACATTCTCACATGTGCTGGAATGAATCTTCATATAATGATATCCTGACACACTAGGTTGCTGTACACATATTCTCTAATTAAAACATTGATCGTTGTTTTATGAACAAAAAATATCCCTTTCATGTCCACACTCTATCATGAGAAACATTAGAAGCACTCAAGCATAGAGACAAGGAGTATATGTTAGCCGAAATGAAATACATCACCAGTGAGGTAGTTGTAATGAAAGATTTGTAGTGGGGTAATGAAAAGGTTAAATTTAAAGAGAAGAAATGTTTTTGAGGCACTTAATATTGTAACCGCCTATTGTAGTATATGGATATATGGAGTTAACAATTATACCTGTTCTTAAAGGTATATAGCAATATTTTCCTCAACTGTATACATTTATATACATCAGCCTATGTATATGTTAGCTGTAAGATGTATTTCAATCATGCATCGTTTTAAAGGCACTGTAGCACATATCTTTTATTATATCTTAACATTTGAGCCAATGAAACGACTCGCATCAAGCAACAGCGGCACAACCCGGATTAAAAATCCATTGAGTTCATGACAGTAGCCTCAAACTCCTAACATAACGACATTCCAATGGCTGAAATGATAACAGGTGAACTAAGCCAAGAATATCAAGCCGATACAGTCGCACGAGGCATTTGGCCCGAAAGAGATCAGGGAATTAAGAAAGAGCGAGAGCGGATTCATAGACGCTGATTTAGCAGGATGTATCCAAAAGGGCTCAAGGTTCTTCGCGATTCTGCTTACATAAACATTTTTGAAAGTATTTTGGGAGTGGAAACAGAAGTCCTTTAAAAGAGAGATTAAGCGAAATATGTCTCCCTTGATCAAACATGCTGTGAAAATGATTTGATAAATGTGTGGAGGCAAAACCCTAAAAATGTTATTTGTCGCAGTGGTTTATATCTAAATGTTAAACGAACTATGAATTTCTGTTGTATGGAAAGTTTGTGAAAATTAAGATATATGAGAGAAGACAAGACGTCATAAAATGCAGATTAAGGCATTTTCAGTGAACAGATATAGCCAAGGCGTTTGAATAGATAATTACACTGGTATTTTAAAAGCAATTGTTTTGAAAATCGGTCAATGCGTATTTTGTTTATATTAGACGATGCCCTGACTTTATATGATTCTGTCTCATTTAAGATCTTTGTTTGTATAACTTTTTTATATGTAGGATTATTTTGTAGGCAATGGTGCATGCACGCACAATATTTTCATATCTCAATGTATAAATAGCTGTTATAAGGAGGAACACATTTTATTTGGTATAGAGACTAATTGCATTTCGAAACGATTTTCTTATCCGTTATTACAATTATCTGGCTCCTTCCTAATATCCTGATCTCTTTCAAGCCAAAGCCTCGTATCTATAGCTATCTAACCAGCTAATTAGACGACTCGCATCAAGAAACAGCGGCACAACCCGAATGAAAAAACCCGTTGACTTCTTAACAGTGGCCGCAAGCTCCCTTGCATAACGATATTCCATTGTCTGAAATGGTAACAGGTGAACTAAGCCTCGAATATCAAACGAATCCAGCCGTAAGAGGCATTTGGCCCGAAAGAGATAAGGGTATTAGGGTGGAGCGATAGCGGATCCATAAATTTCATTTAGCAGGACGATGACGAGAATTTTGTAGATCCTCAAATTGACCCGTCTCTCGCTCCATGGGTTAAACGTTGCATTTTCTCTCCTGAAGCAATTGACAGTAACGCAATTAAAATATTTTTTGAAAATTGTAATATCAACTTACATTATTATGTTCAAGCACCAATTTTAGTGTTGTTGAATAGATTTGGACAAGAAAGGGGCGTACATTCACGGTTGAGTGGTCATCAACACCATAAATTTTAGATTCTGAGTATGGGCGCTTTAAAAGCCACTCCTTGAGTTGTTGGAGTCATATATGCTAAACTTAATCAATGGTTTTCATTTGATCGCGAAATATCGACTGTTACAAAAAAAGACACATTTTAAAGCTTATTGTTTAATTACAATGACAATATGAAGGTAGAACGTGGCAATTATGATCGAAAACCGGACAGTGGCGTGCGCCAAATAGTCAAACGTAATTTTGGAGACTTATCTAAAACAGCCAGGAGGGCAGTTAGGAGTTGATCGTGTTTGTTACGTTATATTACTAATATCCATGTATATTGAACGTGATATCTATAGCTCAGTGCATTTATAAGGCTGTTATTAGATTTTCATGGGAAACCAGTATTTGTCATGTATATGTCTTTTGGACATAAAAAGTTAAGATGTTTTGATTTTATATCACCACATATGAAATTTAGGTTCGTATCAAAGGTAAATAATATGTTATGAAAATGACGGAGTGGCTCTTTAAGGATTTAAACTTCGTGAAACCAGGTTTAGAAACACCGTTTTCAATTATCCCTTACCGGTATCAACCCGTTCCATACAACTTTAATCCGGGTTATCAAATATCTAATTACAATTGTTCTGATGAAAATACCAAAGGATAAGTAACATGCGAATATATGCGATAAAGATATGATCGAGAAACCCTTGTAATGTAACCTATATAGTGTGCACATTGACGTTTATATTAAGAAAGTTCAAAGTCTTCTTTGAAACTGCGACGTAAACAAGGACCATATGTTCAACGACGTTTTAAACAATAGACTACTTCCGGTAATTTCCCGTTCACACCTGCCACCACAAATGGAATGAAGTTCTAATAATTGCAATTAAATGTTGTGGTCAAGGCATAACAGGTGCTACTTACAAAATAATGAGTCTAGGTTTAATGAGCTCAACTGAACATCAACAGCCGAATTCCACACCCCCGAGCTAGGACCAACGTGACTCCTTGTCGTTGGATGGATTCCCCAAATATATATTCATCAACAATCACACATCATTTTGGGAAAGAGCTTAATTTTCTAATTTGACATGTCAAGGCTTCTTCAACAACCTGATGGAGGTCGTCTGGAGTTTTATCTAACGAATTGTTAGACATATCATTGCCGGAAGCCAAAATATCAAGCCTTATCTACTTATCTTATTACAGCAAGCCGACACAGTGGAGAAACATGTCCCTCTTCAATAAGGAATTTCATCTTGTTTCCTGAATATGTCCTGCATCATTTGATTTTTACCGGTTGAAAATTAATCCAACACAATTCTATCATATTATTAGAAAGTTATTAAAAAAGTAAGATCTTGCTAATGTTGAGGTTTTATTAAATTTTCTAACATGTTCATGAACCAATCAACTACACATGATGTATATGTATTATTATATTATATAAATTGTAATACTAGGAGAAGAAAAAAAGCCCCTGAATGAGTTACAATACGTAAGCATAAGATTAATTTGAAGTGACACCTTATCGCACCATCAAATAATAAAACAGGGAATATGAAGTGCACTGAAAGTCACGCTTGAACCCAATATTAGCTATTTAATAGTTTTGTACGGATTGGACGTCACTGATACCCCTAGTTACTGTTACTTGGTCCATAATTTTCTTCTTCTCCACTGAACACGCAACCACCAATAGTCCAGTAAACTTTTTAAAATTCATATGATACGTTAATTGTGTTTTTATAAGTTCTATAGACGCAATTCCAACTAAGTGCAATATTGTTTAGCCTTCCTTATGAGGTAAAATCTTTTTAACATTGGGATTTAATACCATACAATCATATTGAAGTTTACAACACTCTTTGTTGTTACCTGATATTTCGTTTGGACTTGAAAAAGACACATGAGTTATATCAGTTCCATTGAACAATTTAGTTTCTCGTTGACTAAATGTCATCTCTAATTATAACCAAGACATCAGAAAACGTTCCGCTATCGGCATGAAAAAGCTTTATGAATTGAGTTGTGTGTTCTTAAAGAAAGAAAAAATCAGACCAAGACGGGAGATTACTTAAAAGTTTCTTTAAATGTTTACATATGTTGTAATATGAACCTGATTTTGTTTAGCAATGTAGGTTAAAACAAACAGTATTTTATGCATAGCGCTGCCTTCTGCAAGACCACTTGTATTTGCTACAATTGAATTTTAGATACATATACACATATCTTCAACTAATATTTATTATTAAGGCATGCATTAAAAATGTATGGTGAGGACATTGCAGAAATGGCAGAATGTATGAAACAGAATCACATAAATCAATAATCACATTAAAAACAAATCACGTTTCTTCCCACATCACAAAAAAATTATTTAGACAAATCTTATCTCATCAGTCATCTAAAGTCAAAGACATTTGTTCGACTTTAAACACGGACTGAATTGTTTGGAAACCAAAAACACGAAACAGTCTCTCATTTCGACTCATACAGGGGGAAATCTACAAGGTTGGACCAATTACCAGTTCATTATTCAGGGCAGGGTCTATGTTATTTGGTATTTCACCAATTAACTAATTTCCAAAAAGTAATATTTTCAGGGGATCATAATACATAAACTTTTATCATGGATACCATAAAAATAATGATCAATGCTGTTTATCATTTAGGGTTTTAATTTAGGGAAATGATGCAAGACGAGAATATGGGTGACTTTGTTAAAACAAGACTACCATGGGGTTATCGTTTTGTGAGAGTAGTGATTAGAGTTAATAATCATAAATTTGAATATAGTTGCAAGCCACGACAAAAGAATTCAGTACAAACATAATGATGTTAGCAATCTTCGCTGAAAGTTTCATGAAAATTGGCTAAAGCATTAGGCTTAAGCTGCATAATATATTGGACCAAATCTTTTAAACAAACTGTTATTATTGCAAAGAAGTTGATAATGCGAAAAAACTATTATAGTTATGAATCCGTCATGATTTACTTTCTTGTTTGTGTTGTTTTTACGCTTCTTTTAAAATGAGTCTCAAGTCTCTAAGTGCATTTTGTAAAATTACACCATGTTAATTTAAAACAAGTTATTTTTCTCGATTTTGGTCGCTTATTATGGAGAAAATGACCGTTTGCGATCAATGTTTTGATGGATTTGTAAAGGGTACATACAGGTCCTACAATCCCTTAAAAATGGTGCAGTTATGAGTCAAACTCTTTGAGTTATCGCCTCTTTTTTCTGAGAAGAAATTCGCAAATATCGAAAAATCTCCCCAATGCTTTAGCCACTATATATGTGTGTTTCAGCTCCTTAATGCAAGTATCTTCAGAGGAGAAGTTTCTCAAAGGTGCATTTGGGTCCGGAGTTTAAGAAAGTAAAAAAAACCAATATAATTATATTATTCACGATTATATACTTTTTTGCTCACATTGTAATTGCCCATCGTTTAAAAAAAGTTCCAAGTCTCTAAATGCATTTCGAAAAATCTGTAAATGTTAATTTTCAAAACTTTGAATGGTACTGTGCCTTTAATTCTTATTTCGATTTGGCCCAGTAGCTTTTTGGAGCTTCTTCTTAAAAAGGTCTAAGATACTGGCAACTGTGGCCGTAATGATGACCACTGTGTGAACAAAAGTAACAGCAGCCTAAAACTATCAGATAAAAACACTCGGTTTGCTTGCGCTCGAAGAGCTGATTATGTAATCGTATCTATATTTACTTACACAACAAGTTTTGAATCTTAATCCTTCCAGAGTCGGACCCAGCTGTCCTGATGACAATCATTAGTGTATCAAGTGGGAAATAGGATTGTTGAACGAGGTATATGATACCTTTAGCTCTGCTAAAACTGTTCATGTTATCTTTCATCTTTCCTCTTATAGGAAACATTCAAAACCAACGAATCGTTTTCGCGACTGACAACTTTTCAAAACAGTGTTTGGTTGACATTTGACAAACGTTGTACACACCAAAGCTGCAAATGTTTGTTACACATAACGTGTTTTACTTCATAGTTTAATAAAGAAGGTTTAAACATCTGAGCATGTTTGAATTCGAAAATGTTTGTTCACACTTTTTCGTCTGACACTTTTTTTGCCTTCTAGACAGAGGGCAAAATAAGGGGACTCAGTATATTATGTCCAATATGAATTACATTCAAATTACATTTCAAATCAAATCGATTTAACAACTTCAACTACAAGAGAATAACATTCAAATCTACGATTTTATGAAAAGTGTTCTAAGAACCCAATTTCCCTGCCACATGTTCCTCTGATGCAAATTGTTAATGGTTGAAAATTGGATTGTTTTGTGTATCATGACCTTTAGCTGCATTAATTACCTGTGTTTATTACAGAAGTGATCTGCTTTGGTCCTTGTCATCAAACAATACAGACGTAGCGGGGGTATTTAGCGGTCCTTCCGTCCGTCCTTCCGTTCCGGTCAATTTACTAAAAAACCGTTATTTCTAGATCAACCAAACTTTCCACACTTGTTAACCATAACCTTTTCTACATTTTGGACAAATTTCGAATTTTCGACTTTTACAGTGGAGACATATTTTCTCAGAAACTATTACACCTACAGGAGTGAAATTTTGGTTATGAATACACTTGATGATACTCTTGATCGATTTTGAAAGCCATTTCAGAATTTTGTTTTTTTTAAAGTTATGGGCATTGATTGCTCAATTGGACTTGAAGCGATTAACAGATATGTTGCTCCAAAAAAGACAGATTTTCTCAGAAACTATTACCCCTAGGCCTAGAGGAGTGACATTTTGGTTTTGGATACACCTGATGATATTCTTGATCGAGTTTGAAAGCCATTTCCGAAATTTTTTTTGTGACAGAGTTATGGCCCTTGCTTCTGAAATTGGATGGGAGCGATAAACAGGTCTGATGGGGACAAGTTTCCTCAGACACTATGACACTTAGGTGAATGAAATTTTGGTTTTGGACACACCTGTTGCATGATGCTCTTGATTGAGTTCGAAAGCAATTTCCGAATTAAAAGCAATTCATTAATGTACAATGAACTGCATTTGCCTGTGAAGGTCGGTGATGCATTGTTTATTTTGTGATGATCTTAGTTGTATGACACAAAAATAGCACTTTATACGAGAAACTGTTTTTACATATGAGTTTGGAAGAGGGAGAAGAAAACAGACGGGCTGCGGGGGTATGTGAGCCATGCTAACTTTTTCCTTGTTGTTCAAGTCAACATCATACGAAATAATAAAATTATTCGTGCACACCTTCATAGTATCATTTTCATTTTAAGTTCATGTTTGTGTCCGTTGGAATCGATTGATTGTTCTTGTATAACAAAAGACGCAGCATTAACTGTCTGAGAGGCGTTAATACGTGATTGTTTCAATATGTCATAACAGTCAACAATAATGTATGCCTAATCCGATTTTGCTGTGGATGTTTTTTCTCATCTTGTTACATATTCCTGTGAAATCAAAAGATAATATAACTATCTCAAATTGTTAAAAGAACAATAATTATTATAAAAACCTTCATGAAGATGTGTGATTTACTTATTTTGATAGCCATATGATTCTTTTTTTTGGTACATAGAATTATATATCTTCATGCTTGCACTTAAGATACATTTAAAACGAGGCTCAAGGTTGCTTTCAAAAGAGCCACTTTAGTTGTTAACTATATGTATCATAATTTAAAAAAGTGAAGTTTAAATGGTTGAAACTATAACAATAAATCAATTGCATCTTTATTTATTCATTTACAGACAGTGAAAGTGAGGGTGAAAGGATGGGTTGAAATTTTCTGTTGATAATCTTACTAATTGGTTATACGTAGTCCTCCTCAAGATCATTAGAGAAGAGAGTCTGAAGTATAAGCTGGTGCATCATTAATTTATAACCAATGTGTTATTGCTAGAGGCTAACTAGCAAAACCTGCACTTATCCTATAACATCGAGCACAGCCATGACAGTAGATTACCATTTCTGTCTGCAATTATGGAATCCATTGTGTTTCATGATAGAGCCATGAAGAATACAATTTTCTGTTCAATTTTGAAAAAAAGCAATTCATATAAAATGAAATTACATGATTTTTTAGAAAATTATAAATACATCTTATTAGTCATGATTAAAAATACGTGCCCACATGTGCAGTATCCCAACAAAATTGCTTTTGTTTTAATTCTCCTGTTGAACATTTAGTTTAATTTGGTGTCCAGTTTCAAGGTCATTAAAGTATTAAAGCTACAATTGTATGTCCTGATCTTTGAAAATAGGTATTTTACTAAGGTTGATAGATATCTAAGCAAAGTATTTATAAAACTCCGACCGAATGAAACAATGTATTTTATCATTGAAATACCACGGAAAGTAATATACAACAATTTCCAAATTTGTAATAGTTTAGTTTGAAGTTATCAGGTATCAAGTTAATTATTTTCTCTATGGCTGGACCTTCAGTTGTCAATAAATTTAAACAAGGTTTCATGATAAGCTTTCTGCAGGGAGCAGCCACTATTTGTCAGAGACGATAATGATCCCTCGGTTAGCAGACTGAGGCCAGGTCATTTCTACTTTATAAAATTTAATATATGGACAGCCATTTAATCATCTGAACAAAAACATGATGACTAGGCATTTTTTCAAAGCGTTACTTATTTGAATCACAGTTTACATTATGTTGAATTTATTGTTTTGTATCCCTTGATAAAATTAGTGATTACATTGACCATTTGTGGCTTTACTTTTTAAAGTATAAATGTATAAGATTGAGTAACATATCTTTACATCATGAAATTAGTAACTGGCCAACAAATTTATCAACCATTTCTTTACAAACAAATGAGCACAAAAGTAATACCTAAGAAATTTCGCATCATCTTGTCAATTTCATGTGATTCAGATTCATATTGAGGCTTAGACAAAACATCATACATGGTATGTGAATGTAAATCAAGCAACATCTTTCAAATCAAGAACAATTGTGTTTCTTGCCCAAACTAGTTCATTGCAAAATGACACATCAAAAATGAATCATCGCTCTCTCATTCATCAAGTGTACTGAAAGCCTTATCTTGTGTATAAACTATGTATCATATACGTGTAACATTTTTATACCAAGCACAAATGCTATGTGTACGCATCGCAGGATATTCGTGAGTAACTAACACCTTGATATCACGCTCGATGCACTTGTAAATGTAGGAAACAATGAACCTGATTACATAATGCTATATGGATTTTTCAAAAATGAAATAGATAGAAAATAGCATGTGCAGTACTAAAAGGCATTGCAATTCTACTCTAAGGGTACCTGATCGATATTCATTGGCTTCTGTCTGACTTAAGCATGGCTCAATGTCACTTCCTTTTCAGATATGGCTTCAAAGGCTATATGAAGGAAGATGCTCTATGATTTCTCTTGAGATATTTGTGAAAGGAATGTACATTACATATTTGTGTCTCTGTCTGCCTTCGTTAAAATGAACCGTGACGCAACACAATTTCATAAGGTTTAACATTATGAAAATTAATAAATAAAGATGTTAAATACATTGTTATGATATAAGAAAAGTTTCTTCTAATATTTTATTAAATTCATCCCTGATGATGTACGGAAAACGACCGTATTCATACTCCAAGCTGCAAAGTAGCAAAGTATTAGTACTGGCGTCATGGCAATCTTAAGTTCCGTAAAAGATTTAATAAAAGATTAGTTGTTTTTTCATTAAGCATATTTTCAACGTTGATGTATGCTCATTTTTCTTCTTCCAGATAGTTTGTTCAATACATCGAATAGTGTAGATGTAATGAGTTTGAAACTGTTTTATATGTTGTGAGAAACAAAATTTCATTAAACAACTCTCTTTATCAAGTCATTCTTTTCTTTTTCTGACAATTCCAATTCCAACATATTTTTTCACATCTGTTGAGTTGAAAAAAACTCAATTTAACTCTGCCTAAAGGTAAGGTGATTTGAGGTTTAACGCCGCTTTCACAATTATTTCACTTATATCGCGATGCTAGTAATATTGCAGGGAGAAATTCATCAACACCATTGTGGCTATGCATTGTGGTCAAAACCTGCGAGCACCATAGGTGAATTCTAAAGAAACCAATCTAATTTCACTGACAGTGCTAAAGACGATGAAGACACATTCTAACTAATTCCCCCCATTTGGTACGAAGTTGCTCTTTTATGCACCGCCATATAGAAAAGAAAAGAGTTGTTGTAACTATGAACATATATTCCGTCACATGCTGTGAAGGGAAATCAGCTTCTGTAGTGAATTGAGCACTATATGTCAGGTCACACATACTGAAGGTTATGATCCAGATGATATGATTTTATTTGGTTATTAGTTTTACTGGTGAACCGTGGGCTAGAAGGACACTAATTATGAAATGCTCGAGCTAATCTCTTCATCTAATGAAATGAACTTGGTATTTATACAATCCTACTCCCTTTTTGCAACTGTAGGCGGCTTATCTAAGAAATCTAGTCCATTGACGATTAATAATCTTACTTTTATTTTACGCATGAAATAACTCTAGTCCAAATAGAGTTATTTGAATAGAATTTTTTTGAAAAATAGAATTAATTGAATTACTACTGCATAAAACAATCACTAAAATCATTATTTTGTAATTCTGTGTATGAGCCGACACCTGCTGTTCAAATAACGATCATTAGAGTTTCTAATAACGATGAGTATCAAGTGGGAAATATTACTGTTGTATGAGTTATATGATACCTTTACTTTGGCGATATATCTTCACGTGAACTTTATTCTTTCTACTTAAAGATTAAATTAACACGCATCGCATTGTGTTACGGAGTGAAAACATAGTAAAGTTGACATTTGATCAAATTGTCCACACATTAACTGTACATTATCTATGATTTATGTTTTTTATCTAAATCTTTAAGCTTGTAAAACTTTCAATCGTTTGTTTTCTCAAAAGTTTGATTTCAGAAGGGATTATTTTGGGAAAACATTATATCCGACTGTGTGAATACAAACAGGTAAATTGCTGCTTTTTTTCCTCTGACATATATCCTTTTTGTTAAGGGACATAAATGAAATAATGATCTATGAGAGCAATCATATTGGGGTTCATATTTTCCATACGAAGCCCTGGAAAATATAACTTTGTCATTGTGACGTCACTTCATAAACAATGCTTTAACGTTATGTTCCAAATGTGACGACGGCGGGTAAACCGCCTATGGTTGTAGGTTGATTTTGATGATTCTCTTTGATTTCGCGACTTCGGTAATAAACAGAATACCGTGTCCATTGCATAATATGTTCATGACACTCTTGCCTTTATATCAGTATTGTATGTCATTGACACTCACATAAAATCCTCTTTCTATAAAGACTCATGAAATGTTGATGATAAATATCTAACATAAACGTATACCAAAGACATATTCCAATCTTTAGAAAGATTAAACAAAAACAGTGGGAAACTTTGATTTCAAAAAGAGTGTAAGCCAAGTTTTATATCCAAGTAAAGAGACATAGTCATCGGAACTAACCTAATGTTTTGATATGTGCCTGTGCTATATGTAATATGTAATACTATATGCTATAAGTTAAACAGAAATAAGGAAAAATAACTTTGGGTTGAGTTGATTTCGTCAATCTAGTAGCCGTTATCAGGAAAAACGAATGGAGATTAAAATCAGTCTATGCAATTTACCATCATAACAGCTGCCAATTCTAAGAACAGAAATATTTTTTCATATATTTCAAAAACGTTCGTTGAAGTAACGTATCTGAATCAAGCTTTGTGTCTATCCTAAAATGTATTTTAATGCATATGCCAATTCATCTCTTAAAACTAAAACGTAACTATTTCGGAACACGATGTAATACAATTTGTTGCTCTTATACATCGATAGAGGCACAAAAAATGTAAAACAATCCTTAAATAAACACAAAAAATTATTTTGATACTTAGATTATTCTTGCTTGCCAGATAAATGCCCATATCTACATGAGTGTATCTTGTAACGTCAGTTAATAGTGAAACTCAATTGTGATTTCTCCATGATTATTTTCTAATGATATTTACCTAATACAAATTGAAGAAACGCTAATAAAACTTCTGGTAGTATGTATACAACAGAAGGGGAGAGGGAGAGGCGGTTTTAATTTGACATGAAAGGCTCTCTCAAGGACCTCAGAGAAGAAGGCATTGAATTGATGCATCATTACCTAATGTGGTAATTCTGGAGGTGAAAAGCTAACCTATACTTATTACATTATTGTTAACATAGCCAGAGATAAATATAAGCGGAAATATTTCTGAAGGCAAGTATGAAATCAATTCGATTTTATGATAAGGTTGTGCAGAAAATAGAATTCTGAACAGTTTTGAAAAAAGTTACTCATACAAAATTATATGTGACTTTTTAAAAGTAGAAATATAACATACCTCTTATAAGATAAGACTAAGGAGATTACATGAGCAATAATCCAATAACAAAAAGAAATCCCTTATGTTTGAAATGCCCTGTAGATATAATGTCACTTTTGCAGTTTCAAGTTATATACAATGTTCATTAAAGTAGAATATCATGCTCTCACACAAGCAGACATGCTATGAAAAAACAAAATGAGACTTCGCATTCTAGTATTTATGATACATCAGCGAATCTGATTTTTTTTATTCAATTTCAATGTTATAATGTGTTTTTTTGCGAAATCAAATATCAGGTCCAATTTTTTCCTTTGTTTTAACATTTTTACGCCAGTTTTACGTAAAAGGTACCAAAATTTATGTCTATTTACTGACTAAAATCTCTCTTAAAATCATTATTTAGCTTTTTGTTTCGTTGAATAGTTAATTTCAATATGTAGAAACTTGGTCCGATATAAAATAATGAAAATGTTAACCAATGCCAGTGACCTGTGCAAGCTGTATCAAGCATGGATCGAACCTTTATGCAACTCAAGATATGAAACACCCCCTCATTACTAACCAGCCAGATGATAAAGCCACCAGCTTAGTCAATTGACCGGTTAACAGTTCACCAGTCAGGTAATCTTGTTTGTTCTTTTACATCTCTTTAATTGGAACTGAATCTGATGAATGTTTTCCAAACAAATCCTCTGTACAAATGATGATATCAGATGATATTTTCATCACTGAACTATTTGAACCATGATCAATGTTAGTTTTTCCTTGAACTTAAACCGTAAGTAAGATAAAAATATGACCGATTAAAATCACTACATAATGCATGTACTTTAAGATAAGTATTTACTAGTATTACCAGGTCAGCTTGTACATGTATATTCTTTGAATATCAGTGAATCTGTTAAATGATTTCAAAACGATTTATGTGTTCAAATGATGATACCAGATCATTTCGATATTATTCTAACGGTGATGAATGTTAATCAATACCATTTTTTCCTTGAAAGTAAACCAGGTGTTGAAAAGAAGATGACTGAAAACCAATAAAACTATAGGATAATTATTTACTAGGCAAGTTGTAGAATATAGTTATTACTAAGCATTTTGTTAAGAAATTGATTTATATTCATATCGTAATACTATACCTATGAGGTTCTTAAAACATTGTATGCATGTGTTTCTGTACAGGTTTATGATGTCCTTTGATAAAATATGGAATACTTTCTATAGCTTAACACATGGCATATTTTCAGATAACGAGATCATAATACAGACTAAATACTAACACGCCTTCCATTTCTATTAATCGATGCTTAACTAATCTGGTTTATTAGTCCAGCTTTTTTTATACAGGAAACAAATTAAATGGATCATTGCTCTAAATATGCTTCTAACCTGATGGGTGTACTGAGAGTGTAATATTTTAAAGGCACTAGCCAGATTTTCCTAATGACTCACACTAATGCAGTCTAAACTGTAAGTTATCCCGATAATATGTATTGAGACTATGCAATTACTTCTTAAAGACGAAGTGTTTTAAGCAACGTATATGCTAATTTAGCTTATCGCCTAAAAAACACTTAGGTGAATACATCGGCAATATGTAAACTTAGTAACAGAAATAGGTGATAAATTAAATGTTTCTTGATGATGAATATTTTCCTCCCCAGTAACGAAATTGAGGTATAGTCACATAGACCTAAATGTATTTGATAAACTAGGTTGAAGATGGATTTTAGCTAATTAGTTTAATTTGGTTTTTTTAACAATATCCAAGTCTTGTTAAAATATGTTTTACATTCCATTTTACAGGAATCATTGATGAAACAGACAGAGACGTATAACTCTAGAGAAATAATTCATTTATCTTGCATATCGCCTGAGACAGATATAGAATTAGTATTATATATCAACCTTGAGGTCAGAAGGAAGGAATTCCGATTTATTTCAGAGTATTATTTTACGGCCGTTTATACATTGTCAAACCTATTTCCTTTTACGAATACACACTAGTATGTGGATTCATCTAATATTAGCTTGTACAAACATGTATAACCAGTACTTTATACACGACACATTGACGTTGAACATATTTTCAAAGATATTCCAAATGCTTTCGTGTCAAACAGGTATGTATGTATGTATCAGTAATTAATGTTATTCAGAAAAGTAAAAGTAATATTGAATATAAATGTGTCTTCTGTCACACAATGTGCAGAAACTATTACAGCTCCATTTATGAATGGCTCACCCGGGCACGCCACAGGAGCTGAGGAATTTCGATCACTTTCATTTCGTTATTAGTTCACTAATAGCTGAAACGATTCTAAATGTACAGTATTCGAGATAAATGAAATTTACACCAACGTCCTCCCTCTATGCAAATGTAAGCACCTTACCTCCCAATTCTAGTCCATTCAAAATTACCAAAGGTACTTTCCACATGAAAACTCTTCAGTCGATATAGATTTTAACTATTTTTGTATCTAACAATACATGTTGGCGTTGGATCGAAATGCATTACATAATGACTAAATCGCATATTTTGAAATTTCATGTGTTGAGCGTTACGAGATGAATGCGGTAGTAATAAAGTGGGGCTCCATTCCACGTGAATAACAAACTAAAAGTACCGGATTTCATTTGGAATGAGACTGTATCCTATTCATTGACAAGATACTTCTTTGAAAGAAATTATACACAAACGATTACATAGTATAACAAAGGCTTATGTTAAGAGTTCCAAAGGGCGAAAGTGTTTTTTTCATCGTCATGTTTTAGTGTTTCATTGCTTCAAAAAAAGATTGATTTAATTGGGCATTTTAAACTACTTTCGTTTCTTTTTGATTCATTAGACTCATTACAATTTAACGTACGTTTAATTTAATTTGTACCAAAGAGAACATCTCCAATTTTGTGCTATTTTAATTATCATGTACCTGACTTATACCAGACTTGTCCTTAATTCTGTTATTGCTAAGTTCATGTTAAATATGGGTTTTGTCACTTCTTGGCGTTATGAATTCCATAATAACAACATTGTATCAACGGATATAAAGTTATTTTGCCACGTGTACATGTCTATTGTTCATACAATTGAACTTCAAAAAGAACTTGGCAAAAGCAACGTCTATGACATATGCATAAAATATGAAGTTTAATTTCAATTCCTTGTCCCTTCCAGATTGGCCTAGGGCCCAAATTGTGATGTATGAGTTTTGCCAAAGTGATAACAGAAAAATGTTCACAAGGCCCACTATTTTTATATCGATTGTGTATTTGAAGTATACATCATCAAGTAGTAATATGTCCACAGAGTCACAAACCTTTCCTGGCAGGTATACTCACTGCCTGCCATCTTGGGATTTAGACTTTTTGAAACAATATTGCAATCGATTGCGGTCAGTGATGTCCATTTAGTGAACACTGAGTGTGCAAAAGAAACAACCTGAAACTTTCAGCTAAGACGATCCGGTTTCCTTGCACTCGAATGAAATTTATGTAAACTGTATCAATAATTACACAACACAAGACGATTTCATTGTTAATCCTTTCCAAGAGTCGGCCACTGCTTTCATGATAATGATCGTTAGTGTATCCGGAAAGAAAGACGATGATAAACGTATCAATTGGAAAATATTGTTGTTTATACCTTTACTTTCGCTTAATATTTTCATGATATCTTTTTTCGATGTATGCTTTATTCTCAATGTGTTGTTATATGCATTTTCAGCAAAAAAATTTAGAATCGAGTGTTTACATGTATCTTTACACAATAGTTGAAAAAACCATCGCCGCAACACTTTCTTGCAAATGAACAATAAATCGTTTGATAGATTATTTATAACACATCTGTGTTTACATGTGTAACGGCCAGGATATTTTCCCTAGAGGTGCCTGTTTTCTCTGTCCTTTTACTAATTTGAATACTCTAAGGGAGGTAATTGTTGGGGGTAGAAATCAGCCAAACCCCTAGCCAAACTGTTGCTAGGTAACTAGTTCCATACAAGTGGTCCCAAACTTACCAATGGTCAGAGATCATGTGACCCCAGTTCTGAAGAGGGACACTCTTATCGCCTCTTATCGCCCTCTTCTTTGTCTGATCACCCAAGGGTTAACATCCACTGTACCATACTCTCCATTGTTCATAGGTAAATACACCAATTAGAACTTTGACTTTTTCCCTTTATGCTGTTATGGAACCCTATGATGTTCTAATGTATATTTACATTCAATGCTTTTACTTACTGGATTTATAATTGGCAGATAGCATTTAATATCAATTGCTAAATTGATTATCAACATACTTTGGAAATTCCAAATTCCATTTAATTAGCTCCATGCTAATTAAAGTTCCAAATTTTACTTTTCCTTGATTCAATCCTTTTTATTCAATAAATGCTTAGTGCATTTACATTTGCTCACAGATAGTTGATATATCTATTTTCAAATTCAACAAGTGTGTAGCCATCCCATTGTCTCAGTCTCCACACATGGTATTAATTAAAGCCTCTTGCCCTTTAATGAGCATGTTCCAAGATGGCCGCTTTAGATGTAAACAAAGCTGCGTCGACTGCTAAGCTAAGCTATTAATCTGCATCTTGCTTATCAATGCGCTCACGCATCATTTACATAAGTTATTGGCTAAGCATTAACAATCATTGTTTTTCATCACATTAGATTATTGTATCCTAATTCATTTCTCATATCTGAAATATCTGTGTGATGTTTTTTCCACATTGTTATTGTTAATCATATCATTGTTTTTCCTCACAATTCACGTTATTGTTACCAATATCCTTCAAGGGATGTGAGGTTTTTTCACAATGATAATGCTCCTATCAATATTGTTTTAACCTTTTATGTTGCCCTCTTGATGTAAAGTCACCATTATGCTTATTGATACAGTATGTGTTATCCATATGGCCCTCTCCCTTTACCTTCAACCTTTAGTGAAATTTAATTATGTAATATCTTATTATTGCATTTTGATATATTTCATTTTGCTAAAGCTAGGTATCCTTATTCTGGGTAGTTTCTGGTTATTCTACCTAATGGGTGTATGTACACATTGTTGGAGCCAACCTCAGTGGTCTGGTATGTACAACCAACAAATAGTCATACCCCATCTTTATTATTCTCCATTTAAGTATAGGCCAGGTGCCCTTCATGGTTAATAATTCATTTAAATTACACAATACCGGTATTGTTAGGTTTTATACCTTATACATATTATACAGTTTGGAGATAAATGACATACCTCCTTAAATTGTTACAGTGTATACTTTTGGCCTAGGGGTAACTATGTGACTTATACTCTACATCAGGTGGCAACTATATTCCCTGTGGTTGGGTGTGATGAAGCTTTATGGGTGAAGTAACGTAATAATTATAATTTCATACAATTCCTTATTTGGGTGGGTATATGCACATATTGCTGCAAACCAAATTGTATATTTCAATCATTATATTATCTCTCTATCCTGTAAGTAGTTATCATCACATCCATTATATACCACTTCAATTAAATTAAGATAATAATTTCATTATTTCATAGGCTCTCTAGATTCTGCATCCAAGCTGTGAACATCTACTGTACCCTGCTCTTATAATTTCTGATAGGTACCCCTTGGATGCACAATCAAGATCAGCATTATCATATCAGTCACTCTGAGAATACATATCATCATTAATCTAATTCTTGTGTTGTGTTGTCTTTGGTCGAAGTACTCGTGCTAGCACACTTGCCCATCCCTTTATCGTGAGACAGAAACTTGGCTAATTAAAAGGCAATTTCAGCAAGTCTTACACATGTAACGTAGGATTGCCACGACACCAGTTTCAATAATGTAAGTTTCAGCTTGGGGTTTGAATAACCTCATTTCAACATTTGATATTCTGGATAAATTTGATAAACTCAAGAGAGAACGATCATCAACAAATCAACAAAATATATTATCATATACGAAATCATATTTCTGGTTTAATCTCCCAGCATAATTTTTGTAACGAAGAGGTTGTTTATCTAACCAGTTTCGTATTATATTTGGAAAGCTATATCAAATTCATGCAATGAAAAATCTATCTGTGTCTAATATCATAGTAAATACCTTGTTACAAGTTATCTGACACTGTTATGCACAGTTAATTAAACTCATGGTCCTTTTGACGGACAGATAGATATATTTCTGGTAACATCATGGAACTTCTTCTTACTTATTGTCTAATGAAGACAGACAGGTATGCAATGTCGAGCCACTGGGTCTCAGAGAAAAAAAATCAGTTTGGGATTATGGTTGCCTTTTTTTATCAAAGTGACTCTGGACGGGTAAAAGCAACAGAGTTATAGTGCTCTCATTCTCTCACAACAGAGGTAGCTCCGTCATAAATCCCTATACATCCTCTGTCTTAATACGAAGGTTCCCGGGCTTCAGGCAGTTGCCCCTACCGGCGCTAAATTGCAACTTAACAATACCTGGCAATATTTCGGCCAATGAAAACACCGAAGGATGAAAAACATATTTGTTGTCACATAGGCCTATGCGATGATGCAGTCGCAAAATGAGGCGTATGTGTTCTGTAAAGATGACTCAAAGTTTATGGTGCATATTCGATTAAAGTTTAGCTTTTGTAAAGCTTCCGGAAATAACTTAGGCGATTTGAATGATAACTTTCGATTGCACAACTAACTTTGAGTGCATCCAATCAGCGTTCTACATTTCGTGCACGAGAAACCTTCGTTTTAAGACAGAGGTAGTATAGGAATTTTACGGAGCTACCTCTGTGGGGAGAGAATGTAGTGCTTTTTGAGATAAAAATATTTACCATAATAAAGACTTCTGTGCTACCGGTTGTCTGTCTCAAGTACGCGACGAGAATGCTTGTCCTATGTTACAGTCTTTTGAGTTTGTCCAGCATGCGTGCTATCTCTGGTTCAAGTAAGTTTTGTGTACATCTATCATATGATGCGTAGCAATCACGAATATTTAACCTGTGTGTACCACCCTCGACTAATTTGAAATAAATACGTTACGTCGTGGTTCAATTGAGTATACGCGGCATAGTTTCGAAAATGTTTAGAACTATCCTGTGTATAGAAATAGTCAAGGAGAACGCCAACGTAATAGAAAGTCTCATATATCTTAAACAGCTGTGTATGGCTGCGCATGAGAAACATAACTATACGTAGCTCATAAGGAGTGATGATCATGTATGACAATAGAATAACAACATCATCAATATTCTTAAACGTATCTATGTATGTGTATCATCAAATATGTTGGACAGCTTATTGTATAGTGATTGCCTCATTAACTTCATTTTAGCAACAACAAAAAACACAAACAGGATAATGGTCAGTCGCAATTCACATGGGATTAGACTTCTAATATGATCACAATTTATTTACTTGGGAATATTGACCTGTAAACTAAAGAGAAAATCATTTTGCATATAATGGATATCATTGTTGACACGATTTTTTAAAAACAGCTCTATCAGTAAGGAAGTGTATGACAAATATGAATTAGTAGTGTTAAGTAGATCATTTCATTATCTTACATGGTATTTGGACGCCGAATTACGTCTTCTTAAGTTTTTAGATTATTATTGAAAACAAGAAAATGTCTTTATTTAGGAATTCTAAATCTAGAGATGAAGATGCAAGTTTAGCGAGGCGACTTATGTTAACTCGGGACGATTGGTATTTTGGATTTCATTTAGGTCACATTAAAAGGGTATGAAAGAAATTCAGTCTTACTTTAACACTTATCTTAAAGGGTCTGTGTTACTCCGCTCAAAACAATGTTTCCATATCTCGAAATCTCAACAATGTTCAACTCTAAAATGTAACAGTTACTTGATAAGATTACAATTATTGGTTTTAAGTTTTCTATTCGGTCTATGAACCAAGATGATTATTTTTCTAAAATAGCAGCTTTCTATTTTGTTTCAACCTTTTGAGAAAGGGAAACCTTAAACAAATCCTCACTTGATTGGAAATGATAGACAACGCTGTCTGTGCAGACTGTCAACGTAAATTCAACGTTCAACGTTAATAAATGATTTAAAGCACTGACGTTTGTGTTTCATTATTCATCTGTATTGCTTGATTTCAAATGAAGAAAATATAACTGGTTGCTATGAGAAATAAGGAAAGATCGTTGGTCCTTATATGGGTGCGTAGCTTTTTAAGCAGTCCAATCTTGGTGTAGAGTTCAGCGCACTTACCCTACACTAGTAAGTAGCACCTGTTATGGCTTGACAACAACACTTAATTGCAATTATTAGAACTTCATTTCTATTCTAAGTGGCAGGTGTGAACAGGAAATAACCGGAAGTCGTTTATTGTTCACCAAGTTGTGAAACATATGGTCCTTGTTTACCTCGCAGTTTTAAAGAAGAATTTAAACATTCTTGATATGACATCAATATACACACAACATTACATTTCATTGACTACTCAATTTCTCAAACATTTCCAAAATGGTTTTACTACACTGACTTTCAGTGAGTGGGTTCAGATGTAATAAGAGCCTCGACAAGAACAATGACAAAAACTCCCTATTAAAAATAAATATTATTGTTTTTTTTAATCGCTTTTTTATATATCGGGGCACCATAAAAACTAAAAAGCTGTTTGAAACGATACAACTGTGATCCGTGTGTATATGACAACCAACGGACAGGTTTTCCTAGATTGTCTGCAGATTGTGCGACCTGAACAATCTGGGAATGATCACAATCTGGTAATTTGTGTTTTAGTAGTATTTTCATCGTTATGAAATGAGAAATAATTAAATCTAGCGAATTAAGGCTTTTCTATTTAGCAAGTATAAGGATCGATTTCTAGATTGTGATGAGCAATCAGCTTGTCTCTTTCTCAAAATGAGGGGGTATGGGGGCCGATTCCCAGATTGTGAAGGACTCTCAGCTCGTCTTTATGTCAAACTTAGTGGGTGTAAGGGTCGATTCCTAGATTGTGAAGGGCTCATAGCTCACCTTTATTTAAACTGAGAGGGTATATATATAGCAGTTGATTCTTTGATTGTGAACGACTCACAGCTAGCCTATAAATCCAACTGACGTAGTATAGGGGCCGATTCCTGGATTGTGAAGGCCTCACAGCTCGCCTATAAATCAAACTGACGCAGCATAGGGGTCAGTTCTCAGATTGTGAAGGGCTCACATCTCGCCTATATGTCAAACTGAGGGAGTATAGGAATCCATTCTCAAATTGTGAAGGTCTTATAGTTCGTCTTTATGTCAAACTGAGGAAGTATAGGGGCCGATTCCTAGATTGTGAAGAGCTCACAACTCGCCTTTATGTCAAATTGAGTAATTATTGGGGCCGATTCCTAGATTGTGAAGGGCTCATAGCTCGCCGACGGAGTAAAGGGGGCGATTCTAAGATTGTGAAGGGCTCACAACTCGCCTATATGTTTAACTGAGAGGGTATAGGGGCCGATTCCTAGATTTTGAAGGGCTCACAGCTCGCCTATATGTCAAACTGAGGGGGTATAGGGGTTGATTATCAGATTGTGAAGGGCTCACAGCTTCTTATTGACAAATCATTCAACAATGTTGCATAACATTCAGACATTTATTTCAATTACATTTGTTTTAAACGAAGTTAAAGTCAGTAGCGTGTGTGCCCTCCTTGAGCTGCAATAACTGCTGCACGGATCAGCCTGTTGATAAAGGCCATTGGAACCTGTTGCCACACTCTGAAAAATGTTTGACGCAATAAGATCGCAGTTGTCGGCCTTGGTCTGACGTCATTCATCAGTCTCTGAATCTCAGCCCAGAGGTGTTCGATAGGGTTTAAATCGGGACTTAGTGCAGGCCATTTCATGGTATTGACTCCGTTTTGGTGTAGAAAGTCCCTTGTTGCTCTGGTAGTGTGGGGACGTCCATTATCTTGCTGGAATATGCCATTCCGATGACAGGCGAAATGTGGCACTACATGAGGTCTTAGACCCTGATCGATGTAACGCACCGCCGTGATGCCACCTCCTCTTCCTGGTTGCAGATTTTGAAAAACAACAGGACCCACTCTCTGATTGAGTCCAATTCCTCCCCATACCATGATGCTAGCACCTCCACGCATCCCTTTCCACAACACAATGGTCTGCAAAACGTTGACCGCGCCGACGCCATATTCTCACTATTCCATCTGAAATGGAGACACAGTATCGACTCTCGTCAGTGAACAGGACTCTTCTTTATTGTCGATACCGCCAATGTTGATGTTGCAAGATCCACTGAAGTCGTTGCCGACGATGTCGAGGAGTGAGGATGGGTCCACGGTTTGGCCTATCGCAATAAAAATTCCTGTTGGCGAGCCGTCGACGAACTGTGTAGGCGCTGATGTGTCTGCTTTGCCTCCCTGACGTGCACTTTCAGTGGCCTGGACGAATGGATCCTGTTGATGCTGCCTCACAATAGGGCGATTCTGTCTGTGAGTTGTCGCTCTTGGTCGTCCGAAACGGGGGCGGTTACTTGTGCTGTTGATGGCTTGAACTCGTTGCTGCAGTCTGTAAATCGTTCTTCTGTTGACTTGGAAGTGGTTGGCAACTGCAATTGCTGTCTGGCCGGCTTGAAGTCTTCCAAATGCCTGGTTCCTCTGAGCTGCTGTTAGTCTCGGCATGGCGTTTTTGTTGAAGCACGAATGATACACTCACGTTTAAGGGTGCCTTTTAAAAGGGCTGGTATGACGAACATCACGTGCAAAGCAACTCGCATGATGCACGTGTAGTACGATTTACCATCATCGGATTTAAATCACAGCTCACCTATATGTCATATACGAAATAATTATAGGCTAGCTGTGAGCCCTTCACAATGTGAGAATCGACCCCTATACTCCATCAGTTTGATTTATAGGCGAGTTATGAGCCCTTCAAAATCTGAGAATCAACCACTATAATCCCTTAGTTTGACATATAGGCGAGCTGTTAGCCCTTCACAATCTAGGATTCGGCCCCTACACTCCCTCAGTTTGACATAAAAGCGAGCTGTGAGCCCTTCACAATCTAGGAATCGGCAGTTTATTTATAGGCAAGCTATGAGCCTTTCACAATCTGAGAATTGACCCATATACTCCGTCAGTTTGACATAATTTTAGGCGAGCTATGAGCCCATCACAATCTGAGAATCGACCCATATACTCCGTCAGTTTGACATAATTATAGGCAAGCTGTGAGCCCTTCACAGTATGAGAATCGACCTATATACTCCGTTAGTTTAACATATAGGCGAGCTGTGAGCCCATCACAATCTAGGAATCGGCCCCTATACTCCCTCAGTTTCACATAATGACGGTATCTGAGCCCTTCATAATCTTAGAATCGACTTCTATACCCTCTCACTTTAAATAAAGGTGAGCTGTAAACCCTTCGCAATCTAAGAATCGACCCTCATACTCCGTCCGTTTGAGTTAAAGGCTTCACAATCAAGGAGTCGACCCATATACTCCCTCAGTTTGTTTTATAGGCGCTAGGCGAGCTATGAGCCCTTCACTATCTGAGAATCGACTTGTATACCCTTTCAGTTTAAATAAAGGTGAGCTATGAGCCCTTCACAATCTGAGAATAGATCCCTATACTCCCTCAGTTTGACATATAGGCGAGCTGTGAGCCTTTTAAAATCTGAGCATTGACCGATATACTCCGTCAGTTTGACATAAAGGCGAGCTGTGAGCCCTTCACAATCTAGGAATCGGCCCTTACACTCCCTCAGTTTGACATAATTATACCCCCGCCTTACAGCGTAAGCGGGGGTATATAGCGTTCATTCTGTCTGTCCGTCTGTCCGTCTGTCCGTCTGTCACAAATCTTTGTCCGGAGCATATCTCCTAAACTATACATGCTAGCTTCACCAAACTTCATACACTTATCAACCATGATCCCTAGATGTGCCTTTTGAAGGTTAGACCAACAAATGATTTTTATTTTTTGCGGTTTCCATGGAAACATGACTAAAACAGTGACTCTATGACCAAGTTCTTTGTCCGGAGCATATCTCCTAAACTATACATGCTAGCTTCGCCAAACTTCATACACTTATAAAACATGATTCCTAGATGTGCCTTTTGAGGGTTAGACCAACAAATGATTTTTATTTTTTGCGGTTTCCATGGAAACATGACTAAAACAGTGACTCTATGACCAAGTTCTTTGTCCGGAGCATATCTCCTAAACTATACATGCTAGCTTCGCCAAACTTCATACACTTATCAACCATGATCCCTAGATGTGCCTTTTGAGGGTTAGACCACCAAATGATTTTTATTTTTTGAGGTTTCCATGGAAAGATGACTAAAACAGTGACTATGACCAAGTCCTTTGTCCGGAGCATTCATCCTAAACTATACATGCTATCTTCATCAAACTTCATACACTTATAAAACATGATCCCTAGATGTGCCTTTTGAGGGTTAGACGAACAAATGATTTTTATTTTTTTTGCGGTTTCCATGGAAACATGACTAAAACAGTGAATTTATGACTAAGTCCTTTGTCCGGAGTATATCTTC
The DNA here is from genome assembly GCA_921293015.1 of Phorcus lineatus. Taxonomy (NCBI): domain Eukaryota; kingdom Metazoa; phylum Mollusca; class Gastropoda; order Trochida; family Trochidae; genus Phorcus; species Phorcus lineatus. The sequence goes on along the minus strand of OV121097.1, from coordinate 24,747,763 downwards.
TAAACCGTACATGCTATCATCACCAAACTTCATACACTTATCCATATTGGTGCGTCTCTTGAGGGTAAGACCAAAAAATTATTTTTATTTTTTGCGTTTTACATGGAAACGTTACTAAACCAATGACTATCTGACAAAGTGCTTTTTCTTGAGCATATCTACTAAACTATACATGCTAGCTTCAACAAACTTAATACACTTATCAACCATGATCCCTAAGTGAGCTTTTTGAGGGTAAGACCAACAAAGAAAGCCAGACTATAGTTTGAAGCGGGGGTATGTGAGCTGTGCTCACTTCTTTACTTGCTACGATCTGTAAGCTCTTCACAATCTAGGAATCGATCCCTATACTCCCTCAGTTGATATATAGGCGAGCTATGAACCTGTCACAATCTTGACAACTATTCGCCATCATTTGGCTGCATACACAAATAATAACATAAATAAACTAGACAATTCTCATTTTATAATGCAAAACAAACTAGAAATAAGCAAATTCCCAGATCGTGATCATTCCCAGATTGTTCAGATCTCACAATCTGTAGATTGTTTAAACAATCTAGGTCTAGGAATGAAAAAATTCCTAGATTGTTCGAACAATCTGCAGATTGTGATAATTTCCAGATTGCACGGAACATAGTCACGTGACACGACCCAACATCAAGGGAGACAAAAAATGTCAATCATATGCAAGATATACAATATTTACAAACCATGCTCGAAATCATCGAGCTGCAACCCAATATAAATTTAAAGATTTGTCTATTTTTTTGGCCTGGAGCTTTAACGGTATTCCAGCACATGTGATAATTATTAAATGAACATGTGCAGTTTTGTAACATGACTGTATATTCGAATACAATCACGTGGATGTTTATCACTTATGTGCATGTATTTCTATACACCTGGGTAAGCGACGCATTAAGTGGGCGCAGATGAAAGAAAGAGTTACTTTGATGTTGAGGACAACGATCAAGCACTCATGTTAGCTCATATGTACATTATAAAACCCATCAAGTGTTTCATTAATTTCAATTTCAATCTACTCTGATACTAAATATTCAAGTATCATATACATTACATTTATTGTCAGAATCAATACTCTATAATAATGTTCAAATGTTTTTACATGTATACATTCTCATTGAAAAGCATGGTTTCCCAGTTACATATTTTCGAAATAACAGTCGTCTATGAACATCCGTAAGCTGCTCAGTCTTATTAAACAAGTCTGTCAATAATTGTTCAAAAGGGAAGATCTTTGGGATGGTCAAAATACCATTCCCGATTATGGTTTTATGAATGGAAATACAGCCTAGTATTAGTGTTTCACAAATCTGATGTCTACATAGCTACATACATCAACAAAATCAGTATTCCACAAAATATTAATTAAAAGAAACAAAATGAACACTTAGTTGTGTAAATACAGTCTTTATATGCAAAATATGATGTTTAATATTTCTTACGTAATTCAAATTATATTCTACCATTACTGTACTAATAACAATTGGCTGCGAGGGCGTATATTCTGATTATACAGTGCAAATGTGCAGTCTAATGTGCAAGAATGTATTTGTTGCCCAGCAACATTATTCTCGAAATGACTGTGTATTTATTCACAAAAGAAGCCATAAATGTAAATTAAATTCACATAATCTAATGATTATACAAATGCTAAATGCTGTATACCACTGCAAAACCCAGAATGTTGCCATTTCATATATTCATGTTAATATGCCTAGCGGTCAGAACAATCGGAAACAAGTACTTTAATGACATTATCCTCTCTTACCGCTGCTTTTGTGCCGTGGCATTTGTGAGGTTGGTTCACGTCAACCGACTTTACAAGGTTCAGTGTAACACAGTTCAGCCTATTTAGTGAGTAATTCATGGTGTACCGCACCGTCTGCAAAAAGCAAAACAACGAAAATCCGGATTCAATCCACTATTACGTTTCCTGATAAAACAATACCGATATTTCATCATAGAATGTTAACCAAGGGATAGAGTAATAAATTGTTGCATTCAATATTCCCCTTTTAGACCCAAATCGGCTCAGACCAAAACACTGCATGTATTAGAGTTATAAGCTATGTGTACAGTGAAAAAATATAACTGTGTCATATTTTGGATTTGGGATAACGCTATTTGCAATATTATGAATTCCCGTAATTTTACGGGTTCATTGCAGGATTTGTGTCAGTCAAAATTATAGTCATTAAACATCATTTCCCATTTATTAGAAACCTCAATTTTATCATGTTTAGAACTAAGCCTTACAGAAAATAACTTTGAGCCTCTTGCAGGTTTCAAAATATGTCTATGGTAAACATTGATGTACAACATACATAAAGGAATAACTCTTGTCAAATTAAAATCATTTTCCATTAATCAGGTAGGTTTTGAGGAGATAATTATCATGTAGTATAATATCATCAAAAGGTATAACTGCACCTTCATAAGCCTTTAATGGTTAGTAAGCCCGTATCAGCTCAGAGTTTTATAATACTATGGGGTTCTTAATAATGAGTTAAGTTAAGCCATAATGGCTCTACAAGAATACGATACGGCTTGTCACCTTCAACTTTAGCTTTTTACAAATTAATAGTCCATGCTAACGAAATGTGATTCCGATAAAGAAGATTTTGTGAATATTTGCTCCATACTTTAAACCATCATTGCAAGATATGTAAAATAGTTACCTCTCAAAGGATTTTGTACAATAGATGGATAGTTTTAGCGCTTCAAACATGATCAAACAGTAAATTCGTTCTTTTTCTCATAAGACTTCATACTTACGGTCTATCTCTCACTATGCCTTTCCGCGTTTTCCCTCATCCTTTCAATCCCAATCTACGTGTTTAATAACTGGAATGTTGTTCAAAACACCTTCAAACCCAACTAATTCACTCGTATCGTTACTATACTAAATGTGCCTGAAGAGGTAAACATCCATCTTATCTGAACTTAAAGATTACTTGATTTCAAAGATTCCATATGTATTACTTCATGTAAACAGAGGAGTACTGCAAGAGAAAGGCTCTCGATGGTAGCCAACTTCATCTTGTTCTATGTATAAATGTAAATACTAAGAGCATCCAATATGTAACGTATGTAAAGGAATATGATTACCATGAATGCGAAAATGCGTTATAATAATCTGCTGCTTGTCATGTGAAGTATATATTTGTACATCAATAGCTCACGGTTCCTTCAGACACACGATTAGTAACCATCGCTGTTTCAGAAATGAATAATGCCAAACGATAAGTGTATATCAAACGTGTGAAACTGTTCTCAGTGAGGGTTTATAGGAATATTTGTGTAATGGGTTGAGATATCGTGATGCTGTATGATCATTGAAAAAGAAATCTATATCCGTGTTTAGTCTTGTCACTCTTTCATGTTAAAATGATTTAGAGAGATGGTGACTGATGTAACATCCCTAAAAGATCAACGCAATCTGCACTTTCATGATATGTTGGAATATTTTGAATATGCAGTTTCATTATGAACAAGTTTACCATTATTAGTTTTATATTACCAGTAGGATTTATCTAAAACGGGGTTCTGTCATGTGTATAGCATAAGGTACAATAAAGTGTATATAATATGTATAATCATCTCTGTATCTCTGTGGAACCACAAAAACTTGCCCGTTGCCATGGATATAAGTTAATTGTCCGGCCAGGGACTACAGACCAAACCATTTTAACATGCTCATCAATTTGGCACTAAGTTAGTCTGCAAGTGAGGGCAGTCTGATTAAAATCGACCGTGTTCCGAGGAATACCCGGATTCGAACTCTATCTATCTAGGCTATCCTCTCCACAACGGTTTTGTCTGCGCTAAACTGGTGTCTGCACGTGCGAGCAGAGAGGCTGCGGTCAGACCGTTGTGGAGAGGATAGTGGAGAGGATAGTCGAGACATGGATTTTTTCATTAGATTGCAAATATATTTTCACTGCAGTGGAGCCATCGTTGCTTTACTGAAAGTAACTGGTCATAGCAAAGGTTTGCATTGAATTACAGCAAACGTTCCTTTGCAAATGTATTTCCTCATACAGCACTTATAGTTACCAAGATTGAGATAAAGATATTTATTCAAATACATAATATATATAAGATGTTTCGAAAGATTCTTATCTCAACCTATTTAGCCAGTGCTGGATAACATTTGGCTTCGATTCTTTTGATAGTTTAAATAAAGATTATTTCTTTGTTTGGAGTTATATTGGTTGTTTATTTTCGAATGCAAAAGGAAATTGAAAACCTCCAATGGTTGAATAGATACAGAATACAGATGATACAATATTTCAGGAATTCTAATTGGGTTATCATAAACTTAGACTGACGTACCAAAACCTCTGAAATAGCAAAAAGAAACAGGGATTTTCTAAAATTCGAAGACAGATAAGGCAGAAGTCCTTTAAGAATTACGAAGAATCAGTACAATTGTAAAATGCAATAACTTTAGAAATATGTCTGCACGGAAGTGTGAACTCATGTTAAATCTAAATGAAATTCTTCTTGTCATACAAGGCATAACTATTAGATTGATCAAACTCGTTTTACTATTGTTTTCAATCTCGTGCAATTAGATAAACATTTATCGATTGAAGAAATGTCTGAAACTAAAATTGTTCTTTATAAAAACGTGCCTCCTTTGTGTAAAGGACAGATGACTTATTATAATTTTTTAACTGTATGATTCTGCAAACGAGGAAGTCATCTTTGACATTAAAAACGCTCTTATATAATATAAAAATTATTACAAGGCAAAATACTTTTGCAATTGAGACTTTTTCTTGGCGAACTTAAGGAACGTAGGTATACGAGTTGTGTTGCTTAGATAGACATCTATTCGGGCATTTATTGTATTTTGCTGCTGTGAAATGATAGCTTTCATATAACTTACAGCGCACACTGTATTACACATGGTGAAGTCTTGACTAGTTGAATGTATTTGGTTATAGGTCTTTGATAGGATTGCGGAAATACAAAAACAATATATACTTAAGAGTAGCAAACAACACTGTTTCAATAATTGTTGTACATTTTAAAACATAGTGTAAGGAATAAAGAGATAAACTTTGTGAATAAGCAACTTCTTTATTCTGTAAAGTAACGTATGGACAGACATTCTAATATCAGTCGTTGATCAATAGGCACCACTGCGGGGTATTTTCATTCTCATTCGAATAAAGGAATTATACATTCATTACAATTACCAAATAAAACATGTTAAAGCTTATAAGGAAACTAAATCATTTATGGAAACAGTTAAAATCGTGAAAAAGCGTTAACGAACGACTCAGATGTAGTTGGTTAATTCCTACATCATCATGTTTATTACAATTGAAAGTTTACATCTCTAAGAGAAACTTTAACACAATGTGTGTCGACAAAGCCATAACACTGTGATCACAATTTCATACCTTCATGTAACAATACCATTGTCATCAAGTACAACATGTACATAAAATATACTGCTCAGACCGAACCTGACAGCCTCAGACTTCTACTCCGAATGGCTGACATAAACCCACTTTTCCTGATTTCTTGTCCTCAACGAGATGTGGGAGTTTCTTGTTATTAATAATTATATCATCATTATTATTATTATATCATTTCTATATCAAAATTGTCATTGGTAAATGTAGGCATGTTTAGTGAATATGCATTCTCCTGTTCAATGACCGTCAGATGAAAGTGAAAAGTATATGCATCTTAATCATTAAGGATAATGTTGAGTATCTGACGATGTTACAATGAAGGCAGAAAAAAAGGCATTCTATTCCTAAATTACGATGCAGTTGAGCTGACTTTTAGCTGAGCTGAGCTGATAACTATGTCCTAAAACTTGATATCTGACTGAATTTCGAATTTTTTATTCAAAGTATAAATATTGCAAAGAAATATAATACAATTATCTGAGTGAAACAATTTTATTTACAGCTTTGTTGTGTGGAAAAAGTTGTTCGGGTGTCACCTTATATACTTATACAAAGCGTTGGTTTCAGAGTAACCGTTAAGAAGAAAAACCAAAGATATCACGAGGATACAGAGCAAATCGTAAGGTATGAAAAATGATATCATGATATTAACGCTCATGATCGTTATTGGAACAGCAGGGGTCAACTCTTGGAAAGGATTAACAACTAAATTTATTGTGTAAGTAAATATTGATTCAGTTGGAATATTTTTCCATTCGAGTGCAAGCAAACCAGATCTTTTTGCTGATGGTTTCCGGCCGTTTCTTTTGTACATTCAGTGGTCATCAAATAGACATCAATGACTACAAATAGCAGTCGAGGATTCAGAAAACCTATAACCGAAGTTGTCAAGCACTGAACCACAAATGCCAGGTAACGTTGTTTTTGCAAAAAAAAAAGTTAAACTGTACACCTTCCGATAATATTCTCATTGAAAGTTGAATAATGCCAATAAGTTGATAATATTAAACATGAACTTATCAATGGCGAATGATAGAATAATCTGGAATATTTTTGGTTCATTATAATTCAATAATCACAAAATGTGAGATGAATGAATCTAATGAATATAATGAAGCAAAAAGAAACGATAGTAGTTAAATACAAAATGCCTCGTAAAATCCACTTTTTTAAACAATGATACATTAAACCATTGCGATGAGATTTCTAGACTCTAGAACACTAAGATGAACCTTACCAATCCAGGTTTGTATATGATTTCATATAATGAAACATACTTTACATATTTTGCAAAATTCCCAGACTTCCTATCCTATCATATATAATAAATGCGGTTCTTCAAGTGTTAGTTACGTGGACTGGAGTTTCACTTACATGTAGATACTCAAAGCTTTAATCGAATTGTCGTATTGATCTTTTATTGCCCAGTACATCGATTTCAAAATATTTGTTTTAGTAATTATTTAATGCATTTCAAAAAGTTAATTGCTTGATGAAATATATTTATTCAAGTCGAATGAAAATATTGCATGTGGAAAGTAACTTTAGTAATTTTGATTGGACTAAAAGTTTGATTTAAGGTGCTTAAATTTGCAAAGAGGGAGAACGATGGTATTGGCTTCTAGTTCATTTTGTTAACTAAATGCGATTATCTCCAGTACTTCACAATTACATCCTTTCAGCCTTCGGGGTCTTCAGTAAACTAATAACCAAGTGAATGTAATCTAAAGAGAACTTTCAGTTCGTTGGTCTTACTTGATGCTTAATTCCTAAAAGGAGCTGTAATTTCTCATTACATTTTGTGACAGAATACTAGTTCAAAGTCTCTACAACTTTTTATTTTCAGATTAACGTTAGTTATTATGTCTAATCTGCAACATCTTAAGCAGCGATAGATTTCATCATAGAAAAATGAAAAAAAGGGTTTATCACTCATCATTACTGTAAAAATGTTTGTAATAGTAAAATTCATTGGAAAAATCAGAAAACAAAAGAATGGTAAAGGAAAACGCATAACAAATGTTCCTATATAAATATATATAACAATGTTTCCTTATCACAATTGTGCCTTCCCAAATGCATTGGCAGCTGGCATGCAATGTTATGTTATGCAACGAAATGTAATTATTTTAAATCGTTTATCATTAATCTAATCTTTGCTGTTACAAAAGATTGCTTTATTTCTGCTTATTTAATGTTGCTACTCAGTTCGGAATTTGAAATTTAGCAATTAAACATTGAGGATGAATTTGATAAATTTTTAGAAATAACTCATCGCATCAACAAAATGATCTCTCAAAATTATTTCCGATTTTAAGGCTTGCAACAGAACTAACTGAACGTTATATATAAATTATAATCACTAGATTTGGGATTTATTTGAGGTAGGGAAAGAGGAGTTAGGCGAAATGCCACCTCGAGATAAGAAATACCAATAATTGTCATGTATCATAGAAAATATCTTATTTGTAAGTTATCTTACATTACATTGTACAATAAACATGATTCATTTTAACGAAGCAGACAGAGACACAGAAAAAAGTATGTTTTCTTTCACCAAGATCTCTTGAGAAATCATAAAGCTTCATCTTACCTAACGCCCTTTAAAGATATCGAATAATACAGAATTTATCTTCAGCAAAAAGGTCAGAAAGAAGCCAAAGAATTTTGATTTAGTTCATTGCTTGTACATTGTCAAACCTATTTATTTCATTTCTTTTAATCCAAAATGAAGTATGTTGAAATAGTTAACGTTATTTCATATAATCAGTATATCAAGAGTTTCTATTGATGTAAATAAATACTTATTCATTTTCAAGGTCACCACGACACTTTGACTACTGTGTAATACATTGTTAACGCGATATCTCGTAAAGCTTAGCCCCTAAATATCTCATAACGGCGGGGGACATTGCCATGTTAGTGGCAAACACTTGTTATTGTTTACAAGTAACGTGAAATGATGATGAAAAAGTTAACAAAGTAACAAAGGGATGTCAAAATCAAAAGCTTTGGTCGTGTACAAATGGGGAATATGTTGTCGAAAACGACTGTAATACAAGTAGAAGAAGAGATATTCAATATCATGATATATCTAATATTTCACCTATCTTTCTTACACGGTATATAGGTATTGCAATTGCGGCTGTCGTTTTAAAGCTATACGGAAAATTAGCATGTAGTTTGAATATGTACATTGTTGTCAAAGTTCATAGTTAGGACAGACCCGAGTGTGGAACATTATGATTATCGAGAGAATTAAGTGAGTTGAACAATCAAGAACGAATTCTAGATACATTAATTTTTAGCTTTTTTGGCAAACACAATGATCCTTGTAAAGCAAAATGTTTCTTGACTTATATCCTTACTACCGCTTATCATTTCGGCATTATTGTTGAAGCTTCAATAAAAATTCTATAGAATTGACTATGGTGATAAAAATACATATGATATTGCGATAATTTCTTTATGAAGAAAATGCTTGAGGAATAACCGTGAGTATCGTGAAAATAAGAGTCCATTTAATGGAATTGCAGGCGAGTTGAAAGTTACTCTGTACTTTGATCTCGGGATGTGAAAAAACTGGCATTTGTTAAAGCCCTACATAGTCATGAAAACTTTAACAGAAGATACCATAGACTTTAAAATAAACACATATATACAATGTTTTAATAACCTCATAGGCATAATATTAGGATATATAGATAAATCAATGTTTAATATACGCTTAAAACAAATTTCATTCTAAATGATTTATCATTCATGGTATTGCTTTTCAGTCATCTTCTAATCTTACAGCTGGCCTACTTTTAATGATAAAAAGGGTGATAAATAACATTTGTCATCGTTGAAAAAGTGTCAATATTGAAAAAAGAAGTCATCTGTTATGGTCATTTATATGGTTATTTTTACGTTGTTTTGAAATCATTTAACAGATCCTGTTCCAATTAGTACAAACATACAAGCTTACCTGACAGCTGAACTGTTAATCGGTCAAATTTAACGTGTCTTGAGTTGAATAACAGAGCTTACACATGTCAGTGGCATATCACACTTTGTTTTTATATTGTATGCAACCATCAAATGAAGTGTTATCAAGGAGTTAACATAAATTATATGTAGCCTTTTCTATTTTAAGAAGGAATTTAGTCAGTAAATTGGTATTGTTTACATAAAACTGGCTTTAAGGGGAAAATATATAAAATGTTTAAAAAAAACGTATTTAAGTTATAATCTTGTGCAAGATGTGGTTGTGATGTAACAGATTACATTGATTGTCGTGTCGCGGCTCAGGGCTCTTTTGTAATTCATTATCCATATATACACTATAAATTTCATTTTGTATTAATGAATTGTAATACGACAATATGCAGAATGGAAAATGCGGTTGTTGCCAGACAAATAGAAATATTCGTATCAGATTTGCAGATTATGTTATTTTGATTACTGAAACAGTTCGTATGATTTTATAATCAGTGAAACATCCTTGAAAGTTACACGAATCTTTGTGAGGTGTAAGTCAATCATAATTAAACTAATGGGAAATTCAGTAGGGATAGGGTTCGTCCGAGGTATACTCATTAACACATTAACCACTATGAGTATCTTGGTGTATCAAAAGTCCACTTATATTGAGAATCAAACACTATATAACACTATAACTGATTTGTGTTTCCAATGATTTCACTGTCAGGTATACTACAATATGTCAGTTTTGTTTGGATAATTAAACAAAATTGAATGATTTATGGCGAGTCGGATAAATCTCCTATACATATTCACAAAGAAGATGTTCAAAATGTTGGCTGAAAATCATCCAGTGCCAAAACAGTCTCAAAATAAGTCACTGAGACATATCATGCACGTTGGGCATAAAGCATTAGAAATGTTTTAAGTACTCGTGGTTTGTGTAGTAAAACCAATATGTTTGATATAAATATATCCTTAACTAAAATTTGTAAATGGTCAGTTAATATGTTTAACCAATCAGTCAATGTTTAACTGAAGCTGGCATTCGGACTTACATATCAGAAATATGTTTGGAGTCATTTTTTCTAGTTAATATTACAAAGTGTTTTCTAATTTTGAGGATAGTAAATGTATAAAATACTATTAAGATATAATTCGATATGAATGACTAAAGAATATCGTCGTTAGTTGAAATCATACAGAACGAAAAAAGATCCTGACGTTTCTTATGAGATAGTCGATAAAACACTCCTGTGTTCTCTGGTCTACATTCCACATTCAGTGAAGTAGAAGTAGACCTACAATGTAGAAACTGGTCGTATCTATGCAGTCCATTTAATACTTTTTCACATATAAAGCTGCGTTCATCTAAACCAGTCGGTGCTCTTCATTTTTACTTTTACACTGTGCAATGACACAATGAGACATACCTTCTGTTTGGTTCATACATGTTATCGTTTTGCATGTAGGGGCATTCCATCTGGTACAATTTACCTAAGAAATTGAAAAAAACAGGGTAAATTTACACCGCAACATCTGAACATGCATCATATTTATATGTATTGTTGACGAGTTGAATTCTGTTAAAACCTCAAATTGAAAAGGTTGTGCATTACATTTCTACTTTTTGGCGAGTATATCTGAGAACCTATTTTGAAAGCGTAAATACATGTACATGCTGCAGGACACAGTCATCAAGCAAAATGGACATCATAATTGCAGACGTACATGTATCTACTTTGCGTGGGATTTTTTTTTTGCTACCAGCAATGGCACCATGGAAATGGTTCTTTAGGAGCCTCTGCTGAAGTTGTTAAAGAAGCCTTAACGCATCAATTAATTAGTGAGACATTTTGGACGCCTCTCTTAAATATGAGTTATGAATATTTATGATTTAAGCACTGACTTCGAAAATAGCATGTGTTCTACACAGAGAATTGAGATATTTACATGCCTGGTGAAAGTTTGTACCCAAGCTCATTTTAACTTCGGTTATCAAGGGTTAATGTTTGGTAAACTTGTGGTATGATAAGGTATGACAGGTGTATGATAAGTCATTGAACAGAAAATATATCAAGAACTGATAATAATAGTTCCAAAAAGTAATAATGACTATATTTTCATAATCTTTAAATAGTTCAATGTTTTGAAACATATTGTGGATTAAATAAGCTAATTAATCTCGAACATCAATTAGTTTTGTTAATGCATTAAAGGTTTGTCATTTTCCTCAAATTACCTCTTACATGCTTTTATTATTTATGTGCTAATTCAATCAACTTGTAAAGGATAAGATCATCGTTAATAAAGGAAAATATAATCTTATTGACCATAAATTAAACAAATTAACATCATGTATTGGTATAGAAAATATGTAGAAGGCACACACGGTTTATATAAAGTGTTTGATGTACACATCATAGTCGTGAAATAGTTTGATTTTTCCGGAGAGTCACGAACTTACACATGACGGATGCGGTCACTGTCTGCCAACTTCCTATAGACGTTTTGGAACTGATTAATGTGGTCAGTGACTTCTGTTTGATCACAACTCTATTTGTGCGAAACAAACAGCCAGAAACTATCAGGTAAACATATCCCGTTTTAATTGCAATCTAAAGAAGCTTATGTGGACTGTAACGTGATTTACTTACATAGCAATATTTTATCGTTAATCCCTTTCCATAAATTGGTTCCTGCTGTGCAGAAAACGACCTTTAGCGATTTCCTTTGATTACACAATTAAATCGATGTTTAACGATCTCGATCAGTTGTTTGCAATTATTGAATTATATCAAATATTGACATACATCTGATATGTGATTTTCGAAGATATCACCATGAAAAGCATTTTCTTAACATGTTTGAATAAGAAAAATGGTGCCAAATAATAATGAGAAAATATTATATCATTGCAAACATAAACTCGATTGAAATAGTCGTGTTTGTTGAACAATTAAACTGAATCAAACAAGTATATGCCATTGATGTGCATTCAAGTATTTCTGTCAATCCTCGAATCCTCATTCTTAAATTTGCAAGCATCTTTATCTTTAAGAGGAATTATTTGTTCAATGGATTTAAACTCATCAAACCCAAACTGCATCTTGTTTCCCTTGTCTTTATCACTTTAAAACATATGTTAATGCATCTGTGAAGACCTAATTGTCTCTATCGGGAATATAAACTTTTAAGATATCTAGAATGAGATATTCTAATAGGAGATATTTTAATCCCCTGTGTCTAAATTTGCGAAGCCCTCTTAATGACATTTAGATAGCTGAAAGCCCTAGATAAGTGAGGAAAATTTAAGCTCTCTTGGCGCTTAGAGAGCTGTGTAATGTTTAATCCCGTACACCTTTGAATGTGATAAAATCATTGATGTTTCCGTGTTTGAGGGAAGGAGAGGGCAAAATGAATTATTCAGGTGAGGTGAGATGAATAGGGGATATCGCCGCTTTTAAAAGTATTCACTTACATCGCGACTGCTAGTATTATTGCAGAAAGAAAGCAAGCAAAACCATTGTGGTGAAACCTGCGGACATCGGCGGGAACGTGCGAACCATGGATGGTATTGCGCTGAGATTCTGGGCAGCATTATAACCCAAATCTTACTATTATACAGCTCTCTACTGCAGACAAAGTAGCCTACCCTGAGTTGCGGGATTCGAAGCCGAACGCGCTAACTTCTACCACCGCGCTTTCCCGCCGCCTGAATTATTGGGAGCATCAAATATGTTTCAATTCATCTACATGCACGAAGATCCAATGTCAACTTATAAACATTGTTTTCAAGGCATAAGGCATAAGGCAACTTTAGTGTCAGCCACGCTTATTAATCTGCAAACGTTCTTGTAATCCCTAATTGGCGTCAGCTACACTTAATACATCATTATTGCTCCAGGACGTTTACTAATCTGTCCATTTTATGTTTAATTACTATATTCCATAGTTCTGCTCGCTTTATATACCATTATGAGTTGAGGTGAGGTGAGGTGATATGGGGTTTAACGCCGCTTTCAAGAGTATTTCACTTATATCGCGGCTTCATATTGAAGTTTGAGAAAATATTCTATTCGAATATTGTAACGAGTACCTATATTCCACTGCACAGTCTCACCGTGCTCACACCACTGACTCTGGTTAGATTATTACTTTGACCATCAGCACAGTCCAGAGTTGAGTGAGTTTAATTTTAACGTATTTTGAATATTATTGCAGTCAGTATACTCATGAATAGAGTGGGCATATCTGGGAGAAAAGGATAGAAAGGATGAGGGAAAAGACGACAGAAAGACATAGTCAGACACTGGTTATATTCATCTTGAGGGCCTAATATTCTAGTTTGTTTTAAAACGGTGCTGCATGGAATGAACATAATATTTTGAGACGTTGAGAAAGTTATGATATTGCATGACTTAATAAATATTTGAGGAAATACATAATCGACATATTACTTTCACAGCAGATTACTACAGTGTAAAACGAATGTCTGATAAGACTTAAGATAATATCAATTACGCATAACGAAACAAAATTCCTAAACAAACACAAATATATACTTTCTAGAAAAACTGACATGGTAGCAGCTCACAATATGCGACATAAACTAAACAACTATGTGTTAATTATGAAAAAAGAAAATTATTCGACCTTTTAAAAAAGCCACATCTCTTTCCTCGTCCAATGTTTCACAAGTAAAACCTATTTCCTCATAAGAAGAGTTCTTGCGTCTGTTTCACTGCATTTTGGTAAATTATCAGAATAGCATTTGCTTTCGGAAGGCTGTCAATCAATGTCAGTTACATTTGCGGGGGTCTAAAAAGCCAGGAATGAACTGTTATTCAGGTTAAGACAGGAAACATCCCCTCATCTCTGCTCAGCCGGGTGATAAGGCCATAAGGTTAAAGTCAAGTGATCGATTTATCTCTCAACAGTCAAGGCAGAGTGTATGTTCTTTGACATTTCGCGAAAGGGAATTGATTCCATGAAACGTGGGGTTTAACATAATATCGTATTAATGTTAAGTGAATAGTTAACATAATGTAGTACAAGAATCTTTTACCTGCCTTAGAAGTTAGTCATTTTTTAAAATGAGAATATGAAGAATAATATTCGTATGTAAATATACAACATAAAAGATAACTAATTTTAGGCTCATATTAACTTAGAAATAGGCCTTAATTAAATACTACCTACCCTACTACTTATCCTTAATACGTCTTATTTTTAATACTTGGAAACGACTATGTATGTAAAACTTGGACGTTTTGAAAGAAATTTCATAAAATTTCTCCAAAAGGTTTCAACAATTAGTGTGTTAGTTATGAGCGGGGGAAAATTGATTGACAATATTGTTTTTGTAATAAACATATTTCATACATGAGAAAAGGATTGAGTATAAGTGTTACAACTTGGATCACCCTCTCCTGCTGATGTACATTAAATATTAATTGTGTTCTTTCTACACGATTGACAGAAGAAAACAGAAAGAAGGAAAATACCAGTACAGCAATAAGAAGAACTTGCTCTTGCTTGACAACGGTGTTAGCATCTACACCGAAAAGTCGCCATTCGTGCACTTAAGACGTTGACTATTCATAACAACTTGTTCTTCATCATCAATTCAGCTTCCTTAAAGTAGTATTAGTATTTTCTGCTGTAAATATGTTTCCAGAATTACGTTTTAGTCAATGACGCGCTCCATTGAGAGGTTTTCAATCATATGTCTCGACCTTTGTCCTGTTTATGGTCACTTTGCTAACTAATAACCACTAAGTTGCTAATTTTCAAAAGCAATACCGCCAACACCATACTCTGTGCCCCTAAAGTAATGAAGAATTGTCAAATGTGAGAAAGTTACCGGCTATAGACATATTTCTTTAATAGCCACTGTAAGCCAACTCTATTCACAACGTCAGAACGCAAGACAGTGATATCCATAAGATTCCTCCCCCTACTTGTCTTTTGAACTGCCACTTAAATTACATAAGATACACGATCTATCAAAACGTGTAAAAAAGGAATGGAATGTGTATCTGTGGAAAATGTACACGGCTTTCAATCGTTAGGCATCTATCTTGTTGTAAGGCTCTCAAGATCATACAATATAGTCATCAATACTATTATGTTATGCCAATCTTAGCACCTATTAACTTTTCTGAGTTTCTGTTTGGGTAGAGATTCTGTATTGATTACCATACATTCCTCATCGAGCGACTGTTCCCGAGAGAAAGTGCATATTTGAATCGAAGAAATATAAACCTTTTTACACAGTCTGATTTTTACTAATACTAAGATCGTGTGTGAAAAACCTTTATCTTTATATTTGCATGCACTGGGTGTAATTCGATATTTGTTTAATGTTTGGGAAAGACGTACATCATGGATTGATATTGTTTAATTTCCTTTTGTTTCGTCGGTTTAAAACTGGACAAATCAACGTCAAAATTTAAAAAAAAATCTGACGTTGTTGTGGTAGAAAGAACACAAAATAACACAGCAAAAATAAGTTAAACAACCTGATGTTTCAGATAGGGGTGAACTCCATTGACGTACATGTATGTTATGAAACTGAGAAAAAGAAGATAAGCACAATAAATATAAATTATAGAACAATCATTCGGTCATTTGGAGGAGTGTTTTTAACGGTATGAGCACTTAAAGTACATGAAATTGAAATGGAATGACATCCAAAGAAGTTGATCGGTGTCCTGGAAATCACAAAACATCTATAGCGTGTGCTTCCACCTCGTACCTGAATAACTGCATTCACTCTTTTTGACATACCCCTATCAGGGTATCTCAATTGTTCAATCGATATCCGCTGCCAGTGCTAGTAAACATGTTCGATTGGGTTAATTTCTACGTTGACACTTGTGGTGATTTGTGAGCTGTAGACGCCTGATGGACCTTCTGGTTCTTGATGCAACAGCTTTGAGGCAGTTTCAAAAAGGTGTTTGAACCAAAGGACTGGCGTCTAACATGCCGTAACAGAGCTCTTTCCACAGAAACTCGATATCGTAAGTTAAACGTAGGTCAAAAGTAGATAAAAAAACAACACCTTCTATACAGTAGAGTGAAGGAGTAAGCGCAGCCATGTTACCGATCTCGACCCGCTTCGTTTATGGGTCAAAATTCTCCCTAAGAACTCAGTGACAATTAAAGATATACACTCGTGCCATTCACTTATACATGTCCAAACAAATACGGGATGACCTCAACCTCATGTCACCATTTCGATAATTTATTTCTCTCAAAACTTACAAATCCACTGCAAAACACTTTAGGGCGAACATTGCCCATTGATACGATATCATTTGAGCGATCTAATTGTCATATTGTATATGCCACATGTATATATCATGCTCGGTTAAGCTATGCGAATCCATTTCCCGACCTCAAATGATTAAATGGTGTTCACATGAGTATGGCCGCGCTTGAATTTTGCTTGATATTTTATTTGCTGTGTCTAACTACTGTAGATTGGGTTGATTAATGTTTTGACGCTATGAGGCTGCATTTTGCGTCATCTTATATTTAGTGGGAAAAGAATTAAGACATCTATTTGAAAGAAAACATGCTACTGTCCTTTGAAAATGTTCAGTGTATTCCATTCCTATTTTTGATGCAAATCTTTGTCTAGTAAAAAGTAAAAAGAGAGACAAACTTAAATTAAGTAACCTAGAAATTTCAAGATCATTAAAGCTTTGTTATTTTCAATATAGGAATATTAACATTTTACACTGGATATTACAAGAAAGGAGCAGTGAATTTGCTTTTTCACGAGCTTCTCGTTTTAAAGATCTATCCATTTGTGGTAACAATAAAATAATTTTAAAGTCAGAGGTTTGCAATTGATTGCGTTTCTTTCATGAATTATTTGCTGCATATTCATATAACGTATAAAACCAAGCTTCATTGCCGCTTTGATTTTAGGGATATCAACAATGGCAATATTAAAGTTTTAGAAATGGGTACCCGTGTTCCAAGCTTTCTTGTGTTTTTGTAGTCATTTATGATTTCATACAGGCCTTTGTATTTATATTTAAATCATAGACACCAATGTAGGCTTTTTTTTTCGTTAAAATTTTGTTGATTGGTAATTTTGCAAAATATATAACATAAAACGCCTCCTAAGTTAAGCCTAATATCTGTATCCGTAGAAGTACAGCCATACGGTCATTGACCGTGTACAACATCAAATCATTGAGATAAACGAAAATTACCGTTTGTACTTTATTTTAGTCCCATGTTCAATCAAAACAAGGTTAAATGCAATTGGTCATATTTACTTTCGTGACATCCTTTTGATTCCTAAAAACGTTCCAGAATTCCGTTTGGGTTCATTGAAATACATTGTATTTCCTGTCCTCACTAGATATATTATCCTATGTTTGCCAAAAACGTGTTTCGTGCAAATAAGTCCTTTGTTAGTGTTGAAAGAACTAGGTCCAGTAGGTTGAAACATTGCCCGTCTTCAACAAGCTAATATATCACACCTACCCTCTATGTATTTCTCGCCTGATGCGCCTTTTCTCTATTCAAACAGACAGCTACTGAACTTAAAAAGCACCACTAATGACTCGCGAGACAGAAGTCCTTAAAATGATTGTTAAGGTCATGCAACCAAGCAATCATCTACATATCTTGAAACAAAGCCGAGGTGTTTTGAATAATTGCTAATAATGGCTGTTTCTTACAATCTATCAATGCTATAGTGAGACCCCAAGTGTGTGTATACAATGTAAATGTAATGGAAATGAAAACGACAGACAACTATCTCTTCTTCAAAGGTGACATAGCTTCCAAATGCTTTCAAAGAAATGCAACATCAACTATAAAAAACCATGAGTAATTGATCAATTATGTTAAAAATACATGCAAACTTCAACAAATACATACAAGCTACTGAACAATTTTCTAGAGTAGGTATACATTTTGGTTTTGAAATTATTGGAAACATGCCATTGAAATTAGTAATATTTAAGGATTGGTATTGCTTCTCATTTCCGTATCGCGACATAATACGATGCGGAAAATCGTGATGCGTTATGACTTGCGATATATTGGTAGATTCCACATTTTAAATTTAAAATGTTCTCGTGAAGAAATAACAGCGATCAGAACGGCAATCAATGTTTTTTTCGAGATATTTCAATGACTTGCTATGAGCTTGAAGAAGTTTGAACTACTTTCACTTCACAAGTTCGTTTATTCGGCCTAGTTGTGTTACTTCTCTTTTAGATGGGGATTGGTACTACTGAATCGCCCGGTATTGGGTAATTTCAGAAGTTTGTACCGGGACGTATCACGTTTTTTCTGTATAGCAATATAACGATATATCGATTCTACCGCGCACCCTAAGTCATTATAACATTAGAAAAAATCTTGACACATTAATAGGATAACTCTAAATCCTTGTGTATGTGTAAAATGTTTGACACATGCTTTCAAGTTTAAAATATTTAAAACATGATGCGTCCATAAGAAAGACATTGGATGGTTCTGGCATGATCACTTTTTCGAGTTCATTTTGACCAGTGTATCAGTCTTTTCAAGGGTGCTCAATAATTGTTCATTTAAGCGGTCTTAAATATTATTATTCCGTATGTTTCTTCAGACGAACTACGTTTGATCAGTCTTTTTGAAAGTTCACTAATGCTTTTTCAGTCAGTTATTTTATTAAGTGTTTAACACTGACCTTAACTTTGCATGCATTTAGTGAGTTTTTGTACCATGGCTATTAGCTTAGATTGTGTAGTTTCGGCCTTGATTATTGACAAAATTGCCTATTCACAAAACCAAACAGATCAGGTCAGTCATGTTAATTTCAACTTAAATGTTGATAAAGATAACAAGATACCACCATTTATCAAAACAGATTCGAACAAGATGGCAAACGGCTGGGGTAGTTGTATTCTCAGAGCATCCAAACAATTCAAGTATTTTTATAGTTGCTCATATCTAAAACATAAGACTTTGCAACAGTTTTTGACAGTAAAGTTCAATATACATGTTCCAAACTACACAGGTTATATTAAATGCGTTATTGGGTTATCTCTAGTTGATATATTGTCATTAGTGCACAACACAGATGTACATCTATGCGTATGTAACCATCTTTGTTACTCTACATTGATTATGTTATTGATTATCTTGTAGAATAAAGACAGACATGTATTGATAAAGGAGTTCTATATATCCTGAAAGCTGATTATATGATGGTAGTTGATTGTGGTGTCTGTCTACAGGAGGTAAGGTGAGTTGGTGTTTAACGCCGCTTTCAAGATTATTTCACTTTTATTGCGGCTGCTAGTATTATTGCAGGGAGAAAGCCCGCAACACCATTGTGGCTATGGCTGCGAGCATCGGCTGGAAGTAGCGAACCATGGGTGGTACTGCGCTGAATTTCAGTGTAGCATTGCACCCAAACCTGACTGCGTGTAGAACAGTTCTCTACGGCAGACAAAGTTGCCGAGCCCCTGGCGGGATTCGAACCACGGACCTCCTGATCCGAAGCCGAACGCGCTAACAGGTTCTTGTGTCGTTGTCAAGCAATGAAGATATGATAGAGGGGGTTACATTAATATAATATTAAACAATGTAAATTAACAGATGCAATTAACAAAGAAAACAATTTGTGATAGAGAGAATGTTAAAAAGGTATGATAAAGGGATTAAGGTTAGAAGCAAAAATGTACCGATGTTCGAACCCAACTTTGACTCCAATGGTTCCAGCAGAATAATTCTTGTTTTTAACACGCGTTTCTTTTACTTAGGATATTTTCTATAATGATATTTGACAGATCCACTCGACAAATCGTTGTTGAAGTTGTTTTAAATATGTCCATCCATTTGACAGTTTAACATAACATTTCTCGTCAATGTAACGTTTCATGGTTTCAAAGTCTTTAATTCCTATTTTATAAGTAATAAATTTTGAAGGATGGCTAAGAAGCGTATCATGTAATCAGCTTAATATCGACCAACATTTTATAGTATTTTATATTCGAGAGCTTGTGTGAAGACGTGTGTTTTCGAGAGGCGTTCATTACAAGAGGTTATATTTTATGGAAGAGCGTTTCATTCTTTTACATCTCTTTCTTTTAATTTGGATTATATTATAACTCGAAATAGCATGCATTTCTGATGGAAATTGAAAAATCAAATCTATTTTTTTAAAATTCTATCTTCCCTTGATCACATCTGAATTTAGATACTTTTAACTTTTGATAATAAAGATGGTCGATTATCATTACTATTGATTAAATGCAGATATTTCTTGTGCTTGTATGTTCTCTCTGCTATATTCTCATTCTTTCTTTATTTCGATCGTTTGATCAGAGAAGAATATTGCCTTTTGATATCAAATCAGTTAATGAGTCAGTGTACAAAATCACAATATTTTGTCAATAATCGTATATTTTGAGTATTTAAATGTTTAGTCAGATGCTAAAGCTATGAAAAGAAATTATCAGATGCATAATTTAGAGGATTATCAGCAAACGTCTATTATAAATAATGTTAATTTAAATGAGTTTATTTTGATGCAGTTTAATAATGATGAATTTTCTATGAACAGTGCTTTGTAAGTATCAATTTCCATACGAACCCACTTTTATTTCTCATTTCTGAAAAGTCCTTCTGAAAAGGGAACATCGATTTCGATTATATATGAGTCAGCGTGATTTTAAATATTTCCCTCTTTCAAAGAAAAAATATCAACATGACATTTCCTTGGGCGTACAGATGTCAATGACAAGAGTGGCAGCTCCTAATTAACTTCAGAACCTCTGGCATTAAATGAGAGGTCCATTAAATGAGTGGGGTCATGTAGTATACAAGGAAGCAAGGTTTTTGCAGGAAAAAACAGTGCATGTATTCTCAGAGTTTGACATCCTCTTTAGAAATATCCAGTCAAACATGTACTGAAGGTGATGTTATTTGGGGTTTAACGCCGGCGCCGCTTTCAAGAGTATTTCACTTCTCTCGCGGCTGCTAGTATTATTAAAGGGTGAAAGGCCAAAACACCACTGTGAATATGTATTGCGGTGAATCCTGCGAGCATCGCCTTGAACTAGCAAACATGGGTGGTAAAGTTCAGTGTAGCATTGCACCCAAACCTTATTGCGTGTAGAACAGTCCAGTACAGTACATTGCAGACAAAGTTGCCGGCGGTAATCGAACCACGGACCTCTTGATCCGAGGACGAACACGCTTACCACTGCACTATCCCGCCCCCATGTATTGAATGTCTGAACTATGCTTGGCCAGAACTTTAATTATCATGCGTGTTGTGATCTTCAATCTCCACAAAGATTGCTGACGAAATATATTGAAGTAAAATCTTACAGATTATATTGTAGTAAATTGCGGTAGAAGTTATAACTAAGAAGATAAACAAAGAGCGCCAAATAAACCATTGAAGGGGAAGTTCTTAATAACATTTGTTTCCAACACATCACTTATTATGTTCATCTTTCACTACATTTTTCCTGCTGATAGAGCACACATTTAAGAAAAAATTAGCTCTAATATAAAAACTGAACATTTAAGTTTGTAAATTACCATCGAACTTCAGAGAAGAGCAATGTGTGTGTTTATCGATTCATATTCCATCTTAGGGATCGAACAACGCAGCAACGTCAAACCTGACTGAGTGGGTATTAAGGAATGTTGCCAGTTTTGGGTGAATGCTACTTCCCTACAGCTTACAACTGTAACTGACATTGAGTGACAGTCTTCATATGGAGCATGCCATTCTCATAACATATTGATACTGAAGTTTCCGAGCTGTCACTCAACAGGAGCAAGGATTGGAATACATATGAATTCACTTTAAGAAATTACTTGAAGGGTCACAGGAGTCTATGTCCCAGCAACACTTATAGGAGATGTCCATGTCATCGATTGGTTGCTCATATGTCATAGCTTTGATTAAAACGATGATATTAAATATGTAACGATGAATTTACAAATTGTGATGCAATCACGTGGGACACAATCAGCCGATCTCAAAACTGACATAAACAAAATACTGTTAATAAATTGAACAAAAATAAAAACTTGACACTTAGTTTTTCTGGCACCAAAACTGTATATTTGTTTTTAATCAATTATTGCATTCGCATGTTGTGCAAAGATCAGTTGGGTATGATCAGAAGACAGAAACAAATAATTACGTTTGTCTTTAACGTCGATAACGTTAATGACGTCTGATAACCCTCCCAAATGAATTTCACGGAATGAAGAGAATCGATTTGACCTGATCAGTAACGATTGTGTGCACCTCTAGCGTCTCATACAGCCACATCTCCTCGTGGATCTTAGAACGTTTGTGAACACTGCCCGAGGAAGACGTCGCCATTGCTCAAAAAGGTGACGTTGAAGATCTTGCAACGTCTGTTGTGGATTAACTTGATGACGAAAGGAACACCAAGATGTGGTCGATCGGATTGAGGTCGGGGATTCGCGATGGCCAATCCAGGACTTGAACACCAGCATTTGTGACAAAAGTCTGCGGCAGAACTGCTGTATGGGGCCTAGCGTTGTCTTGCTAAAACGTAAGTCAGGGCCGTGTCTCTGCAGGAACGGAAGGAGGACAGGTTGAAAATCTGAACTCTGTATTGGACAGCATTTAAGTTCCCTTGAACAACAACCAGTGGCGAACGACCATGTTCACAGAAAGACCCCAAACCATGACGCTGATGCCACCAAATCGGTCAACTTCACGTACGCAAACTTGAGCGTGGCTTTCGCCTTGTCTTCTGTACACACGGGCCGTGCTGTTGGCAAATCTCAAAGTGAATCAAGATTCGTCACTAAAAACAATGGAGTTCGACTGTTGTTGAGTTAACCTTAAGTGCCTTGTGGCCCATGCAAGACGCTTACGGCGATGAAGAGGGGTAAGGATAGGTCCTCTATAGGGTCTCCAAAATCGGTTGCAAAGATGACGTAAAAGTATTGCTGCATCTTCCTGGAGTGACGTCACACGTGACGCTCTTGACCGCTAGCGGTCTGCAACTGTTCCCGTTTGATCCACAGTGACCATAGACTGACCAGCATGGAGCCTCCCCAAAGGCGTTGACTTTCTTCATTCATTTCTTCAAGACGCGGCATTGCCAAAAAGTCATCAAAATTAAACTTTCAATTTGTTTTTCCAAATGAGCATCAATGTGCTTACTCAGTTCATGCAAACATGCATCGATTGACCTCATGATTTTGTGTTTGCACGTGCATTCACAGTTTTCCGATTTTTTTTGCTACAAAGTCAATGGTTGCACGTGATTTCACAAATTCCTCACATTACAGGAGTCAAAACCATTACTTTGACTACAAATAGTGTTTAAAAAATTTCAATGAACAGACAGAAACGATTTCATAAATTTACCTGTGTGAAGTTTTCAATTTTGCTAAGTATATGTAAATCAAATCTTCTTTAGTAATTTCTGATCCAGGTAATATACACTTGAGCATGTCCTTATAACTAAACTGTCATGGATTTCAAGGAAGAGTGACTTTTTAGGTATCTTAATTTTGCACAGAAATAAAAGGTATCTTGATTTTGAAACATCAAATTTATATTAATATTTCAACTTGATATTTCGACTTTTGAGCCAAATTAAAATTATCAAGAGGAAATCGACTGAGTCAACGCCTAACATCCTTCACGAATTTACTTACGAACTAGTTATCTAATGGTAATTGCATGATTGTTCTTATACCCAACCATTAACTGCCGATCGCAGTCAAACATTAGTTTGAATGTGAAAGCTGACAGTGAACATTGCGAAACAGAAAGTACAGTAATAACGCGTTCGACTCCGAATGATATCAACTAGTATCGAACCTACGTTCGAATCACAAACACAATAGGTTTATCTCCTAATCTGAATATGCCCTGATTTCCTATTAGAGTGAATGTGTAATGTTAAGGTGCTGTCAGTTATATTTCAGCTTTTTGACAAGCAGTTCCACCACCCAAAACGAGCACAGTCGGAAGATCAGCAAAGAGATGGAGGTTGGGGTTATTTGGGGTTAAACGCCGCTTTCAAAAGTATTTAACTTATTTCGGGGCTGCTAGTTTATTGCAGGGAGAAACACCATTAAAACACCATTGTGACTATGCATTGCGGTGAAAAGCAAAGAGATAGGTAGAGAAAGACGGAAAGCAAGGTGTGGTGAAAAAGAGACAGCAAAGTTTGTATTAACCGAAGTTTCGTCAGGACTAGACCTATTCAGCTTGACTGAACCTGCTGACGAAGTTTACGTGGAGAAGTCTCATCGATTATGCACATTAAATAATCTTCATCATTTATCAACAACTAAATAACATTTTCTGTCATTCAATACCAGCCAAACTGAATATTTGTATCAGTAATGGGATAGATAATTATTGAGGTTAAGAGCTTTTAGGTTCAACTGGAGGAATAGGAAATGAAACATTACTGCAAGGGGATTTCCTACAAATACTTGACCTATGGCATTAGTTTTTATGAATTTAAAATGACACTCATAGAGTGAAAAATAATTTAAGGAACAATTATGGTACGAGAAGAGTAGAATTCCTTGAATTTATTTTGAATTTATCAACCATTGAAGCTAGTTTTTGAAGATAAGTAGCCTTGACAACCTATTAACTTTCAAGTCTAAATCAACTATAAATCTAGTTGAAATTGGCAATGACCTTTAAATCGCATATAAAAGTTTGAAAACAAATTTCTTTTTAAAGCAGGGTCGTAAAAACGTCAAGTTTTAAACATCAATCAGCTTTGAGCTGGACAGTATGTCTTGGGAAAAATCTTTCTTCACCAAATGATGTTCTCATTAGATAAAGTTCATTTATGACTATTTGAATCAAGCAGTAAGGAATTCATAATCAATGCCTGGACTGGAAAATAACTGGGAGTTCCAAATATCGCAGGTTCCGCCGCAATGCATAACCCTAATAGCATTGCGGGCTATAATACAATAATGCAATAATACTAGCAGCCGTGATATCAGTGAAATACTCTAGAAAGGGGCGTTTAACACCAAATCAACTCATTTCATCTCTTTTCATTAATATGAGACGATCGTTGTTTCTACAAAATTATGAAAACAAGTAATTAGTTCCTGATAAAATTACGTTAATTAAACCAAATCTTATTCCCTTGTAGATATACATCATACACCTTCGATAATATTGAGTGCTTTCGTTTTTTGAATGAAGTGAAATATCTTATTAACCGTCAGTTTTGGAGAAACATATTTACAAAACCATGCCTGATAAAAGGTCGGAAGGGTTAAGTGTTCTAATCGATGTTCTATTAAACTTGAAATAACATCATTCTTACTTGAAGACAAGAGATAACATGTTATTGTTGCTTCGCCGACGCTATTAATCCTAATTGGTCATGGTTCATTTGTTGTCATATTTCAATAGTCTCCAGCTATAAAAATGAACAGCAACTGATAAAGTTCAGTGAAAAAAATAAAAGGATAAGGGCAAAACTTATCTGTTTTCTGAAAAACGTCAAAACCAACATCGTATGTTCTGAAAAGTTTAATCCCAAAATATCATTTTAGGGTTATAAACACCAGAGTGAATTAGTCATTTTAAGTATACATGGATTCTAAGGAAGAGACGTGACAGCAAAAAGACACTCAAGGTAAGGTTTTTTTCTCACATTTAATTTTTTTACATTTTGATAATCATTTGTCATCTAAAAGTTAGATAAATGTTGATGAAAGTGAACCTGTGAATATATGTTTCAATAAATAGAGGCTTTTTTGTTACAGTCGTATTTTGTGTGTCAAATATCTCGATCAGTAAGATGCATATGGGTATCAAATTTATACTAACATATCAACCGCCTTCTTTTGTAAATGTTGTCCAATGTCATCTCAGTCAAAAATATCAAATTTGTTAACTTTGCAGTAAACAAAAGAAATTTGTCAAAATATAGAATTAACATATTTACAATTACGAACTAATGACGGGCTTCTATGATTTATCTTCGAGCCTTTCACCATTCGTCAATAGATTCTTAATCAGATTTCCTCTTTACCTCTCAATGACAACCAATGACAGTATGGGGCGTATTTTCCGTGTTAATGTGCGCAGCCCATGAATAGTAAAAATTATATTTCATATGTTTCAACTCTTAAGTCTAATATGTCCACATTAAACAAAAACCTTTAACGTCCTCTTCAGTCACAAACCTAAAGAAGTGCATCCTGTCACATCAGCGTATTTGGATCTGCTGATGTAGCAGGAGGAAAGAAGTGTGAATCAAGTGTGCAAACAATTTTCGAATTGGGTATATGTGATATGAGACTCTGGGTCAACGTCGTAGTATTCATTTTGAGAAAGCTGACATCTTGTGTAATAATTCTGTGGCAATCAGCAATTATAATCAGATGACCATAATGATCTATTTACAGCTGGTTCTGTGAAACGAGTGTTTAACATTGGTCAATTCGGATAATTTCAGTTCTGGCATGTTCACCTTACAAGAACGAGGCAGGGTGCATACTATTCATAGAATAGAATATTTGTAAGGCTGTCAGGTTATGTTTCGGTGTGTAATCCTTATTGATATTGGAGCGTTGACCTGGTGTTTTGGCGGAAACAATAATTCGATGGATGTTAGGGTTGGAGGTCAACGACCCTACTTGTTATGTCAAAATGTTGTTATAAATATCTGAGGTTATAAGAAAACAAAGGTGCTCTTGGAGAACAACATCCAACATGAGATATCCTATTGATGCAAACTTATTTCATGGTTGAAAATAGGTTTATATGTTCCTAACCTTGACCATTATCTCCCAACAGAGGTAGCTACGTCATAAATTCCCATACAACCTCTGTCTTAATTCGAAGGTTTCTTGTGCACGAAAAGTAAAACGCTGATTGGATGCAATCAAAGTTAGTTGTGCAATCAGCGACGCCGTTTCAAAAGTTATCATTCAAATCGCCTTCGTTACTCGCGGAAGCTTTACAAAAGCTAAACTGTATTTGAATTTGCACCTTGCACTTTGAATCGTCTTTACAGAACACATACACCTCATTTTGCGACTGCATCATTGCACAGGCCTATATGACAATAAATATGTTATTCATGGATTCCGCAGCATTCGGTGATTTCATTGGCTGAAATATTGCCAGGTAGTTTAAGTTGCAATATATCTTGCACCTGCCTGATGCCCGAGAAACCTTCGAATTAAGACAGAGGTTGTATAAGAATTTATGACGGAGCTACCTCCGTTGGGAGAGAATGAACCTTGACATGTTACATTGAAATACAATATGCATGTAACAATAGATTATAAACTTACGTGTTCAAACATTTACTACGGAAGTTCCTATAACATATTGGCTCATGTACTCAGAGTAAAGGGCCATGTTACGCCGTGACAGTCCATCAATACCCATCCTAATTGTGATTTGAAATGATACCATTCATACGAGAGAAGCGGGCAAATCTCTAAAGGGAGGGAAATAAGGAGATATGGACGGTAAGATAGACTTTGTGAATGAGTTGCTGCCAAATCTTAATGACTCAAGTTTCGTCATGACCCTTCCCTTTAGACCTGTTCAGATTCTTTGTTGAAGAGAAAGACAACCTCCACCTCTCTATGCTATACGGCCACGTGAAGACTTTCCTGTTAGAGTGGTATAGGTTATGCCCATGTTACAATCTTCATGATAAACCAAACAATGATAGTATCTCATTTCATTCTTTATCAGACAATCAGACTACACCTATCAATAATGGGAAAAAGGTTATCATAAATATTGAAGTCTTTAATATTCCATTGCAGGAATAGGAATTGAAACCTTACTTAAAGAAGATTTCCCTGCAAATTCTAAATTTTAATATCACTCATAAAATTAATCATGATTCAAATATCAATAATGGTATAAAAATGGTAAAAATACTTGAATTCCGTCATTACATGATCGCCCTTCGCAGATAGTTTTTGAAGAGATATTAGTTCAAAAGTAGCCTGGACAACCACCTCACTTTTTTCAAGCCTAAGTGCGCTGTAAATGTAGTTTATTTTAGCAGTGACCTTTAAATTGAATATACAAGTTTAAAAAAAATTTTCTCATGTAATTTTTTCAAAAAACAGGATAGGAAAAACGTCACGTTTTTAACATCAATCAGCATGAATCTGTATAGTATATCTTGACAAATATCTTTTTTCAACAAATGATGTTCTCATTACAAGAAGTTCATCCCTAACTTTTTTAAGTCAAGTAATAAGGATTTCAGAATCAATGTAAAGAAACAGAAGTTTACTTTACTCGTTCCAAAGTTACACAATAAAATCCTTAAAGTCAATGAAGGATTTTTCAAGTTTTTACTCATGTCCGCCTGTTCTTTTGGAAATCGAATATCACAACAGGAAACACGGAAGCACATGTTTCTTATCAATGTTTACTGTATGTTGTATATATCATTAAAGGGAGTGTATGACCTTGGTCTTTAGTACAACAAGAACTTTAAGGCTTTAATTCTGCTTTTATATTTCTTGCCCTAATGAATTATGAACAAGCTTATATTTCTTCTAATAAGCACAGACTTGTCTCCTAATATCTTCATTGGTATATTTGTCTAATTAACAAACCGTGCCAGTAGGAATCTGTATCTAATAAAACTCTTCTATATTTGACTTTAGAAATATTATTATATCTTATACATCAGCGTTCGAAATCATTATACAAAGACTGCACTGGTGCAGGTTAAAATCAGTTGGTGCAACTTATACTAGTTACAAGACTGCACCAGGTGCAGTTTGAAAAATAACTTGCATCGATTAATTTATAGTACAAATTTATTAGAAATGATAACAAAAACGTTCGTCCTCGACGCCGACGATTTACTTCAGCATTTGATAAAAATAGATTTGACCTGTCCTGGCATTTTTCATTTGCATATTCGTCACAGTTATAATTGTCCAATCACATCTCGATTAGCTTGACACGTCTTTACTTCAGATTTTTCCGTGAGAACTCGTTTGTACTCGTGCACAAACTACGATCGTCGCATAGCAACCGAGTCTTCCGGTCTCTCGTCTGTCACACGTGTTGTCTTGATGTAAACAGAATGTCATTGTCGAAAGAACAGTCCTCAATTTTTAAATTCTTTACAAAAACAAACAAGGAAACAAATGAATCTGATCAAGTTGAATCGGGAAGTACAAAAGATGTTCCCATTACTGACAAGGAAGGCCAAGCTGCCGGTACAAGTGTTGAGAAGCGTGCGGCTAGGCCTACGAGTTCAGAAAGATCGATGATTGTGTTGAACCTAAGTTACATATTAATGAAACTGATAAGGTGATGTTTTGCTTGATCTGCCGTAAATTTGATAGAAGCGGAAAATCAAATGCATTTTGTTCAGGTTCAAAATGTTTTAGATTCCAAGAAATAAAAATACACCAGAACAGTGAAATTCATAAACGATCTGAATGAAGTGAAATTGCTAAAATTTGTGCTCAAACCTCATCTACTAGAGTAAAGTTGCCCCTTGAACAATCTATTACAATGGTTATTTACTGTTGTGATCATATGACAATGTCGATGATAGATCAGATATGATATTCAGTAACTTGAAGTCTTTTTAAAACCCATTCATTTTCGTATTCTTCACACATGAATAAAAACAAAACAAACAAAACAAACTGACAAGTTTTGATATTTTGTGTATACAAACTCATTTATTAAGGTGATCACTTTGGTGCAGCCAGAGTGGCTCAGGTGCAGTCTTGTAAAAACAGTCAACTGCATGCAGTTCCTGGGGGAAAAAAACGAATTCGTCCCCTGTACATGGTATACATATGTTTGATTTGTCGCTTCTGAAATTTGAAAATCTTAGGGATCTCGTTTGGTATTCTGTATACATATTCAAGATCGAAATCTTGGACAGGTATTATAATTTGTGACATCTATAGTTTCTGTAAAACGTTTAACATTTGTATGTGTTAAGAGGAATATAAAACAGTAAAATATTGTACTGAAAGCGAACACTTAGACGTTTACTTGCGTATGTACTTAGAAAAAGACGTGACAGAAAAAAGACAGTAAGGTGACCATCCTGCTAAACCAGCGTATATGAATCCGCTCTCGCTCTTACTCTGATCTCTTTCAAGCAAAAAGCATCGTATAGCTAGCTATCTAACCAGCCAATGAGACGATTCGCCTTCAGCAACAGCGGCACAACCCGGATGGAAAACCCGTTATGTTCAAGATACTAGCTTCACGCTCCTTGCACAACTACATTCCATTGGCTGAAATAATAACAGGTGCACTAAGACACTAATATCAAACTAATCCACCCGTATGAGGCAATTGGCTTGAAAGAGATCAGGGTATTAGAAAGGGCCGAGAGCAGCTTCATACGTGCTTATTAAGAACGATGTAAGGTGACTTTAATTCTCACATTTATACCCGATTCCTGCTGAACGTTTAATGTAGGTTTGTTTTTTTACACCACCCGCCATCTAAAATATCGTTTCATTTGATAACTTTCTCTTCTGGCCATATTTTCTGTGTAAAATATTTAGGTCGGACAAGTGTCATAAATATGAATTAACATATGCATGCTTGTTTACGTATATATATTCTAATCTATATATAATCCAACTATACTGAGATGTCGCCATTGCCAAATATCCTAGTCTTCATAAAAATATAATTGTTAAGAATTTTTCCTTACTTACCTATGACGTTCTGTTTAAAGTATTGTCCGATGCCATTGTAGAAAAGGTCTAAATTGTCAACTCTGAATTAAACATCACACATTTGCTTAGAAGCGCAATAAAACATACATATACGGTAACCTCACTCTGAAAATTTTGTATAGTACCGACACGATTCCAAAGGTGAAGTGAGGTGAGGTGAGGTGTTTTGGGGTTAAACGCCTCTTTCAAGAGTATAACACTTATATCGCAGCTTTTAGTATTATTGCAGGGAGAAAGCCCGCAACACCATTGTGACTTTATATTGCGGTAAACTTGCCAGCATCGGCCAGAACTAGCGAACAATGGTAGATACTGCGCTGAATTCAGTGCGATTCCAAAAATTGAGATTCCAAAAATTGAGACGGGCTTTTGTCACGGGATCTGTCGTCCGTTCACCATTCGTCCATCATGTAATTTACTTACTACTTATACTAACCCCGTAACGTATATTCTCCTGTTAGTGCTTGTGTGTTTCAATATGGCTGATCGGGTCCAGCTATTTAGCAACGGCAAGACGTCAGAGTGGTCATGCTCTGGACAGACACAACATCTTCTGGCTGGCATGGGGAGGAATGAGATGGGAAGCTGCAGCAGGTGGCTGCATGACAACCAAGTTGCCAGGAAGTCTTAGGGGCCGATGGTCATAGTCATCCATTTCGGATCTCCAAATAATTCAGTCAAGACACCGTGGGCTGCTTTTATATGTGGCTGAAAGACTAAATTGTAAGTGTTAAGGCCTTGTGCTATACAGCAAAGATCAGGTATGTTCACTAGGGTTTGCTTTACAGCATACTATTGGCTTTGCAACGGTGGTTGGCCTCGCTCAACATTCTCATTTATTTTCAGTGACTGGCAGCGGTAGCGCCATGGCAAGGGATTCCTAGTAAAGGTGGTTACTAGTACAATGGAAGCTTTTCGTCCCGTAATTTATCTCCTGTTAAATTAACAATAGATGGTGTTATTTGCACTTGTAATGAATGAAAATAGAGCCATGGGCTCTGTAGCTCATCAGACTTTTGATAGAAATAGGTGTTTGGGTTTAGACCATGGGGTCATGGGCAATGTAGGAAAGATAGCCTGTCCCAACGTCCGAGTTATTCACAATCAAATAAAAAAGGCCCATTGCCCATTTGGGGTCAAGGGGTCACCGAACCTACAATTCAGAATCCCCATTGTCCAAGGAGTCTACACACAACTATTAAGCTATCAAGACCTTTTGGAACTGGAGAAGAAGATGAAAGTAGGATTTTAAGGTTTTGACCCCTGTGACCCCATTTGGGGTCAAGTGGTCACCAAACCTACAATTTAGAATCCCCAGTGTCCAAGGAGTCTTCACACAATTTTTCAGCTCTCTAGACCTTTTGGAACTAGGGAAAAAGATGAAATTAGGTTTTTTAGGTTTTGACCCCTGTGACCCCATTTGGGGTCATGGGGTCACCAAACCTACAATTTAGAATCCCCGTTGGCCAAGGAGTCTACACACACCTTTTCAGCTCTCTAGACCTTTTGGAACTAGGGAAAAAGATGAAATTAGGTTTTTTAGGTTTTGACCCCTGTGACCCCATTTGGGGTCATGGGGTCACCAAACCTACAATTTAGAATCCCCGTTGGCCAAGGAGTCTACACACACCTTTTCAGCTCCCTGGACCTTTTGGAACTGGAGAAGAAGATGAAAATAGGTTTTTCATGTTTTGACCCCTTTGACCTCATTTGGGGTCAAGGGGTCACCGAACCTACAATTCAGAATCCCCATTGTCCAAGGAGTCTATACACAACTATTAAGCTATCAAGACCTTTTGGAACTGGAGAAGAAGATGAAAGTAAGACATGGTGCGCACGGGCCTGAAAAAGGCCTGGAATTTGAAGTACTGCCTTAAAAAGACCTTAAATCAAGCACCGCCTTAAATAGACCTTAAAATTTGACATAAAGCCTTGAAAAGGCCTTAAATTTAGCAAAAGTGATTTTCCAATTGTAAAATAAAGTTCGCTTGCAATTTTAATTACCTTCCGTCGATCTCTGAACCCGATAAGCATTTAGGTTTCCTTAGTTGATTTTGTATATCTCGAAATCTAGTCTCTTGAAGTCAGAACAGTGGCAAAAACGAAACCGTGCGAATGCAATGCACACGAGTTACCTCCCTTCATACCTCTAATGTTAAAAATAGCATCTGACCTTCTTATCGAAGGTTCTAGCTTTTCGCGGCAGTCACGAGTCACTTGAAAGTTTCCTTCTGCCTAAATATAAATCTACAAAGATGGGCCGCACTGTCTATAATGTGCAATGGGAAACAAAATATGGTTGGGTTCAAGCATTTAAGGGCGATAGACACAGAGCATTGTGTACGGTATGCTACAAGACGCTTGACTTGGGGAAAATGGGAGAGGCGGCAATCAAGTCACATGGTCGTAGTCGTGCCCATCAGACAAACGAAAGGGCACGTGGCTCAAGTACATTATCGTCGATGGATTTGTTTATGAAATCAGAAACAACCCAACAGAATCAAGATAATGTGAACTGTGATAGAGATTTAATTTCGGCGAACGTAGTAAACGAAGATTTGTTGACTGTTCCTCCACCACCAAGACCTGAGTGTGCTGTGAAACCGGCACCAATGACGAAGTATGTGACAGATAATGCTGTCCTGAGAGCTGAAGTTTTATGGACTATAAAGACAATTACAGACCACAACTCTTATCGGTCAAATGAAAACATCGACAAAGTTTTCCGGCAAATGTTTCCCGACAGTGATATCGCTAAGAAGTTTACTGTGGATCAAAGAAAACCGCCTACTTGTGTGTGTTTGGTGTGGCCCAACATTTCACAGACCTCTTACAGTCAACTATTCGTGGGCCATACGCTGTACTTTTTGATGAAAGCTTAAACAAAAAATCTCAGGAAAAACAGATGGATATTCATGTTAGATTCTTTGAGAAAAACTTGGTGGTGACGAGGTACTTTGGATCGACCTTTTTAGGTAAGACACTTACTACTTCAATTTATACTGGACAAAATAAGTTAGGGATATTTTGTATGATTGATAACGTATCATGTTGTCAATTTTGAAATATTTCATTATTCATAATTTCATAACTTTAAAATATCTCTAACTTTTTTGTCGAGTATAGAAACAATACAATACTGTTATTTGCAAGACATAATAAATTCATATTGATATATAAATATTTATATATGCATATATATTATTCACATTGCAATTATAAGTTGGAAATATATTTAATATATTTTTCCTTTTATAAAGTAGGATCATGGATCCCCCCACCCCCTTTTTTCTTTTAAAGATAATGTACTCTCATATCACACAGATGAATGAAATAATTATTTATAGAATACTAATATTACAACTACAGTTTTAGTCATGATACGATACTAACGTAAATGTTATATTAGGGACAGATGATAATAAGTATAGGTTATCTAAGTATAACATCTTGTCAACATATTATCAAAAGTAATTATGGCAGAACGTATAATTATATTTATTATTATAATTAATAATCTTTGATATGTGGCTTCCCATTACAATAAGTATTAGATTAATTTTGTTATTTCATTCTTGTGTTATTGCAAAATAGCATCTAATAGTGTGTTTTTTCTTTATAGGTCATGCTACTGCTGATGACATGTTACAACACTTCACAAAGGCTGTTCTTGAGAGTAAACTTGATGTGAAGATGATGGTTCAAGTTGGAATGGATGGTCCCAATGTCAATTGGTCTTTCTATGAAAAACTGCGCAAGAAGTTACTAGATGACTATGGATTTTCACTCCTGAACATCGGAAGTTGTGGGCTTCATATCGTACACAATGCATTCAAGGCAGGTGGGAATGCAACAGGGTGGAAGATAGGGGATTTCTTACAGGCTTTGTATTATCTCTTCAAGGATTCACCAGCTAGGAGAGAAGACTTTGTATTGTCCTCGAAGAGTTCAAAGATGCCTCTCAAGTTTGTCTCTCACCGATGGTTGGAGAATGTGCCTGTGTGCACCAGAGCACTAGATATTCTAGAGTGTGTGTTGGCATACATTAAGGCAGTTAGAGAAAAGAAAGTTTCTAAACCCACGTGCAAGTCTTACACTACAGTTTGTGAAGTGTCAGGTGATAAACTTGTGAAGTCAAAACTACATTTCTTCAAGTGTGTAGCATCCCAATTGCAGCCATTTTTAATGGCATATCAATGTGAAAGACCAATGATGTGTTTTCTAGCCCATGATTTGAACATCATGCTGAGAAATTTATTGAGATCCTTTATCAAAGAAGATAAGTTGTCTCAGGCTAAAACTGCAGAAAGCATGAGTGCCCTTCTAGAAGACAAGCAAAACTTCCTCTCTTATAAGAAGGTTGACATTGGATTTCAGGCAGACAAGGAGTTAAAAGAAGCTGTAGCAGAGGGTGGTGATAGTGAAAGGCAAGTATTGGAATTCAGAATGCAGTGTGTTGACTTCCTCATCCATACTGTGAAGAAAATACTCACAAAGTGTCCCTTGGCATACTCTCTTGTCAGGAACCTCACATGTCTTAGCCCACAAGAAATGACAGCACACCCAGAGCAGTGTAGAGCAAAATTTAAGAAAGTTGTGACCTTGCTTGTAGCATGTGGTAGAATCAAAGGTGATGATTGTGACAAACTTATGAATCAATATGCAACATTTCTTGATAGCATCCCTGTGTTTGGTTCAGACAAATTTTCCAGTTTCAACCACAAATCTGAGTGTAGAGTGGATGATCTCCTTCTCTCATGTATGAGAGATGCTCAATTTGCAGACCTGAACGAACTGACAAGAATGTTGCTTGTTCTCTCCCATGGTCAAGCTGCTGTTGAGAGAGGGTTCTCAGTTAACAAAGAAGTGGAGGTAGAGAACTTGACACAGAAATCACTGGTTGCACAGAGGGTCATATGTGATCATGTCAAGAGTGTTGAAGGGATTCTGAATGTCCTTATTGATAAGTCCTTGTTGCTTAAGGCATCCATGTCCAGACAGAAGTATGAACACTTTCTGGATAATCAGAGAAAAGAAAAAAAGACAGAAGAGGAACAGAGAAAACGAAAACACATCTTGGAGGAGTTGGAAGAACTAAAAATCAAGAAAAAGAGGCTAAATGAAGACATTGCTAGCTTGACCATTTCAGCTGATTCAATGGCTGATAAGGCAGAGAGTACTGGGCAAATAACCTTTGTTGCCAAATCAAATGCATTAAGAAGGTCCGCAAAAGAAAAAAAAGAGCAGTTATTGGAAATCAATAAAAAACTTGATTCAAAGGTTGCCAAGTTGAAGGAATAATGACAGCACCAGTTTATCCTCTTGTGACAGATAACATGACACACTTTTTGTGAGTAGTCCTTTTATTTAATTAATAATGCCATTTAATAAAAATGTTGCATTTGGTTGTGAAATATCTTTCAGATGCCTTTTTTCTTTACAAATACTCTGTTATTCTGTGACAATAGCCTTATATTTTCCTCTTAAAGCCCTAAAAAGGCCCTTAAAAGGCCTTAAATTTTATGAATTGTTGGCTGTACTCACCATGTAGGATTTTAAGGTTTTGACCCCTGTGACCCCATTTGGGGTCAAGTGGTCACCAAACTTACAATTTAGAATCCCCAGTGTCCAAGGAGTCTACACACACCTTTTCAGCTCTCTAGACCTTTTGGAACTAGGGAAAAAGATGAAATTAGGTTTTTTAGGTTTTGACCCCTGTGACCCCATTTGGGGTCATGGGGTCACCAAACCTACAATTTAGAATCTCCAGTGCCCAAGGAGTCTACACACACCTTTTCAGCTCTCTAGAC
Organism: Phorcus lineatus; assembly: GCA_921293015.1. NCBI lineage: Eukaryota > Metazoa > Mollusca > Gastropoda > Trochida > Trochidae > Phorcus > Phorcus lineatus. The sequence continues at coordinate 24,710,796 of OV121097.1, read as the reverse complement.
CTTTTGGAACTAGGGAAAAAGATGAAATTAGGTTTTTTAGGTTTTGACCCCTGTGACCCCATTTGGGGTCATGGGGTCACCAAACTTACAATTTAGAATCCCAGTTGGCCAAGGAGTCTACACACACCTTTTCAGCTCTCTGGACCTTTTGGAACTGGAGAAGAAGATGAAATTAGGTTTTTCAGGTTTTGACCCCTGTGACCCCATTTGGGGTCATGGGGTCACCAAACCTACAATTTAGAATCCCCGTTGGCCAAGGAGTCTACACACACCTTTTCAGCTCTCTAGACCTTTTGGAACTAGGGAAAAAGATGAAATTAGGTTTTTTAGGTTTTGACCCCTGTGACCCCATTTGGGGTCATGGGGTCACCAAACCTACAATTTAGAATCTCCAGTGCCCAAGGAGTCTACACACAACTATTCAGCTCTCTGGACCTTTTGGAACTGGAGAAGAAGATTAAAATAGATTTTTAAGGTTTTGACCCTTGTGACCCCATTTGGGGTCATGGGGTCACGAAATCTACAATTTAGAATCCCCATTTGCCAAGGAGTATGCACATAAAATTTCAGCTCTCTAGAGTCATTGGTTCTGGAGAAGAAGTCGAAAAAGTGAAAAGTTTACGGACGGATGGACGGACGGACGGATGGACGGACGCCGGACGCCATGCCATGCCATAAGCCCATCGGGTCTTTCAGACCTGATGAGCTAAAAAGGCTAAAGATGACAGTCGGCTCTGACCCTACCCTTGCGACTGATGAATTTCTTAGAGGCAAGTAACACAAGCAACATTACAAAGCTGAAAATTATGAACAGTTAGTGTCAGACTTTTAACTTTGAATATATTGTGTTTATTTATAAGAAGTATACAAGCTGAGCAAATATATCAAGTGACAAATGTAAATGTTAGGTCATAAGGTCTATAAGACAAGATTGGCTGAAGGATGTCTGTCGTCCCTTAACTCCTCCCAATTTACCATTTTCCAGTTTCGCGAAACGAGTCGGTTTAGAGTGACGTCCCTTTGAAAGTCACGTGACCGCGGGCAAGCTGTCCAAGCTTACGTTCAGTTGAACGTTGTTTTGGTCTACTTTCAACGCTCGCCTAGATCTTATCTTTCATCCCCTCGAACTATGGAAGGTCACAAATGATTGAAAACCGTATAAGTTAACATGAAAAAATCAATGAAGGCGAATGTGTTCGTAATAATTATTAAATGGTTAACTGTTTTTTAGAGTGGTACTGACATAAGACTTGGTACATGTTTCATTTTTAATTAAACTACTGGTGCAAAAAAAACATTAAATAATAATTTTTTAGAAGACAAGGTGTGTTTTGTGTTAAACTTTCAATAATCAGACCAATATTGAAACGTGTATAAGGATAAAGAAAAAGATCCGACCAGAATAAAAATTCGGCTTCTCCAAATTTTTAAACTTAAATTAAAGGCTGAAAGTAAAATAAGGGGCACAACAAAACTCTGCAATTTGCGGAGTTAACTACATATCTGATCTTTTGCATTGGGAAAAAAATCAAGAGCAGAACCTCACAACTTGTAAATTTAAGGGGCATGCGTACATGCCTACTTCGAAAGCGGCAACCATATATTTTCTTACGTTACAGATGTGATTTTCAAGCTTTCATTTCATATTTTTCATTTGAACGAGCTTTTATTATTTTACAAACACGTTTAATCTGGATAGAAAAAATATTAACTTATTCGACTATCAAGCGCATTGAATTTCGTGGTTTAATGCAAAATTTGGATCTGTTTCAATGTCACTTTTGTTTCTTTAATAGAGAAACAGTTTTACCACGGAGTTTAGCATACGGCTAAACTAGCTTTAATCGCCCACTCCACTTTAAACGCCGAACGTTACCGAGTGGTGATGATGAACCTGTCGCAGTTTAAACTTGCTTCAAAAATGTAAAAAATGTGAGACTCAGTCTACATGCAAAGGATTAAACCTGGGTTTTATAAAAAAAAAAAACTTGCTTCACTAAGAGCAAATCTGGTTTCATGCTTGAGTTAGACCTGTTATATGCATCATCGTGGTCTTAACCTGTTGATAAAATGTAAATGTTTGCAAATGTAAAACTTTTGCAATATTCAGCCATTAGTGCCGTCAGTAAGAAGACGTTCAATTCTACACAAATCTGGAAAGTTAATCCGTATGTGAAACTGTTGACCGACGGTCATAATTATAATCACAATAATAAACATTAACCCTTACGTCGCAATAAATATTAAATTATATGTTTAAATGATAATGATTAATTATAATATCATACGGTTTGCGAATGACGACAGTTCGCCGCAAGTGTTGATATGATGTGGAGTATGTCACTTCGCTACAATAACAAAGTATGGATAAATAATGGCTGTTTGCAATTTTGAAAGAATAAACACAATCTCAAATTTTGGAGAATAAGTTTTCAGTATTAATCATCATACTCCGACCAACGGTCAACGGAATATTCATATTGTAATACCGACGTGTCCATTCTCCGCAATAACTGCCAATGTTGTGCATTTTCTTGTGAAGAAATAGAATATTTACTTAAATCCATGTTTTGTCAGACCGATTGCATAATTAATGCTTTTTATAATATAAGTGAAATAAATAATTGATGTTAGTCATATGAATATCAACGTAAACAATATGCAACGTGTATTTCTACTTTAAATATTTGATGGTTAAATTTTCTTCCTGTGTGTCGGATGATTTGAAATTAAACAATCTTCTTACAAATTACAAAAAAAATATGTATGATAAATATTCCCCGCTGTAATGTAGGGCTAACCATGCTAAATGAATGTTATAAAACTAACGAGTCAAGGCATGATAATAACTTGCTAATCTGTTAAAAAAATGCGCAATGAATGCATTTTTCGGATAATTTTTATAAATCGACAAGGAATTTTATGAACGTCTTCAATCGTTTGAAATAATTTAACGCATTTATATAATTTAAACCCAGTCGGAATGAAAGCAACCTTGTAATATTTGATAGCAGTTTCGCCGTTCATCATTTCTTGAATTTGTTTTTGGCAAAGAATTATCAAGTAGGCTTACACATAATGCCACCTCGGTACTATATCCCTATTAGTAGGCCTACGTAGGGTTAGGCGCTATCACAATAAATGGCTTATTTGATTTTTAATTGTTAGAGAAAGAATTGAAACATTCATATTAATGGTTAAACAAGTTTAAATACTGGTTTATCCTTTTGAACGACGACTTTCTTATGCTATAAAGCCAACTTCTCAACACCCGTAAGTAGGCCCCCTTACTTCTCACCATTGACGCTTAGCCTGACGTTGCCCGCGGTCAAGGGCAGATAACTCTAAACGTCAAAACTGGAAAATGGTCAATTCAACCGTGAAAAAATATTGTTGAAAAGTATTATATCTTTTAGTTTGACAATATTATTTAAACTCAAGTTTTTTAAGTTCAACTTTTCATTTGCAGGCAATACACAAGCTTACATACGACATAAGAAGTGTACAGGAAAAGGGCTCGGTCCGTTACTATCGCAACATGCTGATCATGAAAAATGCATACAGACCATACAAAATGCTTTACAACATCATTTGGGATGAGTGAGTTGGGGTTTAACGTTCTTACAACAATATTTCAGTTATTAAACACGTGGATGACAAGCGTCCACAAGAGAGTGGACAGATCAGGGAGAAAGGGATAGAAAGAATAAGGGAAAAGACGGAGAGAAAGGCATAGTGAGAGATAGAAAGCAGGTTTTAGAAGGACTCAAATTTGGTCTGGCTTCTACCCGTCGACCTGTCCAGCGTGGTTGCCCCTACCGGGAGCATGTTAGCCCCAGATGGCATAGCTCTCAGGGTCTCTAAAGTACGGAAACCACCACACCACGATAAGGTGAGGTGAGGTGAGTTGGTGTTTAAAGCCGCTTTCAAGATTATTTCACTTATATCGCGGCTGCTAGTATTATTGCAGGGAGAAAGCCCGCAACACCATTGTGGCTATGCATTGCAGTGAAACCTACGAGCATCGGCTGGAACTAGCGAACCATGGGTGGTACTGCGCTGACATTCAGTGTAGCATTGCACCCAAACCTGACTGCGTGTAGAACAGTTCTCTACTGCAGACAAAGTTGCCGAGCCCCTGGCGGGATTCGAACCACGGACCTCCTGATCCGAAGCCGAACGCGACCACGATAAGGTATTGAGTCCAACGGTGGGACCATATTATAATAATAGCCCCAGACCACGATAAGGTATTGAGTCCAACGGTGGGACCATATTATAATAAATGATACATTGATACATCTTTGGAACACACAGGAGTCGAGGAAATCACGACAGAAATTACATATCCTGAAGATTTTGAAGGTTTCTCTTCTACAGACAAGATTATATGGCTTGATGACATGACTGAGGGAATTTTGAAAAGGTGACTTTTTTTTAGAACACTGATGACATCTTTCAAGAGGTTCGAGACATTTTAGAGGATCCTACTCACTCTTGACGAGTGTCTTGAAATGTTGAACAGAGACAGCAAGGTAGCATGTGGAGGGTACAAGACAAAAGAGAGTATTATTCTCCATTCAAAAGAGTATCTTCATCTCACACAGGGAGTGCGACATTTTGAGCAAATGAGAAACGTGAGAGGAAGCAAAGGATTCCACCATTTGTTTAACTATCGTGCCGAATTTCTTAAGGTTGCAAAAGATCTGCAACAGCTGCACCTGAGGCCTCTACAGTTATTCTCAGGGCGTATCTTAAACTGCAAAAACCTCATCACCGACAGAAACCCGTTAGGCAATGCAACGAACTTGGCCAAAATGATTCACCGGCTTAAATCCCTGCTCCCTTTTAGAAGACTGCGAAGCACAGCTGTGTAATGAATGACGTTATTGTGAAAGAGTGGACTGTTTAGTATAGAAGATTTATATGACAATGTAAAATATTGCAGATTTTATTGTTTTTAAGCTTCTCAGATCAATAAGGACATGTCCTTAGGTGCAGCCTGTTTAAAACTATATTTCGAGCTGAAGAACTTCTAAAGCTGAAAGATTTTGAAATGCCAAATTTGATGTCTTTAGCACAATGGCAAAGTTGTAAAATGTTCACTATTCCCCTGGTTTGTTATTTAATTTCCTTAAAGGGTAACTTGAGTGAGTGAGTTGGGGGTTTAACGTGCTTTGAACAATATTTCAGTTATTAAACACGTGGATGACAAGCATCCAAAAGAGAGTGGACAGATCAGGGAGAAAGGGATAGACAGGATGAGGAAAAAGACGGAATGAAAGGCATAGTGAGAGATTGACAACAGGTTTTAGAAGGACTCAAATTTGGTCTGGCTTCTACCCGTCGACCTGTCCAGCTTGGGAGTCCCTACCAGGAGCATGTAAACTCCGGCTGGCATAGCTCTCTGGGTCTCTGAAGCACGCAAACCACCACGCCGCGATAAGGTATTGAGTCAAGTGGTGGCTTGAATATTTTGTATTAGACACAACTAAATGTGTAATCAAAATGTTTTGTTTAATGACACAGTGACCACACCTTAAAACCAATTTTATCTTCTCCAGGAGCAAAGGTTTAGAAAGCTGATAGCATGTGTACAGAACCATTACCTGATGCAGATTCTAATTTATAGATTTAAGAAGATGTTGACAATTTCCTTTGATTTGAACGTCTTTGTTATCAAGTCGAAGCTATAACTTGGAGGCACTTTGGAGTTGACATTGTTGCTCTCATCTGCATATTTCTCTTTCTTGGACGATATCATAGTGAGTGAGTGAGTTGGGGTATAACGTACTTTCAACAATACTTCAGTTATTAAACATGTGGATGACAAGCATCCAAAAGAGAGTGGACAGATCAGGGAGAAAGGGATAGAAAGGATGAGGGGAAAGAAAGGCATAGTGACAAATAGAAAGCAGGTTTTAGAAGGACTCATAATTGGTCTGGCTTATACCTGTCGACCTGTCCAGCGTGGGTGCCCCTACCAGGAGCATGTATGCTCCAGCTGGCATAGCTCTCGGGGTCTCTGAAGCACGCAAACCACCACACCACGATAAGGTATTGAGTCCAACGGTGGGACCATATTATAATAAATGATACATTGACAAGTTTTAAAATGATAACCGTAAGACTCGCTCACTATAATATGGTCCAAGGAAGAGAAATATGCAGATGAGAGAAACATTGGCAACTCCAAAGTGTCTTCTAGTAATAGCTTACAATTGAAGTCGCCATAGTATATGCTGTTAAAAAAAACCTACATTAATTGCTTTTCTCCACCTAACCTTAAGTCAATATTACATTGATTAACATTGACGTTTAAATTAAATTAAAATTTCATCAAATTCTTAAATTTAAAGAATGATTTTGCTTTCAGGAAAAGATTTCAGTATTAATGTAGAACTTTGTTTCATGTTTTAGAAATTGAATTCACGCCGCTAATGGCTGAAATATTGTCCAAGCGGCGTTAAACAATAACTCACTCACTCACTAGAAATTGAATTCACAGTGGTGTTGCTGGCTTTCTCCCTGCAATAATTCTAGCGGCCGCGACATAAGTGAAATACTCTTGAAAGCAGCATTAAGCCCCATATCACCTCACCTTACCTCATCTTAATTGACTCAAGTAGGAAGTTTCTCATAAAATGAAATAGCAGGATGGAGATAGTAATTGGATAATCAGTTCAGTTTTCAAACTTTGTCGTTTCATTTGTATTATTTAGACAAGCAAGCGCAGTGAAAGAGTTCTGAATGGGTTTTTTCGATATTAGGGTTGATAGATATTACCGTGACATCAGATCAATAACAGATGTTTTTTTAAGTATTCCGTATATTTTCATCAACGAAAGCCATAGCTAAATGTCCTCTTATGTTCCACTTTCTCAACCTACATTTGCAGGCCAACATACATACATTTCTAGTTATTGAAAGTACCGTCCGAGTGCTTTAACGTTATAATAGTTCAGGGCAAAACTATACTTTATTACAAAACACATACCGTCCGAGTGCTTTAACGTTATAATAGTTCAGGGCAAAACTATACTTTATTACAAAACACATTGGGGTAGAGCGAACTTTATTTCTTTTCTAAGATGCTAAAATAATCTATACGGGGACCACTCTGGTTTTAATAATCTCGAAATAAAATAAAGTGTTTACCCTGCTCACATTAATAATCCATGAACAGGACTAACTGTTGGCTATTCCAAGTATGGAACCCAACCCCTAGTTTAAAACGACATTTAGTTGGTTAAAGCTTTGATTACTGCAGTTTTGCACTTTAACTTTTTCATTTATTCAATTTTTGCATTATATTTTTTTTTCTTGAAAAACTTAAACAAATTAACACCTCTTGTTTTTAAAACAAACTTTACTTTTACAAACTCATGACGTGCGATTATGCAGTGCGGGTCACATTGACCATATAAGGCTTATCACGTGGTTAACATTCCACAAAGAATTGTGGGTATTGTTTGTTGTGGAAGCGTGATGGTGATGGCGGACTGAATCCGGACGTCTATTTTGTTGCTGTTGTCATAAACTTTGAAGGTGATGCTTAAATCTCTTCTATAAGCAGACTGTTGGGGCTGTACACCCAGAATTACTTAATTATTAGGTTGACCTTAACACATTGAACCTGGTAGAGACGGTTGACGTGAACCAACGTCACAGTCCCACGGGGCGCCGTGACCTGACGTGAAACGTGAAACAACACGGTCACTCGACAGTCGGCAAGCAGTTGCTTTGCATTCTTCTTTCCGGTAAATAGAACCAGATGATTCGAAACTAATCTCCATTAAAAGAAACATTATCGGCAAAATCGCCATTACGATAGTCATTGATAGCGATAAGCCATGTTGATCGAAAGAACCGAGATGGAAGGTTACCATGGACGCGTGATCACGAGTGGGCAGCGGGTCATTCAATTGTTACGTCATGAAAAAACTATACCTTTATGGTCTGACAAAGTACTTTGTTTTCGATTGTTCTAACCGCTAGGCATCTTAGAATTAAAAGTAATTTCTATTCGGCAGTTGAGATGATGATCATAATATCAGCATCAATGTTGATCTGTTATTCTGAATATAGAGATGCATAGTATCAGCATCAATATTGACCTGTTATTCTAAATATTGAGATGCATAGTATCAGCATCGGTATTGTACTTTAAATTTCAATTTTGACATCGTTATTATTTTAAATTAAAAAATTGTTTAAAACGGCCACAATTTGCTTAAGAAAGTGGTTTAGCTTTGAGTCATATTTATTGCGATATAAATCAAATAACAATGACTAAATTGAAAAAGGATCTATTCTTCGCGTAACATTTTTAATGATTTTATCTTTATATAAGAATACAGTTTGTCAATGTAACCTAATTGAATCAATAATATAAAGTATTGCAAGCATTCGTTTCGATTCGATTAGCTATGACTTTCTGGTAATCTTAAGTGATCAATTGCAATCAGGACCATGTATCATAGTTAAAGCTAAGTAAGGTATTTAATTGAGAAGAATTCCTTTTTACATGATATATGCCGTAGTTCTCTCGAAATGTGCACAAATAGTGTTTTTACCTGTCGTCATTTATTTTGAGTATTGTGCATTCGTGGGGTTAATTATGAATTTTATCAATGAGCAACACAGTCTACTTCGTATTCCAATTAACAACTATTGCACATGTGGTAGTTGGAACAATATTTTCCATGGTTGAAGGCTTAGATTGAGCCATTTTGCTGTTGTCGCACAGGAGGGTAGACTTAAAACTCCCCATGTATTTCGAAATATATTCAGTGTAAATAAGGGGAAATGAGTCTTAAAAAAGATTTAAGATATTCATAGTTTTATGGGACTGTACTTTTTTTCACCAGTTTATAACAGACAAAAATACATGTGATTGAAAGTTGTCACAATTTTCTTGTAATTTTCGTTACGATTTACTACATTTAATCTAAACATCTAAAATATTTTTTAAAAAGTCTCGTGTTCTAGACTAATTAACATACAAATGACCCTTAAATCCAATAGCATTTTCATATTTCCGTCAAGAAAATAACTTTTCATTGTCATTGTGCTCAAAGTTGATAAAATATAATGTTAATTTGTAATTTTCGTTACCACATTTAACACTTTCCCTCAATGATCACGTATTTTGGTGGTGTGCATGTCTAGGATGTTTCCCTGACAATCGAGAGTTAAGTCCCTTCGTTAACAGCGTGGTTTAGAACGGCCATTTTGTTTCTCACGTCCTACAGAAGACATTGCAAACAACAAGTGGCAGTAGGTGTCTTCTTAGTGATTACCGAGCAGCTATAAGGTATGTATTTTGTCAATTGTGTATGTTCATTCTATGAAAGTATAATATTCATACACCATTCTGGTTCTTGTAAAGAAATGTTTGAAAACATATGAAATTTTTGTGATTCATTGATGGTAACGTGATTACACATGAGTGATGTTTTCTGAGAATCTTACAAACTGATACAATATCAATGACATAACTTCCTTGAATGTGTTTTCATTTGAGCCTTCTTAAATTGGACTTTATTTTTTTCATTTATTGAATAGAAAAAGTACATTTATTTTATCTAGGCAGTGTCTTTAAGAAATCGTAACGAAGATTACAAAAAATATAGAACTCTTCCTTTCTTTTATTTTTCAAGTCAATATTGAAACGTTGATCAATATTTGTGTTATACAGTTGTTGACAGGACAAGTATATGTCCTCTTGAAGGAAATGCATGCATTTGTTTAAGAGACTATTGATGTTCTGTTCTGCTTTTGTAAGTAACGAAGATTACATATATGGGAACGAAAATTACAATAATGATTTGTTTTCGCTTAGGCGTAATAACTTGCAAAGTGCTCACTAAATGCTTATGATTTTGCAGAGATAACATGGGAAAGACATGTGCTGAGATTCAGAGGGATTATAGAAGGAGAAGGATGGAGAAAGAAGGAGAGAGTTACCACAAAAAGGAGAGAGAACGAATGAAGAAATATTATGTTCCAATATCCGAATGATCACAAAAGGATGTAGACGAGAAGATGTCTTGAAGTATGTCCAGAAGCACAGACAGAAAGAAAGAGATGAACATATGAAGCAATCCGCAGAACAGGATGGTAATTAAATTACTGTGAGACCAGAAACAAAAGAAGTCGAAAACAAGTTACAGTTCAGTTCAGTACAGTTCCAACAGCAAATCCACAGCTGGTAGTACGGTTAGCATTTGTATCCCCGGTTAAAACAGGACAAGAACCAGGATAAGCCGTGTATCAGCAAGACAGAGAAAACAAATCAACAAGCCGAAGGCCATGAATAAAAACTTAACTAGAAAGTACAAGACTGCTAGTAAGAGGTATGAGAGGACGTTGAAGAAGATGGCAGCTGTTCAAAAGGATCCTGTTCCTGTTCCTGGTACCTCATCAGGTTCTTAAGAAAGTCAGTGCACACCTAGGAAGAGAACATATATAGTGTTACGAGATAGTGGTGTTAGTCCATCAAAGTTGCCAAAAGTAATTATAAAGAAACTACTACTTGCGAATGTTTTTTCAGATGAATTGAAATGTGCAAGGAATGTGAGTGGGATAAAAGGAAAACGCGTTATCAATCAGATAGTTTCAGGTGTAATTTTGAAAAAGTACAAGATGAAATATGCTCTTAGCAAGAAACTTGGCACGAACAGAAGAACTCTCCACATTGGCTTGCTTCATCGAGAAGAAGTGGTGTTTGAAGCACTTACATGAAAAGGCAAAGCTGTCAGTTGAGAACTTTTTGTCCAGAGAAGACAACAGTAGACAGATGCCTGGGAAGTCAGATAAAAGGAAAGGAAATGGGGTACTAAACAACGCAATATATTGACAGACAGTCTGAAGAACCTGTTCATGTAGTACACTCAGAATCACAAGAATGCACAATGTCTACTCCAAAACACCTTTCACTCAGTAAGAACACCTCTAAAAATAGATGTCTTTGCCAAAACCATCAGAACATGGCTTTGCTGCTGAAAGCGATAAGAAGTGCAGGAGCTGATGTTCCATCTAATCCAGAAGATAATGCCAAGAAAGTTAAGTATGTAGATCTTAGTGGTATCTTGACCAGCATTCATGATGACAAGACAGACTTTTGTTTGTCTGTCCATAAGAACACTGCTGAGTTTTTGGAGCATTCTGGTAGAATCAAGGAACAATACAAGGCACTGAAAGATCTAAAACAAGAAATCCTTTGGGTCATGTTTTCGTCCAAATGGACTTTGCCGAAAACTTCACCTGTTCAAACGATGATGAAATCCAGAGTCCATACTGGAATGTTTGTTCAATCTCTCTTCATCCAACTGTGGTATATTATAGATCCAGTTCAGGGGAACTGGAATACACAAGCTAAGTGTTTGTATCAGAAGACATTGGGCACAACGCAGGAAGTGTATTTGCATTTCTAAAGCGCTTGATTACAAAGCTCAAGGAAAATATGTTAAGTGCGTTCATTATTGGACAGACAGTCCCTCCTCTCAATATTGCAACAAGACAATCTTCTCCCTCATATCTGATCAGAGTGAGTAACTAAGGCTCCCTGCACCTGACAAGGGACACTATTCCCCTGAAATGAACAATGAAGATACATGCAGTGATCGGGGCATCAAAGGGAAATATGTGACTGGATGGTTAATATCACACAGACTGGCTGTCTTCCTATATTGTGAAGTCCACAGCACCACAACCAGAAGCTGTTGATCCAGAACCTGCAGTAGAACCACTTTAAAAACCTTTAGCGCAAGCAGAGCCTTTGACAGATGTGGATGTCAACAATCAGAAGCAGAGCCAAGCTCCTGAAACTCCTCAACTGTAAGGACTTGCACCAACCAGTGGTGAATTCATTGCTGCTGTGTACCAAGGTAATTGGTATCTTGGTGTAGTTAAGGAAGTGGATCCAGAAGAGAGTGACTGCCTTGTTTTATTCATGCAGAAATCGGGTAAAGCTAATCCATTCAAGTTGCCAAGAAGTTTGGGTGAAATTTGGGTGTCTTTTGAGGATATTCTTTGCAAAATCCAGACGCCTGAAGCCTCTGGGCGTTATGGACGCACTTACTAAGTCACAATTGATGATAAAGCAAACATTATCAAGGCTTTCAGAAATGTTATGTACTTTACGTTACAATTCCAGAAGCAGTTGATTTGATTATTTCATGGTTTAAGACAAAGAAAACTGGCTGTTCCATTCTGATTGATCCATAACGAGCTTCAATGAGTATATATATTCTTTGTGTTGTATTTCATCACTTCTATTTGAATTTTTTTATACTTGTTGTAATCTACGAGACAATTTTAGAATATTCCTGAAATTATGTTTAGTATCCTGGATGCTTGTAGAAAACATTGTTCCTCCTTACAAGTCAGCATATAACTTCATACGAGTTTATTTGATTGCTGTAGGTATGCAAACTTTGTTTGAATGGAAAGTTAGGGTATCAAGGAACACACTTTGTTGATAGCATGGACTGTTGTTTTAATTTCCATTTCTGATGACAGAAAAGTTTTGATAGTAACTATTTATGACATCTGATGTCGTACACAAATGAACATTATATCATCACATGTGTATCTTTTTTTAACACAAAGTTACTGGCATGACTATGTTATCATTTTGCATAACGTAGATTACATTGTGAAAATTGAGAGGTTTACTTTACCAAACCGCACAGATCTTATCTTAAGAGTTTGAGTCCTAAAACATTACATGTTGACTCTTGGATTAGTGTTATTCTGCTATGTTTGATTACAAAATAAATCATTGAAAACGATTTAAAACATTTTGTGATGTGTAATTGTGCACATTTCGTGAGAATTGGTGTAACGATTTGGAATGCTAATACTTACAGTTCTCATTTTGATACACCTATAGTTCGCTGGCATATTGTTTCAGACATTTTGTCTCCAAATACCCATCTTCTGTGCAATTATGGCCTTTAATAAGTAACAACCACACTCGGACCATAAAAATGTGCGATATTCATTTTCTAAAGGTATTGTATGAGTCTGTGTACATCTCACCATGATACCAAGCAGTGCTACACAACAATCACTCACTCCGATTATGTGTCTATCCATAATTGTAAAGACAACTTAACTGAATCAATGATAGATTTGCAGACAAAAATCTAGAGTGACTTTTTAAGTCACGCAATAACCTTGCAAATCGTTTCATTGTATTATCTAAACGTTTGATATCATTATTGAAAGTCATTCGCTTTATAGTTTTATGCATTTGTTCCGTGATAATGGACATACATGATAATTGCTTTATGATGGAAACAATTTCTTGCTAAATTAGCAATCAATTTTTATTGCAGGTGATAAGTGCCTATGCATAACTATTAACTATTCGGGTTCTTGTTAATCAAAAATTTGAAAAAAATACACAAAACATATCTCATGACTATGCTCATTCAAATAAACTAATTTTAACATTCGTGAAAATGTTCCCGCAGACGCTTTTATGAATGTAATTAGCAACACTTTTTTAGAAGGATTTTTGTACACGCAAACAAAACACCTGCATCAATTTTGATATGTAAATATAAGTAGACATGTCAAATTTATAATTGAAAACAATAAGTCTTGATTCAAACATCCTCTTTAGAAAATAATATTTCATCAACGAAAGTGACCACTAAATGTCTGTTAGTATTCCAATTCTAGACATGCAATTACACACCGTTGAAAGGAATTTCCAGTTATATTATAGCAGTTTGTTTGAACATATAACACTCACATGAAAATAAGTCTTTCAAACAACCCCAATAGAACTTTTTTGTTTTGTAACTAACTTGATCTGTTAAAATATTTGATCTAGATCTTTGAGACTAAAGGTGAGTGTCATGGTCATGCAATAAATAAATGAACATTAAACATAGAAATGACTAATCAAAGTTAATTGTTCCATTATTATTATTATTGCTGTATATATAGATGTATACCCCTGAGCGCACATATAGATGAATGCGCAAAGAATTGCAATCCCCAGTTCACAATCTGTCCTATGTACAAAATGCGCACAGATAATGAAGAGCTGAGGAAAATAAAAGAACGATTCTTTATTGATGGATATACCCCTAAATTGAACTGTAACTAATATTAAATCATGTTGACGTCGCATTTACTATATATATTTTAGTGGTATTGTCACACAAGCATGGGTTATCTCAAGTCATAGCTCACAACAAAACACGTGTCTGTTTTAAAGTTTATTACTCCATCAAATCAATACAATCCCGCACTGTACAGAAACATTCAAACATAAATAAACACTTCAACTCACACATCTCGCACCTATGTTCCACACAGACTCACAATACCACTCCAACACTCATCTACTCAAAGCACTCACACCCACTTCCAGCTATACCACTCTCCTCAAACAAACCTGATCCAGCAAACCGACCACACAACTCTCCATCCCACACGTATTGCAGATACAGATATACACCAACTTAATACATAAATACACTAAGACAACATTTAACTACCACATAAACACAAAGTAAACAGTTAATTAGACCCGTGTGGTCTAGGATATGAGTGTCAAAATGTGTTGCTCGTCAACACGAGGAGCCAAGTCGTACCACTTGGAATGATTAATAGAGTCCACTATGTTGCTCTCAACACAGGATACGATATCGTGCAAGTCCCATCCACCGACTTGCTGCATACAGGCCTATATCTTTAGGCCCCTCAATCCATCGTCCACGACACTCGGACGATAAATCCCAGTCATAAGGGATTACATAACTGTGGTCTCTCAGGATAGACCACCACACAGCGCAGGGCACACACAAACCTCATGCCCTCCACTCATGTACCTTACCACCGGCACAGGTGGCGTCTCATGACGTCACAGTTTCAGGACTGCTACGTCGTCCGTTACGTCAGCTGTCCACATACTGCTCCCAAACGTGGCCTTTTTGTAGAACGCTCCAGTACAGCATCAAGGACGATACAGCGGATACAACGGTGAAGTACCCTAGCAGCTTCTGTAACCCAGCCACATCAGAACGGCCCTATATCAGTGTCGGACTGGCGTCGACGTCGGCCCAGGGAGATAGCTGTAATAAGTTAATAATGCGTACAAAACGTACTAGAACGGCTGTTAAAATAATAGCCTTAGCGCCGCAACAGAACAGGCTCCGTGAAATTACTCATTACTTCACTACCCGTTATACACAATCCACAAAATTCTACCAGAGATGTATAATATACATGAAAATTTATAGAAAGTTTTAGCAATAATACAAGAAAATGATAGGAAGTTTTGACAATAATAATACATGAAATTGATAGGAAGTCTTGACAATAATACCGCTACATGTACATTATTATTCGTACAAAATTAACTAAATTCAGTACTCACGTCCATTCGACCTGTGATTATCTCAACATCCAGTCAGCTCAAAACTCTGTCGCCAACTGTCCAGACGCACATGCTCCTCTCTCGTGTCTTAGCGCACGCTCTGCACGTGCACGCGGCGTAGCCACAACCAATAAATGTAGCCTTTCTTTAGGCTCCGTCTCAACCCAAAATAATTAGATTTAACCCTAGTTGTGACAGGTATGCATATGACGTCATGAATAACGCCCCATGCCATTGTTAACGCTATACCATTAGCAACACAATGTATAAGTTACCCTGATGATCACTATGTTGTGAAACCGGTTGGTAATGAACTTATATGAAGACCAATCTTCAGTTTGTTATATATATATTCCTTCAGTCGATCAATGTGAAGGACAGACTATGACATGGGTTACGTTTTAACGAATTATCGGTATGTAGCCAGAGTATTGATGAAAGATTTGCACTCCTCAAATGCGATTTTAGAAGATATCGGCAGCCCTACGTCATCCCAGACTGTGTGCAAGATCCAAAGAAAGGCTGGGAGAGATCTATCGTAATGCCCTTGTTGCAGAATCATCACATAAGCCTTTGATTAACACTGTCTTGAGCGAAAAGATACGCCTAGAAGATTGTACCTTGTTTATTTTTGACGGCCTTTTCTTGGCCTGACCTTATTTCTCTATGTATGTTAAAGGTGGTTTATCAGCACTTTACTGAATGCACTAAGATATCCATTTATCTGGTTTACTATCTGTCTAAAAGCCATTCCTTTCAGTATTTTTATTACTAGCAAATTGTATGTTATAGGGTTTGAATCTAGTTACGTATCATATAAAACACTAGAAACCTTGGTCCGTCTCTCTGCCAGTTGTGTTTCAATTACAAGTTTTTATATTTTTTTTACATTAGGAAGGGGAGGTAACTTGATAAACTCTTTATAACTTATATTGTTACAAAATTGCGTATTTGATATAACTACATGTGTGTCTAACGTTTGTGGCATAAGTGAAATAATGATAATTCAATTTTCAAAACAATTTAGGTTATAAATGCAATTAAATGTAGAAACATCAAACTGAATTCGAATATATATTATTTTTCAGGTGCTTAATAGTTTTAAAATATCTCAATCACTGTCTCAGTTAAAGGCATCGTGTATAATAATCATAGACCATCACCTCTCTTGAAGATGCAAGTCAGGTTACCCTCGTGAGAATACTTTCTACACCATGGCAGACTGTATAAATCATCTTTACACATTACACTTGAAGTTTATATGCAAGGTTTCATAAATGTTGCAAAATGGGCTCAAGTGTCAGCTGCAATATATATATATTATGTGTATGTATGTATGTATGTATGTATGTATGTATGTATGTACACAATATTTGAAAAAGAGTTCACAAGTATACAGTATTATATATTCAAAGAAAAAAAATGACACATGGCCAACATTGCCCCAACATGTTTCACTGATATCTTCAGGGAGTCTTACAAAAAACAGTTATGACGTTATGATGTCACAATACAATTGACATAACAATGGTATGACGTCACAATATAGCAAGTGGTAGGATGGACACAATATGTTATTATTCTTAAGCATTAAGTTGAGGTTTTAACATTTTAATGAAAAAGTCTTCTTTCAACTGACGCATTATTCTATCATATGTATCCATTTTGTAGAATGGGAATATTTTGAACTAACATATATATATATATATATATATATATATATATATGAGTGTATGTGTGGCCACCGTCGTTTGAAAACATTTATAAAGCTTCAGAAATTTGACATTTCTACAAAATAAATGTTTTGCCATATATTTTGATATATTTTTATGTAATAATCGTTGATATGATACACCCAATAGATACCTTTTCAACATGACTTTATAAGATTGTACATGTACAGTATAATAATGTGTTTACTTTGCTTGCAAATTGATATCACAGAACCACTATGTCCTTTATATCAAATATATGAATTTTGTTTAGTACTTATTATTTCATATACAATATAGAGTTTCAAGTTAGCTTCCTTACAGTCTCGGGAAATGCAACCATTACTAAATGCAAGTTACATTTATTATATTTCTGTCCAAATATTATTTCCTAATCATGGGATTATTCAAAAAGGAATCTTTACACCGTTACACAAATTAAATATCATTACTTAAATTTGTTGCACTACTAATATGTCTCACTATGTACAACATCGATCAGGAATATGTTATAACTCTTAATCTTGAAGTTCATATTCCAAACTGTATATTTTCATTGGGGTTTTTTCTGCAATGAAGTGTCAACCTTTTGCCATTAGACTTCCTGTGAATAAAGTACTTACTCACTGGACACATTCCCGAAAATTATCTCATTTTGCTCCCGTTTGCTATCCTTGTATTTTTTATTTATTAAATGAAAGCTCCGTGGTCCGGCGTTCATGTATATAATTTCTCAACAGAAAGAAGAGCCCTATATAAATGAGTTCTTCGTGCTGTGTTGCGTTTCCAATTGATATCATTATAATGAAAAACTTGTCACAGTTCCAGTTGAAGTGGTCCTCGAAATTGTTCATTGTGTTTCACCATAATCTATCTTGTATTCTGGTATGGAGTCTTTGTTCCCTTTTTCAACCTTGTATGCGATTATTAAAGTTAGTAAACTGAGTTGAGTTCTCTAAAAAGTTTAATCTTCCGTTTAGTCTGCAGTTGTATGATGTGTAGATACCAATATCAACAAAAATATCAAAAAAGTAAATAATTCGAGTGTATTTTTAATGTTAGGAAGTTTTTGGCGACTTACGCTTCTGACGAATTATTGAGATTGAATATGGGTTGGCTTTATAATTTATATGCTTTTTATGTTGCTATGTCATCTAGATTATCGGATAGAAAAGCCATTATGATCAATTAATCTTACTTATTTATTGTGTCATGCAAGCAGCGATAAAATGCCGAAAGCTTCTGCAAAATAACGATCAATATATACATTTACTAAAACACGCAAATCACATCAAATGTGTCAGGTTAAAAAATTGTCATTAGTGTTGGCCAAAAATGATGTACAGTTACCATGTTTGTCATTATACATTGATCATATTTCTGACTCCCTTGTAGGTGAAAAACAGTGGTTCATTGACCAAGGAGTATTGTATGCGCTCAGTTGCAGTTTACCATGATATATTTATGGTGAATTAGAATGATACCTTTTCACACATATTGACCAGTTCACTGTTCTAAGGTAATAACAGTTTAAGAAAGAATTTAGATATTAGTATTTGGTCGAGATGAGAGTTTGAGGAATTATTAATGATAACAATGTATTATTGTGTATAACTATTTTCATTCAAAAAGTTCCTATTTTGAAAAAAACTTGATTTTGTCCACCGTCACAAAATATTATGTATAATGATCTTAACAGCCATCTATAAACAGATATATTCAAATAAAATTTCAAATTAAAACAATCACATAAAACATAACTACCAATCCTAACATTACTGTCGTGCTAGTCTTTGTGACAGCATGCCTTTATTTTCTCATCCCCTGAGCGTTAATCATAGCACTTATAATAGCATAATGTCAGACAGATTGGGGTTGATTATGACGTCTCCCTATAAGCACATACTTAAATGTGTATAGTCGAACATGTAGGTCTAACCATTAATTTGAGTTGGTAGTCTGCTTATGAAGATACTGCAAAGTGAACTAACTTAATGAGACCGATATTATTGTTTATGTGGCACAAACAACTTAAATGTAAATCATTTATCAAAACCTAACGTTTATAGATTATTAAATAAATAAGTCGTTATGGGTAAATTATGATTTATTCATTCTGTGATCAGGTTTTCAATATACAGAATATACGTATACAAGAAAGCAATATACAAAATACATTTCAAATAGTAAGTTATGTTCTGGTTGTATTTGTTACAACTGAGGTACATTATTTGAAGAAGACATACTGCAACATCACAACATTTCAGATTTCTTAATTTGATTATCATCAAACACCACAGTAAAAATTACCATTGTTTCCAACAAGCAATGTGTGTAAAAAAAATGTCCTTACTACAAACTCAAAGACACACGGGAATAGTGACATATGTTGTTTTGAAGATTTACGAGTACATGAACCAAATCATCACAACCATCAAACAACAACATTACAAGTCAGTGTATTTATTATTTCACCTAAAGGTTTGCTCGATTGCCTGAGTTGGCAACCTCAATCCATTTAAATCATTTGAACATTACCCACTTCCCCGAAACAATTTTAAGGAATCAAATTACATGTATTAAACTCTTTTCAAATTAATTTTGAATGATTGTTGACTTAAAAAGATTTACAAACAAGCGTAAGAGGTTACTTTTTAGGAATAAACAGTGGTATTAATCTAATAATTATGATTCACTGCAAAATAATATTTTAACGGTTTTATCATAAACAACGTAAAATATATCAAATCTCTATAGTATTAGTATTTTCAAATAAACAGAGGTGAGGTGATATGGGGGTTTTAATGCCGCTTTCACGAGTATTTCACTTATATCGCGGCTGCTAGTTTAATGCAGGGAGAAAGCCCTCAACACCATGGTGGCTATGCATTGCTGTGAAACCTCAGAGCATCGGTTGGAATAAGCGAACCATGGGTGGTACTGCTCTGAAATTCAGTGTAGCATTGCACCCAAACCTGACTGCGTGTAGAACAGTTCTCTAATGCAGACAAAGTTGCCGAGCCCCTGGCGGGATTCGAACCAGAGACCTCTTGATCCGAAGCCGAACGCGCTGACCATTGCGCTATCCCTCCCCCTGAAATAAACTGAACATTAGCGTGATTTTAATGTATCAAAAAAAGAGTTTCGAAATTGTAATAGAGATCAGACCTGTATCAATACCTTCGCGTTTTTCTTGATAAACAGCATTATCGATGATTTTCAAAATAAATAAATAAGAAGGAACAAGTAATGTGTCCAAGGAAGTGATTATAATAGTAAAAACTGAGTCGATGTGACCCTATGCTGATTGATAGCAATTCAGTATATTGCTCTAGAACGGCCTAATTATGTTTCACAAATATATATTTCTTAATTTACCAATATAATTTGTCAGCTTATTACTGAGAAAGGTTGCATCCAATTACCCAAGTCTGCTGTGCAATTTAAGGCTTTGTAAGTGACAGCCTTACTTGGATCATAAGGAATTTATGATTATCTTGGCTGTAAAGCTAATGTACCACACTTTATACTCCAAAGATCTTCTCCCCATGATGTATCTAACCATATTAATGCAGGCAGCTTAAATGAACCAGTAATAACATAAACCTGTGGTTGTGTTCGGAGTCATGAAAAAGACTTGTTGAGAGCCTTGTGTGTATTCTCTACGGGTCAATACTATTAATCTCCTTATTTTTCGTGAGTCATTTTATGAGTCAAACATTATCAAATGTTTAGAAAATCAGGCAAATAAAGCTTATCTTTCAAGATTTATAACACCACAATTTTCACAGCTTACTCGTAATATGTTTATTGAATCTCAACCAATTGAAACCCATCATTGCTAAGTTACGAATTCAAGTCCATTTTCATGCATTAGAGAGACGTAAAAAAATATATGTGCAAACAACCGTGGTACAGGTGTAAATTTCGATCTATTTTAATTACAATGAAAGATGATGTTGAGACATTGTTTTGATAGCCTTATTTTCTTAAGTAGGGTGTTTCTCATAATAACAAGAGATGGCAAAGGCAGACTGTCACTGAATGATTAAAGTGCAATTTTTATGTTCAAACGTTACACTGTGAAAGTTCATCTTAATGTATTCACTAAATAATTGAGTTAGCGGATGTTAGAATTTAAATTGATCAATTGCAGATTGTTTTCTCATGCTCCAGTTTCATCACGTGAACTTGAGTGAGGATTTTGTCAAGTTCCTAATGTCGGTATTTGACAAACAAATATAACTTTTAGGTGAATAAACCTAGCACTTGAACATTTTCATAAAAAACAGGCGTTCAGTTGTTCCTACTCCAAAATTTTGTTTTGATGATATCACTTATAAGGTGATCTTTTTATATTTTGCACATATCAGTTAAAATAACATTATTCAGGCATTAATTTATTTCACAGAGACTATTACATTAAATTGAAATGTTCACATTTTCTAAAATCTATAGAAAGATTTGTCCTCACGCCTGCAAAATAAGGAGCAAGTTAGATCTCTATTTCATGGTTTATCAATTAGGTACAATGTTGAGATATGCCATGGAAATGGCATCCTAATTCCCGCAAGACGTTTATTATGTTATGAAATAATCAAAGTTAAATTTATCTTTGTTTCATTTGTATTATTGAGACAAATATAGGTAATTAGACCTGAATGATTTTTCGATAATAGAGCTGAAAGATATTCCCTTATTACATTAGATAAATCGCACATAGTTGGAGGATTTCTTGTATGTCCATCAATGAAAGCGATTGCAAAATGTTCCCTCACGCTCCACTTGCTGGGCATCTTTTCAAGCCCAATTGAGTGGAATTTCTAGTAACTTGAAGTTGGTCGATCGGGCCATTTCATATTACTCATTACCAGGGAAATAAATCATTCAACTGAACGTTTTCACATCTCACAGCCGTTCATATACGACGACATTTTCACAACCACGATATGACTTTAATAATCATTGAATCTAAATAATGAAAATAATTAAAAACAGTTCTACAAAAGCGAGGGTAATAACTTATCTTCCATAAGTAGAGTAAAAGAAGAAAATTCACATAATTGATGATTGTGTATTTGAAATAAATATTGTATTCCTACCCACATGAGAAACGTTATAACGCCACTGTGAACGTTGAGCATAGTAGTCACTTTCAATGATTCCTCCTGAACTATCACAGTTGTTGAGGTGTATGCATATATCAATCATGTTGGCAGTACTGTAAATATGCAATAGACATTGAATAACATGCATGAAATTAACCAAATATTATTCAGTCAAAGAGATGTAATTGTTTCCGAGGAAGGGGCTTATGATACATGAAATTTTGTATGTTAATTTTCACATTTTCTTATTTCTTATCAAGTAAACACAGGAAGATTGCTTTAAAACTGTATAATTTTTTGGTTACGTTTTAAAACAATTTTTATAAATGTCAATTTTACAGAGCGTATTTCAGGAAATAAATGGAAATAAGATTATTGCTATAAAATTCTTTTCTTTTCTATTCACTTTTAGGATTAAAGAGATACATGTATATATTCTAATCGATAATGTATTCTAGACTAAATTGATAAACGATATTTCTCACCAGTTGAGAATGATAAAGGTCTTATAAGTGAGTGAGTGAGTTGGGGTTTAAGTTGTTTTGAACATTATTTCAGTTAATAACCTCGTGGATGACTAGCATCCAAAAGAGTGTGGACAGATCAGGGTTAAAGGGATCGAAAGGATGAGGGAAAAGAGGGAAAGAAAGGCATAGTGAAAGATTAGAAGCAGGTTTTTCTTTAAATCAGAACGTGAACTATGATTTTCTTGTAATATGAAAAAACATGAAAACCTATGTAACACATTTAAAAAATGGAAAATCAATAATTTTGTAACGTTGTGTGCCGCAAATTAATAATTTGGGATGTTGAATACTTTCAGTTCAAAATCTGATACACATTAAATTGCTAGCTTATTCCTGCGGACAGTTTGTCTCCAATTTCCCATCTCGTGTGTGTGATTTTGGCCTGTAAATGTAACAGCCATATTAGTATCGGAAGAAATGTGTGATAGTCATTCTGCTACAAGATAATTTATCACTTTCTATAATTCTATGTATATCTCACAATAAAGCCAAGCGGTTCAATGCAGCGCCTTATCCACTTTCAATCATGTGTCTACCTCTACTTATAAACACAGTTAAAGAGCATCAATGACAGATCAGCAGACAGAGATCTGAATGGATTTTTTAAGACACGAAATAACCGTGTAAAACCCTCCCATGTATTCTCTTAACTTTTGATTTATTTTTGTAATTTCAAAATGCTTATCATTATAAACAAATTTAGTAATTATTACTTTAACAGAGAGGCTTTAAGGCAATCAAATGAGCAACATGGGTTTCAAATTAACAGAAATATTTTTTTACGTTCAGATAAGAATATGAATATCAATATCGATCTCAAATTGATACCTCTTATATTGAATATAATTGTCAAGGTAAGCAATTCTAATTGGTTCAAATAGAGTGTTCAAGTGCCCAAGAGTAATTTTTCATTGTAAGTTATCATGATTTTTCAAGTCAAACTATTGTTGCTGGCCCTACTTTGAAAATAAGATCAGAATGTTTCTATGGCAATGGAAAAGAGTTAATATATTTTTACATTGCATTCGATCAATCACAGGCGTTTGATATCATTTATACATTTTCATCAGTGAAGGCGATCACTAAGTGACTTTTCTTGCCGCAGTAATTTGACATACATTTGGAGATCCGCTGAGAGAAATTTCCAGTGATAATATCACAACTGGTCTGTCGCTGAATATATAATACATTACTAAGAAAATAAAACATCAAGTTAAACCTGAAATTAAAATTTTACGGTTCTATAATAGAAGAACATAGGTGGACTTACCTTATTTAGTATACACATGCAATGAAACAATATTATAATATTGTTTGCATAGAGTATCAAGTATCAAGATGAATAGATCAACAATTCGATGAGTATGATCATCAAGTTAGAACATGTTTGTTGTTTTCAAAGAAACTGGTGTGGAAATGCCAGAATGTCAGATTATAAACACAAGCTGTTTTCAGAATATCAAAACAACATTTCTGTACATTGAAATGCTTCAGTAGAACTTTGTAATTCTAATATGTTTCCTTTAAGAAAGCAAATGTTTGCAGGTTTTGATAACGGTGTGCAAGGAATTGGAACTTATACTTACTTAAATATACTTTAAGTCTGATCTTAAATCCCAGCAATACGCTTTAAATATCTTTATCTTTTCTCTGGCATTTATACTACTGTACATCACATTAACAACTTCTAATAGCACACTTTCGTCAAGCATGTAGCTTTTTGTAAAATATCTGTTTAAAATGGTATGTTGCTTAGAAGATATACACACTGCATTTAAAATTCAGCGTCATATAATGAAACCATGAGTTTGAGTCGAAGTCGAAGCGTGATATAAACTCTTCAAAAAAAGAAACTTGACACTGATTTTCAAAGTTCAGTATAAAGACCACAGATGCAAGCTAAACATTGAAATGAAAACTAAAACGCTGTTTGAAGATCTCTGTTCAGTAAATTTTATTCAGAATAAGCATGATCTTGAAATGCACAGGTGCACAAGTGTTTCAACATCACAGGGGTGCACAAATGTCAGTATCGGGTATGGCCACCATTGGCATTGCTTGGCACCGACGACCCATGGATGCAATCAAGTTGTCAATCACAGCCTGTGGAATGTTCTGCCCTTCGTGCTGAAGTGCTGCAAGAAGTCCTGGAAGTGTTTGGGGTGGTAGATTCCTACTGCGCAAGCGTCGATCCAGTTCGTCCCAGAGATGCTCAATTGGTGACAAATCTGGTGACCTGGCTGGCCATGGCAATGTCTGGACATTGTTACGCTGTAAAAAGTCTTGACAAACACTGCTGAAAAAAACCACCATAGACGTTGACGTGAGGAATAACGTTAGGCTGTAGGATCAAGTCCCTATACCATACTCCTGTGAGGTTACCCACACCATGCACAAGGGGTGTCCTAACAACGTGACGAATCCTGGCCCACACCATGACACTCCCACCTCCAAATGGGACAACCTCCTGAACACAGTTGGCAGCATAACGTTCTCCACGACGTCGGTATACACGTGCTCGTCCATCACTTCGTCGAAGCAGAAAACGGGACTCATCAGTGAAGAGAACAGTTCTCCACCTTGCACGTGACCATCTCATCCTCTGTTGACACCACTGGAGACGTTCCGCCAGATGACGTTGTGATAAAATGGGACGTCGAACCGGTCGTCGTGGGTAAAGTCCAGCCTCTCTCAGACTGTTGCTACAGTTTGGTCGGAAATTCGACGCAGGCCTGGTATCTGCGTTGTTGTTGACGTTGCTGTCCTGGTGCGTTCCCGAAGGTGGAGCAGTCGGATGTACCGATCTTGGGCCCGAGTAGTCACCCTTGGTCTGCCTGACCTTGGCCTATCATCAACGCTGTTTCGGGTGTTGAAACGGGTCCACAACACGCCAAAGTGTGTTGCAACATCTCGCTGCGTCGCTCCTGCTTGCAGTCTGCCAATAGCGTTGTTGCGTTGCGCTCTGTTCAGTCTTGGCATTCTTCAGGTCGCTGTACCGATGTTGTGCAGTCTGAATGAACAGCGGCTGATATGGCTTTTTATACCCCTAAGTGTCTGCATGTAAACCTTCACGATCCCATGCTGCACGTGCTTTGGCAGGAAATGCATTTGGACGAATCGCTCGTTTTCGTCCCTGAACTCAACGTAAACTTTTTGAGCCATAGTTTTTGGTAAATTAACACTTTTGAGCAAGCCTTTCTTTAAATTACAGGTATGTATCATGAAAAAAATTGACCCGTTTCGAAAAAATCAGTTTCGCATGAATGTCAAGTTTCTTTTTTTGAAGAGTTTACTTCACAATCTTCAGTGACATGACTTGATGAAAACCAATCATCTACACTCTCTAAGTGCAATAAAGGGAGCCAACTAGTAGACGATTTCTTTTTGCAATATTCATCACATTCAGAAAAACTTAAAGACACTTAAAGACCTAACTTATGTATAATGGCATTGGTGTTGTTTATGAGGTTTGGAGTAAGTGTGCATGTATTCTATATAAGGAATTTTAAGGTTGAATTTTCTTTCTCTATATGAACTTTTCTGGTTAATTTTTTTTCAAAACCATTTATCTAGGCCAAACTAATGCAAGGAATGATAGAGTTGGTCAACATGATATGTAAACTGTGGGGTTATTCAACCTGGTTCCCTGGCCTCGTTCCGCTTGCGCTACAGTGAGGCCATGGCACTGGCTGTATAATGGCGATGCGCAGAGCAGCGATCCAAGATGGAGGACAAGGCAATTTTATGCATAGCGATCACAAATTCACTTCATTCTCGCTCTATAGCCACGACATATTGAAGACAAGCATCTACCTAGAATGCAAATAAAATTAGAACTCGGAATATCGTCACATATATTTTTTGATGCAAAGGGATATTGCTAACATGATATTGTTTACAGCGGAGCGATAGCCCCGCGCCCACCTGGAAATATAAACAATATAGTGGAAGGCTTCGTGCACTGTTTGAAACTATGACAGGTCGAAAATTGAAGCAATTGTTGTTTACTTGGTGTGGTGACAGCTTGTTTCAAATACTGGTAATGAAGGTGTAGAGCGATTTTGAGACATTTCCCCAAATCGATCCAATCAAAACCTGTCAACTACGACGCTCAGTACCACTGAGACACAACAACGACCAACTAATTACAGCAAACAATTGCTAGTCGTATGGTCCAATTTCTTATTTTTGACCTTTTTTAGAAGTCAAATTTTTATTTTATAGAATACATAAAAGTTGTAATTTGAGAAAAAGACTATTATTAGTAGGATTCAGCAGGAGAGAGAATTTGAACCTATTTTTGGTGTACGAAAGAGTATATAGGGACACGATGGCTTTTTCTCAGGTCTGTATACAACGGATGACTTAAAAGAAAATTTTATTCCGACTTCCAAACAGTTAAAATTACTGAACCAACACATTCTGTTTTCTGTTGCTCTATCATCCGGTATCTATTGTTAAATAGATTCCTTATATTTAATAAATTAGGTATAGTAGTATAAGAAATTGTTTGAAAGCTATAGAGACGTAGCCCATTTTTGCGTGGAAATATCTTTCAGTCTATGCGTAACATTATTAAAAAAAATTGAATGAAAATTAACATTTTGACTCTATCATCCCCATACATTTGATACCCAATCCGTCTTTCCTCCGGCTTTTATCATACGAACTTATCATATCGTAACATTGCCTTGGATATCTATAAGAGGGCATTTGTAAAAGACTCATCCAAAATGTTATTATTCTTGCTTCAGCAAAAATCTTCCGCATTCTCCGTATACCATATTACTAGGGCCCTTTGCCTTCACTTCTAGAATTTTTATAAGCAATTTTTTTCTTATCAGCCACATAGTAAGAGCATGATTTTGAAAGAAAACACATTTTCTGCCGTTTTTTAGCATTAAATTCCATTTGACTATTGGAATGTCAGAATACAGGGATATATTAATGTAGGAATAAATTCAAAATCAGCTGCTCAAATGTGTCCTATGATGTGAGTTATGACTTACATATTTCGTTTTCAGGAGTTGTTATCATCATCTCTATTAGCTGAATACAACCGTTTACATAATACAAATATATCACGCTTCTGCAAGACGAAACTCTAATGTGTGTTATAGTGGGAGATGTCCATGCTATATTGCCAACAGTTATGGAAAGTCTACAATTTATGAAATTTTGCAAATTCTTCATGCCTAACACACACACACAAGAAAAAGCATTCATTTTTTCATTGTGCTTCTTAATGTCATTTTTGAGTTACAAGTTCAGAAGTTAGGGGACAGATGTTTTAACCCTACAGTTACTGTTCTTCGTGATCTTCATCACGGTTCTACTGAAGATGTAAAATGCAAATTTAAAAATGTGGAATATCGGAAATTTGAACATACGACTAGCAATTAATTGCTGTAATTTAGTTGGTCGTTGTTGTGTCTCGGTGGTACTGAGCGTCATAGTTGACAGGTTTTGATAAGGTCGATTTGGGGAAATGTCTCAAAATCGCCTTACTCCTTCATTACCAGTATTTGAAACAAGTTGTCATCACACCAAGTAAACAACAATTTCTTCAATTTTCGACCTGTCATAGTTTAAAACAGTGCACGAAGCCTTCCACTATATTGTTTATATTTTCAGGTGGGCGGGGCTATCGCAATAACAATATCATGTTTAGCAATATCCCTTTGCAACAAAAATATATGTGGCGATATTCCGAGTTCTAATTTTATTTGCATTCTAGGTAGATGCTTGTCTTCAATATGTCGTGGCTATAAAGCGAGAATGAAATGAATTTGTGATCGCTATGCATAAAATTGCCTTGTCCTCCATCTTGGATCGCTGCTCTGCGCATCGCCATTATACAGCCAGTGCCATGGCCTCACTGTAGCGCAAGCGGAACGAGGCCAGGGAACCAGGTTGTGGGGTTATTGCGTTCACCTGTTAGTATAATTCAATTTGATTTAGTATGTGCCTGCTTAATTCCTATAATAATTTCCCATAATTGTAGGAAAAGCCCATTTCTGATTGGCGGCGGTGAAGAATCAAAATGTGTATAATCTGAATATACAGTGCTTTGTTTACTTACATATGCAAGAATTCAATATTTTCGAAATGCTTGTATGCGGGAACTTTTTACAGAAGTCAGAAAGTCATTACTGTGATTTACATGGCATAAAAATATAAATTGAAATTAATCCAAGCAAAAACCTAACGGTTTACATTTCATGTTGGCAACCTCTTTAATTCAGTAACATGGCTTTTGGGCTAGATGCATGCCCTTGAAGGTCATTGACCATAGAGAATATAATACCAAAAAATAAAATTGAGATCTAAATTGCCTCAAACTATATTAACAGCATCTTCTGAATTGAGTGAGTTCCCTTTTTAGCATTTGAAAAGTGTCAGTATTGTCCGAAGTTTGCTTCAAGTAAGGTTTTTCATATGTCATCTTTGAATGAATGTCAGTTCTAGAAAATCGTGGACGGGCATCAATGACACAACACACGCAAGTCAACGCAAAACAATAGTTCATATTGGAATCATTTGTATGGTTGATTGAAGATAAACTCTTGTAATTCAGAGGCATAATGAAATTTGATAGCTCTAAAGTTTGCATATAAAGCCTAACACTACGCATTTGACTTAATAAATATGAAGCAATCAAAATTCCACTATATTCTTCTGGTTTCAATACAATTTCAATGTTTTTCTCCTAACTTTCGAATACGCCTATATATCTTCCACCACGCAGCCAAGATTTACAAAATTTATCCAAGACGATAGCTAAAAATATATTGGACTTACTAGACTCAACATGGTCATGTGATCTGAAACATTATCTTTTACCATAAAAATAGAGGCTTAAAAGTATAAACTCCATATGTTTGCCTTTTCGTAAAATTATCATCAACAGTAATTCAACACTAGTACTGTATCAATTACATCATTGTAAATAATGGTGGTGAAAGGATCACGTTGTTGTTCAATTGCAACAATTACTACAGAGTCCTTTGTAGTTTTCTGTTTGAAACACTTCCTAAGAGTGTTTGCAGTAAGGCATTGCTATATCTTCCCTAAATTCAGTATGCACACACATTATGAATTGTTATCTACACTTCATATGAAATCATTTCTACATAACAGTGGCTTCGCTGAAGAATACTATTCAAATAATTGAACTACATAAGGCTGATTTGCCTACGAATCACTAGAACGTAGATTGAACGTTCGCTACTCGATAATCAGTTGTTCGGTGAGGACAGTCTCCCAGTAAAACAGTGTGAAGGACGGACAACGATATGGGATAAAGACGTATGAAGAGAGAGTATTGATGAAAGATTGCCTCCAAATCTATATTGTCCTATAGTGAATCCCAGCAGCCCTATGTCATCCAGGTGTGTCCTCATGCTGGATTTAGATCCAGGAAACCTATCATAAGGCCCATACTGCAAGATCATAGCAGAAGCCTTTGGTTGGCTTTGTTGAGGCGAATTTAATCTCAGGAGATTGTGCCTGGGTTATTAGATTGATAAAGCATTTTTGATGCCTATTGCTGCTGGTCAAAAGGATAAGTATGGACGGGTTTTTTTCACTGGCCAGACCTCATTTTTCTCTTCATCAGAAAGTTGTTTTCTCAGTTGTGTACCGAATGAACTAGGGGGAGTGATAGCGCAGTGTTTAGTGCGTTCGGCTACGGATCAAGAGTCGGCAATCTCGGCTCGACAAGTCTCGCAAATATTGTCTGCAGTAGATGTTCAAACGTTCAATATGCCGTAAGGTTTGGATGCAATGCTACTTTAATCACCCATGGTTTGCTAGTCCCAGCCAATCCTCGCAGGTTTCACCGCATTGCATAGTTACAACTGCGTTGCAGACTTCCTCTCTGCAATAACACTAGTAGCCATGACATAAGAGAAATCATTTTCAAAACGGCTTTAAACCTCACCTCACCTCTTCTAAGTGTACTATGGTAGTCATTCAAGTTGTTTGCTATCAGTCTCAAAGCCATTCCTCTCAGCATTCTTATCTATAACAAATTGTCTTTTTCAGTTTCATAAATGCGGAGAAGTACGATGTATATGTACGTTTTAACCTTTTGTATATCGTATAAAATAATACAGACCTTCATCCTTCTCTGGGGCAGTTACTTTCAATTACAAAATGTTTGTTTTTCAAGGTTTGTCAGGTTTGTTTTAATCATTGCTTTTAACCTACTAATGTAACTAAACGGGGCTCAATAACATGAGTTTTATAACCAGATGGTTGTTTAATGTTTGTGACAGGACTGATACAGTAATAATTATTTTTACTTAATAGAACTTTTGAACACGGCACAAAATTCTTGAATTGGAGTACATGAAATATATAAGGTGCTTCTTTGTCCCAGAGAAAGGCATTTTATATATTTGGGAGACACGAGTCAAATTACGCTCAAATGAGCAATTTTCACACCATGGTAGACTTCATACTTAATTTTTTTTTTTATAAAATAACCTCAAAGTTTACGTGATATGTTTAATAAATGTTGCAAATGGAAATTTCTATTAAAATGTAAGCTGCTGTTAGTATACCAATTTTCGAAACATTTTTATAAAACTTTAGTTATATAAGTTATATTGGAAGCAGATGTGTAATTCTCTGTTGAAATCTTTGAATATGATAGTTTTTGACCTTTGGATCAGGATCGTTTTTTAGTATGTACTGATACCCGGTGAGAGTCATAGACAATGGCTCATACAAAGCAGTCATATGAGGACCATCCTCCTACATCGGCGTATTTGTCTCCGCCCAGCTCCATCATATACCCTGATATCCTTCGGCCTATAACGCTCGTAATTTCTTAACATATTTTAATTCAAATAAGCCTACATTCACCACGTAAGCTAGAACTTGCCTATCGTAACACAACAAACTATAGCTATCGACAAGACTCTATAAGCTTTGTAAATGTGTATCGTCATAGATGAAAACATTAAAGCGAACAAATGATATCTGTTCGAAATAGCAGTAAATGATTGCACGCTATCTTAGACCGGTAATTGGGCATTTACATGCAAATCTTTCTCATTAACATGCTATCATACGGTTCACATGACAACAAGGGAACAAGATAAAATCATATTGAATTCTAATAATAATGCAACTGTTTTATTATTCAAGAAACCTTATCTTACAATGTTTGCTCAAAACAAGACATCTTTAAATTTCTTAAAATCTCTTCTGAAAATTCAATTCTTGAATAATTAAGGCTCTGAATAACAACATAGTTTCCTGAATATGAATACTCATATGAAAAGAGTCATAGTGTACTGAGACGATAGAATTTGGTCTGAAATCACCTCCCCTGCACTTTTTATATGTCAGTGACATTTACCAAAAGCGTTTACAGTAAAATCTTACCTACGCCAAAGATGTACGCCTCAGGCTCCAGCATGATGATGAAATCCATCCGTTTACAATTAACTGTTATTCGCCTGAAACTACTGACATTGACCTTTCTTGCGATGTTTTGTTTCAGACAGATTCTGAAGGCAAGTATCAAGGCAATGTTCTTATTTACACCACTAGGGCATGTTATGTCCATTGTTCTGACAGGTTAATTTTTTATGTATCTACTCGAAAAGAGGTCGTT
This sequence comes from Phorcus lineatus, assembly GCA_921293015.1. NCBI lineage: Eukaryota > Metazoa > Mollusca > Gastropoda > Trochida > Trochidae > Phorcus > Phorcus lineatus. The sequence goes on along the minus strand of OV121097.1, from coordinate 24,678,418 downwards.
ATGTGAATAACACCCCCTTATGTCATTTGGTGTCTGGAATTGTTTTCTTTCATCTAACCTTGGGTAGATAAGTCAGGCCTCGGCTTCGCCTTGTCCTTGACTTATCTTCCCACGGAACTTGGAACGTTGGTAATTTTCAAATATTTATTCTCGGCTTCGCCTCTAACAAATATTTGAAAATTACCTCCGTAAAATAGATTTGCAATAAGGGAGTACACATATTCATACCGTAAAAATGTCAATTAAAATTCAATTTAAAAAACCAAAAGAATTTAAATCTCGCTTTAATTCATGAACGTAACAACGCAGTTCTCAATGTGAATCTGGTGGCCAGTTGGTGAAGACAGCGTGACAAATTTAGAAGTAGACCCAGAGGTCTCGGCCTTGTCTGCGCCTGTTGACACGGTCTAATCCGGTCCTGCCACTTGCTCGTCATTCAAAATGGCATTGACCATGGTTTTCTGGTCTTCATCTGTCCTGGTGTAACTGCGCACACCTGCTTGATAAAGTTTTGTTATTTTTAGGTGGGTTAAATAATGAGTACAGAAATAACATTTAGTGGTAGACATGTGGGGAATTTTACTGAGGTACATGTCACTTGAAAACACGTTTGTATATTTACAGCACAGGGAGTTTCAATTAAGACAGGAAATCATGGGATGTCGTTTATTCTTCATGATTGAAATGTTACATCCCTTCATTGTAGTAAACTTTACGGCGAGTATACTCTTAAACTACAATGGACAAATATAATTATCGTTATTTGTAAATTATGTAACCTTGAAATACGACATTCATAAAATTAATCATTAATGAAATATTATTCATCAATATTATAATATACCTAGCTTATGTTGTCCAGTATATTAACTATTCTGCATACATGATAGAAACAAAATTAAGATCTGTTTCGAATTATAGCTAACACAACACACCTGTCACGCTCCTGTGTCTGGTGCGCTCCATTATCAGAGATTCGCTTACTCCAGCCTGGTAGAGTCGCGTAGCCGTGGTAACCCGAAGTGAGTGAGTGGACACCAGCCTTTTGACACATCTCGGGGACAATCTTCTGGAGCGTGTTGTGTCCCAGTGGTTGTCTGCTGTACCTGCAACGTTAAAGTTTCGTTTATATAAAGTTTTGAATTTGTAAAAAGAATCATTAGCTTATATATTGCAGTGTATATGCATTGTCAAAAAATGATATGATACCGTTTCGTAACAGATATTAAAGGACTTGTAAAACTAGAACGTGAACTTTTGTTACATAAATATCAACAAGCCGGAAACGACATAGACGTCACATGGCGTGTTTTTCTACCGAATGTCACAAATGTCATATAGAAAAGCATGACATTAGATTTGTGTAGGCAGTCAATACACCAACACTTGTCTGTCGGAGATTGTAGAGACTGAAGATAGAAAGCATCATCGTGGCCATCTGGGGGACATAGAGATATGTATTTGACATGACATCTCTCTGGAATGCTACTGGGATGGTGTTCGTTCTCTTTACGATTAACTCTTCTGTGTTTGAGACCACCTTGTACCGTATAATACACAGGTATTCCTTTCCTTCCTTGTAAAAAGAATCATTAGCTTATATATTGCAGTGTATATGCATTGTCAAAAAATGATATGATACCGTTTCGTAACAGATATTAAAGGACTTGTAAAACTAGAACGTGAACTTTTGTTACATAAATATCAACAAGCCGGAAACGACATAGACGTCACATGGCGTGTTTTTCTACCGAATGTCACAAATGTCATATAGAAAAGCATGACATTAGATTTGTGTAGGCAGTCAATACACCAACACTTGTCTGTCGGAGATTGTAGAGACTGAAGATAGAAAGCATCATCGTGGCCATCTGGGGGACATAGAGATATGTATTTTTTGTACATCTGGACATGACATCTCTCTGGAATGCTACTGGGATGGTGTTCGTTCTCTTTACGATTAACTCTTCTGTGTTTGAGACCGCCTTGTACCGTATAATACACAGGTATTCCTTTCCTTCAGGGGTCGTCTTCAGTGTTATCTGCGAGCTCTTGCTCTTTAGTTTTCGGTGTTCTTGTCCACTCCGAAGTCCAAAATGTTTCCCGTTTAGGTACAGGATGGTGTTTACAAGCACTCATGGGTTCCTATCTCCCAGCTGACCACGCCTCCAGAGCTGTTCCTCCTCGTCAACACTAATAGCTTCAGCCTTCTTCACATTCAGTCCAAATCCTTTATGTGTCAGTCGTTTCATTTCTCCGTCAAGAACTTGACGGAAGTTTTCAAACATTTCTGATTGTAGAAATTCAACATTTCTTTTACAATTTGTTTTAATGTAGGACTGTATACCCATAACTATCTGAAATAACGAATTTGGAGGGTATTATAATCCATCTTTCTTTCGCACTTCCACAACAAACTTGGACATGAAATAAGCCAGGTCTTCAGAAGTCATATTTTTCAAAAGTGTTATCGGTTTGCGTTCATTACCTCTCCGATTATTTACCGCAATTGCCCAAGCTGTAAATGTGTTGTATGCCCACTTGTCACGGCGTTGTGTGTTCACAGGGATATGGTCATGATATGGGGTGGAATAACAGCAAGGAATCGAACTGAACTTGTAATTGTCCAGGTCAACCTCCCTGGTGTTCTTCGTTTAACATCGTCGCCCTGGCATTATTCTCTGCAGGACATCACGAGACCGCACATCGCCCGGATTGTACAGTTGTTTATGCAACAGAACAATGATTCATCCCCCCTGACCTGCAAATTCATCTGATCTATCTCAATTTGAGCTGATATTACAGCCCTACAGCGACATATGCATTGTAAGAGCTGACCGAGATACTAAAGAGGATTTCGAAGAAGATTCCCCAAGTGTTAATGACACGTCTTTTTTGTTGGTAAGGCTTCGATTTACAATGATTCAAAAGGTTGACATACCTTAAATTAAGGTAAATTCCTCTCTTGCCCCTTGTTTCGTTGACCCCAAGGGACGCTGACGTTCATTAAGAGGAGCAGCTGAAAGAATCTGCAACACATAATGGTCTAACCTTAATGATGCTTTATCCTGTAATAGTTTTAAATCGACTGAATAAAACCGTAACATGACTAACTGCACAGATTCCCTTAGATCAATTATATTGGCGCAGTTGATGATAATTTTGGGAATCAAAAGGCAGGATAATTTTATTAGTATTGATGATTGATTAATGATGTTAGATTTCAAAGTTATTAGTATACTTCAATTAAATGTCAAAAGAGAACCTTATTAGCATATTTTAATTTTTGATCCATAACTTTTGACCAGCCACCACTGGACTTGGTACCTTATCGTGGTGTGGTGGTTTGCGTGCTTCAGAGACCCCGAGAGCTATGCCAGCCGGAGCTTATATGCTCCTGGTAGGGACACCCAAGCTGGACAGGTCGACGGGTAGAAGCCAGACCAAATCTGAGTCCTTCTAAAACCTGCTTTCTATCTCTCACTGTGCCTTTCTTTCCGTCTTTTCCCTCATCCTGTCGATCCCTTTCTCCCTTATCTGTCCACTCTCTTTTGGATGCTTGTCACCCACGTGTTTAATAACTGAAATATTGTTCAAAGCACGTTAAACCCCAACTCACTCACTCACTCACTCACTTTTGACCAAAACGTTTACTTTGTCATGTTTCTAATTAACGCAATGAGAAAGAAAAAATAGAGCCATGGGCTCTGTAGCTCATCAGACTTTTGATAGAAATAGGTGTTGTGGTTTAGACCATGGGGTCATGGGCAGTGTAGGAAAGATAGCCTGTCCCAACGTCCGAGTTATTCACAATCAAATAAAAAAGGCCCATTGCCCATTTGGGGTCAAGGGGTCACCGAACCTACAATTCAGAATCCCCATTGTCCAAGGAGTCTACACACAACTATTAAGCTATCAAGACCTTTTGGAACTGGAGAAGAAGATGTAAGTAGGATTTTAAGGTTTTGACCCCTGTGACCCCATTTGGGGTCAAGTGGTCACCAAACCTACAATTTAGAATCCCCAGTGTCCAAGGAATCTTAACACAATTTTTCAGCTCTCTAGACCTTTTGGAACTAGGGAAAAAGATTAAATTAGGTTTTTTAGGTTTTGACCCCTGTGACCCCATTTGGGGTCATGGGGTCACCAAACCTACAATTTAGAATCTCCAGTGCCCAAGGAGTCTACACACAACTATTCAACTCTCTGGACCTTTTGGAACTAGGGATAAAGATTAAATTAGGGTTTTTAGGTTTTGACCCCTGTGACCCCATTTGGGGTCATGGGGTCACCAAACCTACAATTTAGAATCTCCAGTGCCCAAGGAGTCTACACACAACTATTCAGCTCTCTGGACCTTTTGGAACTAGGGAAAAAGATTAAATTAGGTTTTGACCCCTGTGACCCCATTTGGGGTCATGGGGTCACCAAACCTACAATTTAGAATCCACGTTGGCCAAGGAGTCTACACACACCTTTTCAGCTCTCTAGACCTTTTGGAACTGGAGAAGAAGATGAAATTAGGTTTTTCAGGTTTTGACCCCTGTGACCCCATTTGGGGTCATGGGGTCACCAAACCTACAATTTAGAATCTCCAGTGCCCAAGGAGTCTACACACAACTTTTCAGCTCTCTGGACCTTTTGGAACTGGAGAAGAAGATTAAAATAGATTTTTAAGTTTTTGACCCTTGTGACCTCATTTGGGGTCATGGGGTCACGAAATCTACAATTTAGAATCCCCATTTGTCAAGGAGTATGCACATAAAATTTCAGCTCTCTAGAGTCATTGGTTCTGGAGAAGAAGTCGAAAAAGTGAAAAGTTTACAGATGGACGGATGGACGGACGCCGGACGCCTTGCCACGCCATAAGCCCATCGGGTCTTTCATACCTGATGAGCTAAAAAGTAATTGAACGTGTTTGTGGTTCCATTTGAAGTAATTGTCATCAAAGGTGTTCATTATGCTTCACATTATGTTTTTCACATTCCAGTATTTCGTGTTTGTCCCAAAGACAACATTTTTTGCGCTAACATGTAGTTATCAATCTGAATTTAGTTATCTGAAACGTTGACTCTTCAGTTTAGATAAAGTATAATATATAATTTTACACTTTCCTGTTTTACCTTATAACAATGCAAATAACAATTACCGTTCTAATAGCTTTTGCAAAAAAAAGACTAATTATTCATTGACCAAAGCACGCAAATCAAATGATATGTGTCATTGGGATACATATCAAGTTCATATATTGCTATTAGGTTTGGTCATTGATAACGAAATCTATGCATATGTCACCTTTCGGCTTATTAATTGATCGTATTATTGACTTCCTTGCAGATGAAAGACACTGATGCATTGATTAAAGAATGTGATGTGTTCTCAGTTGCTGTTTGCCGATTATATGCTGTTGTTTAGATAAGAATGATGTCAGGTTAAAAAGAATATTGGACAATTGATCAGTTCAGTGTTATAAGTGGAAGTAGAGGTTTCAGGAAATAACTTAGGTAGTATTATTTGATCGCGGTTATGGAATAATAAACGATTTTATTTCTTTATAATTATTTCATTTCAACAGTTTTTCTCTCTTACAGCCTATTTTGTCAGCTAAAAAAATGTCATGTCACGATACAGACTCCCCCCCCCCCCCAAAAAGATTGATTTTGGACCAGTCATAACTCATAATACATAAACGCCTTCACAGTCATCCAACAACATTTGCATTATCAATAAACTCATCAAGTAAAAAAACTATAAAAGAAAAATAGGTACCAATCTAACGTCACTGTTGTGCTAGTCTTTGATTAATTGGGAGTGATTAGTCTGTCCTTCTTCAAGCCAATACATTACTTTGTATACTTAGCAGACGTAGGTCTCACCATAATGTGTATTGACACTCTGCTTCTGAAGATAATTTAAAGTTATCTTATGTCATTGTTTGGATTGCACAAAACAGTGCCTTGTCAAATGTATTACATATTATTTGTAATAGTTGTTGTAAGTTATGATTAATTAAAGATGTGATTATGTAAGAAAGGAAGGTATGTATACAAGAATAACATATGATATATAAAATATCTTAAGTTTCTACATTGTATTGTAAATAACACCTGAAGCTCATAATTTGAAAATAAACGGAAACATTACCCGAATGCAAATTCCTCTATATATAGGTATATTATCATCACATATCACTTCGTTTTAAGAACAATTGTGGATGCCAGTATTCTTATTTATTTAGATGAAAATAAATCTGCTTAATTGAAAGACAAACGAGAATATTTTTCTAGACCTAGATGATACTATGTTTTTTAAGATGCCTAGTGCAATACCTCATTCATCAACCAATACCATGTTAGTATTTTTTGTTTCTAAATGTACTAGGTTTGCTCAACATTGTTTTGGTTTGAAATTCACATCAATTTAAATCATTTGCACATTACTGTTCCTCCTAGGAGCATTTTAATGAAAGAAAAGCACATGTATCAATCAATCTTTAATCTTAAAAAGTAATGATTGTTGAGACGCCAATTACTGTATCGGCATCAGCATCGACTTCTTATTAAAAATCGATTTTACAGTCGTTTTAAAAGACGTAAACACGATCTTTATTTGCTTACTTAGAAAAGAAATAAAATAAACTGTGGTATCAATTGAATAATCATGGATCGCAAAACATTTTCTTCTCTATTGTTACGGATTTCTCGTATGAGAACAAAGTCGGTCGATGTAACCTTCGTATTTGATCACAAACATTTATCAACTGCCTGAAATTGCTGACAAAGAAGGAAATATTAAACCTGTATCAATACATTATTAGTTTTTCAAATGAACAGAATATTACCATGAATTCTATGTACATGTATCATAAAGAAAGTCCGTCATGTTTTCTTTGTTGCTCAAAATAAAAGCTAAATTGAATCTAAATGATTTGCGTGTTCCTTTAAAGGAAGAGCTCTAGCGGCCATTTACAAAAGAGCATCAGCGCATGTACAACAAACAAGAAGGAACAAATACTTTCTCCAAAAGGTTGTACTGTCAATGTGTCGATTTGATCCTACGCCAGGTGACAATAGTTCTGTGCGTTGATTACGAAAGATATACTCATATATTTCACAAATGTATATTTCTTACTTTACTAAAGCAGTTAGACAGCGCATTACTGTAGATTAGCTGTCTCGAGTTCCCTAAGTCTTCTGTGCAATTTAAGGCTTTTAAAGTGACATTCCTACTAGCTTTGGATCACAAAAACAAGTGTACTGGTTGTGTTAGCAACAGTTCGAATTCATCTGTTTTTTCCATAAAAGGCCATGAACATGACCAACCTGCAATAGTCGGACTCTGAAATAGGTAAAAAGAACAACGATGACACACTCAAAAAGTACAAAATGATACACTATGCAATGAAATATATGTGTTTTAATTAAACCCCAACAGCCGGCAGTTTTGAAGGGTCAGCAGCACGGGGTTGTTTTCAGATAAATAATGTGATCTCCTGAAAACAGAAATGGATGATACCAAATGTAAAACAATATTTCTTTAATCAGACTTAGTCCGATAACGTACGCATATTTATTTAATCCATTCTAATCCATATCCTTGCCTCAAATAATTAAAAGGTGTTCCATAGATATAGTCGCAATCGGTTTTTTGAATGATACTTTTATTTACGAGTACGGATGAAGGAGTTGAGTAAAGCTATGTTTGATACCCTGAAGATTATTCTGTTGGCAGAACCTTATATTTGTTGGGGAGACTTTGAAGAATCAAAATTGTCGAATAAGCGCGCTACTGCCCCTTTTAAGTCCTCAAAATCTTAAAGAGTTTTGCGCGCGGGTTCGACCTCGCCCTCGCTCTTGGACGAGTTTCTTGCACCTAGCTCATGAATTCCCTGAGACCAGATCCTGCTCATATAGCTTTCAAATCTGCACAGGTAAGACCTCATGAGATAGATACATTTAACACACACCTGAAGTGCCATCAAAACCATTCCAAGTAATAGATTCATAATTATTCAAACTCTTCATTATGATTTAATCAGGTCCAAGAAAGAGGGAAATGCAGACGATAGAAATATATTCAGCTCCAAAGTTTCTTGCAACAATCCGTAAATGTTCGAGTAAGTTACCATTGTGTTTGTTGTTTGATATCAAAACGTTAACCCATTACTACACTCAATGTTGCCTCAGTTGCGAATTACATCGTATGGCCATTAGTTTATTACACAGAGACGTTTGATCAAAATTAGAATGTCATGAAATTTTTAAATCTACAGACGATGTTCTTCCACGCATGATAACGGCATCAAATTAGATTTCTATTTCATGTTTTAGCAATTAGGTACAGTGTCGAGATATTCATTGAAAACGGCATTTTAATTGGCTCAAATACGAAGTTTCTCGTAAAAATAAATAGCATGATGCAGATGGTAATTTAATAATCAAACTTCAATTTTCAAACCTTATCGATTCCTTTGTATTATTGTGACAAAATGAGATCTGAATGTTTTTCGATATTCGAGTTGATAGATATTACCATAACATTAGATAAATCGCAGATGTTTAAAGTATTTCATATATTTTCATCAACGAATACGATTGCTAAATGTTCTCTCATGCTCCGCTTTCTTGGAATCCATTGGGAGACCGATTGAGAGGAATTTCTAGTTATTTGAAGTAGGTCGATCAGACCTGACACAGAACAAATTACCAGGGAGATGAATCATTCAACTGAACGTTTTCATATCTCACAACCGTTTTATAAGGCATTTTCACAACAACATTATTACTGTAAGATTTGTTGAATCTTCTTAATCTTGACTTAAGATTCTTGAATAAATATGGTACATGTCATGGTGGTTTTACAATATATGATATATGTATATACAGAAGCAAACAGTTCATTACAAATACAACATATGTAATTTTTGCAGAAAACTGATTTATTCAACATATAAGTCACTGGGCAAATCTGTATATACAATCGCCAAAAGGTCATTACAAATATAACAATTGCAAAATGCAGAACATTGAATCATAGTCAATCAATAAGTCATTTTGCAAATCTGCCTGTTGAATTTATAAATTCGTGCACTCATGTTAAAAGTTCCATTTTTTCGGTAGCGAAACAATGTATATTTCCGAATAAAACTATTTTTACATCAAAACTGCTATGAAAGTAAAACATATTAAAACATTATAAAGAGGACATATGGAGAAAAAGTGAGTTGAGTCCTCATACCGATGGCCAGGTGGGTGATTGTGATATGAATCATTCACACTTGTGTGCATATAAGTCGCTGTATTCGAGTCTTAGACGAGTATGTATTATTTGACAAAATCTCCTGCCATAATTTAGGTCAAAACTTCTGTATGTGATAGCATCTGGGAGGAGAGCATTTTTGAAAGTCAATAAAGATGGCGAATTTCTATGTTCTATCATCAATGAGTTCCAAAGTTTAACAGTGTCAAAAAAAATGTTCAAAACGTTTAAATGTTCCATTTGTTAAATTGTTATTCTGGAAGTTCTTTTAGATCATTGTTTATTATAGTGATTAATTTTGTAATAATGTGTGCTCATTCCATAGATATAAATTTCGAAAATAAGTATCATAGAGTTATGAAAAAAAGATTTAATATAAATTTGTAATAATAATTGAGCTATATATATGTTGTCATTTTAAAAAATCTGGACAAGGTACGCATTTAATACTGTAATACAGAATTCATTAGACTAAAAAATAACATCCACCTTACTAATGGTCATGCCACTTTCAACACAAAATTATTAATCTTTCACATATCTTTACACTCAGACATTTCTATTTTCTTTGATGATGTTCTGCTCGATGTTACATGTTAAGTTTTTAAAATGCGGTCATCATATGTTATAATTATAGGCGTGCAAGTGACTACTCGGATCCGTAAAGGAGAACAGTGACTGTGGTTGACAAATGTTCGAATGTACAGGGTAGATAAGAATAAGAGTTATAGTTTTTAAATGAAAGGGACTGTAACACTGCTTAGCTATCAAAAGCAACTATGTGCCATGAATAATACAAATTTACGAACCTTTATAGGCCAAAATATGACCCAATTATCCGAAGTGGTTAGAAACGCCGCCCCGTAGTGAGCAAAAACTGTATGGAGGTCATTTCAAAGTGAACTCCTGAAAATGATTCCCATGGTTTAACCAAACAATGAACACTCATTCTTGTACATAATTTTCAAAAGGTAGAGGTGTTTTACTGTTGGTGGCTATCATTTTCAAATACTTAACAGCGACAATTCTGAGCGAAAAACGGCCCTTTTAAGGCAGTGTTGGGTTCTTTTTTAAACTCTTTGATCACTTTATTATTTGCAGTTATAGACAGACAACAGAAACATACATGTTTTCAAAATGATACTCTTAAACAATACCAATTTTGTGATGGTAATTGTAACGTTTAGTCAATAAGACACACAAGGTCGTGTAGAACTAAGACTTTAAAAATTTCTTTAATTTGAATAATGAAGAAAAAAACACTTTAAAATGACAAATATTAACTAAACTTATTATATCAACTTTAATTTAATAAAACACATGGTTACACGTAAAAACGCAATGGCAAAGGTAACTGGACTCTATGGACAGTTAGTTAACCAGAAACTTGATTCTATTACAAAACGTTGTTCGGAAACAAAACCACTTTGGCATTAGCCATAGTAATTAACCGTCTGTCTGGAAGCCTTATCTCGTCTGGCATGGGTTGACCCTAATCTGGGTATCGAAGTTGACCATATGGAATAAGTATATTACGGATCGTTGTTGTTTAAACAATCCAGCAGACAAAGATCGAAGGCAATTTTCTACAGGTGACTTGATATGCTTTAGGATATGTATATAATCCCAGTGGCCATTTCACAAAGTCTGGCAGATTTGACCATAGCAATTAATTCGTCTGACTGTATGGTTGTAGGGTTTATTGGTAATGACATACGCGTATATACACGTATTCAAGGGAGTTAAACAGACGTCTCAGATTACAAGGCATTAACAGTTTCTTGGACCAGTTATCCACTTAATCAGCAAGAAGCCGTCGTTTAAAAGACGATTAACCTCACGATCGGTGTTGCTACTATACGTATCTCTTTCAATCCTGCTTAGGAAACGAGCTAACGATGGCTCAAAATAAACAATAAAGAGGATTAACGTATGTTCAACTTCGAAACTCTTGGTTAAGTATGAAGAATACAGTCTCTTAACGAATCAAGCGTGTGGAGAGGAGAGATTATTGGTATACTTCAATGGCATGGTCGGTGTCACAAAAATTTATTCATGTGGGCTTGAATAAGGACTGTTTTCTACTACAAATGAGTACTGACAATAGCACTCAAAAAGATATGGTTATTACTGTTAAATACGTAACTCATTTTTAATCATTTTTGTTTCTTCTCAAATGCAACGTTTTAATCCTTATTGGTTTTCAGACATTTGATTGTGAATACCATACTAAGTATTTACGGATATTATATATTACAATATTGATGAAAATACGACGGGACGCTGTTTAAAAAAGAGAAAAGATGAGACGATATTTTGTTTCAAATCAAAATTAAATTTAATCTTCATACATATGTGAATACGGTTCCAATGTATGTGAAAAAGATATTAAACACTTTAATATATGGAAATGTCAAGTCAAATAAGATAAGTTCCTTGAGAGTAAATATGACAATTACTGAAGGTAATCATAACTTGAGAACATTTTAAAATTTGGTATTGGACTCCTTATTAAAGTTATAAAAATACAATTTAAAAGTCTTTGAACATGTTTTGGCAATAATGAAAAATTTCAGGATAAATAATTATATGATAACCAGGCTGTTATTGTGCTGCTGTAATGGTAAACGCTGGTCGATCAAAATAAGACTCTTCAAATGAAATCCAGCATTGATCATTTAATCTAAGTTATATTCGACTTAATGCTTTATACTGCTTGGATCAATGATTAGTGCTAAGCATGCCATATTTGCATCCTTCGAATGTATTTTGGTATATATTGATTCAACAGCGTTGTATCTCATGAGTTGCACATAGACGACCAGTAGATCCATTACACATTTTAAGTGTATCTTGAACGTATTCTGAGATTACGTGGCATTTTATCGACTTTTATCCCTGATTTCCTATTTTGGAGATATAAAGTAACAAATGTTCGATACGTTTCTTCGATTGGCACTATAAATCTTTTATGGTTTTATCTGAGGTTTTAGACAATTCCTGTAGTTGCGTTTAATATCCTTGTGGATTGAATGATACATATCTAAAGTACTCGTCATTATCGTTGCTGTATACATCTTTGTATACAATCTGAAAATGTAACTTATTTATTTCATTGTTTTTTTTATATCGATGTATTATTTACTATCTACTATCTGTAATCAATTCAGTCATTCTTTTGAGGAATATGGGATTGACTATCGTAAGCGTGTTTACAGTTTTTTGCGACTGATTCAAATTAAACCCACTTTATTTATCCTTTTGAGGAAAAGTAAACCAAGCAACAACATAAGTAATGCACATTAATTTTAGCTTGATTTTGTTTTTGTTCATTTGGTCTATAAACAAAGTGCAACATTTACAGTGTTTCTGCTTGTGTTGCGCATAGTCATTTCAGTTGATATTTATAAATGCTTTTAGTTGTCCTTTTAATTTATTTTAAAATAAACCCGGTTTATCATGCCATTTGCGCAAAAGTAGAGACCTATTGATTTGATGATGCCTTTGTAGTATGTTAGCAGACTAATATTAATTATGGATATATTCATTAGTGACGCAACTATAAATATTTGCTTTTCATTAATGCATATTGTTTCATATGGTTTTGTTATTGTGTTCAAATTACATATCAAGCAGTTGAACTATATGCATGTACTTGTAAAACAATATTATAGGCATGTGGTCTCGGCAATGGACCTCCTCATTGAAGACATGAGTGTGGATCGGTTAACCATTTCATGACTACATATGTTACGAACAATCTGGGATATATCACAATCTGCAGATTGTTCGAACAATCTGCAGATTGTTTGCTCACAATCTAGGAATTCCTAGATTGTTTAAACAATCTGCAGATTGTGCGACCTGAACAATCTGGGAATGATCACAATCTGGGAATTTGTGTTTTAGTAGTATTTTCATCATTATAAAATGGGAATAATTTAGCTTGTTAAAGTTTTTCTATTTAGCAAGTATAAGGATCGATTCCTGGATTGTGATGAGCAATCAGCTTGTCTCTTTCTCAAAATGAGGGGGTATGGGGGCCGATTCCCAGATTGTGAAGGACATTCAGCTCGTCTTTATGTCAATCTTAGGGGATGTAAGGGTTGACTCCTAGATTGTGAAGGGCTCATAGCTCACCTTTATTTAAACTGAAAGGATATATAGGAGTCGATTCTCAGATTGTGAAGGGCTCACATTTCGCCTATATGTCAAACTGACGGAGTATCGGGATCGATTCTCAGATTGTGAAGGGCTCATAGCTCGTCTTTATGTCAAACTGAGGGGATATAGGGGCCGTTTCCCAGATTGTGAAGGGCTCACAGCTCACCTTTATTTAAACTGAGAGGGTATAGCAGTCGATTCTTAGATTGTGAAGGGCTCACAGATCGGCTTTATGTTAAACTGAGGCAGCATAGGGGTCAACTCTCAGATTGTGATGGGCTCACATCTCGCCTATATGTCAAACTGACGGAGTAAAGGGATCGTTTCTCAGATTGTGAAGGGCTCATAGCTCGTCTTTATGTCAAACTGAGGGAGTATAGGGGCCGATTCCTAGATTGTGAAGGGCTCACGACTCGCCTATATGTCAAACTGACGGAGTATAAGGATCGATTTCTAGATTGTGAAGGGCTCAAAGCTCGCCTATAAATCAAACTGACGGAGTATAGAGGTCGATTCTCAGATTGTGAAAAGCTCACAACTCGCCTATATGTCAAACTGAGAGGGTATAGCAGTCGATTCTTAGATTGTGAAGGGCTCACAGCTCGCCTATAAATCAAACTGACGCAGTATAGGAGCCGATTCCTAGATTGTTAAGGGCTCATAGCGAACCTTTATTTAAACTGACAAAATATAGGGGAATATAGGTGAGCTATGAGCCTTCTCAATCTGAGAATCGACCCTTATACTCCGACAGTTTGAGTTAAAGGCGAGCGTTGAGCCCTTCACAATCTAGGAATCGGCCCCTATATTCCCTTAATTTCATATAATGACGATATCTGAGCTCTTCCCAATCTTGGAATCGGCCCCTATACTGCCTCAGTTTGACATAAAAGCGTGCTGTGAGCCCTTCACAATCTGAGAATCGACGCTTATACTCCGTCAGTTTGAGTTAAAGGCGAGCTATGAGCCCTTCACAATCTAAGAATCGACCCATATACTCCCTCAGTTTGATTTATAGGCGGGCTATGAGACCATCACAATCTGAGATTCGACTGCTATACCCTCTCAGTTTAAATAAAGGTGAGCTATGATCCTTCACAATCTGAGAATAGTTTCCTATACTCCGTCAGTTTGAGATATCTATAGGCGCGAGGTCAGCCCTTCACAATCTAGGAATCGGCCCCTATATTCCCTCAGTTTCATATAATGACGATATCTGAGCCCTTCACAATCTAGGAATCGTCCCCTATACTCCCTCTGTTTGACATAAAAACGAGCTGTGAGCCCTTCTCAATCTGAGAATACATCCCTATACTCCCTCAGTTTGACATATAGGCGCGCTGTGAGCCCTCCACAATCTAGGAATCGGACCCTATACTCCCTCAGTTTGACATATAGGCGAAATGTGAGCCCTTCACAATCTGAGAATCGACTCCTGTATACCCTCTCAGTTTCATATATAGGTGAGCTGTAAGCCCTTGACCCCTACTTTCTGTCAGTTTAGGATGCGCTATGAGCCCTTAACAATCTAGGAATCGGCCCCTATACTGCGTCAGTTTGATTTATAGGCGAGTTGTGAGCCCTTCACAATCTAAGAATCGACTGCTATACCCTCTCAGTTTCACATAATGACGATATCTGAGCCCTTCGCAATCCGAGAATCGACCTCTACACCTCTCAATTTGATATAGTGACGAACTGTAAGCCCTTCACAATCTAGGAATTGATCCCTATACTCCGTCAGTTTGATAGATGGGCGAGCCATGAACCTGTCACAATCTATTACTTGACAACTGTTCTCCACCATTTGGATGCACACACAAATAAAAACCTAAATAAACCAAACAATTCTCATTTTATAATGCAAGATGTACTACAAACAAGCAAAGTCCCAGATTGTGATAATTCCCAGATTGTTCAGGTCTCACAATCTGCAGATTGTTTAAACAATCTAGGAATGAAAACAATTCCTAGATTGTTCGAACAATCTGCAGATTGTGAGCGAACAATCTGCAGATTGTGATCATTCCCAGATTGCACGGAACACATACATGTATGTAGGTAATGTGATAGTTGGCAAAGCTATTTTCTGCCCCACTTTGAAAATGTGATTATGGCAAAATACTAAGTATCAAACAGCTCTATTAACGAAGTACAAGTGGGTATCTGATGAAGGTTGTGTTGGATCTGCCCTGCTAGCCTAGCTTCAACCAGGTTAATAATCCAAGGATAAGGATGATTCATTCATACCCTCGTTATTATCAAGATGACTCCTGACTGTATGCTTACGTTATACTTTTGTTTAAGATATCTTTAAACCTTATTAAATACAACCTGAAGCTCCTATGAGATTATGTTTTATGTATTTGATCCTGGACAGTATGCAATGTCAAAGGTTTCTATTTTGTAACAATAAAAAAATATTTTCACAAAGGGTCATTTATCGTCATTGTTTGTGAGTAGAAACATAATATGCCATGTTAATCTCAACAAAGAGATCAAGGTTACACACACCCACACACAACTGCACGAATTCGTAAAATATTGATTTCATCAATACAAATACTATCCAAACACAACGTAGTAACACAAATAAGTATGTCACTTTGCTTATGGTTCTAATATCCATGAAACGATCGTCTAGGAGCATAATTGCATTTCATTTTAAGCTTCCATTTTTAACAATGTGTTTTAAAGGGGCAGTAGCACCTTTTTGTCAGATTTATTTCTTCAAAGTTCCCCCCCCCCCCCCCCCAAAAATTAGCTTGTGACAAATCTGTTATCTTTATGGTCAAAGCACCGCATTACACTAACCAATCAACTGTATTTGTAGAAGACATAATCAAGGATCGAGCAAGCCCACAAACCGCCCTTTTGTGTGAACACCTCTTAATCATTTGAGGCAGGAAAATGCTTTTCAATAACTTAACCAATCATGGTACGTTCATTTGAAAACTTATTCTTATTGTCTTGTAATTGGAAACATTGATTTTCGCTTTCGTGAGCTCAATTTCTTTCTTTAAAAGATAAGATACAGTCATTTACATGCTCAATAACACAAATTAATTGGCGATTAGAAACGCTCTGACCTGTGTTTGCCGATGAAAATGAACATTGAAACCCAAAAAAAAACCCATAGACGTGTTGACATATTAACATTTAGAAATGAAACAACGATTATGATTCAGGAATAATTTGATAATTTGAAATAATAACATATTTCGTAAAATACTTAAAGTTTAACCAGTAGAAACAAATCTGGTTTTTTAATCAAGTTGATCAATAAAATCGTTTCTGAAATGATTTAAAACGATTTACACGATTCATATGAATATATCCGAACATATGAAAATGCATATAAACATTATTATATTCTGATATCATAGTTTTCCAAATTCAACAATGGATAAACTATGTGTGTATTTAAACTAAAATGAATAGTAATTCATGAATTATGGATACCTGCCCCTATATAATGGAAATGTAAAATGAAGACGCATATCGGCTATACAACAATGTAAGTTTACAGTGCAAAATCTAATTGTAAATATATATTAGTGAGATCAGTTAACTTTTCAAGATCTTATTTTGAGCAGTCAGTTCATATTGTTAAACGGTAAGAGGAACCACCAATCTGCCGCTAGAGAAATATATATATATTTTGTAATATGAGAGAGATAAACTGATCTAAAGTAACATTTGAAATGCAGGTCGTAGGTAGGAGATCTTCATAAGGCTCCCACTACTTGAAGAAGGTTAAGTCAAATCAAGACTTTCAGCTAAGCGCTTTCTCTTATGCTAGCTGCACATCAAGCAATCTATCGCCCAGTGGCTGCAGGGAGCTTCACAGCTTGTCTGCCCGCCTATAGGAGCAACACAGCGATCTGGGCATGCCTTATGTGACGTCACAGTCACGTGACAGTTGTTATTGATTCACATGCAGGATAGTTCAGCCAGTTCGCCTGTGACCACGGTGGCATTATCATGGAGAAAATTTCGTAAACTTGTCAAAGGATTTGGCTTTGCTTTACCTATCTTTGGTGGACAGACATTTAACTGTGACACTCCATGGAGCTCTGCTGTCATATTTGGAATGTGTTGTTTCGATTTGGATTGGCGTCTCGACATTTATTGTTAACATGACTGGAAAGTATTTCAAAACTTTTTTCCAACAGGATTTAAAGGCTAGCCATTAATTTTTGTCTTAGGAAAATCTCTAATTTAAGAAGATATTTTCATAGAGCGAAAAGTGTTTTGGCAGGGGTTTTGAAGGACACGCAAAGTTTTTACATCTGTGAAAACTTGAAGATTTTTAGACTTGGGAGTTGGGACAATGTCGCTGTTGACATGTGTGCCATAAGGGACATGTAAGGTTCTTAGAGGTATTTTCGTATAAATGAACGGACTGTATGCAGAGCCCTGAAGATTTCCCCTGTGCTTTAGCCTGAAGACAGCTCTAATACGAGCAAAAGTTGTGATTGTGACATACTGGATTGAAAAATACGACGGCTCAGACGAAGGTCAGCGAAAGAAGGAATATATATGAGCCAGTAATGAATATATTTTCTGTGTTGTCACTTATCTATCAGCATTGATAAACTGGAACGTTAGAAAAAGAATAATCAATTGACTAGGCCTTCAAGCAAATAGTTATGATATTCTTGTTTATAACTTTGATGAACTTCATATTTTTCGACTAATTGATGGTTTGAATTTCTTGATAAATTAAATCTTGATGGAAGTATGTAATGATGTGTGAGTCTTCAGAGTAAATAAATCTGCCGTATCCGAACCATCATGTCGCCGCTCAATCTGTCGTTAATGCTGAATTTGACGTTAAATAACGCAAACGTCTCGGTAGATAATCAAGCCTATGACGTTCCAACTGGCCTTATAATCCTTCTAGCCTTTCTGTATGGCTCTATATCACTACTTGCTGTAATAGGAAACGGACTGGTTATCCTTGTGATTGTCCGAAACCGTCGCATGCATACTGTTACCAACATCTTCATCGCCAATCTTGCCGTTGCCGACGTCATCATTGGTCTTTTCAGCATTCCATTCCAGTTTCAAGCAGCGTTACTTCAACGTTGGGTTCTAGCAAACTTTATGTGCTCCTTGGCTCCCTTTGTTCAGGTGATATCAGTCAATGTAAGCATCATCACTCTTAGCGTAATAGCAGTGGACAGGTATATTGCAGTGCTACACCCGTTCAAAGCCGGGTGCTCAAAACGCTCAGCAGCAATCATAATCACGGCCATATGGTGGTTCTCGATACTCTCCGGGTTACCAAATGTGTTGTTCTATCGAGTGAAGTCAGAAGAAGTGGATGGTCGGTTTATCCCATTGTGCCAGTTCGTGGTTCCCAGACTATTGACTGACGCCTTCATATTCTACTATAACTTATACATGGTTCTCGTGCAATATTTTGTGCCTCTTCTGATAATCAGTTTCTGCTATTTCCGGATTGGATGTCATATTTGGGGTGCACGAGCACCCGGAAATACTAACCCGACTGAAGACATTAGAAGCAGGAACAAACGAAAGGTAAATCTTTGATTATTTTTTAAATGTCAGAAGTAATTACGAAAATTTTAATTCTTTTCATTCATTCTAAACGATAATACACACAAATCTTAATAAGATAAATTAATATCTTGTAAGTTTTTCTTACACAAATATTTCTCATTGAAACGTGCGCCTTGTGGCTTTCGCGAAAAGTATCTTTCAAATGGAGTTGGGAATGAAATGAAGCAACCAAAACTGTCTAGTTTAACATCAAATGATCGATGGAAAAGAGATTACCTTTTGATAAGGTACATTTTTAATTTCGTCTACATTTGTAGTGTAAACTGCTTCTACACACATTCAAAGAATCAATTTCTGTAAGAGATAGCGGGTAAACATAAAGCTCTTTGTTGAAATTGTATGAAAGAGGAAACAGCCTGTACAATGTAAAATCGCCTCAGGACGTTGAAAGGTATAGATCGAATATTAATGCATTGATCGACTGCATCTTTTATTGTACCCACATAAAGCACATTGTAAAATATTGTCTGCTTTTTTTTATTGGGTGATAGATGTAGTATCTTTGTATTGTATAATTTCAAAGAGTAAATATCTGCCCGCATGTATCAAAGTTTTGTAATGGTAACCCTACGTATTCCAGATCAAATATAACAATTATTCATAAAGAAATCTTTAAATCCAACCCACGCGTACACAACGGATCAGACAGATCGACAAGCTTTACCTTGCTAATTCGATTCATTGGAATAAGTTAGGACTCAGAGCTAGTTCACAAATTAACACTTAAAACCGGCAATTAAAGACGAGCAATACCTCTTTCAAATCATATATACCATATTTGCCGGTTGTATTAATGAGTTTCAAAATCTTCCAAATAGTGAACACTTGTAACCCAAAAAGTCCGTCGAAATCGAAAATGATTAAAATCTAAATCGATTCATACCATTATATTCACCTAACTGTATACAATAGACACGTGACTACTATATCAAAACTGCCTTAAAGAATATTGTGATATGGGATTCAAACTCAGAAATTTGTATATAAAAACAATTTATCCACGAAGGAAAGGAGCCGTTTCTATTAAAGTCAACTTTATTTACCGAATTTGGACATAAAGGAAAGAACGTCAAAATCACCTTTCAGATCTAATCATTAGTCCATATGTATGTTTCGGTGAATGGATAAGAAATATGGCACGTTAACTATGTATCATTGCTGCTACCGTAGAATTGTGCATATATTCTAAATATCAAGAAATTAGTATGTCATGCATCAATAGACAATCATTAAACTTTAAGATCTATACATTATAGAATAATCAAAGAATACATTTTATAAATAAGTTATGGTATTAACATAACAAGTAGTTTTAAAACTGATAAAGCTGCAGTGAGACAAAATCAGACGTTACATTCGGCAAGTCGAATGGCAGTGAAATTATGGCAAAGATGTGCATTGTTTTTCTCAAACTGATTTGTCTATGGAAAGCAATTCCTTTCCACTAAAGGGATCATTAAAATAGAGTATTTGACACATGATTTTTATCTAAAAGTCGCTTTAATCCATAAAGAGGAGTTATTAAGCGCGAAAGGGTGAATGGAATACGTCATGATATGCCTTGCTTCATATAAATCATTCATTAACATTCAAAACACTAAATAAAACTTTCGGTTTCAACTAACTGTCCTGTCTTTAAATTAAGTATCAGACTGATCGTTTCACCTGTCATCACAGTTCAAATGAAGTGAATTTTACAGTTATTGAGAAACCTGGTTAAGGTAAATGTGCCTCGGTCATACTGGCCTCGGCTCCATGCATTATGAGAAGAAATCGAGGCATACCTCGACATTATCTATTTGTATAGCAATACTGTTAAACATGACAAATCAAATGCTAAATCTAATTATCAACCTCTCATTTGATAGATGTTAGGTTAAGAAAGCATGAAAATTTACATTTGCAAGAATGGATAGTACTATGGTATAAACAGCAAATCAATTTTAACGTGCGTAACAAGTCAAGGCATTTACATCTAGCACCTGTCAACATCATGTCAAGACAAAATACACGCATATAAAACTCATAAAAGTACCATAGGACCGAGGTTTGCGTTTGATCCTAGCTTACAAAATGAAGACATAATTATTGTTTGATGAGGACATTATTTTCTGTAGATTTCTCTTGTGGTAACATTAACTAGTCTTCGTTTTGGACAGCAGAGTTAAGTACTGCATAAATCCTCTACTTAGACTACAAGTGCATCCCAAGGTGCGCAATCTGAGGATGCCACATACTTACAGAAGTTGCTGTAAAGGTTAAAGTGTGTTCATTATATTTTAGTAACTATCATCTCTCAGTAGGCCTTCTGTAACTTGTTTTCTCTGGAATGTGGAACAAAGTTTCTAATTTGAATTTTAAGTTTTACGGAGAGAATCCCAAATTGTAAAAACAACAAAAACAAACCAGTTTATTGCTTACAGTAACTTTATCGATTTAAACAACAATATAGCAATTCGAAAATACAAATACGGTATCAGTTGTCTCATTTTTTTATATCCTCGGAGTTGATGTAAGCGGCGTGGGTTTTGTTCGAAACATCAACGATAATAAGCAAAACTTAGAACATTGGTATCAAATGTATTTAATTTGCGTATAAAATGTTGCCTCCTCTTGTGTTGAAACGTCATCATTAAGACCAGATCAAAGCGAAGGCTTTCAGTAATCTTTAAAACTAAATAAACTTTTGCTTGAAAATTCTTTGCTTCCTCATCATGTTATTTTCAGAAGGGGAATCATGATTAGTTTAACCATCTGTCAATCTGGTTAGGCAAAGTTGATTTCAAAATCTTAGATTCAATAACCATTCATTATTTTCAATGATTTTTGTATAACCTGAAAATAATACGTACACGGTGAAATGAATTGTCCCCAAAGTGTACTGGAGTCATTCCATTAGGAATTAATATCTTCCCTTGACTGATTAAGGAATATGATAAGGTTTCATTACTGTACATGTATCTCTTAAAGACTAGCCACGAAATCTGACACTTTTCTTAAGAAGCTATAATTTAACCAGTGGTTGAGATCGATTGATGAACATCTAATGATATACTAGCGAAACGTTCCTTTCGGAAACAAGGCTCCCGTTATTCGTATTAATCTTTGATGACAAATGCTTTCGACAATATTTGTACGACGAGTGCGAATAGGCAAAGACAATATAGATCGAAATATGGAGATGAAAGGATTAAACATATATTGATGAATACAACCATTGAGACATTCCCCTTATATATAAAAGAACGAAAAGATAAAACAATTCCAAATAAGGAGATGAATGATTAATTATAGATGGATTCACTTAATGTTAACAATAACGCATCGTCCTGACATAATAGCTTACTCCACCACTGTGATATGATCCAGTCTTTCTTCCTTCTGCAGATTCATCATCAGGATAACTAGTTCGCACGATCGTGTATTGACTAAAAAGATGGAAAGGTTAACCTTGACAAAAACATTTCATATTTCAAAAATATTCATAGATTGTATGAATGAATAGCTTTTATGACTACGGACCCCTTATGAACTCTGACCTCGTTTGTTCAACATTAATGAAGTTCAACATAATGCTGGAACAGTTGTAACTATGAGGACACGGTGACTTATTAGATATGTGTAACCATGTCTCTCGTTTATCATTTTATTACTCAAAACTCTCAAGCATGATCTGGCAAAGGCTATAAGGTTATATAAATGCATTAAAATCGTCAAAAGTTTCGTGAGGTCATCATAACTCCGGATCCAAAGCAAACGTTGAAATGGAAATAAATTTTGGAATCCAAATGTTCATCAAGAAATATGATGTGTTTTAACGACCAAGTAAAATTCCCCACGAGTTAACAAGCCCTTTAAGTTCGGAAACTCATAAGACCTATATACTCACCTGCTACTATCAAAATCTTGAAAAGCAAATAATTATGAAGTGTTCCAGTTTACTGTGTCGTCCGAAACTTGACTTGTTATTTAACAAGTTAATTCCTTCAACAATTTACAAGCCCTTTAAGAACTCCCCAACTCTTCGTGTTTATATTCATATACTCACGATGTTAGAACTAGTGATGTAAGAATGTAAATACAAAATGCAAATATAGTGCGAATCTTTTCGGGACGTGAATTGTATAAATCCAACATGATTCTTAGTTCCATATCCTGGGCTTGCACAGGCCCTTTAAGTGATCGCCAATCTTGACCTATGGCTGTATCTTGGTATTCGGTTGGCAGCATGCCAGCTCAGTCATTCTACCATTCCACGAGGAGATTATTAAGCGTCCAGGTTTGCTGTCGACGTTGACATATGTGTCCATCGAGGTCATCAATTAATTCATATTGGGGGTAGGATCATCTGATCCGGAAGATTTTCATATAGGAAGTCCAAATAGTGGATAAAGGCAAAGCTTGTTTACTTTCTTTTTTCTCTGCTGTGTAAATATATATGAACTATTAAGGCATAATTTTGGTTTAAGACATTTATATATCAGTTTATTGTTTAGGAGTTATCATAGAGTGTAGATATAATATATAAGCATATCGGTTAATAGATGGTAATGCCACTTCATAGCATTATTGCTGAATTATAAAGAATTTATGTAATCTATTTTCATTACAAAGAGATTCGGCTCAAAGTGATATCTATTCCATCTGTAAAAATACTCGACAAGTATGCAAACATACATCATTTCAAATCGTTTTATCTTACTTCAAAAAAGGTTTTATTGCATAACAAATAACCAATACACGTCTGCTTTTCGTGATAAAAACACCCGATGTGATATATTTTAAATATAAGACAATTCAACTCATGTTCAAACTGATCAACAACGACTTACTTTTAAGTGTTTATAAAGTCATACTTCTCTTTGGGGTACAGTGGATAATGAAATGTAATGTAATAATTGTAGCAGATCACTGGTTATACATGTAGTTTCAAAATTTTTAATTATGGGCCTAGTTGGTATAGGATAAAAAGAGTACCCTTTTCACATCTTCATTTAACACAAATTATTCACTAGCTGGAGTATCCGTTTTCCTGAAATGTTTTGTTCCATTTCAACATCATCGAAGTGAGTGTCCCATAAAAAACCGTGTGCGTTTTTACTTAAGGTTAAAACTTAAAATATGTTTCGAATTATATTTCAAACATGGTATGCCAAACATTCCCATTTATTTTATGTTTGATCGCGGTACACCAAACATGAAGCTTCAGTGAATAGAGGGAAGAGAATATAATATGATACATATCTCTGCTTTTTGATGGCACCCTCTTTAAGATATACCTTCTGATAAGATTGTTTTTTAAGAGACCCAGTTTAAAGATATATTGTAGCTAAATTACTGTTTTATCAAATGTTTTGCTTTTTTAGTTACACCTAATCGATTGCAGCGTACAACAGGCCATAACGTTACCAAATAACATTAAAGACAAAGACAACTCGTTTCAAATCTTAAAATCTATTTTATTTGAAATTAGCACCTCTGGTGTAAAGTGAACTCTTCACTTAACAACAGCCATGAAATCAACTCTTGTCCTTTGAAATGGTTTTCACAAAATGAAATATGCACCAGGCTTAAGTAATTATTTGATTGGACAAGTCACACTTTTCTTTGACACTTCATATTTGCTAAACTAAAATCTTTATTAAGTACATTGTTTTTATATCAGTAAATTAAAACAACTGGCACATTAAGTGAAACAGCAATCGATCCATTAAAGGTTGGATGATCCGGGAGTTCTTTGCTATCGCAAAAAAGCTTCAAAGATGAAAATTGCTACAGCCTAAAAGCTTTTTAACGGATCACGAATTCGACGCTATCGATGGGTAGTGATGATATATGATAGGACTTTAAAATGTTGAGAACATCGTCACGTAACGGTTTAATAGCTACTTTTGCAGGTCAAGTGTGATAGACTAAAGTATGCCAAGAATGGTAGTTTACACGTAAAAGTGATTGAAACGTTAGTTAATTCTACCCTTAAATTGATGTTACTATTCAACAAAAAATCAAGATATGCAGGTTAAAAGTTCAACCGATTAATAGGAGGAAAACAAAATCATGGCAAACACAATAGACAGTAATAAGCCCATCATTACCTTTACGCAAATTTAACGGTTTCGGTGACGGTATCAAACGTCAATTTTGTTTTGTAAAAGAACTCTTGTCGTGTCAGTCTTAATTTGTACAATGAATACATGTTGCCGGAAACAGTATCCTAGCATCTTACGCCAATGGCCCAGATTTAAATCCCGGCAAAGACACAACACATTATTTCACGGGCCTCATACGATATGAACCCCTGGGTAAAGAAACTTCATCCATTGTACTCAGTCCACCAAGCTGATAAAATGAGTACCTTAAAAAGCAGGATGAACGAACCTACATCGTCGCTAAGAGCGCCAAATACATTTGTAGCTGTTTTCGAAGTAAAATAACTTCAAGTATAACATAAGTACCTAGAAAAATTAAGCGCCATGTAAATATCCACACTTATGTCATGATACTCAATTAGTCAATCAACACGTCTGGAGTAAAATTTCTGTTAAAAATCCTTCTTTCGGATTGTCTACTTCTGTATGCATAGTATTGATTATTTTCACATTGATGCACTTAATATACAATGCTTTAAGTTATAGAAACTTTGTATTGCTTCATATTGAAATGTGGTACAAGGGATTCTTAAGTATTTGTATGTCTTCATGTATTTGAATAATGATCAAGGGTCCACGAGATTCTAATGTATATTGCCCTAAAGCCTTGAGTATTATCTGTAAGAACTCTAAAATTCACCGTCCATTTTGTGTAGTTCTAAAAGGTTCTGGCTACATCAGATAACTGATGATAAATTCACTTTTCAGAACTCTGAAGCTTATGGTATCTAAATCATATGAATATGCCAAAACATGTTGCATATTTCAATCTCCTTGTTCTCGAGATTATATACATGTATGTGCAGTATCATTAGTTTGGCGTAATGCATAAACTTGTATAATATCAATATATAAGCTAATGCACATTTTAGCTTGTATAATGTATATCACGTACCAAGTGCATAAATGTGACTGTGGCATTCTTTGTAGCTAATGGATATTATAAGTATTGTTTTTGATTTACTAGAAATACATATCATTTCAGCCGCATGAACTTAAATACCCAGTGATATAATGCAAACAAACTACATTAGTAGTCGTGGTTTGGAAATTGTACTTGAGTAACCCCAGAAACTGCATATAAATTTCGTTGCCAAAATGGATGCAACACTGTAGTTAAGCGTTTTATCCTTCCAATGTGATTTCAGAATAACGAAAAATCATGTATTATCGATCACACGCCTTCGGATATGGGATGATTTAGTTCGATTTTAGAGACTCCAAGTGTCACGTAAAATATTTTTCGTGTGAACGTTGCCTTAACAGGAAACAAATTAGGTCCCAAGGTTGAGTGCAAGAAGTAGGCGTAGTTTACTTGGAAGTCCGAAAGAGGCACCTAAGTCTGTTAGTGTTTCCATTAAAGGTCTTCTAATAGTAAAGAGCCACGTTTCGATCTAAAGCATGACCGGTAAGTGGTTTCCAGGCAGACACACAATCTGTGTCCTCTTTCCACTCAGTGGTCTTTCTCGACACATTTTCAACACACTGTGAACACACAAACGCACACGGTCATTTCCTAAAGCAGGCTAATGCAAACAGTGTTATGAGTGGATTTCTCCTCCTAATTTATTTTCTGTCGATTGAACAAACTCGCTGACATTTCCCTATGTTTCAAATAATACCTACGTATTTACATATTGCCCTTTCGTAATTTGAACAAAAGCACGCTCAACCACTAAAGATATATGTGTTTGCCTTCTGCCATTTGGTACTTGGATTAATACATTGTTTGACTTCTGCATTTGCGGACTTTGCGTCTAAGTAAATGCTAGTAGTTCGAAAGCTATTGTGTGAGAAAAATTTAAACACGTACATATATGAATGTGCTCTCTGCTCTTTGGTAATCGGATATTACCATTGTTCAACATCTGAGTGTTAAATAAATCATATTAAATAAAGTATTTGAAAGTCACTCAGGCGTTTCATTGGATTGATACAACGTTAATTTTTCATTCGCTTAATTATGACTTAATTGAAAGTGAATTATGCCCCACCGAAAGCAATGTTCCAAGTAATTTGATATTGGAATAGCTAGGATGGCAGAGAAGTGATGCCTCGAAATCGATTCTTAGGTACTTTATGATTGATCAACTTCATCCTTGATCTACCCACTTCATCCTCAAGACAAATTGGTTCGATCCTTTACACAATATCCTCAGTGGGTCCTATCTGAAATAAATTCATACTCATATGTACTTTCTTTGAATCTTATTGTGACATAATTAACTAACGAAAAGGCATTTTACAGATGATTGAGATGTGTAGCTTGGTAAGGTACTCGAAACAATAATTCAGCTAGTTAAATGAATCAATACTTGGACATGGACCAAGCAGAAACCGTACTAGTGACAGATGTATAAAAATATGCTCAAAACGTCAGCAACTCTCCTTTAGGCAACAAAGTACTTTTTCTATTTTAAAAGCCCCGCAAAAAGAGTGTTAGTACAAACAATCCCTGTCTGATTATATATTCAGAGTTGATTCAATTTACAAATCATAAGTCCAATTCATGAACAGCATGTTCAAGTTGTCGTGATAACCGTTTTTGTAACAGAATCTTTCCTGAAATGACAAATGAAAGCTACCATTACTGAGTTGGCTTTGAAATTATCCGTTTAAAACGTTACAGCGATGCTTTTATACGTTTAAGTTAAATAAACGCTAACTTAGTTAAAATGCTTGATTTGTTTCTTATTCCTTTGTTGTCGTTATAGGCTCAAATGTTCTGAAATCCTTAAAAGCGAACTCTATATTGTTTTTTTAGAATCGTTTTAGGCTTAGGAATAATCCATATCCCTGTGAAATCAAAATGTTAGACCAAAATTTTGCGGTTGGTTACTTAATCATGCGTTAACGTATATAGCAGGATATTTATCCCTTTAAAACTCAATTAAAGCTAAGATAATTG
The DNA here is from genome assembly GCA_921293015.1 of Phorcus lineatus. Lineage (NCBI taxonomy): Eukaryota > Metazoa > Mollusca > Gastropoda > Trochida > Trochidae > Phorcus > Phorcus lineatus. Next base: position 24,650,350 of record OV121097.1, on the reverse strand, counting down.
ACAAAGGAAAGCACTGAATAATTTACCAGACTGGGGATTATATTGGTTGACTGTTTCAATGGACGCAGAAAAACTTACACTTCCTAACAAACCTGTTTTTGTTACTTATTCATGCGTTGACATACAACGAGAAGAGCTAGACCTAGAAAACTTAATATAAGTTAAGATTTAAGGGAGTAAACAAACGTTCAGGTAATCACCACGTTCGATATGTTATTAATTCAAGCGTTAGCATAAACGATAGTAAAACACCCATTTGCGTTACGTTCCCTGTAGATTTGCTCTAGTGTAAATGGATTTTTCTCACTAGCCACTTTCAACAGGGAACAAGCGTGTTATCTCTCTTGTAATACACATTCCTTGTGTAATGTAAAATTCTGGCAGACACTTAGAAAGACACAAAATCCGGTCTTTTAACTATCTAAAGTCATTGAATGGCTACATTCTCTTTAAAGTTAACATCTTGAATCTGCAAAGTACAGACCATTACGAATCATGGTGTGAAATAATTAATGCTAAATTTTATTCGATGCGAGAGTTGCTTGTAGAAGACAAGTTATTGATGTTTTTAGGCGAAATCGAAATGCGTGGCTTCTGTACCGAAACGTCAAGGGCTATTCTGTCTTTCATATGTTATTTACCATGATATATATAACAAAATATGTGATGCGGTTTCCATTCATGCAAGTGCTATTTCATTCATTGATTATGTACCTGAAATAACTCAAACCTGGTATTTATAGTATGACTTGTGAATTCTAATTATTCTTATAGTCTATTTAATTCATATTCTATTTAATGTAGTTTTGTGTTACTGCTCACACGTGTAGCTAATGCCTTGTAGCGAAACTTTTCATAGCTGTACTCTCTCTCTCTCTCTCTCTCTCTCTCTCTCTCTCTCTCTCTCTCTCTCTCTCTCTCTCTCTCTCTCTCTCTCTCTCTATCTCTCTCTCTCTCTCTCTCTCTCTCTCTCTCTCTCTATCTCTCTCTCTCTCTCTTCTCTCTCTCTCTTCTCTCTCTCTCTCTCTCTCTCTCTCTCAATGTGACGCACTGATTAACTTCCTCTCCTTCATTGAGATTGACTGTATTGAAGTGTAAAACTTTCTTCGTGTGTTTAAGTAATACTGTTTCTGTCAAAAACGTATACGGGTAATACGTTTAAAAGAAGTTACTTGCTACCATCTGTCTACAACCCAGAGCACGGGGGGTTTCCTTGTTGTTTGATATTAGATTATCTATACTATATAGCTGTTCAACTGTTTTATATCTTTGGCAAAAGCTCCGTAATCACCGTGAATGCTTCATTACAGTTTTGTCTGCAGAGCTTCCGAGGCTATGTAATCGTCGTTTGAAGCCGGTCGTCCTGCCTGTTATCAATTAAAACATTTACCGGTTACATCTCTTGAAAGTCATAAAGCAGCCATGCAGACATTTACAGTTATAACTGTGTGCCTTTAAGTCTTTGGTTCTTCACGAACCAGTTCTGTAGCACACTGTAACTTTAAGCGCGAGTTCAATATTTTCAGCTGAATACAGCTGTAGGGTTGAAGTTTTCGCCATGTACAACCAACCTTCTGTGTTCATTCAAGCAACAAGGAATCTGTTATCTATTATCTGTATGTGTAAGTTTTATAGCAGTAATGCTCTCCTTACCGATGCTTTATTGAAGTGGTTGAGTGTTTCCATCGTTAAAAGCCTCAATGTCCTTCAGTTATCATCGTTGAGCTTTCTACCAGTTAGTATGTTGATATCGGACAGCTGGACATCGGCGAATAGAAAATAAAATGTTGATACCTTCGAGTAAGTTATGGTTTCGTGGTATCTGCTCATTTCAAGTTTTGTTAAAGTTCTTGGTGTGAGAAACCTTATACCGCCTTTCGACGACTTTGGCGGCATCAAAGTCTTCTTTGTCATTTGGACATTTTTACCATTATGTTTAAGGGTATTTTATATATAAGGATATTTTAGTTACAAAGAAATAGCTTGAAGCTAACTGTAGATCTTTGTTCTGTTCAAAGATGTAATAATGGATGCCTTTGAACAGTTAATGATACAAAGGAAATGTGTTAAGACGGGCCTGCTGATACCTTCTGTATCTAATCATTACAATGTAGAATTGGTATGATCTGCAGTATATAAATATAATTACCCAAGGATGTACAAATGCGAGTCCTTAGAAAGTGTTATTTCATTAGGAAACAACACTTTTATGTTTTGTTTTATGCCTGAGATATGCTAAGATATCATTGCCGATGTTTCATAGCAGAAATCATGATACAAGACAGATAGCTAAAATAATCTTTCTGTGTTCAGCCGTATAAAAGTGTAATAGTGAATAACAGTTAATGATATTTTATCAGTGTCTTTCGATACGTCACACGCCCTGCTATATATGATTACTAGCCAAGTCATACATACGCCACCATAAGTCTTAACACAGATTTATGTTTCCTGCACATTGCTGCATAATCTTTTTTATTGACTTTTTTGTCCCGGAGATAGTTAAATAGATAAAAGTGTCTTCTTTTATCAAATATGTCAACACGAGTTGATAAAAGTTACAAATATTCGATGCTTGCAGAATATTTTTTATACTTTATCGAGTCAACGATATCTGTAGACACGAGGGTTAGACTTTTTTATTATCCAACACCGGACTGGATGATTAAGTGTTATCAACTGTTTAATCTCTGATTAACACATCGATTGCGGTAACGTATAGCGGTAAGATCAACCCGTGTTCAGCAAATACTATCGTAGCTGATCGACTGTAATCCTGAAATTTATAACACTAATTTAACTCAGTGCATTACTTTTAAGTTTGTTGTCAGAGTAGTAGTAGCCACCTCGCATCAAAAGACTGACACTCGCACCAGTAGTTTGCTTGTGTGTCCTCATATCCGCGTCAAATGTCATAACAAAGCCTCTAAATCTTTATCTTACGTCAGCTATAGCATGCAAGGAAGCGATAACGACAATGTTAAGGACATAAATCTTGAATGTGCCAACTTTGCAGTTGATTCTCGTAGATCCTTCACCTAAACATGTCGCTATGAAATAAAGTTTTAAGACAAAGGTTTCCTGGTTCACTGAAAGAAACTAAATATGTTAGCTCTGACGGATTACCATGACCTCCATATTTTCATTTTATTTAATGGTTACAAAATATAGTGTTCTATTTCTTCACACTATCAATATTTAACACTTCTGCCTTCAACATTACTGAAATTCTGATTGAACTAAAGCTCACTTTCCGATTACTGTATACATCTACCTGATAAAGACTGTTTCCGAGTTTGTAAATTAGGACCAGTCTCTGTTGCTCAAGTTGTTAAGTTGTGTCTTCTGCCTCATATCTATTCTGTGTTAGTGTCGTCAATACTTCAACCATCTTGTTTGACTTGACCACGCAATCACATGGCTTTGGCTTGTGTATTACTCGCTCTATTGCCCTTAATCTGTTCATGTCTCCGCACTGGCGCTCGGTGAGTGACAAGACGATTTGAAGTTCTGTGATTCGTTTATTCTTTGGCTTCATCTCTATTGCTGCATCCGAGAGGTGGAGTACTCTGTCTGCTCCGAGTCACTTCATCTTCCCATCTACACGTCTAATACTCCACACTTCTTTGTTGTTTGTCCTCTAACACTTACCCTGTCTCACACTCTTCCTTTGTGATTGACTAGATGGCGAGCTTGATTTTTCTTCATTGGCTTCAGATAGAAAATAGAGGCCATCGCCTGCACCCTGTTAATTCTTGTGACTGACACTTGCGTCAGTTAGCTTGTATAGTCCAGTCTATAATATTGCTCTCTCGCTCTCTATAAACCTTTGAATCCTCGTGATTGACCAACTCTGCCAAGTTCATTTTGTTGGATTCTTTGTCATCCTTTGTATTTTTCCACTTGTATTGCAATATTGCAAAGCTGGGAATTAAGGATACCATTACCAAAACAATACACAATATGTATAAACACAGTAGATAATTGAATCCTCGTGATTGACCAAATCAGCCAAGTTCATTTTGTTATATTCTTTGTCATCCTTTTTATTTTCCCACTTGTATTTCAATATTGCAAAGCAGGGAATCAAGGATATCATTACCAACAGAATACATAGTATGTATAATCACAGTAGATAAAACTTTAAATTTACAGTATTTTTAATTTGGTCAACGTTTGAACCATACAATAGTCGCAATGTAATTATGATCAAAATTTCAAACAAGAAAAAGAGTATTGTTAAATTCATGTATCATAAACTAACAATAAAACCATTGTAATTTGATAAATGACAAATGAACGTTAATCTGTGTGTAAAAGGTGTGTAAAAGTTTTTATCTATTTTGAATTCGCCTCTACCGATTTCCTGTTATAATGTTGATGATGGAAATTGGTTAATGTAGGATTCATTGGTTTGTTAATTCGATTTTGATAGGTAAGCTTGAATACACCCTCAGCGTTTCTGTATTCATCAGTTCTTATTTAAATTTGTTCTCATGAATGTAAAGTTTACAATGACTTTTGCTATTTTCTAGACTTGATCGTTTCGACTACGCACTCGATTCAATTACTGGTTCTTTAGCCCTTATCTCTGTTCTTGTCTCTAAACATTGGAGCTCCGTGATTGACTACATGACGCCAGATTTCTCATCTTCTAAGATACTTCAGTAAAAAGTGAATTTCCCTTAAAACGTCTCATTCAAATTCTATTCATGCTGCAGCCTTCTCATCTTTAAGCAGTTTGTTTGACGAGCATGGTTTCTGTTTTCTGTCATATTTACTGTCACATTTTGTCGTCATTGTTGCCGCACTGTCGCTAGATAATTGAGTTTGTTCCGGTAACTTGACTTTTAGATTGATAAAAAAAAGTAATATGTCATATCGCCGGTGTCGTCGTAAAACTGTGTTCTCTTTCTGGTCTCAGTTATGCATCATGCGAGCTCCTTGCATCACCGCTTTCCTGGATAGATGTATTATACATTACTAATTGTGTAATGAATATTTTCTTTATTACTCAGTGATGAATTGCAAATTATGATTTATACATCCCTTCAGTGTTCGATCGCAAAGTTGTTTTGAGTACAAGTAGAAAGTTAAATCGTCACCACTGTGATAGGAAAGTCGCGTGAGTAGTTTCTGTTTTATGGTAGCATTCAATCATATCTTTTCCCGCGGCACAGATTGACTTCAGTGTAGTTTTCATGACACTTGATCGACAAGGGCATGGTAGTCCGACTTTAACGCTCCTTCGTTCTCAATATGTGGCTTCCCCCGTAAAGCATTTTCAACTTCTTCTCTTCTTTGCGAGTTATGAGGTTTGGTTCATCAAGCGACTGTTTCGCGCCTTATTACTCAAATCGTTTCATATTCTGTTTATTATCAAAGACGAAAATAAAATGAAATAATCAATATCAACATCTAAGCATGGGCGGGTCGTCATATGCGAACTGTGACGTAAAAGCGTTGTTTTCGACATGAAGTACCAATGTCTTGCCTTACTGTATTGCATGGCAAAATATGAACCCCAATATAATAGCCTCTACGGTAAATCTTACGGTGCGATGCAATTCGCGGTCATTTCCTGTCCATAGGTCACAGGGACATCAGCTTCGAGCTGAATGCTTTAGATTTTAAAAGACCGATGCATTAGCGCATATCAATTAAATGAGCGAATTTTAGATCAAAATAAGATATGCAAGAATATGCAAGACACTTGCAAGTTTTTGTTTTCATTCATCCATTCCGTATATCAAAATCAATAATTTTTTTACCTTATTTTGACTTATATCAACACCAAAATATAATTACACAACTCCTTGTTGCGTATTGGAGAGAATATAACAAGGTTACTTCTTTTGAAAGGGTTGTGCATTTCTCATGAAGTACCATAATAAAGATAAGGGCACACTAAACAGTACCGTCTTATCTTGGACTACCTCGTTGAAATGAGGCATACGGAAAGCTCTTCACCTCCAAGGGTCATTACGGTATCTCAAGGTAGATACACAGGTCAGGTTTATTCAAGGAAGCTGTTAGTTCACTCTGAGTTGTAACTGAATGATAACCCCCTGCAGATTCATGATTGCATGAGTGTCTTTTCCTGACAATCTGTCCATCGGATCTTTTTAAGATTGGAACATTAGCTTTTTATGACAGTATAATTTTCTACGTAGCCTACGGTTAAAGGCAGTTGATCTTGGAGGAGCAATAATAGCAATTGTGGCGGAGCTTGTAGACTTGTGCTTGTAAGGGCAAAGGAAGCTATTACTGCTTATCCAGACTTCTTTATGACCAATAAACTTTTTAAGAAATTATAATTATAGTCTTTGAAGGGCATTTAAAAGTGGCATGCGTAAGACCAGCACAATTTTCTGGAAAACAACTTCTTTAATGTAAAAGTCAAGACGTTCTTTTTAAATGCTTACGCCTTCATCACGTCATCCCATCTAGTAAAGGAGTAAGCATATCCTTCGAAATGTCTGAATTGTCAAAATAAAGAAGTTGTTATCCAGAATACCTGTGGGTTTTTTAAATTTTATTTGATTTTGATTTTTTAAAGGAGTTAAAAATTAATTGCAATTTTTTTCATATTGCCGGAATAAAAAGTAAGAAAAGAATAAGTATTGAGAAACGTTAACATAAAGACGATTTTGTTGTTTTCTTTGATATTCAGTCAAGTAGTAGTCAAGGAAGTTGTATGACGTTAAAGCAAGTGTGGTAGCGCTGTCTATAACAAGAGTTAACATAAGAAATGATAAGAATGTTGAAGTTGACATCGGAAGGAATAGCAGAAGGCTCACAGCAGATGATCTAGGAAGAACTTCTTTTTATTGGTCATGGATTTTTTTATCTATGAAGAGCCGTTTTGAAAACCCCTTGCAGTGGTTTAGGATTTATTAAGATTTGTAAAATAAATCCAGATAATAGCTTTTCGAGTTTCTTCCTGAGAGAGCTGGCCTTTTCAGATTTTTGTTGAATAACCTGTGTTATTTTTTGCAGTTTTATGGCATGTGAATACGTCAAGGAGCCTTAGGCTATTAAGGGAGGAAAATCAAACGCCTGTAGGGATTAACACGAACATTCAAATATTTTTACTAGCAACTGCAAAATTGTCATATTTAGACCGAGTGCTGATTGGTTACTAGTTTATGATTCTATCATTGACAGTATTATACATACAGGTTCGAGTAATAAACTGTTTGAAAAATTATTCCAGCTTTAAAATCTGTTTTGGTTAGTTAGGCCTCGATAAAACGTTTGATGTTATGAAGTCACAACATTTGACGCCAAATGTACGACGTTTTGAAAAATGTTATTGGAAAAAGGGATTCACGGAATGAAGGCGTAATAATATAAGGTAATGGCAGTCAAACAAAGGCAAACATCATTTCACATTTTGTTATTTGATTATGTTATCAGCACGCCAAGAATAAGTGTTGAACATGGAAGGTCACTGTACGCTGGAATGAAAATGTAGTCACTATTTGCATTTTCCTGACATTTGAACAATCCTAAGAGTGCTATATTTAGCCCAGTGGATTGGTTCGCGGATGCGTCCAAACGTTACAACCAAAGCCAAAAATTCCACTTCCGTCAAACTGCGTAATCGTGTTGTCAAAGCATTCGCAACACCGATTTGTTCTGAGAAAAACAATTCGACGTACATGTAACATACCGGAATCGTTGTCGTGAATAGGATATTCCACCAAGTAGGTCATTTATCGTCCCTGTTTTGAGCAATTTAGAATTGTAAATGGGAATTGCAAATAATAACATTGAACCTTAAAAACTTTTGGAAAGATTGTTTAAGTGATGAATCATAATTTCATCTGAAATGGAGAGATAGGAAATAACATATCTTTGTGATGTTTACCATCGACAAAAATGGACATCTTGCAACCAATAACAAACGCTTGGTCTACAGATTTTGTTGAGGCAATGCGAATTGCAATATCAAGCAGTGGTCCTCAGTGGAAAAAGAGTTCATCCACGTCTTAAAGTGTCCATCAGTGTCCGATTTTTACAACGGAGGCAACTGTTTCAGCTTACGCTTGTTCACAAGCAGCATGCGTATTAGTAGAATGAATCGCAGGTGACTTTACGTCATTTATGGACCAATAAGAACACAAACACAACAAAACAACGTGTTAGCTAATTCATTGTTTATGGACATATGAACTATCACCTCTTAACATTTAAATTGAAATATATTTGTGCTCTTTGAAAGAGTGTAAAATGTATATTCGGCTTTTTTCTTTATCAATCCATATAAATGCTTTGGCTTTTCTACTTGCCAATTTTGCCTTTGTATTGAATAACATAAGGTTATTTACATGCGACTCTCAAAAAGTAGTTTTTATATAAATGTTGTTTTGAAATATGACATGATTCCATCAATCTCTCGATATCGTCAATATTTATACGTTATGGGATGAATTTATATTCATTACTGCACTCGAGGCACTGCAGCAATTCAACAATACCATATTTCTACAATTCAAAGTATCATAAATGTCATACCAGTTATGCAGGATGAAGTTACATTACAACGATCAACAAGTTTCCATTATTTGTCCAAACTGGTTTAGCTAAAATCAAAATATATTCCTAAATCGAAGTTTAACAATTACAGAAAAAGCACATCGGTTTTGTATAGTTGAAATTCGACGGACGAACACGTGCGTCATTTAGTTAAACTTAAATTAGGAAAATCATCTAAAGCAGTCGAAGTTACTCGTTGAAAGTGTTTGATAGATTATATATGTCATTTAGGCTCGTATCAAAGCTAAACAATATGTGCTGAAATTTACGGAGTGGCTCTTTATACTTTCAAGAACCAAAGGAGACAAATCGAAGTTGATTTAAAGTAAAAACTCATTTCTCTGAATTGGATTGTACATTGTATTGGATGTCCTTATTCATTTCATCCTTATGAGGATCACCATCATTTCAAAACCTTTCCATGATTTCCACTTGCATATGGGTCAATTCATAGATTCCTAAACGTACATTACCTTGATGCAACGAATTCCGCGCCTAAAAGCCTAATATAATTTTGCGACGTTTTTTTAGAACCAAAGGGAAACAATGTTTTTAATTTTAATTAACGAATTTTAATACTTTGCCTTGTTCATAACCCTGTAACCAGTTTTACTCAGTTGCACCATCGACAAGACATGTGTATGTCTACTATTGATATTTCTACGCAAAATGACATATTACATAGATTTACAATATCTGTTTATTTTCAATGAACTGTCATGTCTTTCCAAGCTTATAACTCATTGCCCAAGCATAATTCATGATTCATGACCGCCTCAAAACTAACTTCAGCTTGACCTTTTCTTCTAAATCCTTCTGACACATGATTAAATATAGTCCGTCGGTCCAATTTAGTTACTTTGCCGCCCTCACGGGTCAGTTTCCTTTAAGCGTGACCACGTCTCGGTCGATACTTAAGGGGAGGGGGGTGGGGCGGTGATTGGAGGGATGAAAAACCTGCGATACACAAGAAGCTCCCAGACCTTGGTATTTCAGACAAAGACAGACAATATGACTCCTGATTTCATGGTTATACATGTCTAGTCTTAACCATTGTAAATTCGTCACGCTTAGAGGATATATAGGTATTTTGAGGGAAAGGTTAACGAAATTAGATAAACATATTTTATCTACGAATAAAACTGATACTCTGGAATGAGACTAACGCTTAGTCTCTGAAATAACTCGAAGTCATAACTTTTTAATTGTGTTAAATGAAAGAATGTTATCTTAGAGAAATGATGCTCCTATCCAAATCTAGACTTGCTTTTCGGGAGATTTTATTAAGTGCCTAGGTCAGTATGAGGTTGACTATTATGAACTATAGCCTGTGGATCAGAATTACAAAAGGAGGATGAGATTTTCTTGATAACAACATTTTTATTGTGAAATTAATTAATCCCTATCTTTCATCAGGTTGGATGTAGGGAATATGAAATGGGGTACATAAATACCGTAACAAGAAAGCATTAAACAATAGTGAAGAAAACATATGATGCTTTGAGGTAAAAACATGAGGTTAGGATACAGGTGAATAGAAAACAAACAAAGGCCTGTAGGCTTTATTGAAATCGTTAGGGGGGGGGGGATCTTTTCATCGACATATTCTTAAGTGATCATTATGGTCTTCAAAGTCTTTTTCATACCCCTTCATTGTGGCAATAGATATGTGTTTGTCAGTCGGGAGATTGATTAATAAGGAGTAAGGAATAGACACGGGAATGGTGGTTTTGGCGGAAGTTTACGAGGTGGTAGGGAATTGGCGAGGAAGGGGGTGGGGGAGGAGGTTAATTAGGGGGTGTGAAGGTAACACAGAGGGCATTCTCTCACTCAGGTGCTGTATATTTACTGTTAGGTAAGATAACGGCCGTCAGCTGCCTCTTCTGTCTGAGCTTGTTGAGATATCTTGACCCCCGCTGCACTTGAACCACTGACCACTGCATTTGAAGTTCATAACAACCTTGACCACGTATATCTAAGCCTCCTGTGAGTTCACAGACATAAGGGATTCATATTGAAGAATAACGAGTTTTTAAGTGAAGAGACTGTTAAGTGGGCAAAGATAAAGTGTATCGAAATATTTTGATTTCAAATGTTAATTGGCTTTCAAGATGTGTACACTGTCTTCCTAAACGAATTCAACTACTATACTTATGTCGTACGTTGAAAACCATTTCAAAGGGTCTGAACTTACGCGTCTTATTTTAATACATTTTGTATTGGAAAAAGTTGAAAATAACTATATTAGTTTCAATAATTCAAATAATGAAATTGTCAGCGCAAAAGGGATCATACAACCAAGCACAGAAGCAGCACAACTTCAAAGAATATTAAACTTTAAAATATTAAAATTACATACATTTCGTAATTTGAGCTCCCTTAAATTAGTCTTGATAAAAAAAAGCTGGAGGTTAATCTTATCATATTGACACGGTTTTCTAACAAGCTACCAAAACAACGAAAGCTGATAAACTTATACCACAATATCGTCAAACGTATGAGAAAGAAACATTTTAATTGCGAGAGCAATAATCTCTACGTATTCGCCCTAGACAGTACTTGATTTCTTACGTTACCGAATCTTTCCAGCGACTGTGGTACATTAACTCTAACGGGGAGAAGTCATGTGAAAGTTAACCTGCTGTGAGATGGAGAGACAGCCACAACAATCATGAATGTACTGTGGATTCTTCCGCAAGATCGACTCAGGACTCTCTCAAGGGATCTCGATTGTTGAGAGGTATATGCCCGATTAGCCTCCTCTCATACTTGAGAAAACTTCAACTGCTAACGTTAACTGGTATTAAATCCGAGCGAGTGCGAACTTGATTAGAGGTGTGTGGCGGCGGCTTTAAGTAATACTGTAGTTTATAGTCTACAAGTGAATTTGGTTGATTGCGACCTGCGAGAAGGGAAATGAGCTGGGAGGGGTGCGGAAGAGGGCGGAATTTCCGACAGCGATGTCCATTAATGACCTCGGGTCTCAATAAGGAGAAAAAAATCGAACTCTATTTGAGACGAGGAGCCACCTTATATCCAATTTTTCTATTCTAAATTTCGTGATAACGAAATATAATATTCATGACGATAAAGTGCAGATAAAATCGTACCAGTAATCAAAATTTTAAATAATTTGATTTATACTCGAAAATAGTTTCAACAAGTATTTGAATTTACTTAGTTGATGCTGATAAAAATAATCTGGTTGAATTTATATCGTGAGCTTTATCATATATCCCGAACTATACAATATCACATTAATGAAATATCAAACACGGAGATAAAGTCTTTATGACAGCAGTGGAATAAGCGAGTTTATTTTCATATGAAATTGTCATATTAATGCGCCTTCTTGGCAACTTTAACATTGAACCTTAATGATTGAGATCTGGTTTTCATCAGTTTGCCTTTGATCATGTCCATAGAAATGATATTAAATGTCTGTGTTGGGTCTTCAAAAGGTCGTTCACTGCATGCAAGCGCTTTGTAATATCTTGTTGTCAAAGGTAGTTAAGATATTCAATCCGAATCACTGAATCCTTCCCTTTGGTTAGTTATCTTAAATGACGAAGTAATCATTCAAATGTACAGAAAGTCACAATTTGGACTCTCTTCTACCAGAGTACACAACAGGGTGCCTTCTCTCTGCCCTTTCGTTCAAAAAATAAATTAGTAGTTGAATTATTGATATTTAACTGAATTTTCGTTTTTGATTTTCATCAAGTAAAACCCGTTTTATGAAATGCATGTTTCAAAAAGATAATAGGACGCATGGTTTTGACAAAAAGAAAAAGATAAAAGTGAACGCACATGGGGCCACTTTCCAATCTAAAATCTTTCCTTTAATTTTCGTTTTATGTTCTTTTCAAAATTCAGCATCTACACTTTCATTAAAATCCCACAGCCGTCTGAAAACAATATGAGTAGCAGTCACAAATAAATCCAATATTTATACAAGCAAGATAGGGGGAAATCTTCTATTATTGCATAAATGAATGGGGAAGCGCATATAAATTAGTTTTCCAAATACATTTTACTGTACTTAGTAAATATGCATGAAGAAATTTAACAAATTGAATCAAATACAATTTTCAAAATCCAAATGAACTGACACTCCAAAAGCACGTCCAATCACCATGACATATGTGCAGCTCACATTCCCTTGCTTTTATCAACGTCAGCTTATCACTTGAAAGAGATCTGTTCTGTACGGAAGATTGTACAGAAGGCAATCTTCCGTACATGTCTAAATGAAATAAGTCTGTAGACGTGTAGGCAGGTGGTGTTGATAGACAAGCAGTTAGCTGTTACATGGACCAGAAGATGTAGAGAAGATAACCTTGCAACTCAATACGGGTGTGCTATTGCCGCATGCGTGAATTGAATCGGAGTAGATAACATTTAATTATGATAAGATCTGTTAAAGCGAAACTAATGGTTTATGGACGAGTGAATTCACAGTTATCACTTTGCTACGTGGTTGCACGTACCTTGATTGATAACGTCGTCGGTATCCTTAATATTCTTCCTTCATGCATAAACAGACTTCGTTGGACAAGGGCGTTGGTACCCTTAAGCTTCATACGCTTCCTTTGTGTGTATATCGAGTTTTCACAATTCATATTTTATCAACCTGCTAAAGGAGCAATGAAATGTTTGCTTTAAAAATATTCATTTCTTTTCATCTCAAATGTTCCCCAAAAAACTTACTTTATGCCGAATAAATAGTCTTCAGAGGGTCATAATACATCTCATTACTCAAACCGATTATACGTACTTGTAGATAAAAGTATAAAGCAAATCCACTGGAGGCCATTTTCGCGTGAACACCCCTAAATCATTTGAACACAGGAAATAGTTTCGCATAGCTTAATCGAAAACGGCGCCATTGTTTGAGAAGGCATTTTGAAATTTTGCCTTACAATTGGATACATTTAGTTTCGTTTTCGTAAGATAACTTTATTTACCGAAAAATCATGCTACTGCCCTTTTTAATTGTCAATTAATATATAGATAATTATTTTTGCTCACAAAATCAATAAATATTATCTTTAATCGTTGTCATCTATATTGATGTAATGAACGTGTAAAGTATCTTACGTGTTGAATGATTTCTTTTTTGATACATTTAAAGTCCACTATGTACATCGAGTTTGAACAAGAGGGGCGTTTCTTTATTTTACTTATTAGATCATTCTTGAGAGCAGTATAAATACCCGTTGACAGTTAATTGTTTCAGATAAAAGAATGACTTCTGTCTCAATTCTTTGAACTTGTGGCATATGAAGAAAAAGTGGACAGCGTAGCCGACAAGGTGACGACTTGAACACGTAGGGCCTTCAAGGATATGTCTGTTAAACCTATCTGCATTCAAATCACTGCAGCAGAGCCCAAGGAGAAAGTGGATAATTTGACAATTCTTGGATGTATTCTACTTCAGATATGATCGTATATAAGCAGGAAAAAAAGGTGTAGTGTTCTGTAGGGAAAATGTGCAATAAATTGAAATTTTAATAGCTCAATTTCTGATACCGATATGAACATTCCATTCAGATTACATATCAACAAACACCACGGGAAATCAATCTAAGAATGCCAGATTCAATAAAGCTAACCAAGCCATGTTTTGCAATACAGGATATTGCTTCTAAGTGAAGGCTCTGGCAGGTGGCAGGTTCTTGATTGACTGCCGGCCTGCAGTATGCATGTTGTTGAATCAACTAGATTAAGCTGACCCTCAACACTGACCTCCCTAAGCTTAACTCTAGGTGGTAACACGTGCTTGGGCTATGTCTTTGATAAGCACTAATTGGTTTTACTATAAACAGAGGAGATTACAAGTTCAGGTTTGATTTTAACTATTCGAGATCACTTATCTCTCCATCTGCCTTCATGGATGCAAGATGAGTCAGTTACTTATCATGATGATATACGTTTACGCATAATCATTACCCATACGGTTATTCATAAGCGGTGACATATTTTTAATATGAGCACATGTGCACATACCACTTTTGCCTAGCAACGATTGTTTCAGCGCGAGTGACCATATTTTGTCGTCTGTGACGTCATAAAACCATTGTTCATGACGTCACTGTAGCGGGCCGTTGCAAGGGAAGGAGGCCGTTTTCTGAATATTTCCATGCGTTTGAAATGGAATAGAATCGGTAATAAAGAAATTATTACCCGAGGAAGTGTGTCATTTGACTTTTACGAAACTCGTGCGAATCTGTGTATAACCCTCGCTATCGCTCGGGTAATAAAAAAATTCACACTTGTTTCGTAGAAGTCATATGACACACCTCCTCGGGTAATAATCTCTATATGGGAGTTACAAAATTGTCAATATTACAAATACCTTAATAATAAATCTGACGGAAAGAAAATATGTTTTTAATAACAAGTTCTTTTTTTGTTAGTTCCTAACTGATGAAGGAAAAGCTTGTCTTCCTTATGTATATCACTTCTAAATGCGCTTCAAATATTGATAATGATAGTATAACGGTTATCTCCGATATTGTTACATTTTTAAGAAAATGAATATTAATGAGCGAAAGAAGTTAAAACCTAAACCCAAATCTAATGGAATGAACTACAAGTTGAATAAATGCAATTCATAACAATAATGTAAATTTGAAAGCAGTTGAATCTTGGAAGTTGCATTGGTGAATAAATCCTTTCTTTCAGTGACTCATTTTTTTATTGGTCAGCAAATTAAGATCATTTATAAATATCGAAAGTAATTGTAATTTAATTTATCAGGTACTAAATCAAATCTAGAGTGCTTCCAAATCGCCGAGCGAGGCGCTGGAATCAAGGCATAGATATAGGCATGTTTCGGCTTACGTGTTGGTACTTGTGGACAGAAACCAAATAAGATTATACACCGTGAGTTATGCATCCACCAATGTCCAATATGCCAACGCAGCATGTTGCCAACCAGCATACATGACAACTTTATGAATTTGAATAATTTTATTTAAATTTTAATTGCACTTAGACTATACCATGGCGAAGTACGTCATAAAAGTAGCTTTTTAACCTGGTATCGATGTTATAATCTTATTTGGTAAGTAAGAGTCGAATTCATTTCATAGAGAAACGTCGTATCCATGAACAGAAATGTTATTTGAAAAAATTGCTTTCCCTTTCAATTTGAAAAAGTGTTTCATTTTCATTGATTGATACCGCGACATATTAGGAATACGGTAGTCTCTTGTTTGTCATGTCGAGTTGTTCAGCAAATAACTTCCACAAAAGAAAGGCAATTGACCTTTTAGGTCATACTGAGAATATCGCTGTCGATTTTCTTTTCAATGAGCCCAAATTACGGGTAATTATTTTCCTCTTGACTGACGTAACGCATAATAAAGTATAGTGGAAGAACGTAATTGTTGGCATTTGAAGGACATTCTTGTATGAGAATTATTGACAGGCAAATGAAGCTCGTCGGACAGAGAGCAGTTCTGTCTCTGACGAGAATGAGCAATCAATAGCCTCTCGTTGAAAATAGATATGTCATTATATTTGTCTCAAAACATGTGCACTTTAAATATAACATATGCATGCTGAATGGTTTCTACACTTATTCTTATTGCTGTATGTTGACTTATTGATCCAAAGGCCATATCTTAATTTCATATTTAAAGACACTTTGGCATGTTTAATTTGTTAAGATGTTACCATTTTATGCTAAATATATTTTCCAAGAGGGTAATATCTCATTTGTACATATATAAATCCGAAGTCATACAATCGTAGAATTAGAAGTCACGTATCTCGCGAAAACTGCATGCAACCATTTTAGCTTGAACACCTTAGAGTTATTCAAGTTTGGTATATACATTCGCGTAGCCTAACCAAAGGTGGCAGGTTCGCAGGCAGAAATCCTTGTCTTGATTAGAAACATAAAATGTAAGTAGCAAAATTCCTGTCATGTGTCTAAACGCAGGAAAACGTGCTACGGTGTCTTTAAATGATAATATGTATCCAACAAAATGTGAACAAAATGTGGTAATATGTTTTTAAACTGATAATCAAGTAACATAAATAAGTGAAAATAGAAAATAGTAGTTGGCAATCTGCTCCTGCGTTTAATGCCTATTGATGAATTGACGTTAGGCTCGTATTATAAATCGAACTTCATTAAAATTTAAATTGGCATTGCAGGGTTTGTCTCGAAACAGAAGTGTGAAATGCGTATTATAGCGTAATCCATCTCCAATCCGACAAAAGGTGGCGCAGTGATTGCAGTGTAATAGAATCTTACATATTCCGACTGTGTAGCAAATACAAGAATGGAACATATAAAAATGCTACTAGAATAACACTACATCTCTAAAACCATAATAATAAATAATAATAAAACAATATTAATGGGTTAGACCTAGTATGTATAAATTTGTGTAACTATTGAAAGATTCAAATAAATCATCAATCTTAAAAGTAGCTAAATACATTAATTGTCTAATGAGGTAAGAATCAAATCACAATACAATGTCCAGCCTCTTTAAATTCGAATATTGAAAGTATTGTTATGTTCATGACTGTACACCAATGAAATGTGGACTAGGAACAAATCTGTTCAAGCCCAAATAAATCTTCTTCTTCTTAATCTATACAAAATATTTTTAAATGATGTACAACTTAACACTTCTAATCAACCTCGTTGCAACAATATTGTGACCAGCGAATTCCTGTCAAGAGTATTGCAACCATAAGCCTTTGGTGAGCTAAGGTGTTGGGCGTAGAATATTCTGTGTTATGACGGCCGATAGCTTGGATACCAGTCCGTCAGTGTCGGGCTGTAATTTCGTCATAAAAAGTGATTGGCTATAAACATCCCATCCAACTGGAGTTAGTGTAAAGTTTACATAAATGTTGAGGCTGATGACAAGGCTATATTAGATAAGGTTTCAAGTTTGAAATTACAAGGGCAGGAAAATGTTCATATCAGGTAGATTGCTTATGGAAATGGAGTAATTGCTTTTCAGGATTGAGCTGGAGGGTTTTTTCATCTGAAAATTCAGAAATCTTTCAAAACTTCCGTGCTCAAATCATGTATTCTACAGGATTTTCAAAATCAAGATTTAAACAATATAAGTGACACCATTATATCATTCCTGATTTGATGATACAGCATTAAATAACTTAACTGCAGACTTTCTTAAATAGTCATAAATGTACCTTAAGAGTTCATGAGTGTGGAACCCCTGTAATATGGTTTGAAAGTAATAGGTTTCTATCTATTGAGGGCCACCGGAATTTTTCTGAAGTTGAAGAAACTTGCAAAACTTCGTTACTTTATCAAATATTTTATATGCTTTTCAATAAGGTATTTAATAATATCTATTTTGATGACCTGTTTGATGATTGAAACTCAGTTGCAGATTTTTCTTGTTCATAAAACTGTACGTCAAATGTCATTGAAACGGTTAAAAAAACTTAAAATATAATGTAAAAAAGTTTTAATTACATATGGGGGCATTGATTACAGTTTCATTATAAATATGTCAAATATTGAATTCCTGGAAAGTCATTCCAAATACAACAATAGCTCGGTACCCTCCATCGCTGCTTTAATTTGTGAACAGAGGCTGGTTTAGTTTTCATTACCCTTTACATGTCTTTCAATGGAATTTTCATTAAGATATTTCTCATATAAATTACCCGCCCTTGAATCTTGTTATTAACTAATAACGCAACGAAAAGGTTTGATATCAGAACATATAAACATATGTAGGTGTTTGGTATTATAGCGCAATCGCAGTACCTTAAAGAGACACAGACTATTCTGTTGGAGTCATAAACTTTATCATGAAGAAGCATTCTTTTTATGTAAATCAACATCTTAATTCTTATCAGTTGCCGATAAACAGGTTAAAGACGTGACTTATGATCGAAATCCGGACAATGTATGGTGTGGGCCAATGTAATTTTGAAATTTATATGCATCATACCAAAACAAATAGTGATTGATAGTGTTTTGAAGGTCAGGATTTCGAGTTCTTAAGATTAATATGGCAATTTGTTTATTATCTTTTTGGGGGTATTTTTGAGATAAAGATGAAGCTTTAGAAAGGCGATTTAAACCTAACACAGGACAAGTTGTGTGTTGGCTACTATCCAGGACATATAAAGATTGTGGTTAACATACCCTGTGTCACTTTGACCTTGAAATTTCACAGGAAGGCAAGTTCATAGCTACTTGTAAAGTGCTTTTAGATAGGTTCGCAGGTCCAGTCGACTTACTAGTTTGATTAACTGACTTGAGTACGGCTGTTTCTGATGAAATGACCACAGTGTGATATAGTTTTTCATTTCGTTCCCACTCCCTCTGTGACCAATGCTAATGCATGTTTTAACAAAAAAGCTCTTGCCCACGTTAATATCATAGGTTCGTCCATTCATTCTTATATCTGCGTGGGCAGAAAAATAAAACACTGATTATCCAGCAATGACGCGGGTCACTAATCCATGGGTTCGTACTGCATTAAAAATTGTTAACATGCCTTGACATCACTTTCTTGTATCAAAAATTACATAAAACACAATGACTATTATGAAATGTTGGCTAATTTATTAATTTAACATGACATATTTGAGGTGTAGCAAATACCTTTAAGCGACAACTTTATTGAAGTTTAGACCCTTAAACGGACTTTCTTTTTATCACAACTTGTCAATCAACTATTTTAAAGGTGGCAGATCTGACAGACATAAACTATGATGGATTAGAAATTCATTTTTATTGGTTCCTTATTTATTCTTTATCTTCGTTACCAGTAATTTTCTCTCAAGAAATTGCCTTTTCCTTTTTTGAACAAATAAAGTTTATGGACAATTTCAAATTGTAAAGTTTTCTGTTTACTTCAAAACGATTTTATTGCGTAAGCAAACACTTCAAATTTGAAATTGAAGGTGCATATTTATATGCAAATTTATGTAAATTATCCAGGATTGAACATCTCAACTGTCATGACCTTTTTACCGATCGATCACAAAATTGAAATCATTCTGAGACGGCTTCATTTGCATAGAAAATATCACCGAAATTCATTAATTTTAAATATGATTGTCACTGAGAATTCAAACTTTTTAAATTAAAGAAACATTTCATGAATGTGTTTATGGTTGATGATGATTAATCATATGTTTCATAAAAACAACACTGATGTTCAGAAACGGCCAATATCTCTCGATAAAATAACACTATTTATAAAGTGTCACATCTTGGACTCAAACAACATACTACGTGCCCCTTAATAGACATTTTTTGTAGTGTTTATTTCGACTGATCACAAATTGTTCACTTGAATAATGTTTATTATTGCAGGTGGTGAAGATGCTTATCATTGTTGTGTGCCTCTTTGTGTTGTGTTGGCTGCCCCTCCAGACCTATAACCTTCTAAACATCACCTACCCAAGTGTCAATAGGTATGTACGAAATTTCACTGCTGGGAGGAATCCATAATACCACAATGGCTATACATTGCAATGAAACCTGTAAACACCGGCTTTTTACCATGGCTATGCTTGATTGGTAACCCGGCGAACTATCCGGAGTACGCCGCCGGAGATGACGAAAGCGGCGAATCACGTTATTGGCAACCGGCGTAGGCCGGAGGCGTACGCCTGATCCGCCGGTTTTAAATGACAGGCGAACCCGGCGTAAAATGGCGGACAAATATTTTCGTTACGACTATTCAACAACTTATATTTATTTTTAATTTACTTTTAACTTTTAAAAAATAACGTTAATTATGTATGATTATCAAATACTCTTCATTATTTGATGGTGACATTTTAATTCATATTTCAAAATGTTCAAAAAATATTTGTATCTTGAAGATTGAATGTATTCTGAAGACATTCTAAGCTATAATGACTACTTTCTGTGCGTAAGCCAACACACTTGATTCAACTTGATCCTGTTCCAGACCCGGCTTACGCCGGTTCCATGACCTGGCTATACGCCGCTTAAACGAATCAAGCATAGCTCATCAAACCCTGATGGCACTGCACTTAAACGCAATGTTGCATATAACCTAACCTTACTACATGTTTCGTAAGAACCTTAACTTGCCGAATCCCTAGATATTCGAAACTCAGGCCTCTTGATTCAAAAGGGAACGGAATTAGCACAATGGTATCCCGCTCCTGATACAATTATAGAAATATCATTAATATGACCTTTGTTTATAGTGAACAGAGTTCATAAATTAGTTTTTCATATACCATCATTCCTCAACAAAGAAAGTTATACATGTTCAAAATTTCCTAACAACAATTCAGTGATATGAACTTTCGTATTTTTTTTTGGAACTCACATTTACGTATTGTTAGCCTTTCACCATTTTAAGAATACGAAACTATAAGAATGTCCTATTTAATTTCAGGTATCCATATATCAACATCATTTGGCTTTGTTCCAACTGGTTTGCAATGAGTAACTCATGTTACAACCCTTTCATTTATGGACTGCTCAATGTAAGTAAAGACTGTATAATGAGTTTGGTTTAGTTGATATAGTTGTCTAAATGTGACATCAATTAACGAACACATAGAGTATGCTCAATCGAGGTAAATGTCATCAACTAATTGATACAATTAAAAGCATCAAGTAAAGTTGAAAGCCAGACGTGTATCACCAAGAGATAACGATAGAATTAGTGTGTTGCCAAGTATATTAGTTATTATGAAATATTAACATTACTATCATTACGGTACATTTAACCAGTGTACTTCACCTTTGTTTTTTATTTTGTTTCGGACTCTCTCCCAATTATTACCTTTTATCTTCTCAAATGTCCCTTTCAGGAGAAATTCAAACGCGAGTTCAGAATCCTGTTCTCCATGTGTCCCTTTAAGTGTGCCCAGAAGGAGTATAAGAAGGAATACGACTACTACAGCGAAGACGGTAACCAAACCTTTCGTCGCTGTAGCATGAACAGGAACCCTGCTGTCCGCTACAACTTCAACAGAGAGGAACAGAAGAGACTCTTTCGTCGATCTACCGAAATGACGGAGACGTCACAGATTTGACTAGCGCGGGACCGGCGTCATCGAGACGCAGCTAAAGCTCTCAATTCCACTTCTGTATAAATTGACATCCTGTTGCCTGAAGAAGTTCTTAATCAATGAATGCTTTGTTCATCTTGCAAAATCTTACCTTACGAGTATTGAGAATGTTAAAGGATAGAGTTCCGTTTGAAGTGAAGATAAGATCAGGTAGTGAAACAGATCCTTTCCTAAGTAAATCATCAAGGAGTAATTGCCTGTAGCATCTTGCTGTAAAGGTTGACTTTGTACGTCTGTATTGATTGCATTCCTTGTCGGGTCTGAGGAAGAACTTCATCAGTGGCTGCTATCATGTCGCACCCTTGCCGAAACTAAAGATAACCTGGAGATATAGTTAAAGTTACACGTCGATATGTACTGTTAAGCAGATCTGTAGACGATCTCCTCCATTAGTGAATGATACCCTTTTGCACTTCGTCGAAGCTTAACCCATTATGTTGAAATTGAAGGACCAGACCATTTGCATTCTTATCAGGTCTCGGCAGTTCTCAATTACTTTTGAACTATTAGTAACTGAGCCGTACTTTCAACGTACGTACAAGTTCAACGTCTGTATATTTGGCATGTACTGAAACTAAAAAGGTCATTAAATGATTGACATGTACTGAAGCAACTAAGACAAATCAACTGTCTGCTTTTGCATGAGGTATGGTTAAGACGTCAAGACAAAGTGCCAAAGGAATCGTATTACCTGACCTATACAAACTGTCAAAAGTGCTTTCTCTTCATTTTTATTGAGGTTATTTATCTATCAACACGTCACTCAAACCGTTACCATGGTAACTTATCGACCCTTATTGAACTTTAATACTTTTGGTAGAAATTTGTGGTTCTCAACATAAACAGTGCTTACATTTTGTTTTACTCCAAAGTTGGATATTATTTTAATTAAGTACAAGATGCAAGTCTCGAAATGTGGTGCATACGGGAAATATGAAATGATTTATGAAAGATTTGATTTAAGAGACGTTAGTGTATGCCTGTCACAATAACTTTATACAGGAGATAAAGGACACAGACTGTTGGTCTGGCAGTGTGATGAAAATTGATGTACTAGAAGCTTCCATAAGAGCTCTTCAGATACAAAATGGATAAATGGAGAAATAACAGTGGAATTGAACAATAAAACTCATACGCCGGTCCCTCATCTAGAAGTCATCTCACCAAGAACTGAGATATGTGAATATTACGTTCCAACTACATCAATATTCTTTTCATCAACGCTTTGTTGCTTGTGTACCATTTTATCACAAGGCGCCCTGAGTAGAAACTACAGATAGCTGAACACACGTTATCTATGATATGAGACGTATAATACACATTGAAGAAGTGAAAAGGGTGTGAACCAACATTAGATACAGATATTTGAGCGTACTACACATTTTCCTCTAGTGTATAACTGTGTGCGATATGTCGAAAGCATAACTTGACAAAAAAAGAAATATTTTAATATACTTAGTTTTATTTCAATTCATGTGTTGTGAGGTGATGTCAATTGAAACAATACTAATTTATGCCATTTACTCTTCGTCATTGATTGCTAAAAGGTTGTTATTTTAGCTGGAATATTGCATATAAACTAGGTTGTTACCCAACACGATGTTCACTATTGACAGTAAAGGCTGTGATAAAAACACAAACGTGATAGACATGATATCATAAAGGATCAATAATATTTTCCTTGAATCAAATAATTGGAAAGAAGCATTATCAAACACGCAATTCCACGGGTGATCCTACAATACAGAAAGTCATCTCAGCCTCATAAATAAAGAACACAATTTGCAGAACTTCATCACTTATTCAATGTAACTGTGGCAATGAAATGCCGGTTCTGAAAGTCCAAGGAAAAACTGATAACTTTAGTTACTGTATCTCCCAGAACTGCTAGATTGGGTTAAGGGGTTGCCCCATGGGGTCGGGACAACCTCTTTGTCCAAATCAACAGTGAGTTGTATCAGAAACTCAGGCACGTTGAGTAAACATAAGGAATGGTGAAAGTATCTGATTGCTAAAAGCAACGATCTTTCCCTGATGTATTATATTTGTTTTAGCCTAACTAAGGTGCTTGTTATTAAAAATCAATTTCAAACGAATGTCACTTTATCTCGAAATATGACCTTGTGGTTTTCAAGTGTACTGTAAATAATGATATCAATGATTTTAACTGAATTGTAAAATCAATTTAACTGAATTGTAAATTCATACCTTAAGATTGCAGTGATGTATGTAGTTGATACATTTTGTTTCAATTCAAACAATAATTTACTTATGTACATTGATAATGTTCCATATTGCTGTGAAATATTACTTATCAATACCCATTACATGACATATTTTTGTCTGTAAATTTGTCATATTATACTCGCTAGATGTATGTTTTACTTGGTATATGTATATTTTGCTCAGTGATATTTATGAAAATAAACGATTAATGTACATAAAACATTTGTTTGTTGTGAAAGTGTCAGGTTTCATAAACTTTATATGCTTTCTGTGTAATCTCCTTCAACAATGCTAAACTTAAAATGTTAAAGTGTCATATATTTTTTTTAAACTTACCTCTATAAGGCTCTTTTTACGTTTATGAAGAAAAAACGTTTTTCAGTTGTAGTATTTCAAAACCTGCAACGTTTACCACTTATAAACAATCCAGTTCTACGCGATCCAACAAAGTGGCGAATATTTAACAGCGTATTTGTTAAATTCTACACATAACTAATGCTACAGGTAACATGCAGCCACGCGTAGGTCTTGTCCGGAAACAAAAAGTACGAAGGCAAAACAGACGGACGGACAGAAAAATGAACGGAGGTCATTTGTATGCTTTAAGCAGCCTAGAGAAGGGTATTATAACAACATAGTGGATAAAATATGTTGATGGTATTAGATCTTACACTAGTTAACATTTAAAATCCTCGTATAGTTCCAAAACTGTTTTTAAAGTTACAGTATTTGAAACCCTGCGACGTTTACAATTCAAGAGCAATCAAGTCATTGCAATCGATACAAGCAAAACTAACGAATGTATGAACGTAATTTCGATTACTTCTGGATCAAATTTCGACCTTTAGTAAGTAAGTAATTGAGCCTATAGTCTTCCATTGTGCGTTGCTATAAAACAACAATACATTTGGAATGCAGCTGAATATAAAACTTTCTTGGAAGATGGAAATGGGAACATGGATATGTTTATATATTATGAAATAAATATATCAATACATCTATCTTCATGTGAAGCGGTCAGTGAAGACATTGAATATCAATGGAGAGCAAATAAATAAGAAAGTAATGGCTGTATCCCATTCGCATATAAAGAGCATAGTTTGAAATCGTATTTAAAATTGCTGACATGAACATAATTGAAGATATAGATATCTTTCGGACTCACTGCGTTATATAAAACTATTTACATGGATAGAACCTGATGCCAAATGGTAAGCCAAAAGCCCCCAAAATCGTTTTCTTAATCATGGAAACGTTTTTATTAATTTGGCAAATAAACGTGAAATGCGTAACTCGCGTGTAAATGACTTTCAGTAAATAAAGATGTTACAATAGAGCGGCGGTGTGCATATTTCGGAAAAAAAGTCTGAAAGAGTGAGTAACATTGATCATTGATCAACCATAACGCGCTTGTTGACCTAAGAGGATTAACAAGATGAATACCTCATAAAGCACGATTTCACAACAACACATTTTTTCAGCCTTTTTGAATTTTGACTTAGGTCCTTTTCACTTTTGGCCTCGTCCTTTTGACTTCTATTTCTTTTTCTCCCCTACACATCTTGGTTATTTAAAAAGTCAAGTTTCATTGAGCTTACCTTATTGCCCATGAGTCTTAGTCTGCAATAGGCGAAAATGAAAATCAAAAGAAGTTGAAAACTCAACAAGGGACACCTACAAATGATGATTGCCCAATATCTCAAGCCTGAGTGTTCCAGAAACAGGTAAAAACAACTTTTTAATATTCAGCACTTTTAAAGCTATGATAAACTACTTTTAATGTGATTTATCGATCATTTTGTAGACTTTTCATGAAATTCTTTTCGCTTAATGGGTGAATACTAACGATATTGTCATTATCTAACACACGAAATGTTCCCGTGGAAGTAAGGAATCTCTGAAATCGTTATATATGTTGTTCCTGTATATGTAATGAATAAATTCTGACCTGCATTAACAAAAACAATAGATATTTTGCCTTGAATAATTCTGTCTGAAAATCTTAACGTTTCGATAATAGGGTCCTGTTGATCGATATCGTTATCTAGGTACAAAATAATAGATCATGAATCGAGACGTATTCATTCATGCTTTAAAAGTCGATAGTCATGGTTTTATTATGATGTAGCATAATAATAAATTGATAGTTGAGAAATTTCAAAGTCATATGCATGATTAGGCGCATCATAGCAGCACTTGGTGTACTCTCATTCCTCGCTTTATCAAAGCTATCAAGTCAATCACTTGAAAGAGGTATTATCAGTTTTAGGAGCAATCATCCATGCTGTGGCAAATTAAAGTCTGTAAGCGTGCAAGCAGGTGGTCTTGATAGACAAGCAGTTTGTTCTAACATGGGGCAGAGTGTGAGACAAGAGATAACCTTTCGAGCAAGAATACGTCTGAAGCCTTCACAATTTTAGAAACGATGCACTTTGATAAGTAATTAATAAAAAATTAAATTTTAATCAACTTTTCTTTACTTGTAAGGTGAGAGGGCTTTTGACGGCATAAAATAAAACAGTTTTTAAGACATTTCCCTTTGCATGCTGATAATTACACGAAGTAATGATTGTGAACATCATAACATATTTAATAAGAGAATGAAAAAAGGTATTTTAACTACTTATTCATATAAATAATAAAGATAAAGAAATTATCACCAAAATACCTTAAGATAAAAAACACACATTTTCAATATAAACCAAAATGTTCAGAAAACGTGTTCCCAAGTACTTTTTCTATACCAACAATTTTGCAAGGTCAGATTTTCTTACAGAATATATATCACTGAGAGTATTCTCAGGTATGCGTTTGAGTACATGGACAACCTATTTATTCTGTTGCTTTTAGACCATTCCATACTTTCGCAAAACCGCTCAACCCATTAACAAGGGATAGTAGCGATTTTAATAAGGATATAAGATCTTGATTCTTAGGTCTGAAAGTTTGAAATAAAAAGGAATTTCAACAATGTGTTTTTATTTGCTTCAATTATGATGTTATATGACAGGTAAC
Source organism: Phorcus lineatus (assembly GCA_921293015.1). Lineage (NCBI taxonomy): Eukaryota > Metazoa > Mollusca > Gastropoda > Trochida > Trochidae > Phorcus > Phorcus lineatus. Next base: position 24,623,488 of record OV121097.1, on the reverse strand, counting down.
ACATGAACAATATCATAGCACATTTTTTACTTTAGGACAGATAATTATACTGCCTATTGATAGTAAGCGATTGTAATTAGTCTACACTTGAAAGACGACTTGACAAGATTAAACTGTTATAACGATCATTCAAAAAATCAATATTGTGATTATCGTTGTCCACGTTCCATAGGCACCAGCAGAGCTAGATAGCGAATAGGTAGTAAACTATAGTTCTTATTTAATTACATTTTAGTGCTAACTTACATTGGAGAGACATCATTTCTAATTTGGAACTATTATCATATATCAGAATGTCCATGGCAAAATAAGCAAAATACTCAGTTCATTTGTTGATGTTTCACAATACTTCTCATAACGAATGCGACAATTTTGAACTGTGACATGCAAATAAAGATCTCAGTTGCGATTTTCTATTCTTTCACATAACACTTATAGCAAGGATGGACGAGAAAGTGTAGTATTAAGATTTAAACTCATATGGTCATGATCCCATCTGTCAAGTAAACGGAAAAGTACTAAATGTCATGATCATAATAACTTGCAAATTTGTTATTATTTTCCTCTCATTCAATTGTATCGCAAAGGGACATCAAAAGGTTTAAGTCTTTCCGTAACATTATGTAACACAATCTTTCAATGAGAACTAACTACGGCTCGTGTATTTAAATACCTTACTCATGAATGGCAACAACATGACATAGTAGGTTTAGAATTATGTAAGTTCAATTGAAGGATGTTTTCGATGAGCCGTTGTGACGGAATATTGAAGCTTGTTTGACACAAAATATTCCTGATTTCCATAATCAATCTTTGGAGTTTTGTCAAGAATATGTATACATTTTGATCCGTAAAAATATAAGATACTTATTTTTTTCATATATAACAATCTGATAATCACCTTCTAGTGTTCTAAGGTTGGAAAGCAGACGAAACTCATGCATTTTCCAAGCACCTTGCGAGACTTGATATACGATATTCCCAATATGGATGACCGTAACAGTCTAATGCTTCTGGTTTTCAAAATACAGACAGTTAATATGACAGCGGACTTTTAATATTGAGATTGTCATCAAGGCTATGATTGAATGGAAAAACACTGTAATGCAATATCCGGACACTATCCATCTGTGACAAGTTCCGGATTGTAATATGACAGGTAACACAAAAACAATATGACAGAACATGCTTTTCTTTGAGACAGATAATTATGCTGCCTTAACTTTTTCAAATTGTGTTTTCGGAAACACACGTTACAGATATGATATCCAAACAGTGACTTTATAAGAGAAAAGTACAAAAAATGTTAACGTCATTGTTCACCGGGTGTAATATATGCACAAACATACATATAATTTACATCCCCATTCAATTGTTTGATTAAAGTATTGATGTTTTCTTTATTGACTAAATTGTTTCTCCCTTTTCATGAAATACTCATGCCAAGGAAACACCAACATTCAACTGGGCGGATATGGATAATCACTCACACAATTATACCATATATTACCAATATGGGAAGAGAGACTCGGGGTAACATTTTTCATGTAAGTCACACGGGAGTTACACATTTTCTTGGCATTTGATTGTTTGTTGTCAACCAATGAAAAAGAACCTTGTGCCGGGACTATTTCATTCATCTTTCAAACTTGTCCCGGCTGGTAATTTATTTCCCCTTATTCTGAATTTTAACAATGTTTATTTAGTCCATGTAGTTGTCAGTCGTCATTTCTCAGATGTACCGCCACAAACAACGTAAAATAAGCCAGCCAAATTGCACAAAAGTATATAAATTAGCGATTATTGAATTAATTCTTCATCACGGTTAGCTAACAGTCGCGAAGAAGCGCCCTGTTTCGTTCTATCGTAATGACGTAATAGACACTAGCGGCTGTGACGTTAGAGTGTCATCAGTAGAGGTTCGTAAGAAATTCAACCGTCTTGTAGTATTACTATAGGGCATCGCTGACCACTTCAAATTAGCACAAATGTTAATGATAATTATTTTAAATGACGTTTATGAAAAGAGGAACAAAGTTTCAACTATAACTACATTAAGCTTTTATTTTGAAACTATATCTGAAATGAAAATGTAGGTAAGTGTCAAGTAAAACCACAACACACACGAATGAATTTGGAAATTCGCAACCCTAATCCTTTTTAGAGGAACGATTATTTATCATATTGGAGTTTCAGTTTTTTAAAAAGCATCTAGGTAATACAAACAATAACCAAGCCACGAGAATTACGTAATTAATATAACTTGGTAAAGATAACCTGTCATTCCCCGTCACTCGTTAGTTATTGTCTATATGTATTATGACGTACGTCACAATGCTATCTCCGCAGTTTGGAGTCTAAAGGTATATAGTAGTGTTCACATAAGAAGTTTTTTTATATAAACGCAATGTAGAATGATTTTGAATTACAAATTGAATGTTAACCTCGTGTGGGCAAATTTCGGACAATAGTAATTTCTATGAACTCATGTTGGTATATTCTATCACAAAAGAAACATGGTAAAAGTTCTGTAGTATAATTTTTTCCAATGTCCAATTGAAATTTTATTGTGAATTCGTTTTTATGCTGTTTACTTTAACGTCATATTGGTTTCATATGTAGAAGTATTTGATGTTTAGAATTACTTATGTGCTTCTTTGTGTGTAACTAAGTATATGTATACATAAGTTCATAAATCTTACAAAGAAGAAAGCACATTAATATTCTGACAAAAACCCACTTTATGTTAACATTACAGTTTAAAATCGACCCGATTGGGAGTCATACGGTCTATTAAATGTTCTTCCACATTTATTTTGTTTGAAGTTTCGCTTGATCTTGCATCGAAGGATATATTTCCAATGTTTCATCAAGCATTTGACATACAATTTTTTTACAAAATTCCCTTGATATTTACGCCCACATCATATAACATCACATCACATCACATTGTTTTACAACAATAAATGTAATTATCATGACTCGAACAATGCAATGCCGTCACGAAATACAATATCCTTTTGTGGTTGAGCAATGATACATTTTAACAAAAAGATAAAGTTGGTCTGTCATGCGTTCTGTCATGACCTATTTTGGCACTTGTGATATATAAAAAGTAATTGATCATAATGTCTTTCAAAATAAAAAAAAAACCCGGATGTGCGGCCCCTTTTATCTTTAAAATAATCAATATGTAAAAATTGGTGCAAAGGACGACAAACTTTATCATCACCTGTTCGATCAGTTGATACTAAGAGTTATATTACACTCCCACACACTCAGACAAATTTGTGCATTTATTGATAAATTTGTTCCACTTACATGACCGTCTGATTCTTCCTGTTTACTGGCAAGTAACCGGTAAATCTAATTTTATGTGCAATGACATACAGCACAGGTGTTTGGTGAAGTGACTTGTGATCAATATATAGACCAGTGGGTGCAAAACCGTCGCTTTGATTCAGAACGTTATTAGCTTTAGAGAGTTACCCTTTATGTGAAGGAAGTTAATTTGCATTGAGGTTCTAAATACAACAACCAACTGTTCATTAGTTCAGAGAAATTAACGAAATATTGACAATGCTATTGCAGGTTTTGTCATTGCAGTCAAACATTCAGACCTTACGGCTAATCGTAGTCTTGCTGACTCAGCTCTAGTGAAGACTTTTTAAGTCAACGATGCGTATCATGGTACAGACACTATACATACATCATAAAAATGATGTAAAAATGACATAATGACGTCACGATTGTAAAGAATAAATGAAGAGGTATTTGAAAATAATATAGGCAGAAATCTTTATCTAAAACCAGGATGTATATGTCATTTTTCGAGGCCTTTCCATTATAGATTTACAGCCATCGGAATATGCATTCTCTCCCCACAGATGTAGCTCTGTCATAAATTCCTATACAACATCGAAAATTTAAGTCAAAAGCACCGAAGTATTTCTTATTTTGGTAAAAGAAAAGATAATTTATTTTCAGAAAAGATATTTAAAAAAGCAGATATAACGATGATTTATATAGAACTGGTCTTACAGACAATCCTAGATTTATTTTCAAAACAACTTGTGTAAGCCCTTACTATAATATTATGGAATGTACATGGTTCTCCAACAAAATACATAAAATGTTTATAATATTAGTACAATATGTAGTAATAGAGTACTTGTAAATTTTGACTGCTTACTAAATTGCAGTGCAAATCTTTATCTTATTGATGCTATCCAAAAATTTTATAAACATATATCATTCTCTGAAAGATTTTATAATTAAATAGCTCTTTGAGTACTTATTGTTCTTATATTTTAACTACACTATGTCTGTACTTTTGTACATATTTCTCTCATCTCTCTGCATATTCTTATGTATATATACAATACAGTGATATATATAACGTTTGGATATATTATGTAATCAATGTACATAGGAGAGGGTTTCGCAAAGTTGGATTACTTGTATCCAATCCTTTCTTTTGAATAGATATGTTTAAATCAAATAAAATCAAATCAGTCATGACAAGGATTTCTACAAACTTATCAAGTTCAATTAAGCTAAAACTTTCCTACTTCAAACGATTTTTTCTCAAAAAATGTGTCCCTTGAGTTTTCTCCATGACACCTTATTCTGCGTATGCATAGTTTTTATGTTACAAGGACTGAATATTTTGCAGAAGGTTTTATTTATTGATAAACTTTTCATTTAAAAACTGTGCTGAAGTGTCCTTAAACGTCAGAAATACAAAAACAACAGCACACAATATTTTCTCCTACATTAATAATAATTAATAATAATTCATTTATATAGCGCCTAGTATCCATCTCTAGAGTTGCTCACTGGCGCATTTGAGTGATTAGTCTGAAGAAGTGGGATCATAAGCGATTTTGAACAGAAGAGCCTTAATTTGAGTTTTAAAGTTTGTTTCACAGGTGATGAGTTTGAGTTCTGGTGGCAAATTATTCCAAAGTTTAGGTGCAGCAACTGAGAAAGCTCTTGTAGCCAACATGCTTGAGAAAACTGGCTGAAACAACAGGAGCTGATTAGATGAGCGTAGAGTTCTAGATGGTTCATAGACACTTATGAGCTGTTTCAGGTAGAGAGGACTGCTTTCATTGTACAAGGCCTTGTGGGTCAAGAGAAGGATTTTGAATGTGATACGCTGTTGAATTGGTAACCAATGAAGAGCTTGTAGGACTGGGGTGATGTGGTCTGTGCGACGTGTACGGGTGATCAATCTGGCAGCAGAGTTCTGGACTTTTTGAAGGCGTGACAGCAGCTTCTGAGGAAGGTTAGCAAAAAGTGAATTGCAGTAGTCAAGACGACTGGTGATAAGAGTTTGGACAGGAAGTTTGATGGTGTCTGAAGTTAAGAGATACCTGATTTTGCCAATATTGTGAATATGCCAATAACAATTCCTACACACGGATTTGATATGTTCATGCATAGACATGGTAGATTGGAAAATCACGCCAAGATTCCTTGCCATTGAGGTCTCACTAACAGAACACGTCCCAACACGAATAAAAGGTTTAGGGTTAAGTTTTGAAAGCTGATGATTTGTGCCCAGTGTCAGGAACTCAGTTTTGTCGTCATTGAGTTTGAGATAGTTGGAGCTCATCCATGTACGGATATCTGCTAGGCAAGCTTCAACTGAATTGACGGCATTTCCGACTGCAGCTGGAGCAACTGAAAGATACAGCTGATTGTCATCAGCATAGAGGTGGAAAGCAATAGAGTGAGTCCTTATTATCTGGCCAAGTGGTATGATGTAAGCACAGAACAGGAGAGGTCCGAGCACGGATCCCTGTGGAACACCGTATTCCATGTTGTGTTGCTCAGATAACGTTTCACCAATCCTGACTGACTGTGAACGACCTGTCAAGTATGACTTAATCCACTGAAGAACTGTTCCAGTGATGCCTAAGTTTTCCAGTCTTTGTAGCAGAATACCATGGTCGATTGTGTCGAATGCTGATGAAAGATCAAGCAGAACAAATAAGGTGACATGTTTGCTGTCCATAGCGCTAATGATGTCATTGTGGACGCGTACCAAGGCCGTTTCCGTGCTATGATTAGACTTGTATGCAGACTGGAAAGATTCATGGAGATTGTGTTCAGCAAGATGGGATTTAATTCTGGAAGCCACAACTTTTTCGAGACACTTCGAAAGGAATGAAAGATTCGAAACTGGTCGATAGTTTTTCAAGATTTCAACATCAAGATTTGGTTTCTTGAGGAGAGGGATAATATGAGCATGTTTAAAGACAGTTGGAACGCTTCCTGTATCAAGGGATGTATTGATAATGTCAAGGTAACTTGGTGCCAGCGCATCGCCACATGCTTTCACAAGCCAAGTAGGGATGACATCCAAAGGAGAGGACTTTGAGGGCGAGTCCTTGATGATCTTACGAACTTCATCCAGAGAAGCGGGTGTAAAGTGAGCCATTGGCTTCCCCTGAAATATGCTTTCATTGTCCCATGGCACATTTGGGAATAGCTGAATGGTTGATCTAACTTTCAAAATCCTATCGCTGAAGAACGATGCAAATCTGTTGGCAAGATTGAGTTTATCTGTGTGAAATGGGAGCTTCTGTTCTTTGGAATTACCTAGAAGTTTACCTATAAGACTGTGTATCTCCTTGTAGTTTTGCCTATTCTGGGTGATGGTGTTCTGGACAAACACTGCCTTAGCTGAGGCCAGTGAGGAATTAAGATCATTACGAGCTTTTTTAAACATCAGCCGATGCACTTCAAGTTTACTCTTTCTCCAGACCTTTTCTGCTTTTCGGCAATATTGTTTCTTCGCCCTGACATCGTCATTGAACCACTGAGTATTTGGTCGAATAACAAAAGATCTAGTTTTCTGGGGAGCATGTCTATCAAGAACGTTGGTAAGAGAACTTTCAAGTTGAAGGGTCTTTTCGTCAACATTGACATCAGAGCAGTACTCAATGTTTGTCATAATGTCCATTGAAAACTCAGTAATATCAATATTCCTTGTTTTCCTGTAGGTGACAGTCTTGAGAGGATGATCTGGCTTACACGTTTGGAGAGTACAGTTGATTGTGAAGTGATTAGAGATAAACCTATTGATGACGTCCGTGACTTTGAGGAAAGAGTCAGACTCACGGGTAATGACAAGATCAAGAGTGTGACCACAACTGTGAGTGGATTCTGTAACCAGTTGTTGAAGGCTGTGCAGAGAAAGCAACTCTTTGAAGCTCTGTGCTTGACTGTTTGATTCCACATCAACATGAATATTGAAATCCCCAAGAATCACAAGATGGCCTTGATCCGTCACGATTTGTTCCAAAATATCGGAGAATTCACACAGAAAGTCATTAAAGGTAACCTTATGCTTTCTGGTGTTTGGAGGGCGATAAATACATATCATCCGCACAAAATCATTTTTGAGATTGAAAGTTGAGTGGATTAAGTCAAATGTTTTACGTGACATGTTGTCAATAAGGTTGGATCTAATAGAACTTTTAAACAGTACAGCAACTCCGCCTCCACTTCTGGTCAATCTGTTTGCTTGAAATATGTCATAACCAGCTGGGAGAAGTTCCGCCAACACAGCCTGATTATAGTCTTTCAGCCAGGTTTCCGTCAACACGAAAATGTCATAATCATGCTCAAGTATTTGTTCATGCAGTGAAAGTGACTTGTTTCGAACTGATTGTGCAGTAGGGCAAGATTAAAAATTTGCAATTTTGAAATTTCATTTTTCTGTTCTTTATCTGTGGGTTTGGGATATCGTTTGCGTTTACCTCCTCTTGATCCACGCTTGGAATGACATACCACATTGATTCCAAAATGTTTAAGATGTTTCCACAAACTTGGTTGAATACGTCCACTTGTACTTTGATTTAGCTTCTTACACTCTGCAGATGTATAGGTTAGGTAAGGTAAGCCTTCAGAGTCCACTCCAGTCATTGTTTCACAACAATAGGCAGGTCCCTGGCTGGTGAGTGATCCCAAGCTGTTCTCAAAATTACTTCACACAACAATGCAATATACCACCAAAAGAAATCCAAATGTCATTTTCTTCAACATTGATGAATATAAATGAAAGTTTGTCATAATATGCTAGATGTCATGATACATCTGTTGACATAATATTGTCACAATACCATTGCTACAAACATAGAAAAATTGTCAGAATGTGGGAGCCCAAAAACACTGCTGCTGGCCTGGGCGGGCTTGGGCTACATTTCACCTATGGATTGTAGTGTCTCCTTTGATATTTGCCAAAATTACCAGTAAAAGTATGGTGCAAAAAACATATGCGTATACTTAATTAGCACCTGTCTGATCAGTTGATTCCGAAAGGTATCATATTTACTGGCACACACTCAGACAAATTTGTGCATTTATTGATAATTTGATCCACATACATGTACTTGTCAGTCTGGTTCATCCTGTTTACTGGCTAGTAACCTACGTATTGTACTTTCGTAAGCATTGACAATTTAGCAAAGTGGATTGGGCAATCGACTTGCTAGAAATAGACAATGATAGAAAACTTCGCTAGGATTCACATGGTTTTATGCAAGAAGCAAGAGGTTTAAATTACATAAAATAACATATAATGTTATATATAGCAGTATGCAATGCAACTGAAACAAATAAATAAATTAAATTCCTTACAACCTGATCTAAGATATTTTGATATATTATTACAAAGCAAATGTCTATATTTTAGAACATGCTGGATAAAACTAAAGATGTACTCATATGGATCAAATTTTTTTATGTCAAACTAACGCCATAACATTAATTAATGATATTGATTGATGTATAAATGTGTGTTATTTAATAACGGATTTAGTTGCATACTTCACTGAAAGTATATCAATCATGGGAGACATACAAGAGACCTAATATTTAACTACAAATGGTGTTTAGACTACCTAATGCTTACAGGATGAGATCGATCCCGTTAGGCTTACGCTTAAGTCACCTTATATTCGAGCATTATATTGTTTGAAATCCTATTAAACATAACAGGCTCCACACTTGACATAGACGGATATGTACCGTCAAATTCATAAAGCCTATTATAAAAGCATAACTTATCAAAGTAACCTCTAATGAATCTAACAATTTTATCACTTTAAGAAAGTTTTCAACTCGAAAAATGTCATTTAAAGAGAATTCATCCTCTTAAACAAAAACAAAATAATCGTACAGAGGTTAATAATTTACAGATGAAGGTTGATGTTATTGGTCAGAACATTGTTATTTATGGTATTATGATTAGAAAATGAAAATGTTTCTTTCATTTATTAAAAAATCATTTTGAGCTCATGTTTTATGGAGCAAATCTGTTTTACATGAAAATGAAATGAAAGTTATAAAAACTGATTATGTCTTAAGTATGATACAAATCTTATAAACATGCAATAGACTGTAAAGTAATTGCCTTCTGAATTTGCTTTGAATTATTCCCTTTGTGTATTATTTTTTAGCTTTATCAGGTAGCTATAAATCTATATCTTTATTATATGTGACATGAAACCACTGAGAGTAATTGTTATGAAATGATAAAATCAATGGCATGATATTCATAAGAATTTTGAACTTTAAGTCACCAAATGTTATAAATAAACGTAAAATTTATTAAAAGAGTATGTTTGGTCGATTTTTCTCCAAACATTTAATATAACGCTGAAATTAAAGCAATGAGAAAAGCTATGCAAATTAACGCATGTCAAGTGGAGAATTGTGTGACTTTTATGTTGTTCATATATATTTTGCTTGCATTAAATCCCATATTTATAATAATGACTGATGTGTAATGTGTGTTATTGAATGGATTTATCTGTGTAATTCACTGAAAGAATATCAATCATTGTAGACATGTAGGAGACCTGATATATCACCAATAATGCTGTGTAGACAGCATAATGCTTAATTGACGAGCTTACGCTAGGTCACCAAACTAAATAAAGTATTCGAGCATTGTATTATTGGCATTCGTAATTCTATTGAACACAACAGGCTTCCCAATTGACATAGGAGGGTGTGTATCTATCGAGTCAAAAAGCTCATGATAAGCACATTAGTCATATATCCAAATTAACCTGAATTTGCCTACCAATTTTCTTATTTAATGATTTTTTAACCGCTGTATATAACGCTGTTTAGATGCACTAATGAGAAAAGCACTGCAAAATTGAATCTGAATGTGGCCTGGGGTGTGGCCTGGGGTTTGACCTGTAAAATGTTAATGATTGTTCTCCATTGTTATATATATATTATTTATATTGATTGATGTTCAATATGTGTCCATGTAGAACGGAAGTAGCTGTGTATTGAATGACTCAAAGGTTTTGAAATAATCCATTTAGGTATATGACATGGCGATTACGACAAATGTTGAATATCGCAGTAAAATCAGGAACCATTTTTTAAAACAATATGTGACGCTCAGTCAGTGACCTCTGTTCAACTTTCAACAGAAAGTGATTAATTGCCACCTATCTACATCCAGTTTTATGTGGAGCATGTTTCCTTGATGGGAACAATTTGTTATTGTTGATTCAGTTAATGCTTAAGTTCCTTATTGGATCAGGAGGTTTGGATCCCGCAAAGGACAACTGTGTCTGTAGTAGAGAGCTGTTAAACATATAGTAAGGTTTGGGTGCAATGCTACACTGAATCTCAGCGCAGTACCACCCATGGTTCGCTAATTCCATCTGTTGTTCGCAGGTTTCACCAGAATGCGTACCCATAATAGTGTTTCGGGCTTTCTCCCTGCAATAAAAGTAGCAGCCGTGATATGATTGAAACATTCTTGAAAGGGGCTTTAAACCCTGGGCGCAAAATCTCCTAACCTCATGCATTGTACCAACACGTGTCAAGGAGGAAATATGCATAGCCAATAATCAGCCAGTGAAACAATTATATATCTCACAACAGCAAACTTAAAGGCCTCTTCTCCTCATCAACAATGCTTTCGTCCAGACCACAGTTTATCCTTAGTCGTAGGAATTTCTAAAAATTTCGTTCATTTAGCTTATATAAGGTTAACATGCACTTGATTATCCTGAAATGCAAATTAGGTGACAACAGACTAGAAAATTTGTAGAACCAAATGATAAAAGTTCCAAGATCACAATTGTTGCTTGACAGAATTAAATTTTGCATATGCATTTTTAAGTCCCATGGCACTGAGATAATGAGTTTTCCTATTGTTTCTAATTTAAATAGTAAATCCACGTGATTATCATTGATGCGGTTTATGAATCAAATTGTTGTAACTGACTATTTGTAAAAGATTAAGTAAAACATTTTGAAATATAATATGCAAAACTTGAAAATCAACAATCTGAAATGTAAATTCATATTAAGTTGGGACAATAGTAGACGGTTGTTATTACTGAAGATATGTATTGAAAAGCAAAGATGAAACCCGAATATATGTGAAAGATGAAAGTTTCTTTAGGATCCCTTAGAATATGAATTTCGGATGAGGTATTACATATTTCTCAACCGCTAGGAATCGTGACTGAAAGTGATTTTGTTGGAAATCTTCATGGTGACAGTTTTTCTGCCTAACTAAAGATATAATTTACTCTTAACTAAGAAAAATCTTTCAAGACATTTTAGAAGTTGAAATGACACTTAGGAGAATAAATTTGGAAAAAGAACTTCAGCAACGTCATGAAAGCATTATAATTTCTATACATTTGCTCCACTCAGATGCTGACTGGATCAGTATTTCCTGTTGAGTGGCCTTCGCAATGTGAAGAAAAGCATATGTGATTATAAGCTATTTATTGAAAAATGTATACCCTACAGTTATTTCATACATTACCTGCAAACTTAGTGCATATATCATGTAAATGTTTTCACTTAAGTTTTGATTGTCGTTCTGTCAAAAATATGAAGGTTTTAGTAGCTAAAGATACAACATTTTCCAATCACATATTTTCAAAACATATTTGATATTCTATTGAAGAAATAGAAAATCTGAATGTTTATATTTTTATCCCAGGCGGTTTTTAAGTAATGGCATATCTGTCACCTGAATGACACATATATGTAACTTATATATGAACCCTACTGATCCAAAATTATGGTCTGTTATCTGAATAACATTTAATGTAAGTCCGCTGGGCTCCAAATACACTCATCATTTCACACTCATCACCTGTTAATTTTCAGCCAATTAACTGCCGCTATCCAAGGAGCTCCGGGTTGAGCCGTTGTTACTGGATGCGAGGCGTCGTATTTGATAGCTAGCGATACGAGACTGTTTGCCCGAAAGAGATCAGGGTATGTGGAAGGATCTCTGCGAGTGGCATTTTATATCAAACTTATTTTTGGTCTATTCAGATGGAATGTACATTCCAATGTCATTCCTATGTGAGCTGTGATGCATTGCAATTTCATATAATAGATAAGATCTTTCTGACAAATCGAAAGCATTGCAACCCTTTATGTCAGTTTTATATTTCATGATTACTCTCAATAAATGAGTCCTAACTTATAAATCAATCGTAAATATGCGGTAAAGAATATAGAAGAAATATGTCATATATGAAGATAGTATTACTGTCCACTACTATTTACTTATCTAATGACGTTGATCTCTTTTTTTTAAAAAGGAAGAGCGCGTATCTTTATCCAAATAGCATATCAAATAACATGTTTTCCAAAGTGTAACAGTCATGATGAAACAAACGTTTTTAACAAACATTGCGAAATTATTTCTACATAATAACATTTCTCTAGACACTGGATTACTATCGGTTTAGATTTCTGTCAAAGATAAACATCTGCCCCTGCCTACAAAAAGATTCCATAACCTGACAAAACATTCTTCCTTTAGAAACCAATTCCACAAAGTTATTTTAGCAAAATGAGTGTCGAAATTATTTGAAATTGTGTTTGTTGTTGGCCTTGTTTTGTTATTTTCTTGTATTTCATTACATCTTGAGACGAGAAAACTGTCGTTATGTATGTTAACGATAAAGATAAAACATATATTTTCACCCATTTGCCTCTACTGATGACGGAACTGATAATGCTCTGACAAGAAAACATTTCCAAGGTAATCAATCGTTCACACTGATCAGATGCAACTTATGTGCTTCTACAATGTCCAAAGAACGTTAATTTTTGAATTGATCATTGTGATGATAAGAATGTTTCTGTGAACTGTTCTCAGCTAGAATATGAATAATGACTGTTTTGCAACGTTATCATATGTATCAGTTGATTCTAATCCATTCTATGACACGTCTCAACTAAGATAGGAATCTCTACTTAAGCACGGAACCTCAACTAAACCCTGTGCAAAAGATGTTCTTGAAGAAAAGACCCTTTCCATAATAGCTGCTTTATGTCAACTGAAAACCAATAGTATATATTACGAAAATCGATAGTCTATTAAACTCACACACTTATCCTACTTACAGACTTAGTTTATTGCTATACGCTTAGAAAACAAATGTATACAAAGAAGTTTGAAACTGAGAGTCTTATCGACAACGTGATCAGTGAATAGTAATTAAAGTGTTGAAATGGTAATGAGCATGGAAGCAAATGAGATTTGAATATTGATTTCATCGGTTTCTGGAATCTCACCAAGGAACATTTGCGATGATTGTCAAAACCATGTGATTCACATTCTACGATTGAACAAATCCAGAGAATGATTTTCAAGGAAAACGACCGTTGGTCATCATTCTATCTAAAATAACACATGAAACTGTCAGTTAAAAGAAAGATCGAGATAAATAAAGAGCTTTAGAAACTCTCTTCAAGTTTTAAATAAGATAGGAAGTCACTGTCACAAAATGGTGGTGTACTATACCGTATCTTCCCGTTGTCTTCTTGTGAGCGCTCAGTCATTATCCACGTCTCAAGAGTTATCTGCAACCTCATTATTTATCTAGATGAAAGTATATTTACAGATGCTCCTCAGCAGAATGAAGGATAAGAAGGACTGTGAGGTGAGGTGAAGTGAGGTGAGGTGAAGTGGTGTTTAACGCCGCTTTCAAAATTATTTCACTTATATCGCGGCTGCTAGTATTATTGCAGGGAGAAAGCCCGCAACACCATTGTGGCTATGCATTGCGGTGAAACCTGCGAGCACCGGCTGGAACTAGTGAACCATGTGTGGTACTGCGCTGAAATTCAGTGTAGCATTGCACCCAAACCTGACTGCGTGTAGAACAGTTCTCTACTGCAGACAAAGTTGCCGAACCCCTGGCGGGATCCGAACCACGGACCTCTTGATCCAAAGCCGAACGCGCTAACCACTGCGCTATCCCGCTCAAGGATGACTGTGTGAGGTGAAGCAGAAGAAGCAGTTGGTGGTTACTAAAAACTTTTCAAGCTTTTCTCAAATGCCCATCGGCCATGCATACTACAGTTAGTGTATTTAATATATGTTCATTTTGTGCAAATACAGTGGGTTTAAATAGTTACACATTTACGTGATAGTAATACATAGCCATACATTGTCATACTTGTCTTTGATTGTTTCTGTATGAATTACATCATTGTATAAATTAGTTGAAAACACTTAAATGTAAAAGTTAAACTGAAACAGCTAGAGGATAAACCACATAAATATCCAAGAATATTAAAAACAATTTGCAATTCTTACTATTTTCAGAATCAATGGATCAACTGTGGAAAACAACAAGGTTTTTTTTATATACTGTTTGCTGCTGATCATGAAGTATTCACATTAAGACGTTTTAGGAGTTTCATGTGGGTAACTTCGAATGGTTGACATTTCTAAATGGGTTATTTATATATAAGTTAAAACCATCTTTATGAACACTGTAAATTAATTAATAAATAAAATGAACAGTGTTAGACAATCTTTGAGAAATTCATCATATATGTTTCAATAATTTGTCATGAGAACAGAATTGACATAGCAGCGCAATTTATATATGTGTTATTTGATTTGTAAATCACTTACGTTGTGGTGGATAATACGTTGAAAAAGTAGAATTGAATTATTCTATTTCGTCGTTGTAGTCATTAACTTTGTCAGTATAGTAAAAGTACAAAAAAAGTTCACTGATAGAAGACATGCATAATATTTATCATTGAGAACAGTTTGTGAAAAATCTGTTTAAATGAACGCAATGCTGTTAGTTGGGTTTAACAAAATCGCCTTATCTCGCCTTTACTTCTACTATCATATGATATGCACACACAAACACTTACACTACACATTTGTCACCGTTAATGTAACAAGGGGTTTCGAAATTAGAACGAAAAATATGACAAGTTTTCATAATTATACCTTTTCCCTACCAAGCAACAAAATGAAAACGATGCAGTCTCCTTTGAAAAAATATCATAAATATTGGACATGAGCTGTGCATGTGTGCAAGTTATTTGTATATGACAAGGACTGGTTTTATCAAATCAAACTTAAATTGAGAGAGCTAAAAGGACATAAGATATAACAATGTTTAAACCGATAAAATTGAAATATTCTTCTTACAACAGAAAACACTGAAATAAGAAACAGAATGCAAATATAGAGCATATCCTCTGGGTGACATTCAATTCTCTATCAGAGAACACACTTTCAGGGGATTTATTCAAGTGGCAATGCCATTATGGTAACGCACTTACATTTGGTATTGCCAATAATGGTTTCACACCCTGTGTACTTTTGAGTAGTATACAGAGGGTTTGAAGTTATTTCTCTTGATAATTGCAATATTGCAATAACTATATATGAAATCTGAAACATATCTTTCTCACTACTAACGTTATTTATGTTAACTTAATCAAAATCGTGAACAAAATTGCTCTGAGAGCAGAACATTCCGCCCTGCATGTCTTGACGACGCACAAAGTACCTCCTAAAGAAGCTTTTCAAATAACTGCGTACTCTAAGAAGTACTATTATTTACAGAATAAGCATTTGATTAGCATTGTACATATCAAAGCCATATCAAATTTTGTGGTAACCACCCTAAAGATAAAGAGAAAACTGCTTCCTAAAAAATGAAAATCAATGTGCCATTGATCCATTGAAACTGATTTGCTTCTGAGTGAAAAATAATTGTTTTACGACCATGAGACTATTGATCTTGAGGTGAGGTGACTTTGAGTTTTACGCCGCTTTCAAGATTATTTCACCATTATCACGGCAGCTACCCTTTTTGCAGGGAGAAAACCAACAACACCATTGTGGCTATGCATTGCGTTGAAACCTGCGCGCATCCGTTTGAACTAGCGAACCATTGATGGTTCTGCGCTGAAATCCAGTGTAACATTGCGCCAAAACCTTACTGCGTGTAAACCAGTTCTCTACTTCAGACAAAGTTCCCGAGCCCATTGATCTAGAGATTATTGACCTTGACTAAAATATTCTTCCAAAGAAATAATCACTTTTTATGCTCTTTTAAAGGAACAAAAACATTTCACTTAAGGAATAAAGTACTGTAGCAGGGAACTATAAAATTTGCTCCTTTAAGCTTGATCCAATAATAAACAGGGTACTTTAAGGAAGGGTGCAAAGAACCAGATACTATATCAACACCAGTCTGATCCCTTGATACCGTCCATTTTTCATACCATAGTATTTAACAAAACCGGGAATTATAATGACTCAAATAATGCTATGCTGTCATAAAATATCATGACGTCACACTGTTTTGACGTCGCAACATTATGGCGAATAAACGTATTCTTAAACATGTATAGATAAAGTCCCATTGTGGTTAAGCAACGCTTTATTTCGACAAAAAGATTAAAGTGGCCTTTCGTTTGTTCTATCATGATCTATATATATAAGCAACTGTGAAATAAGAAATAATATACTCTACCCTGGCATGAAAGATGTACGGCTCCTTTGATCTTGGTCAAAAATAACATGTAAAAGGATTGTGAAAAGGAGCACACAATTTATCAATACCTGTCTGAGCAGTTAATACCGAAACGTATTCATATTTACCCACACACTCAGACAAAGGTGTGCATTTATTGATAATTTGATCCACTTACATGACAGTCCGGTTCTTCCTGTTTACTGGCGAGTAACTTACGTATTGTACTTTGAGATTTGATAACATAGCACAGTGGTTAGACTTGTAATCAAAAGATATGGAGCACCAATGGGACCCTAAATCAAACAGCTCTAGATTATTATCATATGCATGGAGCGAGTGTTTTTGCATTCAAATTCAGTAAAAAAAATCCCCAGTTATTCATTTTGGAGAGAGACTTGATACAATGAAGTAATGCCACTGCTGTTGAAGGTTTTCTAACTGTTGTCTAATGTGAAGACCTAAGAGTGAAGTTTTGAAAAATCTGCTCGATTCAGCTCTCGGATAAATCCATTTAAATTTAGTGTAAGAGACGTTTTTTCATTATGTTTCTTATTATATATATAAAAGGTGAATTCATTGACAGATCAGTTTTCAGTTTCTATTTAATAATCTTAAGTAGCTTGAAACGAAAGAAAAATACATCAAGTATGACAATTCGTCATTTAAGTAACTTTATCTCCTATGCATGTATTTACAAAACTATATACCATGGTTATTATTATTCAATAGAACGCTCACAATGCCTTATTTTTTTAATATGAGAAATGAAACAAAATACATGCATTGATATTGGTGAGAAACGATTCTTCATTGCTAAAAAAACTCACTTTCAGTAGCACTTAAGTTTGTCATCAAAGGTATCCAATGAACGTAACATTGATTTATAATGTGTGCATGTTTGTTCGATTTTCCTACAGCCATTATACATTATACGCTGTGTCAATGCGATAATTAGAAAAAAAGAATGTGAAGGAATCTAACCTTTTAGATGTTAATGTATTTTGTTCTAACATGTCATAGATAATCATAAGTGACTAATGTTTAAATGTGTTTTCTCAAATAACGGATGTAGTTGTCTTTTCTAACGCATATAAATTATTATAGATACACAAGAGACCTGATACATCACTAATCATAGTTTAAACCTGTACACTACCTAATGCTAAAGTGATCAGGTGGATCCCGCTAGGCCTATGCTAAGTCACCTAATTGAAATCAAATATTCTAGTGTTGAATTGTTGACATGGGTAATCCCAAAGAATACAACAGGCTTGCAAATTGATAGAGGAGAATAAATCTCGGTCAATAATTCAATTTTATACTTGTGTAAACATGATAGCATGGCATATATAGTATTTCAGCTTGTGAAAATATGTTAGGTATTTGCCTGCGGATGTATTTATCATAGTGTGTAGGCATTGATATAGAAGTTGAGTGAATTGAACTTTTATTAGAAAAAAGGGTATTTGGAACCTACAAAAGTGACATTTGATAGGCATTTTGAACCCTATGTTGAAATTACCAAAAAATTAATGTATAAGAGCGAATTAAGAGCAATAGAGTCTTTGCAAATGGCCATGCCATCAGTATGACACCAACAGATTAAAGGAAAAATACTGAAAAATATTTGCTACTTAACCCTTAAAGTTTGTGTAACGAAGTATGCATCGTCTATTAGGAGATTGATATACTTATAAATATGTCTATCCTTTTAATAGTCGTCCTGTTTTTAAAGTTGAAATTTCATAATGATCATGTATAAATGACACTGAACATTATTTGACTTGATTTTGAAAATTGCCCTTCAGTATCAATCCTTTTCAGTATAAGCTGTCATTCTTACCGATTGGACTAACGTTTTACTAGTCTTTCTGATGAAGCCATAACAAGATAATGATTTTCAAATTTGAGTCAATCGAATGTACACGCCAATCTTTAACACTATTTGGAGATTGTGAAGAATTGTGTGTCATTCAAACAGTGACCAATCCAGTTTATATTACATCATCATTGGAGTATAATTAAACGTGTTTGTCTGTTTTCTGGTGTAATTCGATTTTGTTTTGACGTTATTTACGGTTTTCTGTATACACGTTAGAGAAAATATTTACGTCCTTATTGAGTAATAAATGACCTGTACAAATATGAGGTTAATGTTTTGTCTTTGGAACATGATTTTCAACCTAAACTTAAATGGTAAATCAACGAAATGTAACCGAGTTCCAATGTCTTAGATGTGTCAGTTGTTTTCCATATTTAAAAACCAAATAATAGAAACAAATTAACTGCTAATAAATGATCTCACCAAACAATAGATCCATGCTAAAATCGTTCACCTGCCTACAATTGTTTTATTACTGGAGGTATGTCCCAGATAGGCGATTAGATATCTATTGCTTAAGTGCTTGAAGGATTGTCATTGAATACTTTGATTTATAAGTTATAAAATGTTCAATTTGCTGTTTCTAGAACGAAGACATTCAATAACAAATATTTTGAACACTTTTCTATAATTCTTAGAATCCGAATGTAGTCTTGGTGAAAGTGATATAAATGTACATTTAATTTAAAACATTATTAGAATATGTTTTAAAGAGTTCATTTAATGTTACGTATTTGATAATGCTAATTCAAGATCAATTAGTTATAACTTTATCTATTATGCTGATCTCTCATTTTCAGTGATTAATAATGTTCAACTATATCGTTTCTAAAAAGCATTGCTTATTTTAAGATTTCTTTACAGATGGCCTTTCTTTTGAATGTTGATGTGTCGAAACTATCTATTGTAACCATCCTTTGAGTCCATTTTCAGTCAGAATCAGTGTCCTCAATCCAAGCTTGTGTTTTTCCCTTTTATTCTAATATCTACTATGGAGGATATCTAAAAATAAAAGAACACTTTCTGTTTAAAAAATAATGTTTGCAAGATAACCATACCACGGCAAAAACTAAGGAAACAGATGAAAAAAAGATTACTTGTGTGGTACATTCACTGTTAACAATTATCTGAAACACTTGCTAACTACCTTTATAGATTCACTGTTGAATATAAATATTTACCCCTACCGACAAAAAAGATATCATAACCTGACAAAACAGAACTTTATTTAGAAAACCAATCCCATAAGGCATTTTAGCAAAATGAGTGTAGGGTTGATGAAAATCTATACAATCTACATACCTAAGATGACATTGTTTTCGGTTTTTTTCTGTTCTTCTGTTGTAGATGTATTTCAACATTACTCAGTCATGTTGAGACGAGAAACTTGTGGTAATGTATGTCAAAGATAAAAGATAAAACGTATACTTTCCCCAAACTGATCAAGAAACTAATTATCCTTCGATAAATAAAGGTTTCCAATGTAATCAATCCGAATACTAGTCAGATGTAACTGATTTGCTTCAAAGAGAACTGTAATTTCTTAAAACTGACGATTTGTTGATACGAATGTTCCTTAAAAATTAAAATGTAAGTCGTGATTGTTTTGCAATGTTATCATATTAATTAGTGCATGTTCATATTTAATAGTCTAAAACTACGAATCACTTGAATACTAGAAAACAAATCTCATTATCCATTAGTTGTTGCGTATCGTATTCAGGAGTGCTAGCGAGAGAATATTTGTTTTCAAGTGATTTCAACGTTTCCTTTAAACAAACAATTCGATAACATATTGCTATTATGACAATGAATTTGTGAAGGACAATTTCAAAGTTAAAGTTGGAAATTAGGTAGACAGCAGTCTGTCCAAGATAACTAAAGCATCTATATCAGATTCAACAATTGATAAAAACGTTTTGAAATATTCTTGAAACAATTGGAAGAGACATAGTATTGAATGGTAAGATTACTATCCCTTCTGTTTAATTTCCTGTGGGCGCACAGAGTCATTATCAAACGTCTCAGAATAGATATCGGAAGCCTCATAATTAGTCTCAATGGATGATTGTTTACAGATGTACCTCAACACAGTAAGGGTGAGGATTGCTCCCTCAGAGCAATCGACTCTGAGGCAAATCAGTAGGAACAGTAGGTAACTTGAGAGTGCTGAACAGAGTACTGGATATTCCAAAATGACATGTTGCATTCTCCGTTAGTAATCATACTGCAGTCCGAAAGTGTACCTATAGGAATATGAAGTTTTTGAAAACCTAAAGTCAACCTATCGCGTGATATTCTATATGCTCATAAAGATGGCATATATGTCCAGAAAAAAAACAACTAGTGCATGTGTATAAATCAGATCAGTGTATAATTTATTGAGAACATGTGTCTTCAAAAGAACCAGATGAATAGAGAGATGATTGATATTCAACATCAACATTTTTTTGTAATTCCTGAAGATATATTTGTCCCCCACTTTTCAAATAGTATCGTTTATAGTTCAAATGAATGTTCTCTTCAAGAAATTTCAATTAATTAGGTTATTTGTTTTATAAAATAACTGACTGCAGGGTACAGGGTGCAGGCTTTCTACATCATAATTTTTTTCATATGGTATTTCAACGTGTAAATGTATAAAATCAATACTGAATGTACATGTTTGTGATACATTCATTTGATGGTGAAACTGTACTCAACATTGAGAGTATAAAGTCAACTGTTTCAAAGTCGGAGGATATTTTCTTAGACGAATAACTTGTGATTCGAATGATCTATATAGTTCTTTACTGGAATAAACTGTGACACTTTAACTGATCGTGAAATATCTATCACTTGATGTTAAAACATATAAATGAGACTTTTTGTGTTCATGATCATTACTTTCTTATTCTTTTGATAATATAATGATAGTGAAACATCAGTTCTCATGATCTTAACAAATGCCATTTGATAAGAGGAGAATTGTTAGATAATCCTTGTGCATCTCAATCAATCATACATACTACTCGTGATCAATGAAATGCCTTTAGAAATAAATTGGAAAAACTCATATAAATATGTTCATTTGAAGAGTGTGAATAATATTTTGAGAATTTAACAGAAGAGATGGAATCATTCATGATCTATGATACATATTATATCGATTCACATGATCATGGTTCCAGTCAGTCATGATCAGTTGCAACAATAATGAAAGAAACAAGCTTAAGACATGCCTCTCTCACATTGCGGACCTATATGCGGACTGTTCCAATGGACAGATTGCTGTCTGTAGGAGAACGCAGCACGAAAATGGCAAAAAACTTCTCTCCTTAAGGCAACTTAAGATAAAAATAGATAATAATGGTCTGGCAGTTGGCAATTACTCTCTCTACATCAAAGATTTTACATGTAAGCTATATGTGGATAAACTATAATCATAAGGAGGAGCATACACGTCCTCTGTCCGAAAGAGAAGATAAGATTATGATTAGATTAGAAATGACTTCATGATCAAGTGGAGGAAGGTAAATGAAGTACTTTGATGTTGATCAATGTTTTAATGTCCCCTCGAGAATCAAACTTCTAATTGTAATAATATAATTAGTTTGAATAGTTGACAACAGAATGTTATATAAAATTAAAAACATTGAACTCAAGTATTTGGTTGAGAATTTAATTTGTAAAGTAATGAAGTGGAATATATAACTACTCAGCTAGCATTTAATTATATAGGGCTACGTCATTGCTGCAAACTGTCCTCATAGTGCAAGGACTGTACAAAAAAGAAACATTGAGGGATCTTATCAGAAATTATTCAAAAGGCAGTTAACAGGTCGACCTTTAAATATTTTATTTACAGGGCAAACTGACAATTACATAATACTACAACAATAGTGATTGAGCTGCATTAGTACAGTCGCCAACATCGATGTTCACATCTTCCTAGGACGTGGTAGTTAAAAGTAAAAATATCACCAGTTCTTTTCGTAATAAGTCAAATCAGTGTTGTTTTTCTCTTACACATGTCTGAGTAAATATCCATTTCGTCGTCGGCCATATGTAAAGGAATGATGCAAAGGACAAAATACTTTAACAACACCCGTCTGATCACTCGATACCGAAAGTTATTTAATTCTCCCACACACTCAGACAAATGTGTGCATTGATTGATAATTTGATCTACTTACATGGAAGTCTGGTTCTTCCTGTGTACTTGCAATTTAATTACGTATTGTACTTTTGTGTGCATTCACATATGACACGGTGATTTGAGCTATAGATTTGTAATCAATAAATCAGGGTGAAAACCTACATGTAGGTAGGAAGTCCACCTTTACCAGTTGCAGTAAAATATCATATACATGGAGGAGAGATCTTTTGCATTGTACTAACACCAGTTGTTCATTATTTCTACGTAATACGGTGATGCAGGTTGCAATGTAATCTAATATTTTTACCCCACCTCAAGGCAAGTCAAATCTAATAAGTCAGATTATTTCTGTACATGTAATCTCACCTCATGTGTACATGTTTTCATATATTATTACGAGGGCTATTTCCAGCTATTGATGGAAGCTATAAAAGTACAACTTTTATTACATGCAAAATGAAACACAGTAATGAATTAATATTGGTCTAAATGTCTATGCAATGCTAAAGTCAATGGCAACACGTTAAATAGAGTTTTGCATCTAAGTTTTGTCGTGGAGGGGTTCAATGAGTTTACAGTTGATTTTAAAAGTATTAATGTTTTCTCGATTCTTCATTGCATTATACATCATATAAATATTACTGATTGACTGACAAAAAAGTGTGTCTTGACTAACGGTACGTGTGTAAATTTACTGATTCACAATCATGGTAGCAACCTTATATATCACTTACAATCGTTTAAATAACTGTACTCACAGCTATTTAGAAAGCTGTTAGGAGCTGTGTTCCTAAACATAGATATGTGAAAACATAGTAAAAACATCGTTATCTCCTTTTAGTTCCTGATAAAGGCGTTTGAGACAAAGATATTTAGTGCATCAATTTAAACGCTATAAGCTTGTGCAACAGACATGGTGACCTCTTAGTAAACGAGTTTCAACTTCATAAATATGTGCACTTTAAATTTCAACTGAGATATATTTGAGAAAATATGACATTGTTTCAGGATTTTTTAAATGTGGCTTGCTAAATATGCTGTTTACCATTATGGTATGGGTACATGAATCTTCATCCTTGATGAAGGAGTGCGTGTGTAAGTGATGAGTTGGAACTCACCAGGCCTACGCTAATCACCTAAATGGATTTAGATATTCGAACGTCAAATTGTGGCACGCATAATCCCATGGAACACATGCCTGCAACTAATGAAATTATATCACTATACCCAAAATTAGCCTGAATGTGTCTCCTAATTTCTTCATTTAGGGAATATTTTCAACTAGAAAACAAGGACCTGATACCGGCAGATATTCTTCTAATGTAAACCTGAGGATTATACAGTAAAACCTCTGCAATTGTATTATATAACCTTCCAAATGTATATCCAAAACATATGATAAAAATAAGGTATTTTGACACCCACCAAAAATGAAATTTATTAATCAAAATGCTAAAAGTCACCAAAAGGGTATATAGAATGCTTAAACACTCTTCAATAGCTTTTTAAAGAAAAACAAGAAAACATTTTTCATTTATGTTTTAAGTTTATGTAAATGGTTGGAAAGCAGCTATTTATTACATTTTCATCGTGAAGTATCATTTCTTTTCTCATTCAATTAATGTACATTTTGAGCTTATTTTATCCCCCCTCAGTCTAATGCAGCAGATTGAATAGCAAAATACTGAAAATCTGCCTTTTTAACGTTCTTGTATTGAAATCAGAGTGTTCTTTTAGTAGGTTGATTAACTAAGAGATTATTCTACCCTTTATATGTCTTCTCGCTTTATATTTACAAAACATAGGTTTATTAATTATGACATTCAAATTAAACCTAGGCTTTATCTGGGACAATTGTTTTAGTGGTTTTTAATTATTTTACTTAAAAAATAAGGTTACGTTTTTTTTTGGTTGGGTGTTATCCATTTTTCTAATTACAAGTGATCCTTTGATATTTCATCAACTGTAGGAGATTAATTGCAAATAATCTTCATGTATAATTAAAGCAAACTCCCCTAAAGAGAAAAGTTCAAAAATAATAAAACGGGTGGCAATCGTGTAGGTAAGGTTCAATTTGCTGTATCTAAAACAAAGAAATTCTATTACTATTTAATAAATGAGTAACATGAACTTGTTACATTGTTAGAGTTACATTGTATATTGTACAGTTGTACATAGTTACAAGTTTGATTTTGAATAACATTTGTATAAAGGTTTATCTTTGGGGCAGAATCGGATATATTGGGTGACGCTATTTTCACTAGAATATAGTCAAACGTGTTTTAATATCTTTTTGTTGAATAACTACTAGATAATATAAATTGTTGTATTTGCATATGCATATGAATAAATACAGAAACGTAATGTAGGTAGTCATGTTCATATTTTAGGTGCACTGTACATTGTAAGAAACACTGTAAGAATTGGATCGATGATGGCAATAAAAAGTGTGATTTTAGAATATAAATCTTATGTAAAACTTTAAGGTTGTCAATCTGGCTAATAATCTTTTTTAAAGGACCAGTTAATCGCTATCAATTAAAACAAACTAAAATATATATCCTCAGCTGAAAGTTTTCTCCAGTCATGACAAAATCAAGTATCAATTCCTAATTATCTACAGGTAGTCGTTGGTTTGATATTCTGACTATTCATATGTGGTAATAATAATAGTCACGATCAGCATTTCAATAATGATTGATGTAATCGGTAACTGATATAACAGCATGCAGCGAAATGAAGCATGTATCTCTCACATCAAAATATAGTTAGCGCACTGTCTATTCCAGATGACTGGGTCTGACTGAGGGTCATTTCGCAGGCTTATTGCATTTTTCTCTCCCTTTTGAAGTGACGAAATACTAAAGATCAAACAACTTGTCTGGCTGTGCAAAAGAAGAACACATAGATCATCAGTGAATAGTAGAAATCCACAGCAATTGCAATCATGTCCATACCTGCTTCAGAAAAAAGGCATAACAGTATGTTTAAAAGAAGGAAGTTGATTTTGTAAATATATAGCTAATGCATGTTTTTCCTACTGTGTACATTATATTTTGGGTTTCTTTCAGCACTGAATTACTGCGATTCTTCAGTTAAAAATTACTGTTAAGGTCATTTGGCAAAGTATTGGAAACTAGAATGAAAGAGATGCCCACGTGTTTTTAAATTATCATTTCATATCATTTATACAATATTACCTTTTTTGTGATTCTGTTCATAGGAGGAGGTATAAACATAAGTAAATCCCTTCAAGTAACATCTTCTTTGATTCAGGTCTTAAAATAATCATATATCATAACAAACAATTTCCTTTTTTCTGACAATAAACTAGGTATATGTACAATATCAATGAAATACATATTCAGATATATGTGCAGACATCAACGCATTTCGAGGTTCAGTGTTAGCTAAATGCTATAAGATACATGTGCATATGCATATGAATGAATATAGATTTATTCATTGATGTTGGAATGAAAGTGGAATTTATAAAATTCTAAATTTTGACATATTTTACTCTCATTTTTCAAGGTATCCATTTTTACAGCTAAATAGACCGAGTACGCTGTGGATGAAGTGTCCTACCCGGGGATACAAAACAATAAGGCCCAGTTTACAAATGTTAGATGCCTCCACTGTAATTCGAAAAAAAACTTTAGTAATTCATGAAATTATATTCATCTTTGCCCTGAGGTATGGTAATCATCTCAAAAAGGATTTTGAAGATTAATTTGAAGACTCTATAATCACTCTCGTTGAACTATTGTAAACAAATGAATCCTCCCGTATAGAAAATATAAAAATTATGTGAAACAATTTGTTCAAAGCAACAAAGATACCTCTTATCTTAACATGTTAAAACTTTCAAAACAACATCAATCATGATGAAACATGCAAAACTAATCTAAAATGAAAGACACTAATCTCGGAACTGGCTTACGTTAAAGATTGATCACTGATAAAGATAAAACATTTGTTACTGCCAACAAAGAGATGTCATACCTGAACAAAACATAGTCTCAGATGATTTGTTTTCGTACATTGAGTGTAGGGTAGATAGAAATCCAGACATTGTACATACATTAGAAAGGCATTGTTTCCATTGTTTGCCTTGTTATGTTCAATAAGTGTAGATTTCAGTATTTTTCAGTTATGTTTAGACAGGAATCGAGTGGTGATGTATTTTTAAGATAAAAGATGAAAAATAAGTGTGAGTTTTCACTATACGACCACGAAAATAATTATGCTTTGACAAGAAAACATTTCAATGATAATAAGTCATTAGCACTGAACAGATAGAAATGATTTGCTTTAACATTTCTAAAGAAAATTTTTATTTCTAAAATCTAGGATTGTGTTTATAAAATGGTTGAGTACAATAAATGATGATTGTTTTGCAATGTTATTATATGAATCACTTAATTTTTCTCCAATACCTGACAGTTCTCAAATTACATGACATTACATAGCAGCGACCCCAAAATGAGCCGAGTGTGAAATATGTTGTTGAAGCGGAGAATAAGTAGACACTCGAGTATCGACACAATGGTAAGACCCTGTCCTAACTAGCTGCTCAGATAATCTCAACTTCAGTCAATATATTACAAAACTCAATGTACTCTACTAGATTGGCAAACGTTATATATTATAATTTTGTTCCTAAACACTGATAGAGCAACATCTATATCGTCATCAGTGAATTGATAAGTGAGAGAAGTAGTAACAAGTTATTAAGATTAAATTACTGATTTCTCCATGGATTTAACAACCCCACCAAAGATCATTTGAGGTAAATTTGAAAATCACTGAGATCTAATTAATGTCACTGACATTCTTTGATTCAAAAGTTTGTTTGCATTTTTAGTTCCTTTTCTAACAATGTTCCATATTTTTTGACAACTTCTAAAATGTAACTTTGAATGATAAATGTCAACTATTCCTTCTAATATGAAATAAATAAAAACATAAATGAAAAAAATGGTGAAAGCATTTATTACTTTTATATGTTTTGTTAATTTGTATTATATTACAAAACACTAACGTAAAGAAAAATGTTATTCCTTTTCATCTACAGTGCATACTGTTTGTCATGGTCAAATGAACACAGGTTTGCTTTTGTCTCTCCATCTTTTGTAAGTGGCATAAATTTTCATCCTTTTATTAAGTGTTCACATAATTGCCCACTTGTTAGTACTTGGTACATTACCTATGCTAACGACAGTATAATATTTGATTATCTATGTAAAGGGTAATTTGACTAGAAAATCATAATGACAAATAACTATCATCATATTAAACTTTAATTGCTGTTTGAATATATACACGGTACTCCAAATATTTTTGTTCGAGAACTCAACATGTTAGAGTTAAGCTACCAACAAAGAAAATCATACAAAGTGTACATGTAAAATATTTTGGAAGTAAGATTTGACTTTTTTTGTTTTGAATATTATACTATAAAGTTGACAGTTCGAGATCTGTGTCATAAAGACGCCTATTCGAGTTTATTTGATAACTCTTTAAATACACCTTCACCCATTAAGTTATAAGTATTACACATATTAAGAGGATTAATGTGTATTATTTAAAGAAAATTAAGCAATCACACTCTTCGCGCTGAAACAAATAGGTGAAATCGTACATTCTCTTTAAGGCCTCGGTGAAGTGTTTATTTTAAATGTCTATTTTTTAGTGTGTTTCCTTTTGACATATAATCAGATGTAGATGCAATATAAACAGAGTGACAGTTTTCGACTCAAATGCATTTCAAATAAAATTCATGGGAATTGTCGGTTGAATTGTTTATTTTTATAGTTTGGATCTACCATTTTGAATTTCAGTATCTAAATATTTTACAATTATATCTTTTTAAGGAAGGAGACTCCATGGGTTTGCATAGTTTTTCGATAAGGCAATTATTTTAAAAATTCATATTCACCCATGCATCATTAACATTATTTTATCTGCCTATGTTAAATACATAAAAACTATGGGTCGCTTGCATCCAGAAAAATACTTATACTGAGTACTTTCATCAGGTGTGCAACATAACTTTTTAACGAAATACTGTTTCGAGCGTTTTCCGCTCAACATAGGAAATATATAACTTGAAGAATAACTTTCAATGGAAAAGACTGTTAGACATAATTCTAACAACAATGAACTCATTGATTAAGTATGTTTATAAGAGGAAATGTTTGAAAAATGCAAAAACTTTCTTCAAACCAAATATTATAAATAGATTTGGAAAATAATAAAAAATGAATGATAAGATGTAATCTCCGCTACCTCCCTTTAGACTTCCTGTGAGCGCTCAGAGTCATTATCACAGTCTCGAGAGCTATCGGAAGCGTTATAATTAGTCTCAATGAATGAGTGTTTACAGATGTACCTCATCTCAGTAAAGGGTGAGGAAGGCCCTGTCAAATCAATATCCTGTGAGGTGAAGCAGGAGAAGCAGTTGGTCACTTGAGAGTACTAAATAGTATTCAGGCTATTTTAACATGCCCATGGGAACCGACCACAACCTTTAGTGTAATTGAACCGCCGTTGGAGTGAGCTTATATCAAAATGCGCCATGAGATCACTATAAGTTGAATTAGTTATATGAAAATCATTGCAAATACCACTTTATAGTCTCTATGCACAAGACGAGTTCACACATTTCCAGTTGATATATGAATGTTGACGTGATCAGATCAGAGTGTAGATCATTTGAAAACTTGTGCCTTTTAATGATGCACTGTAAGAGCAGATCGATGTTGAATTCTCTAAAAACTATCAACAATATTTTACAATTCATGAATAAGTGTTAAATTATCCTTGAGTAACTCAATCAAGTATAGATGCTACAAACGATCAATGAGTTTCTTTATAAAAAATTTGACAAAAAGACCTGCATTTCTATCACACAACAGTACTTTTCGATGTCGAAGTCATTTAAGATTGGGATAAAACGCTCTAAGGTTGATTATTCTTAAAGAAAAAGGAAATTATACAAAATTTATTACATAAATTATATCCTGTTGGTATAAACTATTTTAAATGATATGGTTGCAGTTAAAAAGTTAGTATCAACATATTATAACACTAATTCAAAGACATGTGAAAAGCTTGTCTCCTGCATTGATAACCTGTTTTTGTACTGAATGCTTTTTGTAGGGCAATTCAGCAAGGAAATCACTTAATCTTTCTCGTAGAGGCATTTAAGATGAGAGATCGTATAGTCTGGTAGTTGGTAATTACCTTCTGTACTTCAAAGACATTAAATGTTAGGTCTTTGCCAAATATAGTACACCTTCACAGTGAATGGAGGATCTAACATAATTTGTTCTCTGTACAAAAGACAATATAACATCGTAGTTAAAGTAGCAATAAAATATAATTTAGTGCGATATTTCAGTACGCATGCAACTTCATTAGGAGGTAGACAAAATTAACATTTAAAAACTAAAAGCAATTGATATTTCAATATCTTACTGTTGACATTCGGGTATAATTTGATTTGAAATGTCATTACCTACAGAATGTAACATGAAGTCGTTACCTTGGACGAGTATATATAAAGGAATCAGTATTCTCGTTTGAGAACTATGTCTGAATGCTATTACGATATAAACATTGTTTCGACAAATACACATTCTTAAATTGTAATGATGCCACCTGAACGATCAACTAGAGCCTGGTAATTCAGCTACCATAATTTCAATAGCCGGTCAGAGAATTTGCTTGTTTTGAGAAAGTATTATAATGTTGTTAGACCATTTTTGTACATGAAGGAAACTTTAACGTAAAAGATAACATTAAATTATTAGTCTGTATATGGTTTCAAACTGATTCTTTACATTAAAAGATTTATTTTTATATATTCACAATATTTATGGACTGTTTTTGATCAATCATTCTATGAATTTCAGCTATAGCTGAAAGGGATTTGACATTGATTCGCAGTACGAAACCTGCAGAGATAGAAAAAGTACAAAACTTTCACAATTCCTTTTATATCCACTACAAAAAGTTTGGTCCACATCTGACTAGTTTTGAGACATTGCAATTACATATTTAGTTTTTGTTTAAAAGAATGTCCGTCGTTGATAATTGAGCCTTCATGACCAGTCACAGCTGTCGGAAGTAGAGAATATAAATCATTTTATGCAAATTTCAAAACAAATTTTATATCCGATTTCATCGCACAACACCATTCATATACTGCCTTTTCTCAAGGCATGGTTTTGGTACGGCAAGTTGATGAAAGAGAAAGAAAGAAAGTATAGTGAGATTGAGGCAGCAGCAACTTGAACATCAAATTTTCATGTGAATTCTACCCCTTGACTTGGCCAGAAAGAATGAACCTGCTGAGAACATAAATCATCCTGTTGTTTTTAGGGTTGCATAGATAAAAAAAAATCCACACCACAATTAGGGACAGAGTCACGTGGAGGGAAATTAGTAAGATGACTAAAGATTACTCATTTTGATAGACAAATACCGCTACATTACAAATTTGACTCTTGTGACAATACTTCAGTAACTTTCACAATTGCAGAGGGGTGAGATAATTTTTTACTTCGCTTTTAGTCAGTCCAATAGATTTATTGTTAAGTGCCACTGTTTCCTAGAGTAATTGGGTCTTTTCCTTTTTTGAGATGGGCTGTTAGTAACCATAGTGCCCAAGTAGACTACTTCATTGCGTTACTGTCTTTATCTCACAGACACATCTTAGCTACAAATAGAAAATACTCAAATAAAGAGCAGACATCTCATTCTTGATATGAAATAGTCTTGGTGAAAAGCACATTTTTGTTCTTTCCAGGAATACAATTGCTGCTGCAAGTGCAAATGATATAACAAAATTATAAACAAATGAATATCTAACTTTCTAAACACATCCCCAGTCTCAATTCTCTACAAAAAGGTGTTTCATCGGAAATGCAAGCTAAAGCCGAATAGGTAAGAGGAATTTATTTCTCTTCTTTCTTTTTTACTGAATCCCAATTAAGATTACCTCCATAGTGGAAAGATCGAAAGTAGGAGAATTGATAAGATGATATATTATTCTGACTGTATAATTTCATTTCAATATGAAATGTAATAAAGTTATCAACAGTTTGTTTCATGTTTACAAAAAACTACTGTCAAATCTATTTGACATCCTGTGCAATGCAAAGACTAAATAGGAAAAGGGAAGGAACTATAGATAAAGTCATGGAAAT
This sequence comes from Phorcus lineatus, assembly GCA_921293015.1. Classification (NCBI taxonomy): domain Eukaryota; kingdom Metazoa; phylum Mollusca; class Gastropoda; order Trochida; family Trochidae; genus Phorcus; species Phorcus lineatus. The sequence continues at coordinate 24,591,430 of OV121097.1, read as the reverse complement.
AGAAGTGAAGTTCTTTCACTTATAATCTTCAAATGATATAATATCGTTTATTCGCAACTCAGATATCCAACAATTAGTCTTAAAGGCATCATATTTATTGTAGGAGGCATTTTAATCGCAAATCAAGTGTAATTGATTTTCATGTTGAACTTTGCAATTGGATTGCAGAACACCCTTTTTAGATGATGTAGGAAATTATGTACTTGTAACCTCATGACATTCTTTTGTTGAAAAAACTATATTTGGCAAATTGAATAAATGGTGCTTTCTTTGAAAGATTAATTAAGTATTGTTTCAGCACCTCTTAGAAACGCAAATCCCGTTGTTATGTACCATTTTAATTATATACCAGGCATCAAAATTATAATTAGAATATCTGTCATTCAATGCAAACAATACATTTATATATTTGCTGTCAAACTATTTACAATTCAACATACACTGATAATTCTGAGGATTATTTAAGTCATGTTCTTATGACATTCATACACAATAACTAACGAGTAACGGGGAATGACAGAATATCTTTCCCGAGTTATATTAATTTCGCAATTCTCGAGCCTTGGCGACAGAATTACACAATAAATAAAACGAGCGAAAGATAATCTGTCTTTCCCCGTCGGGTTATTCGGTTATTGTTTTATTACCCATATGTTTTTAACAGACTAAAATGCGAATATAATATAAATAAACGTTTATCTATAAAGGATTACAGTGGCGTATCTACAAATTCATGCGCCTGTGATGTGGCTTTACTTGACACGTATCTAAGCACTGCTAAATTGTCATTTTTGAAAAAGTTTCAAATTACAAGCTAAATGTATGTGTTGTTAAAAGTTTGTTCTATCTTTTCATTGAACCGTCATTCAAAATGATTACATTTAACAGTTTTATATTGATTTGAAGAGGTCAGCGTCCTACAGTAATACTGATATTCTTGTGACGTAACTGACGGCACTGTGACGTCATACCTGCTGGTATCTATGACGTTGAACTTGAATTGAACGAAACCAGGCGCTTCCTCGCCACTGTAAGCTTAACGTGAGGATGTAGTATTCAATAATCGCTCATTTCTATAATTGTATGCAATTGGAGAGACTAATTTCACTTTTTTGCGGCGGCACATCAGAGAAATGGCAACAACGTGGACTAAGTTAACGTTGAATATTAGTAAAGAAATTACCAGTCGGCAAGAGTATAAAAGATATAGTCCCGGCAAAACGTTAATTTCCATTGGTTCAAAACAACCGATCAATGTACAGGAAAATGACTAACTCCCGTGTGACTTACGGGGAAAATAATACCCTGTGTCCATCTTCTTATATGATTGATATAAAGCCATATCCACTGTCAGGTACTTAGTGCTATCACTACTTTACTTTACTTCAAGCGATGTAAGCGAGAAAAAGTAAAGCCATAACTGACGTTATTGTAAGTATGTACAATCCAAGACTGCTAAACCCCAAAATCATCATGTTCAATGTTATTGGTCTTTAGCTTTTGTTTATGTTAGGAGGCAATTTCAAGAAGGACCACGGATATTAAATGAATATTACAAGAATTGTTTCAACATTATTAACTTTTAATGAAGTAAATTTTTCAAAACATTCGTCACATACTAGATTATCAAAGAGTAAGTATTTTAGAAAGTACAATATATTCAATGGTAGAATCAAACCTTATCTATTTGAAGGTAGAATCTTCTATGTATTGCAATGATCTTGAGACGCAATACAAATGGGTAACAGAACCTTGTCAACCTTACGAGCATACTGTTTCAGGAATGAGGGAAACACTGCAGTCATTTATCAACCGTGTGCATTTACAAATACATTTGTTAAAAATTAGATAGTAGCTATTTGAAAGCATGCGATAGATCCTAAATCTTAGTATGCAAGAGGAATTATGTGACTTTGTAACTATATGTCTTCCTTTTGAGTGATACTAGTGATAAAAGAAGCATGAGCTTGTACAATATTGCAGCCTCATTTATAAAACGCCATTTGGTAGCAACCAATTTCAGGGCAAATTGATGTATTTTAATTCGGTGAATCAATAAGACCGCACACCGAGCCAATATCAATTTGAGCATTCATGTTCAGATACATTCAGATGGTACTTTTGTGATCCATGAATCGTCATTCCGTCATTCCTATCGTGTAAACCATGTAGTAGATTTATGATCCATGCATCATCATTCCTATCGTGTAAACCATGTTTTATTACTTACCCAGCCCAATCCATACCGTAGGCTCAGTTAATCATGTGTAAAGATTATGTGCTACATACGAATTACATTGTTACAATCATCATCTTCTTCAAATAACTACAAACTAACGATGATTGCTCCATCGAAGGGTGAAAATGACCAGACAGAAACAATAAAACGAAATGAAACGCTTTATGAAGTTCCATTTGTACGACAAATGTAAAACCATGCACTTACATTAGCTCTTATGAATATTAATTGTTATTGTCAGGAAAGTGATTTATACCTTAGATAATACAAGTATGTGATATAGGTTATATACAAAGTGTGAGGCTTAGAATAAAGAAATAACCATGGATAAAACAATCATTTGCAAAAGTTTAACAGCTAAACTATCGAACACAAGTAAGATAAAATGTGAAAGTAAACTGTACACAATACGATGACCCGAAAGTTAAGAAAATTGAAGCACATTTGAGACTGTATCCAATTAAAAACATTTAATGGGGCAAACGCTCGTCGACTTGATATCCCTCGTATTTCTCAGTCCTAAAGCTTGCTATCTGTTTTATCTTGAACGAATATATATATCTTGTTCCCTATCAATACTACTTTGTAATGAGATGTTTCTTCCTTGCTACCCAGTCAGTCTCATCCCCAACAGTCCAACCTGTATAGAAAAAGTAAATTAGATGTGATATAGTTTTGTTCATGTTTAATGAATTATATCCACTTACGATTCAAGACCACAATTTGAAACAGCGTGATAAAAAGATCGTTTTCTTTATAATTTCGGCAGTCCTGTGTCTGGCAGGTATGATAAATGATATCCTATTTTGGACAAATGAGTGAACCAAATTTACAAAAATAGGTTTTTTTAAGAGTTCAATAGTTTCGGTAATTCATTATCAACGATCGTTAAGATGTAAGGAATTACGCATCAACGTTGTAGAATTTATTTTTGTAAAATACTTTTCATTCATCATACTTATCATACTATTAATCTATTGTTATACAGTAATAGTTCACGGTTTGTGCTTTTACGGTTTTAATTTTGAAATATGATTAGAAATTTGGCAATCTATTTAAACTCGAAACCGCTCGTTGTTTGAGTTTCAAATATTAGGTTTCCCATAGTAAGACAATGCAGCGTATAAGACTGTATTACATTTGCAAACGATTTACCTGTCTATAAATGTCCTTTAAGTGATATATTAACAAGCACGCATGTGCTCGTGTGTAACTCAAATGAAAATCATCTAAAATACAGGGCACTCTCACTAACACCTAAACTTACTAATCACAGCAAATTAATCACACATTTTGTCAGTTACATCGTTCAGGACCTCTGTTAAAACAGTTAGTCCTTATTGACTGATCTAAAGAAAATCCCTATCGTTTTCCAGAACATAGTGAGGGGATTACCTAAAAAAACTAATTTTCCATAAGAGAGAAATCAACTGAAACAGGCCACAAACAGTTTGAACTTTGTAAGGAAACGTTTCCTGAAAATTGCCCAACATGGTATACTTAACATTCACTTTCTGTGAGAAAAGTCTACTTAAACTTTTGTTTTAATGTACATTGTTCGTCAAGACTTTTTCACTTAATTATGTTCGAAATGTTAAAAATGGCTTAAAACCCCAACTGGAACTTTCAAATTACACTATGATGCTTCTAAATGGGGAATAAGCAGCAATGCTTTGTATTTAAATGTAACTGGTAAACAAGTAATACATCGAGAAAACATACATCAAGTAATGTAATGGTATTTATTATTCATAAAATTTCTTGCAGTTTTTTTTAATTCTTTATGGCACCTCTAATTTGTGAAAGAATAGCTATGGATATTATATATTTCATAGTTAGCCTTAGATGATCATTATATATTTGTTTGATTCATCCTTTGATAATTACCTTGATAATCACATTTCTTCATTACAAGAGTCTGTATGTGATCTGTAAGAATGTTGAAGGCCACCGATATCATTTAAAATTCTAAGGTCATTTTGCTGAAATCGTAAGTCTGTTGTAGTTGTAGTATTTTGTTATGAAATCACGCAGTTTTATTCCCAATTGATTACAAAGACCTTTGCAACAAAGACATGTGTCACGCCTGTCTTGTACAGACTAAATTTAGGAGAAATGCTTGTGTATTGTTTGAATTCATGGTTACTGATAGTTGTGACTGAGAATATAGCAATGCTGAAATACTTTGATAATATGTAGTTTGTCTTGCTCGATAACGGTGTTAGTATATACACCGAAACGTCGCAATTCATGCAATAAAGAAGTTTACTATCCATAAGAAATTATTCGTTCTTCTTCTAGTTTGCTATTGTCAAATTATTGAAATTATTTTGCACTGCATCTGTTATGTACTACACGAACTACACTACCCTTATCGTTCAAAACACGTTAAACACCAACTCACTCACTCACTCAACCTCATCACAACCGTGAGCATGAACAAAGCAAAAACGCAAATACCGTTTACTAAGTAAATATTCCTGTTTACATAAAAAAAATGCGGCAAATCTAAGAGTGGGTCAGTTGAATCGCACACATCCACTTGACCATTGAAGGTGTGTGAATAAAGCCTTGATGTGACCCCATGGTAAATAAAATATAAGTCGATAACACAGGAATAATACAACAATCATCAATAACTAAATAATAGATACTAGGTACAAAACATAGAATTTTGTTAAACATAAAACAATACCCCTCCTTATAAGATAGAAGACATGAGCAACATTTTTTAAAGAAATCTGATGAAAAGTTAATGAATAAGTGAGACAGTTTTTGGGACGGACGACTAAAATTACATAAAATGTAGTTTTTGGAACGAATGTTATTTAATTGACATTCACATTTTTAATTAAGAATGTTGAATTAGAATATTTTACGTAAACTAAAGACAGGTTATAGCAAGTATCAATGCTAATTATACTTTTAAATTAAATACTCTATAGCTACGAATGAGTAACTCCTATTGTAATTTGATTAAAAATATCTAGCTGATGATACCTGTGACATAATAATGCTGCTTTTGATGTAGTGAATAATATTTCCTGTTCAACAAACATATCAAGTTTATCTTCTATAGAGCAAATCTGTTATATATCATTATGAATTATTTTTCTTCAAAGGTATGCGTTATAGATGATTCAAACTGGGAAAACAACTTCTTTAATACGTACTTTACCTTAAATGCTTATTTACCTTCTGATGGTGACTTGAAATATTGTCAATTACGTGTGACCTTCATAAGTCTCCTTTAAAATGAATTCATTGACACATATCGACAATAACATACCAATCTTTCACGTATATGATTGCATGTACATGACAACGTGTCAGTTAAACAAGTAAAATCATATCCTGATCCTAAACTCAAGAATTGTTACAACAGCATCACCTTTTTTGCTTTTTCTTGCTTTATGAGATATTCATGTCTTATTAAAGACTTTTAAAGACTAGTTGGAGGTAATGACAAAAAATTTCTTTCAAATGTGTAAATATTTGCTTTTACCGTACAGTTATGATAAATTACATAATGGCGGTAGGGGTTTTGGGTGTCGATGGTTTAGAGAAAGGGGATGGACTACAATTCATAGGAAGCTGATTCTTCTGTACAAACTAAAATCTCCCGTACATGCCTCTGAAAAATATGCTTCTTATCATTATTTTACCTTACATGCTATATTATTTGAAGGCCAGATGAATTACAGACCAAAATACTCGTAAGGATTTATTATGTAAATTATTATGTTTAAATGCAGAGCATTTCAATTGGCCCGGCCTTCTGATCTTCACGTTTCAAGGGCAGGAATGAGGCCTGAAGGTTGATGGAGTCCCAATGTTGCAAATAGATTAATAGTTTGTATTCATATATATTGTTTTCTCAATAACCATGTCTTTAACCAAAATGCCTCAATGTGTTTTTCTGCTCAGTTCTATATAACCTTACTCTGTTTTCAGCGCAACAATAAACACACTCACAAGGAACATAGAACATCCGCCTTTCAAATGAAAATAACACATAAATAATGACATTGTATGTACATAATTCAGCCACTGTTCAAATTGAATGAAAAACTATCAAAATTTATATTTTGATCAATAGTTTTCAAATTCCTTTGGTCAACTAACAGCAACACAGTTATAAATCATTATCTCATGCCTCAATCCTGACAAATTGCAATCATTAGGGAAGCATGCATCAAGAGTGATAGATCGTTTGCAATAAATCTCTCTCTTGATAAAAGCGGAAGGATCTTACAGAGCATCTATTGTATCCACAAAATGCATTTTGTGCATATATGCTATTATTTGGATTAGATAATGACGATGAATGTCTTGTATGATCTGCATGAGATGCATTTAAGAAGATACATTATTGTCTTTGCAAGATATCCTATTCAAACTTTACGATGAAACTTTTATATGACAAGCGGGAGACATGCATTTGGATATAAAAAATCTGTTTGTAGTTATCGAGTTTAAGCAAGTTACGCAACATTCTTAATGAATTGTAGGGTATACATGTGTTTTAAACATATTTATTTCACAATATAGGATTGGCCAACAAGCTCACAGTGCTTATATGCAGTGCCTCTCCCTTGAACATAATATAGATACATACTTGATACATACAAAACCCAAATATATAACATTAAACATAAAGTTTAAACATGGTAAGACATAAACCAACATAGTAACATCCAGAAATAATTACAAATTGATGTTGTTACACATTTTTCGGCGATTCTGATTGGACGAGAGCTCTCAAAAACATGCAACCATTTCTCGATGAATGCAGAAAATTTTGCTGTTATACCTCGTGCATTCATACTTTATGACGTCACAATCCGACAGAACAAACTGACGCAACAGCTAGTCCGGTTATGACAACAACGCGTTACTTTGGGTTTTTTTTTGCAAAATAAGAAATGTACGCATGTTATCATCTTCATAACTGAGTGGATAACCAGATAATACTTTCCCCCCCAAAAGAAACAATTACCTTCACCGAAAACCCTTGATTTTAATAAGTACGAGTCCTGAAGAGTGAAAGCTCGAATCGTTTCACAAACGGTAGCCATTTTGAATGTCACGTGATATGCTAATGAGGGTTATTTAAAAAATGCAGACTCGAGTTAAGACGAACTTTGATTGCGTGCGCGTCAATGCTGATAAAAACGAAATTAAGTTATTTTCCGTTTTAGTACATGAAATTCGCAATTTTGATTCTACCATGTATAGTTGTGTGTAACAAACTGCAAACTAACGTAATGTTGACGACAAATATTCAAGATGTGATAAAATTATTCAGAAAATCTTTGGAAATAGAGTTGATTTTGTAATTATAAGGATTGTTTTACATTTTTTGTGCCTCTATCGATGTACAACAGCAACAAATTTTGTATAACATCGCTACGCTACGATACGCGATGTTATACAATTTGTTGCTGTTATACATCGATAGAGGCACAAAAAATGTAAAACAATCCTTAAGTGTCATCATGATAGTAAGGCATCAAATAGCAAGGCATTTTCAGAACATTATTTTATACTTTAAATCTCGAAGTTTCAATAATGAAATCATGTACAGATTTTATAATATGTTGATTAACAGTTGTTGAACTTTCATTGTTGCCATAAAGAATTGAATTTAAGTCATATCCTTTTACATAAAAATATTTATTTTGTCGAAAATCATCGTATAACGTGTATAAATGTATGTTCTTATAACTATCTACACATACTCTGGTTATAGGTGTTCAATTTGTCTCTTTGTTAATTGAATATCTAAGCAGTGTAGATTACCATACTGAACTTGAGATTGATATCAAACCATTCTAAAAAACGAACAGAAGCGTCACAATGGGACATACATTTCTACCGGTTTTGGCAAAAATGTGTCCCCAAAATACGAGTGAAATATATATATTATTTCAATATGTTGCGCCTGATTGATGATAATGATGACATTAGGTGATACACAAACAACGAACAACTGATAATGATGTTTTGCTTGACAGAAGAGCTATCAAAATTGACAATCAAAGTAATGCATATAGAGCTGATGTCATCACTTAGTTTTGCTTTAGATGAGGTGCATTGTGTCGATCACTCGAGCAACAAGAACAGGTTTCCTCAAACTTTGTTGTAAGAAACGTACATATCGTATTACTGTTTAACGAACACGTACCAAGAATGTGCAGTTAGCATACATCATTTACCATGTATCATGTCTATACAATGTCTTTAATAAACATACATTTGACATGGATTTATAACAGTCAACGCCACTGTTGCATGTGTATTAAAGGGAAACAAATCAACCTTAAAATTATGTCATTTGCAAGACAATCTTTTAAATCGATAAAAGTATTCTGAAGTTAAAGGAAGGTACCAAGTTTGATAAGACTACTCAAATGATCAGAAGGTGTTCACACTCAAAAGATCTCCTAAATCGTTTAAATGACAAAACGTATACAAAAATGTAAAAAATTAATTATGCACTTATCTTATGGTGTGATGAAACAGCCAATCGTTGAGATAATGGCGTTTTCGCTTGAGACGTGATAATTTATTCTACAACAAGGTTTTACAGATCAGGTACTTTAATGAGATACATGACCTTTTCAAGAAAATGCATACTGCTTCTACCTCTTGGAACGAAATAGAACTTCAACAAAACGTGCTTCACTGCCTTTAATCTAAACATTTGCTAATTCAATACAACAAGCCGCAAAAGGATGACGAAATTGTAACTTGAAATGAACATGACCGATGATAGATTTTGTGAAGTACTTTTATAACTAAACCTTGGAATCTTTATCAAATTTTTCGAGACTCACATAAAAGCATACTGTTGCAAATTGCATGTATAAACTAAATCGTTATATCTTTAGTTGGATTTGAATAAATGTATATAGTAACTAACATAACCATTCAATCAAGTCAAAATGTATTCATACAAATCTTTGTTAAAGCAATTGATCTGGGTACTTTTAATGTATTCTGTTCATTTTTGATGATCATACATCACTTCAACATGAATAATTTGATCCACTTGATCATACATGTAATAAATCATCTGATATTGGCAACAAATGCAACACACAAAAATGGAGTAGATTAGGCATGCTTCTTTTACATGGAAAGATTGTTTCATCACTGTCTACTCCAGATGAATGCACTCTGACTGAAGATGTTAGCAGACTTATTGCTTATTCATTTTGTGAAGAAACTTTGTCAGAGAAGATCAGAGATAAAAGCAGTCTGGCCTTGGTCACCTTATCTACTGTACTTCAAAGACGTTGAGGCCTTTACTGAATATTGAAGACAACCAGACTGTCGAACAAACATGGTATATCCAGTTCGTTGGCCAACGTAAAAGAGGAGAGATTAGGTGATTTGGGCTTCAACGCCGCTTTCTAGAGTATCTCACTTTTATCACGGCTGCTAGTATTACTACAGGGAGAAAGTCCGCAACACTATTGGAGCAATGCGTTGCGGTGTTACATGCGAGCATCGGCTGGAACTATCAAAACATGGATGGTACTGCAGTGAAATTCAGTGTAGCATTGCACCCAAAGCTTACTGCATGTAGAACAGCTCTCTACGACAGACAAAGTTGACGAGCCCCTGGCGGGATTCGAACCATGGACCTATCAAGACTACGAGGAAAGGAGCATTGCATACAATTGCTACTAGTACTGCTCTTTGGTTTTATTGATCAGTGATAAGAATGATATGCTATTCTAGAATATTTCTGGAACGGATTACAACATAAATGGTGCATAATAGTCCCTCTTCATGAGTTTATCGATTTACACATACTGTAGCATGTCCATCGATTATGTTGCTTTTAATTACTAGAATTCTTCATTTTTCTATGTTGAACATTGTGAAATGATAAAAGCAGGGTTTTATCATTTATTATTTAATTGTGAATTATTTCTGATAATTTAAACACGTTCCTTTTTTATAAAGTTTGTCATTTCATTCGTGATTAACGACATCTGTTCTTAAGAATGATCGTCAATATAAGTGTAACTTGTAACTGTTGAATTCAAAAGATACCTTGACTCTTTTAAAAGTCATAGTGACACAAACTCTGAAAGAAATTGAAAACGATTATTGTGCATAGTTTCTTTTAGAGTGACCCGGTGTAATGTATTATATCTAACTTTTAGATTTTGGCTTTAGAATCTTAGAATCGTTGATTTAATTTTTCAAAATGTAATTTCAATTAAATTTAGAAAGAATCGTACCTTTTGTTGTAAATCATTACTGAAAAATTTTCACTCTTTCAATATCTTTTAAATTAGATAGAAAGATGATATTTGTAAATGATGTCTTACATTCCTCTTACTGTACACATTTTCACTTTAATCCGCCACCTACAGTGTAAAAATTGATATCAAGAAAAAGACAAATCTGTCATTACGGTCTTCTAATGTCTAAATTTCTGCCACCACTGGACTCAATACCCTAACGTGGTGTGGTGGTTTGCGTGCTTCAGAGACCCCTAAAGCTATGCCAGCTGGAGCTTGCATGCTCCTGGTAGGGACACCCAAGCTGGACAGGTCGATGGGTAGAAGCCAGACTAAATTTGAGTCCTTCTAAAACCTGTTGTCTATCTCTCACTATGCCTTTCTTTCCGTCTTTTCCCTCAACCTTTCGATCCCTTTCTCCCTTATCTTTCCACTCTCTTTTGGATGCTTGTCATCCACGTGTTTAATAACTGAAATATTGTTCAAAGCACGTTAAACCCCAATTCACTCACTCACTCACTAAATTTCTGGAAAAGGTAATTGCATTTTGCTTTTAAATCTCATTTTATCATAAATATGTCAGTATTTTTCATTAAATACTTACCTTTGACTAAACTTTTATTTTCATGCCAAATAACACCCCATTTTTTACATCTGTCAAATAAATATGAGGGTTTTTAAAATATTGAGGTGTCATAAAACACCTTATAGTCATGTAATGCTTGCGCTGACATGTCCTTATATGAATATGAAAATCGTAAATTGCACATTTTGATGTTTAAAAACTTAGGTGTCTGTAGTATTCGACAAATGATCATCGTTCCCAATATTAAAGGTTGAAATTAGAAATTATATTACAGGGCTACATGTTGCTACTTGCTTCAATGGTAGTCAATAACAATTTATTTGCTTTCATTGTCAAATCGGGAGGTTTAATCCCTGCAAAAACGTAAAACTTCATTATATTCGTATTATAAGGAAGTGTATTTCAGTCTATTCCCTTTAAAAAGAAGACCGAGTTCAATGTGTGGGTTTCTAGCTGGTAGTCAAATGTTTTAAGACCATTAAGTTTGCTGACACGTTTATGAATGTTGTTGACTGATGGGAAGTGAGTTGGGTTTTATTTGGAGGTCATGTTTGTTTACATACTTTCCGACACTCTCGCAAATAACTTGTTGGCAATAATCATTTTATGGCCTATACAAATAAAAAAATCCCACTTTTTCATGTATTTCTAGATGTGTTTTTGTTTACATACCTTTCCACACTTCTACAAAATTCACGGCAATGAATCAGTATTTCTGTGGTTAATAAACAAAATGAAAATGTCCATTTATTTATGAATATAAACTACAGGAAACAGGGGTCATTATTCAAAAACGTTTGGCTTTTTTGTAATTGACCACCTTTTAATGTTTTTTTCAAGCTTAATATAGTTATAGTAATGTAAAAATGTGATGTTCAATAAGAGAAATTGAGAAAAACCTTTACTTGAAATAATAATGTATGGATGAATAATCATAAAAGTCAACTGCCCCCCCTGCGCCCCCCCCCCCCCCCCCCCACCCCCCCCCCCTGCAAATTCATGTATTTTGCAAGATATGTCCAAACCAAGAAGTAGATTATATATTTGCACGCACTGAGACAAGAAATCATGCCTATGATCGTCTTTCGCACTGCTCAAAATGACTTATCTGCTACTCCAAAATACATTAAAATAATATCAAAGGTTAAAGTAATCCTATTAACTAATTTAATTAAAAAGGCCGGTATGCATTTGATCTTTCTTTCCATAATAAAAATATGCATCCATTTACTCTGTAACTCATTACGCTTAACACTATATCATATAAACAAGAACTGCGTGAATTACGTTAAACTATCTGCAAATGAGTCTTTAACACAAGTTTTTTTTTTTTGATTTTAAGATTGTGATTCCGAAATAAGAAATACTAATAGTTAATACCACTGTCCAATACTGACCACAGGACCTCAAAATCTACACTTAATAAGCCAAGCGTTCTGTACACAACTATTCAACTTTTATTATACAGTCCATCTAGCTAGAGTGAGTGGTTGTTAAGAGCAAGAAAATGTCTTAGTGTAAGTAATAAAAACCACAAAGTCACAAGCTAATGACCATCGCTATGAGCGAATGAGATTGTACACATTTAACTTGGTTTTGTCAATGTGGAGAAGATTAAAAAATTTAAATGTTTATTTATATGATTTATATATATTATTGGCCGCGGAATTGCAACATCAACGCTTAATGGTCCCCAATAACCAATGAATATAAAGAAAAGATATCAACCTTTGAGTCAGTGCTTCTTGCAGGAGAGTTTATGGACAAATGGGCATACTGGCAGACATAAGTGAACAAGTCATGCCAAGCAATAAGCTCATCGATACACCTAGCCGATGTCTTGGTCAAAATTGTAGGAACATATTCTTCCGCACTAGAAAAAACGTCATTGTGAATAAGGAAAATCACGCGTTTATATAATCATTTTATCATCACTGATTGTTATCACTGAATAGATGATACATAAACAATACATCAAAAAGAGTAACTTCATTGTGGTAACGTGTTAAAACAATGATATTCAATGTCATATTGACGTATTTGAATGAATTTTGAAAATACATAAATAACAGGATCAATTTGAACCGTTGACAAATCAGGGAATAAAATGTTTCCCGTACATTGTCAAAAATTATAAAGCCCAAAACCAGCCTACAACATGTCTCATATAAGTGATTGGTTCAAGTTTCATCTTTGAATAGAATATTTATCTGTAAAAAAAATCACTCTACTCGTGAGCATGTGAAGCAATCATCTTGTGATAAGGAAAATCTTTACATATGAGTTTATAGCTTTTAACCATTTTCAATAAAATTATGTATTTTGAAGAAGTGATAAAAAATATACCGCAATAATTCCACAATGTATTTCCCAAGGGTGGGACTATTGTCACTGTCGTTCTGCTTGTTTAAATATAAGTGATGCTCTGTCAGTTTCCTCTGATTTTATCACCAGAGAGAGATTATTTGATCTGCTGCTTCCCTCATGAGAACAATTGGCATGGATTGAGGCAGGTGTTGTTTCTAGACTAGCAATATGCTTTCACTTGCCAAAGAAATCTGAATACTTAATCTCTTCTTCATTACAATCGTAGTATGAATGTATTTTTGTAATCACGGCCTCATGGCCTAAAGTACATTAATCATGTATACATAAGGTCAATGCGCATGGACATTCAAATGATTGCTTACATAGGTGACTTACGTTTAAAATAAATTGCATTATTTGTCAAGCATTCAACATTCTGCGAAGATATTTGCAAATTAAATTTTCCTCGTGTTGGATAGGTATGAAAATAGCTTGGTAACAAAATTATTCTACTTTAATTATCATATGGACAGACTAATAACAAGTGAAATTCGTCTTGGGTAACGTTTTACTTACATTCTGTACATTTCAATAAGTCAGTATTTACATTTGTATCGAATCGAAATCGCTGTATATTAAGTTCCTGGCTCATACATCTAAATTTATACAGAATTCGTAGTAAGTCTCTATTTGGATTTAGTTTCAAGATGTATAGCTCTGGTTTCAGAATACACGTGTAAGAGCAATAGTTATGCAAATAAGATGAACACAATTTACTATGCCATATTTGATAATGAATATCTTGTTTGTTTAAAACATTGCATAAAGGTGGAGGCGTCACCAGTCTTAGGAGATCCATACATATGAAAAACCAGTACATTCAACAGGATTTGAGGATACTTGTTCATAAGTTGAAAAAAAGGAAAACAGGCCTTTTGAGCTCACGCCTTCGACCACACAAGTCCCGATGAGAATGTTATGCCTAGATATTTGTTATATGATACAACATTTAGCTTTTCTCCATAAGATGTCCATTTTTCGTTTTATTTAGATAACCTTTCTTCATTACCATACATAGTGATAGTACCAAGACTCATATAATCAACGTGGAATGATATTATTTATGGTATGTTATCATTATGTTATGTTTTATATTTTAAAGCGTGTTCTTGCGAATGATTTATGTGTGCTGGCTATTGCATGATAATTAAGTATTTTCTATAATAAACAGTTTTGAATACCTACTCTCTAAGAAGGGTTTAATAATTTCTCTTTGACATAATTTTCTTCTGCATAACACCCTTTGGTGGAGGAATTCGAAACCCTTCCATTGGTAAGTGTTATTTGTTCACGACTAGATTGAGCAGATATGAATTGCAGTTGACAGAATGTAGAATGTATGATTGTCACCATGGTATAACTTGCTGGAAACAACCCCTTTCCTAAAAGATCCAGATGTTTTTCAACAGTGTGGGTTATTGTATAAAAAGGATAAATCCTATGGCACCAACAGATCAAGTTTTAAATTGGTTTTAATTTGAATAGTAAATTCACCTGGTAAACATGCTTTGAAAATAAAGTGATTTGTAATGCATTTATCATGAAGTGACACATTTAAGACAGACATGAATACAACAGAGAATAATTTGAAAAGTGAAATGACACATGGTTTGGGCATTGCCTGTCAGTTTTAATTTCTTGTTTAAAATTTGAACAAAATTGATTTGAAATTTAACTTTGAAGTCACTACAGCACGTTTTTCTGGAAATTCTACCCCTCAAAATACTCCCACAATAAATATGGATTTATGCAAAATGTGTTATTTTCATATTGTAAAAAACATTTCATTAGTTACCGCTAATATCCGGAATCGTGGGGAAAATTGCATGCAGCCATTAACGTGTAGACACACTTTAATCATCTAGTTAGTAAATGGATTTGAGTAGCTTAACCAAACTTGGTTTAATCGTTAAAGGACTGATTTGATTGAAAGAAAAGTTTGGCTTGCGTTTACTAATATATGTTTTCCTTTTCGTACGATTATGAATTTAACGGAAACGTGCTGCCTAAACATAACTTGGTTTGTCGAGATGTGAGTCGCATTCATCGTAAGACTGCTGTAGAATACCTAACGAAGACAAGATTTTCAGGATAACAACTACTTTATTGTGAACTTTACCAGGTTTCGGAGTATATGCTTATTTTGCATCAAGTGGGATGTATGACATACAATGAAAAAACAATGAGTACAAACTTGAATAAGAAATAAACAAAGGCCTATCAAATCACTAACACAGACCTTTGTTTATTTTACTAATTAAGTGGTATATCACTTCTAA
Source organism: Phorcus lineatus (assembly GCA_921293015.1). NCBI lineage: Eukaryota > Metazoa > Mollusca > Gastropoda > Trochida > Trochidae > Phorcus > Phorcus lineatus. The sequence continues at coordinate 24,575,698 of OV121097.1, read as the reverse complement.
ATGTTCTTCAAAGATTTGATTGATCATGCTTAACGCTTAAAATATATTCAACTATGAAATCTAAAGTAAATTAATCATATAATATATATAGCGGAGAACGGACGGACATATCAAGGAGAATTAGTTTATCTATAATATTGATATGGTATCGGTATTCAATGTAAAGAAGTTATTATATCGGTAGATTCCTCTACTTTCAGAGGCGAACCTGATCAATATGTCCTATGTTTAGGTCCCTCCAGAGCAGATATATAGGCAAATATTAATGATAAAAATGTTTATATTCAATTGTCAATTTTTTCGTTTTTTGTTTTTTTTGCTCTTTGATTTCACTGTCTGTCGCTTGTATTCATAATGGAAATAAAGTCATTTTCTTTGTCCGCCCCCTGGGATATAACTGAATTAGCAATAGCAAGATCTTATGTTTAACAAACAATGAACACTAACAGTTGTTAAGCTCGTTGTCGACGGGAGACTATGTATACAGCGACATTTGACCTGTCTTTTCTTCTGTTCCTGTGGATTCTTGTTAGCGGGATGTCTCATACACTTTTAAACTCAAAGACTTCAAATTTGGGACACACTACATTAGCGGATTACGCAGACACCTGTGGTGACCGTGAAATTATTGATTAGGTCATCGTGACGCTTGGACCGTCTATCAGACTCCTGTTAACGACATATGCCATAAACATTTAGACCCAATGGCGTCAAATAGGGACAGCCTTCGTTGGTTGATTATGCACGGTCCAGGTACCTTGGCACTATAAACGCTTATACAGCCCTTGTTAAGATAATATGCATCTTGAACCTTTTCATCAATGGGTCCAAATTTGACTTACGGAATATTACAGATCTATATGCCACATTGATTTTGATCAAATGTGTGTCAGCAAACAATTTCATGGTCAACTCTTAAACCAATCATTTATGCTCTCTGTGAAGTGCATGTCTCCTACCAAACCTATTAGATGTTTCTGTCTTGGTGGGGAACCTTTCTTTGTTAGGGGCAATTATTTGTCTAACGTTGTGTTTTGACCTTTGGCCTTAAGTAATATTAGACAATTCTTATGGATAACAACTTCCTTATTTGATTTCTTACGATATTTCTGGGCTACTTCTTGCCCCTTCTTCAGGTGATCTTCTTCACCTGAATTCTAATTCTGTATCCTGAAAAGAATTGTCAATGTTGATAGGATCAAATTCTATATCTAATCATACGAACTGAAAGGCGCGTGACCAATGCACATCATGCAATGGCCGTGACTTTAATTTTGATAAGGTTCGCCTGTAAAACCCCATGCACTGAGACTAACTATACAGTTTCCGATATTTGTTCAGAGACTTTTGATTATCACCTTTGGCGCTCACAGACATTAGGAGAGGAGACCTGTAAGTATAAATATGAATATGATGGTACGTGTTTACAACATTTTGTTTTATTTTTAAGCTGAGAATATCATAACCCGTATTTTGCTGTTCTTGCCGTATTCCATACTAATTTTTCTTTTCAAGGCAGGTGTTGCTTTACAGATTTCGACTTCGTTTATGACATTATACATTTTTACCACATCAATCCGACAAGGGTATTCACTAGCAACACTTACTCTTTCATGATACTCAACCTGAAACGAGAAATTCATGTTGAAATGTTCGTTTCTGTGAGTTTACTTACGTAAAAAACCCAAGACCATTGATTTTAATAATATTCCCGAAGACTATATTAACAATAATTGTTTTGGCATTTAGGAATAGGGCATTGGAAATTTGTACTCAAATCACTGCAATCACTGCATTTATATTTCTTCAGTATTAGATTCATTGAAAATGAATACATTTATGATAAGTGGAAGGGAAAAATACAATCTCTTACCATTATACTATCATTTTAAAATGGCAAAAACTTTGAGATTGACCTTTGCTCATATGTTCTGAGATTTTAACATATCTCATATAGATATCATGTGATATCATATGTGGAAGATCAAGCGATATCTCCTAGGAGATATCTTTTTGGCAGTAGATTTTGAACAATGCCCCTCTGACGTCAAGTATATGACATCACAATTGTCTAACATCATCAAGTAATGACATCACAATGCTATGACGTCATAAACACTACGACATCACAATGCTAGGACATCGCCGCACTTATAGTCTTAGGGCAGCAGGGTGTTCAGTAATGTTCATTTGTCAATCAAATGTAATGAAAAATGATTTTGGATGATAAATAGAATCTCACCCTCATGTCTTCTGATATCAAATATATCAACACTCGTTGATAAAAGTTAGATATATTCGATAAGCCTCGGATATTTGTGACTTTTATCAACCTGTGTTGATATATTTGATATCAGAAGACACTTGGGTGAGATTCTCTATTTATTAACCACTTTTTGGAGTACCACTGTCTTGTACCACACTGAACGAAAGAACAACCAATATTTGTGGCAACGATCCTCTAAGAAATTTCTTATCTATTACTTTAAAATGTACAACTGCAACACCATATGTCTAAATTTATTTCATATTTCCTTGCATCTGTTACCAGTACCATTGATGTTTATAACCCCAGGTCTACCGATCACAAGTTGATTGCTCTGCTCAATGTGCTATACCTTCAAGCACATAAAGATTACTACACACAATATGATTAATTTACCTGCAAGTAAACAGGAAGCTCCGTATCAGATTTTATCATGCCATGTCATGTAAGAGGATCCTATTTACATGAGATCAACAAATGTTTTTAGTTGTGTGGGCGTCAATATATTTCCATATCAGTCTAAGGTAACAGATAGCTGTTGAGAACATATATAGTTGTTGTAATGTGAGCTTTCTTACCAAATAGAAAGGAATAATCAAGGATGCATCATATTCTTTTTATCACTAAACTACTTTATTTACCACGAAGGCTTTTTTATCAAATCGATTTAAAGCAAAGAAAGGTGATATATATATCCTGCCTATAAAATAGTGGCGACCTGATTGTCAATACCGACTTGATATATAAAATAATCCCTATATTTCACTGATACAACCCAATTCCTTAATAAACACATGAGGTGACAGTTTAGATAGTGGTCAATGACATAAGTATGATTTGATAGGGAAAGGTGATAACTTTTATTGCTAGCGTTAGACAATCTACAGATACACGCCATGTTTTTTTATCAATCCGTTCTAGATCTCCTATGAAGTAAATGGACGTATACCACAACATCAGTTTGTCAATAACAGATGTTTGTACTTCAGTTTGTGATAATGGAATGATTCAATCCACCGTTAAACATTCTATATGTTATGATAGTTAAGGCATGACTGCACATAGTATTTTCATCTGTCAATTTTTATATCAAGAGAAACTATCTACATGAATGAAGATTGAAGTTAAGTCAAACTACCATGCACTTTGTTTTCGATGATTCACTCATACATTCCCATGAATATGATTGAAATCGACAAAATGATAAAAGTGAAGTAGGATGGCAAAATTCAATGTTGACCTACTCTAATGTTATCTTGGCAAAGATATGTATGAACAAAAGGGGATTTGTGTTGACTTATATCACGTTTGTTTGAAAAGAGCCTCTGAAGCTCTAAAATCGACCATTCTGTGAAACCAAAAACGAATGAGGTTACCTTATGCATCAATGAAGTACTTTACTACTAAACTGTAAAATTAAGGGAAACCTGGCGATGGCAACTGAGTTCAAATTAACGATTCTATGTATGAAATGTTTTAAATGATTTAATGTATTCTAATAATGCGTCTATTTACAAAGCCAAGTCCATATTCAACCCGTGGTCAATTGACTACAAATCCATAGCATACAAATCAATTCCCATGCATTCACTTGCGGTGTTGTACACAAATTACTATGCACAATGGGAATACGTTACTTGCTAATATACAGAAAGATCATCAAATAATACCAGGCTGTCAGGGAAGATGATCATTCTATTAATAGATGCAAGTGTCAGAGTATGTGGAATTATATAGTTTTACGTTTCAATAACTACTGATCAGAAAGCTAATGCAAACGATTGTTAATATCGTTCTCTTACATGCTTTTAGGTCGTTCTTTCATTTTCGGCTTATTTCAATTTGACTTACCACTTAGCTGTAACGTCAGTGTACACAAGATTAAAGTAGACACAATACAAACGTTATTGTCCCGCAAAGAGTAATATTTTTACCGATTCAAATATGATTATGCATTGATCAAACGTACCGTTGTTAGGAAAATAGCATATATCATAAACTAATTTCTCATATGCACATTGTGTTAAAGCAGTTTTTCAGCCGATTTGCACAACTAACTTTTATTGCATCCTATCATGCTTTGCTATTTCTTTCCGAAAAGTGCTCTTATTCAAACAGAGGTAAGGTCAGGATTTCTACCTACCTCGGCGGAGAGAGAATACCGACATATGGGTATTTGTAAAACGTGGGTCCAGTTGATGTTAGGCAGGTACTGGAAGACTTTTAGAGACACGTAAAATGATGACTATTTTGATGTTATAAATTGCAATGCAAAGTAACAACTCATTACATATAGCGATTTGGAAAAGGTTTCTTTGAAATTTCTTACCGTTAAAAAATCCAATGAGGGAATTTCGGCTAAAAAACCAGTATACCTAATATGATTTGAATTGAAGGTCATGACAACAATATTTGGATCAACTTATCTCGATTATCTCTTTCATCATGATTTCGTTAAATAATGTAGATGCAATAAATATTTGTGTTGCTAGTGTCTGAATGTTAAACATTTTCATTAGTGTTATAATCTTAGTCATAATGACGACTTACTCATCTCCTGTGAAGATAAATAAAACTAATTTTTTAATAAGGTTTTGAAAAAAAGAAAGCTTAAGGAGCCATCAGAATGTCTTTTATTGTAGACTCGAACGCATTCAACTTTAAGTATTGTTATCACAAATACCTTTTGACCTCACCCAAACAAGCAATTAATTCTGCATCCTAAACAATATATCCTTCCTGGAACGTCAGCTGCAGTTAAACAACATCTCAATCATTCTGTGAACCTACTAACCCGACGTGTAGAACTAAAGCTGAAAGAGACCAATAATGTCTCTCGTAACAATTTAATCAATTATTACTTAAATATTGCGATATACTGTATTAATCCCTTTCGGGGAAAAAGTCGTAAATATATTTTAAGGACGTGGCTCTTGTGGTCCTTGTATGATAGGCCAAAGAGTTTCTATGTATTAACGTGACACAGGGTATATGTTTTATAAATTTATGTTTCATAAGAATGTTCCTTAATTCATAACCACTATACCATGTAGCCTGTGTAATTACTTAAATGCCCAACTCATGATAATTAATTGTTTTAACACTTGAAAGTGTAGACTTTGCAATATTCAACTTTATTTCAAAATCAATCATGAAAAAATGAATTGGAAACTATTAAGGAATCACTCATGATTTGTTGTGTATTGTGTGTTAGTGTACAGTAATTGCTCTGCTGCTTCAGAAGCACTCATTGCCCTTATGGTTTGCAGTATTAGCAGAATCTGTTATGGCAATAAGCATGCTGAAGGGAACGGATAAACGACCTTAACAGGTTGATGATAAATGAGGAACTAAACATACACACAATGTTTTAAAACCCTCACTTGTGAGGCATCAAGCATTCCTTTTCTCTGGTCTGTTCACTATCTTTCTCATTCACGTTTTTGGTAACTGCAATATTGTTGAAAACACAATTATCGCAATTCAATCACTTATTTTCATTCGAATAAACAAGATCTTAAATAAGGTTTTATTTTGTCAGATTACAGGAGGGTTAATTCGAGGGAATATTTGGATTGTGAGTCAGAATACGAATACTGACAAACTGGTTGGAAGTCAGATTTTTTTTTTTATCAGGCTTACCCTGGGAGACGCACCTTATTTAAAACTCTGGTATTTTATTCACCATGCATGAGTCATTTGAAGTTTACCCGAAAATTATAACTCTTATGAATGTGGTTTATTCTAACATGAATTACGCTTAAAAGCATTCGAAATGGACATAGTAGACTCGAACTAAATTTCTGTTATATGAACAATGCACAGGTGTTATTCACGATCCGCACTCAGGTCCTCTACGTTATAAATTATTTGGAAAATATCAGGTTATTTTTTTAATTATAAGATACCTGACTCAATTATTGGATCGTTGCATTAAATCTTTTTAATAGTACAATATCTCTAATATTTCAAATATAGCAAAAACTGAAAACCAAGACGGTAGCCTCCATAGTCAATGCAAATACAATACTTATACCGTTACTGATACTCGTTTAAGTTGCAGATTACATTAATAAATATTTTATGCTTTGTTTTCAGGCAGCAGATAAAAGTTTATTCAAAAGCTTACACGCATACCTAGTTAAGCCGTTTTCAATAATCAATCTTATTTTCTACATTTTTGCACAGCAGAGCGTAGATGTTTGGCATGTCTTTGAGACATCATAAGATTGCGAAAAAGAAACGGATCATTTTGAATTTTCCAATACACAAGTGAAGATCTATTGAACCTATTGAATCGTATGCCATTCCAAACAGTTAACCGTAATATTTTTAAAAATCCGTTGTAAGTGACCAACAGCTTTAAACACAAGTAATATTTTGTTCGTTTGCATTGAATCAATTCAAGTTCATTGATTTTTTTTTCTCTTTCAGTTGAAATCGAAATTTAAGAAAAAGAAATTTCGAAATTGTGACGACCTTCTGTTCAATTATTCATGCCAAAATTGTTATTTTTGCACGAGGATATCGACAGTTTAAAAATAATGGTTATTTAAAGAGCCACTCCGTGATTTTCATAACATATTATTTACCTTTGATACGAACCTAAATGTCATATGTGGTGATATAAAATCTTAACTTTTCATGTCCAAAAGACATATATATGACAAATACTGTTTTTTCATCAAAATCTAAAAACAGCTTTATAAATGCACAGAGGTGTAGATATCACGTCCAATATACATGGATACTAGTAATATAACCTAAGAAACGCTATCAACTCCTAACTTTCCTCCTGGCTGTTTTAGATAAGATTCCAAAATTACGTTTGACTATTTGATGCGCGCCACTGTCCAGTTTTCGATGATAATTGCCACGTTCTACCTTCATATTGTCACTGTAAAAAACCAATAAGCTTTAAAACGTGACTTTTTGGTAACAGTCGATATTTCGCGATTAAATGACACCATTGATTAAGTTTGGCATATGTGACACCCAACAACTCACGGAGTGGCTCTTTAACACATTGACAGTGGGAGTAAGTCCTGCTGAAGTTATATAACCGAACCTAAATTACGTGATATTTGCAATAAGTTAAAGTAGTAAGTGAACAAACTTTTGATATGCAGCTGTACATGTTTCTCCGTTTTGAAAAAGGATATTTTGATTTATGTTAATCTCATTAACAAAAAATAATACTAGTCGTAGTGACAGATTCTGTTTAAGTATCGCATAAAACCTTCTATATTCTCTCCTGACATTTTTCATCATTGTAAAGTATTTTAACTGACGCATGTCCTCCATTCACAAATACAATTACCTTTTCCTCGTGTAAAAACTCATATATGATTTAGGTATGAAATCGCCCTCTGCATAAAGACTTCTAAGATATGTGATGAACATTGATTTTAATTAAACCAATACCAATTTAGAGTAATGACACAGGAAGCCCATGTTGATACAGGCAGATTCTGCCCCATGATCAATTACACTTACCGAAAGGAGCGTGATCAAAGCACATTTTAGAATAACCTTCAAGAACTTCTCCTGCTTTCTAACAGGATATTGATTTCACAAAGCCTTCCTCACCCTTTACTGTGATGAGGTAAACACTCGTTCAATGTGAGTAATTTCAAGGCTTCAAATGGCTCCTGAGACTTGGATAATGATTTTGCGGTGTTCACAGGCAGACACTGGGGAGACCGGGACAGTGTATCGTAGACTTTAATGATAAATGTTTTGAAAAATGAAATTTTTACATAAAGTTTGTAGAATCATGTGATAATTTAATCATTGTTATCAACTTTATCGTTGACATTGTTTTCAATCAAGATCTAGTGTTAATTTAATCTAAGAATTGTTCAACAGGCGTTATGAAATAAAATCTTTTTGCCTGGTCACACTTTCAACCATGGCTATCCCTTGGCAACAAGGACTGTATTTTACAAAATATTAGCACTCCTCCCTATAATAATGATACATTTTGCCATGTCCACGGTTATGTATTTCTAGGAGTATAGTATCATCAGTCACTTGCTGCTTACAATTATTGGCAATATTCAGAATTAACCTTAGAAAAACAAAAAGCCAGTAGCAATATATACATGTAGGCAACGATTCATGCACCATTTAAACCTCATTAACATTGATTTAAAAATGTAACCAAAACTTAAAATGCTGTAACAAAATAGATTACCAGATGTACTGTCATGTAACAGTTTATAGTTTCTGCAAAACGGTTTCTAGTTTGTTTGATTAAACTTCATTTACTTGCTTTATAAAACCAAGTTTTTAGTATATATTATCTGTAGACTATAATCACATATATGCAGATGCATATGTTGTAGAATAACAAGTGTCTAACAAACTACATGCACTTGAATGTGACTTTGCAAATGTTACTTCATTGAATGTGACTTCATTTTGGTTAACAACGCAAATTATCTTTTCGGTCACATTTAAAACCTATCTTTGAATAAGTCTTTTTCGCTTCTCTCATTGTGTTTCATCATTTCATTCCAAAAGTTTCATTAGTATTCAAGAATCATGTCTTAGACTGGGGTTGCAGGTTCAAAACGTGAATGTATGCAATGATTTGATCAGCATAAACGAATAGGGTGACAATGAATCGAATGTATTGATTTTAGGACTATATATTGCTTTTACGATGACATAAAGAATCAAAGGGCCAGTATGTATTTACACAATGCGAGGCAATGCTCATAATCCAAAAAACTTCAAGCACCTATAGCTAAACAATTACTTAAGAACTTAAGTAACATATCACATAGAGATTGTGTAAGCAGCAATTTCAGTAATCATTATAATTACATATGCCTTTTGAATAAATCTATTTGTACCCATATCAGAGTTAATTAACGAGCATTAGAGCAATAGTGACGTCAAAATGCCGTACAGTTTTTGCAATCAGCTGTTTCACCGCTTTGATTATCCATTCATATTTTTTTTAAACTTTATGCACTGACTATGCTTGCTTTTGATAAAAGATGAATGTGCGAAAGAAATGATTGCAAACTCTCATATATCTGAATTAAGGAACACTTATCCATTATAATATAATGATAAGTAGGTACATGTAGGTGGCTAGGTAGGTGGATTTAAGGGCGCTGTTGGGCCAATAATGAACTATAAGCTCCCGGCATTAGAACTGGTGATTAAAATGAAATTAAAAATATGAAATACTTAAATTTATATTAAAATGTATATGCTATAATATTTGCCTATGTTCTTGATAAAATCGAAAATATTTTCTCCAGGAATAGATCTCAAAAGGAAGACGTTGGATTTAGACATAACAACCTGTCTCTGGTCTTCACGTTGATTGTTATGACCTTCACATTCTAATAATATAATGTAGCTATGAACGACTTATCTCCCTTTGGTGTACTACTGCCGAGTTTTGTCAATATAAAATTCTGTTAAGAATGCGCCATTTATAAAATTGAAAGCTTGCGTTTATATAGCTATCTGTGCAGCATTGACGGTTTTGTGACCACCGACCAGCGTCAGTTTTTAATATTGGACTGCCTGCGACCATAAGGGTTAAATTTTCCAACACAGCATATGAAAATTATTCTTCAGATGTGGTATGCATGTAAAAGTAAACAGGAAAGAAACAGTATGAAAAACAGGACTATATATACGCCTACCTACATAGGCTCAGAAAATTCTACTATTGTCAATCTTATCTTGATTGTGGTTTAGAAACATGCATGCCTTATTTCGTATGTAATGAAAGGAACACGTAACTCATGATTTTCAAAGGTTTTGATACATTCACCCGCTCTTACTCGTGAGTACAACACATTTGCAATTATATTTGTTATGTCATGTATTGTAATCGTTATATACTTTAAATGTTATTCTTAAGAGTGAACAGCTCTGAGAGGCTACGCAGATACATATGACCTGTGACATGATCTTTCCTTGTCAAATCATAATCACTTCCTTGGTCAGTTGGTGTAAACGTGTGTTATTTCTATCTTTCACATACAAAACCTCTACTTACATTTACTGAACAATACTGCTTCGGAAAGATAAAACTACTCATTGTTAACAATAAAGTTTTTACGTGTGGATATGTTTGGATGCATTTTACTCGATATACAATGTTATGCACAACGCGACATTTAAAGAAACCATATTTTATCAATGCAAAGCAAATTAAATTAAAAATCAAATTACAATTCGTTTGTTTGCATGTTTCAATATAAAGTTACTTTGCTGGGTTCATTAAGTATACCATTAGCTGGTATAAATGAACAGCGTTACCAATGCAATAAAGCTTGATCCAGGAGGTTGATGAAAGTCTACAAATATAAGATGAAAACACAGCGAAAACACCGTTTAACGACCATGACCCTTTTTCTCATTTTTGACAATCTTTACAAAAATGGATTTTATGATGTTTATCAAACATTGAAATGTTGATTATCAGCTAAGAATTATTGGCAAAAGTGTGGAAAAGGGTGTTAATAAAAACTGCTTAAGTAGCATCATAAACATCGGATGTTGTTTATCAACCATAAAAATGCTGATTATTGGCCATGAGTTATTACTGAAAGTGTGGACAAGTATGTAAACCGAAGAGCACCTAAAATAACATAATAGTATGACCCCTCATTCATCAGTCAGCAACATCCTTAAAGGTGTCAGCAAACCTAATGTTGTTAAACACAAACACATTTTGCTACACACTTGAAACCCACACAAGAAGTATTTGAGAAAAAGGAAATTAACCACGATAGAGTACCAAACTTATTTTCGAAGAATTCAACTTCTGCAAATTGCAACTGATAATCATTATACTCGTAAAACATTATTATTCGTTATCATCAGCAAAACGTCTATGGTGGTATATCAGAACAAAAACGGTTGTTATACCCATTTCAAACCTTAAATGAGGGTCCTTTAAAAAGGATTATACAAATGTTTCTCTTAAGTGATTAGTTTAAAAGCACAACCGAACGCAAGGCAAATACTGCATCTTCATCATGAATTATATCTATTTGCCTTAGGTAAATTTGAGATTTGGTGTGAATCAGGTGTTTTACTTGCTGAAAAGATAAGAAATGATTCACTTAAATTTCTAGATATGGGAATACATAAATTCCAATTGCCTTTAACTACTCTCGTTTGCAAATAAAAAACAAGTCAATTATTCATTGTCTTTGATTACATTAATGCCAATGCACCGTATGAAAGTGTAAGCATTACTTATTTTACCAAGAATTATGTAATTTTGTCCTTAATGATGGACGAATATATACTTTTTTCAAAGAAAACAATCAAAATATCAACATCCAAGAACGTTACGTGAAAGAAAGCGGACAGCAGTGAAGAGGTCTTTCCTTTTTTCTGATCTTCCACCTGTTCATTCTTCTCATGTTACTATTTTATCCCACTTGACAGTGTCAAAGGTAAGACAGATAATGAAAAGCAATGCAAAAAGAAACCGTTTCAATAAAATCCATATCGTAAAGAAGCAACAAAACATTGGTTGATTCGAATTCAAATATGGAAGAATTAATGTTTAACTTACTTTCTATTGAATCGATTTTCAAGCAAGAATGATCTAATGCTGCAGGATTTCAATTTTTGCAACTTTACTTAAATATCACTTTCTTTAAGCTTTTGAAGACATCTCAAGTAAGAAGCGAGGTCAAATCTAAAACGTCGCTATACACATACACCAATATTGCTGTGCTTCGATCCTCAAAGAGATGTGTAAAAGGTCTTGCTAATAGTATAACCACTTCCCTCAAGAAGAGAACACATATCAGTTTTCGGGGAGATGTTAAGTTTTTATCCCATCATAACATTGAAACGCTAAAATACCAATCAATATCATGTTAAAATGGTTCCTAAGTATTAAATTGTTATTTTTAGAGGAATAAAGGTTTAAACTCTCTGTTGATAGGCAAATATGTTTCTCTGTAACTCTAATATAACAACTCTATACAGAGGTCATCCGATGAATCTAATGCTCTAGCCGATATAATTCCTACAGTTTCACTTTCTGACGCATTCTTGCGATTGACTTTCATCACATCACTTAACATCAAATTTTGGAGCAAATGATTGAGGCTTCTGTTATATCTTTAGAGACATTTGGAGATAAGTAATGAGGATCGTAACATAAAAAGGCTAGTGTTCAGTGTATCACACCAATAATTATAGAAGTATTGGACGAACATTAAGTCAATGGTTCCTTTTCTAGCATTTGTGTTGCTTTGCTTTAATTGCATGTTAATTTCCAAATCTCCTCAAATATACTATTATCATTTTTGAAAAAGCACATCAAGGTGGACCATATTTGTGCTTACCTTGAACATTTCGACAAAATTTAGATTTGAGACCTTTCCTGTTAACACATCATCATAAAATGAAATTTGAAATATGCATAATATTACCTATTCTGTAACCTTTTGAAATTTTAAGTCGGCTTAAGTACCAGAGGACTTTTCAGTTATTTTTTTCATTTCGCGCTAATTTCCCACTCGTTTTTAGTTTTCTACATTAGTTTACAATTCATCATGCAAAGCAATACAATTTTCACATATGTGAAGTTAGTCTTCTACAAAAGGTAAGTGAATATAAGCAGAATGTTTTGGAGGACTATGAAACAACCTTTCACAAGTCAGAAAAACTTTATATTTTAGAACAATCATTTGTAATGATAAAACTGAAGCAAAAGACTATGCACTTGAATTCAAATAAAAAATATATTTCATATGAAAATTTTGCAAACTTTTTTAACCACATGTAAGATTTTATTCTCAACTCTGTGTTTATGCACGATTAACGTTGAAAAAACTAATAAAACAGTTGAAATGTATATCAACAGTAAAGATATATTTCATCTGCATTTGAGCATGAATTTATTCATAACATGTCTTAACTGAAGTCATAAAATTAAGACACACTAATTACTGTCTTCATTGATAAATAATGTTTGCCAATCATGTTGATAAGATAAATTGCATAGCTGAAATTAAATGAACAATATATTATAAATAACAAATGTAGAAAAATATAATAATTTCCTATGCATAACACACATTAAATAATGTACATGTAGTGAATCACAATTTCAGTAACTAAAACTAATATCCCTGATAAATGTGTTTCTGCCTACAGTATCCAACATTATAGAAAACTCACAAAGATTGATTTCTCATTCTGGTCCCTCTCCCGGTAAACATGTCAGAAGAAGATGTGCATTTTATGTCAATCAATAACCTATTCTCAAATGCAACGTTACTGGACAAATTGATAACCAGACATAGATTAAATTAAATACAATGATACACTTTTGTAAGAGTCTGCACTAATATGTAAAGTGTATAATGATAAACAATTTTATTCTTAAGGTTAGGTTCTTATATAATTGTATATTGAGGTTATCATGCTATCATGCGAGTTTGTTTTGTTATGGTAAATATCCTGCAAAATGTTTATTCCTAGTGCAGGACATTTACCATACCAAAACATACAATAATGATAACCTTTTTACGAAACAATGTCATTCTGCATTCATATGATATATGGTAACTTGACATTAACTAAATCTCCTTTCTTTGGTTTGGATCTAACTGAGTTGTTGTTTTGGCATGATCTAAATGTTTAAGCTGTTTAAAATATTTTTCTAGATACCATGCATTGAGATGTAAACGAAACTGAATAACGCGTGCTCAGGCGGCGAGCGAATTTAACTTAAAACGAAAGATGCTTCCCTTGGTATTTTTGGTGGAAACGAAATTCAAGGGGTCATTCCTGTTTATACAAGTATGTTATCAGTACACGACTGTAACATGACCCAGTGGATTTAGAATTTACAAATAGATAAAATACACTCGGTAAAATGAACCAAGAATGAGAAGTGAAGCCATTCATCGGTGCTAGGAGCTTGGAAAGCCTTACTATGGCATTAAAAGGCATGACATTTATAATGAGGAGCACGGACTTATATTTAGGATAAAACGTCTCTCTCTGAGGACCTTATATTATGTTCAAATCATATACACCCTTGATTAGAACATGATGATGCGTATTTAGGACGGTCAAACTCAATATCTATTTATAGCATTTTTTATTAGAGAAAAACTTGAAAATTATTGATTAATTGACAATTAGAAATCGGGGTATTATAAACTCATTAACGGGTGTACATTGTATCACTTAACCAAGGCAACGGTATCACATATCGAAGCGGCCATCGGATTGATACCTTTTTAATCGTAATTATGATATTCTTTTTCTATAATAAGTAGAAATAATGTCCAATATTGAAGATAATACTAACAATTTTTATCGAAACAAGGGCATGTTTATCTGCCAAAATAATTCATCTTCCTAACATAGGAACGTTTTTATATATCGTATAGAAATTGTTAGTTACATTTATTATGAAATGTTACATAAATAAATGAAAAAGTAATGAATGAATAAAAATCGTTGCTTAGATTTTTCCATGTTAGTTGCAATGAAATGATAACATTTACCAAAAAGGGTAAGTAAAATTGTATTTTTTCGCTTATATTTCTAAGTTTTTGGTTTTTAGGGGTAGGTTGTCTCACGTAAGTTCCCCCCCCCCCTTTTACTACAGTGCATGCAGTTAATGGTTCACTCGGCCAATGTTCAGCGAGAGCATTTCAGATACGCCATTAGTTTTGCACGGGATTTTGTTTTACATTACTTTTCTCGAGCGCATTCAATCTGACAGGAACAGTTGCTGATCGTGTTTCCTAAACTATTGTAGAACTTCTGTAAATTAGGCAACTATTGGCGATATGCGTCACCAAAATACGAAAACAAAACTATCCTAGTTTTTCCGTAACTTTGATTTAATTTTGAATAAATGTCATCAAAATTCAATTTACTCATTGTGAGATAAACACTTGGTAATACCAAACTGTAGTCTGTCATCAAATATGAATTCGTTGTGTGCAACTGTGTATGACATTGTGTAACATGTATCATGATAAACAAATCAAATGCATGACAAAATGACGCTGAATATATAGTTGGTGACAACGATCTGTAAAAAACTGCTTGCGTTCACCTTATGTGAAACATATGATCTAGCTATTGCTCATTATGTGATGTAAATAACTAATATTGGAATGTCATATTATCATCATACGTTATAGAAGAGGGTTTACATTGTATGTGATTCAATCTCCATTTTATTTTCCATTTTTATGCTCTGGTTCTTCGTTCATAAAAACTTTCATTTCAAAGGCAAGAACGAGGCTCTACCACTGGGAATACTGATCAACTCCGCATCTGAAGGGATATTAATGTATGGATATGATAACGTCTTTGTGTTGCATATCAAAGACTAAGTAGCTTTCCTCTTTTATGTATGTCCATTAACGTCACTTATGCATATTGATGAATTGAAAGTTCTGTCTTCTCATATTTATGTCAAGTGTAAAGCAGGATTGATGAAGACATGGCTCTCAACGATATAGGTTCAATGAGACAGTCTCAAGTAGATAGGTGGATGAATCGACAGGTCTCAGGGTGTTCTAATCACCACCATTAGCGAATACTCTTACGTTACGACATGATGAAAAGGGTTTTATCCCATATCCCATTTTTGCAAACTCGGGGACCTTAAGAAAGGTTTAAAAAAACATCTATTTTCAAATTAAAGTATATCAAACTGCATATTTGAAATAACCTGATGTCCGAAATGTTTTTACATTACACTTACTGATTTATTTTTGTTGCATCCCAAAATGTGTAAATTTAATGTTTTATTTAATCATATATTCAGTACATAACAATCTTTATGTCAGAATGTTTAAGCGGAAATTTATTATTTAGATAGAAAAACAATGTATCTGGACCTGGCAGTGCCAAAGGATTTGTTATTCCATATTCAAACATGCCGAAAAAATAGGGTTTGTTTGCAGCGGGTTATAACACGATGTTTTTCATATATTCAAGACTTTTTAAACATAGGAACAAGTTTAGCATTATTTAAGTACCCTTGGTAATTAAACACTATTCAATTATAAGATAAATAGTTGCGTTTGTAAAATTTCCGGGATTCATTGTTATTCAACATTCGCAAATTTAGTTTAAAACCAACCGCGTTAGCCGCATATTGATCCAATATTTCTTCCAAATATACGCATAATTTCTTTTTCAGCAAAAACGTGATAAATCAAATTAGTAATATATATCTTGCAAAAACTAAATATATCAAACAGCATGAATGGATGTGCGATCTGGTTAACTATGCGGCTAAGAAGAGAGAGGATGCACAAACTTCATACCTTTCGGGCCTGTATATTTGTGTGCGAGTGTGCGGTAAATAAAATATTCCAAGCATCAAAATTTGTGTAACTCATCCTTTTTAGAAACTTGTCTTTCCACATCAAATAACATAACATCTCAAACACGTCATTTTTAACACCTCATTTTTTATTACCATATAATGTAGAAACCACATGTGAATCATCCTTCAATTACGCATTTCAAAATTGAATCAGCTGTATTCAATGATATCTCACTTCTTCATGTTGACAGTTCAGAGAATTTGATGTATCATTAACTTGAAAAGTTAATTTGTACATTTGCAAGGTAAATTCAAACCAACACAGTGACAGGGTCTGTCAATGCCTCAGAATTTCAGAATTTCAGCTCTGACTTACAATATTCAACAGCATTAAAGAAACGACTTTGATATCTAAGGCTGATTGCCGCAACTTATACAGTGAGGCTATGTGTATATATTGTCTTTTCTTTTCAATAAAACTGGCAAATTTTCATCCACAACGTGATTTGAATTAATTATTGGAAAAGTGAGTGTGTGTGAGAAACTGATATATTGAATTTCATGAACACAAAATCACAAATATGATTTTAAAATTTGATATATAAACAAATTCAAGTCATACACTTTATATAAATGAGCAAGTCAGTGATATTTCGTCAGAAAGTATAACTATTGTTTATCAAATAGAGTATTTTCATGTGTGATTCGTTTTTATACATTCACCTATTTTTCAGAATACTCCATGGCAGTAGGTATTACCATATACCATTAAATCGTTCACAAGTCAGCAAGATCATGAAAAAGACACGGTGAGATGAAAAGTTTATACCTATCTACAGATGCTGTTTTCATCCTACCATGTATCAAGATCGATATAGAATAGGGTCTGAAGGTCTGAAACAATCGACGCAAATGCAACGATATTCTGGTCTGGTCTGGTTTGTTTATAACAGTCTTGAAAATTGTGACGTCATATACACTCATTATACAGATCTTTATCGCTCATAACATTGTTATATCCAATCAATTTGTTTCTGTATCTGTCAATTAATACCCTAAGCAGTGTATGAAATACAATTATTAACGTCATATAAATATATAATTGAACCAGAAAACGAACAGACGCGTAGGATATTACCCAGTGAAGCTGTCTTATCAATTGTAGATAATTAGGCCCAGGAGTTTATTCCATCTTTTTGATTGACACGTTGTTGTTTACATTCAATCATTTATGTAAAAAACCTGGTATGGAAAGACTCAAATGTTTCTTTTTTGTCTATAAATGGATGGCGACCGATGAAAGGCCCGACTGAACTGTAAATTTTCAAAATCACTCACAGAAGGTTTGTGATTTAGGTGAACAATTTTTAGATGAGCTTTAAAATTTGTTCCTTATATTACAGATTTGAATAATACAAATATACTTTACATGACTTTTGAATGAAATTGTCTTACTCACTATGAAACAGCATTATCATCTTAAACAACAGCCATCATGTAAAGGGCTTCAGTAAAAACATGTTGTCATTTGTGTGTTTCCAATTAAATGATTTAAAAGTCATGACCCATTTTAAATTATAGCATATTAAGGATGAACGTATATCAGGGTTTGATAGATGTCAAAAATCCACATGTGTTCATTTTAGTTCCTATCTTTAAAACCATATCAACAATAGGAGTGTCTAATAAATAACATAAATAATGACTACTAATAACCTTTTGTTTTGCTTTAGTCACAAGCGTTTTAAAATTCTATGCAACTGGCATTTTTAAAATCAAAATGGTAAGAGCAGAGATTAGCAAAATTATATAATGTATAAATATAGATTAATAGAATCATAAACTATACCTCAAAAATATATTCTAAAATGTTTATGTGTAGCAATGAATAAATGCAAAACACTTGTTTTTAAACTCTTGACTTTTTTATGTTATACCCTCTCATAAAATGGTCCCTTGCAAATAAAATACCACCATCTTACTTTGTAATATGACCGGACTGCTCTATTCAATAAGAAAGGGATCTCGTTTATCACATTATTTCGCATTATTTTCTTTAATCATTTCATGGATACCATTCTTAAAATGTAAGAAATTCTATTTTAACATTTTTAACTCATTTTTGAAAAAGGATTCGACTGCAAGTGATGAAACTGACTGGGCAGCAATTACCAAATATTTCATTTCAAATTAATATTAATAGGTTACAAGAGTTACCAATTTACTTAAGATGAACTGTAGATAATCAATCATTAAAACTGACATTTACTTTGGATATGCTTTATTTACTTTATTGTTGAGTACATTTTAAAATTTCTAAATTTTCTAAACGTTTGATTCATCTTATTATTTATTTTTGGCATTTATATTCAGCTGTCCCTGTTTCCGACAGTTCAGATGTATAACTTTTGCAAACGATAGTTTCATTCATGCTTGTTTTTTATTCTAGGCCTATTAATTCGTATATACTATTAAGCACATAAGTGTGTTATCAAGCTGTCATTGAAGTAAAACACCTTTTTGACTCTGAATATTATCAATGTCTGAGAAGGCTGAGCCCGACTGTCACAGTAATTTTTCATAGCATGCCTTCATGTTTCCATGCCTTCACGTAATTACTGTCCAGACGGATGGTAAAATAATAAATAGTTAACGAAACTACACTTCGATGTGCTCGACTTTTATCCATACTTTATTCCTTTTTGAAAACCTTCTCTCTACTTCCCTTATCAAGTAATGGGATAAAACGTATCTATTTTGTCATTTTTTTAATAAATAAATTATTTTTGCACTTGTCCTTTTCATCAAATTGAATAAAAATGATTAACAAAACATTCATAATCCTTTTGATGACATTCCTTTCAAATGGATTACTTTAAGGAAATTAAATAAAACAAAACGAAAATAATATGAAACCTTGTAAATTCCAAAACTGCATATTTGTTTTAGTGACGACGATAATCCTAACTGTGATTCAGTACAAATGAACGCAAGTTTGGAAGCAGAGAAAAAGTTTCCATTTACCCATTAAAATATGTTTTTCAAAGATTACTTGATGGTATTTATCTTGCAAGCATACTGCTTTTGCATAGATTCAGCAAGACGTTGTTCTTCAAAAGTCAGATTTTTATTTTCCTTCATGTTATATGAATGCGTTACCATTCCATTAGCACTTAAAGAATCCCAAGAAATTGTATTTTCTGAAAAAAGAACTTTGTGCTCATCACACAGGTTGTTTCTCATCTAAATTTGATACTTCTGCACTTGAATTGAGTGTTTTCTATTTGTAGCTAAGATTTGTCTGTGAAATAATGACTGCAACGTACATGTACTAAAGTACTTTTATCCTAGGGCACTATGGTTGCTTAATCTCAAAATAAAGCCAATCTCGACAAGGAAAAAATATGCAATTACTGAAAAAAACAGTTATCATAAATGACTATTGTGCAAAAGCACAGTGGAAACACACTTTTTCGTTTCATTGCTATTAGGAAAGTTACTGAAATGATGTCTCATAGACAAACGTGCAGTAACGAAAGTTACTGAAATACAGTGACAATAGTCAAACGTGTTATGTACTGTTAACAACGAAGCCTTTCAATTTTGTTCCTGAAACATTTTTAACTCTAGAAATATTTTGTCTATATAAAACTATTAAAAATACGATTGTTTGTACCTGTATTTGAATGTTTAATGCCGAATAAGGGATTTATTATGATTGCTAATATCGTTTTAAGATATGAAAGATATCCATTCTGAATTTTATGTGTTAATTGAACTATTAAATTCCTCACTCCGTTGATTTTGAAATTTTTTTGGGAAAAATAATTAGTACAGCCGATATATCAAAGGAATTCCATGTAAGAATAATATCACCAATCTTTCAAGACAGTGATCAAGTGAGCACTTTTATCAAAATGAAATAGAAAGGATTGACACAGTAACGTTAGCATTAGAGTCACTGAATAGAATTTGATCTATTGGAGATTAACAAAAGATTTACAGTTTATTCTTTAGTTGGAAGTCAAATCTATTGTTTGGGATTAAGTTTCTGTAGAATTATAACTGTTTTTGCAACTGAAAATCTGATTATCTACATGGTCAGTTATGAGATGGTCAACCAACGCAAAGGAACGGATAGAATCTACATAAGATGGTGATTTTTTAAAGATCCTTGATTAGCAACTGTTTAATTGTAAATATCTTCTTTGTGTCGTTCATGAATAATTTTTAAAAAACCAGAAAAAGTAAACTTAAAGAATGTGAGTAAGTTCTGTAAGAGCGAAAACCAAATAATAATTAATACGCTGATTTTCCCGAGCTATGGTGAAAATACCTTGTGAATGTTTATGACAAAACTGCTTGTATCCGGCCATTATTCACCACAATAACGTTTCCTAGGAATTTCAAAATGTCCTAGTACTACAAAGGCTGATTAAGTATGTATTCTTAGAACATGAGTAAATGATTTCTTCCACAAATACCTGAAGTTATAAAACATAATTTTCGTTTCATTACCATTGAGTATCAAGAACATACATTGATGAAAAGAAAAACGGTTTTATGCAATCCGACATAAACATTTGCTGTACAATTGCTTATCATAATTTGAAATTTGTAGACACATCCACACCACCTGTGACTAGTCATGAAGGATTACTTATAAATGGATAAATAATAACCTTCATGTTATCTTACATAAGATAAACAAAAAAATTAAATTGTTATTTCATCAAATTTACAAAAGAAATAAAACTTCTTGTGGTATCAATAAGGGTAATTGGGACTTCCTCCAACTCTGCAGGGTTTGTGTTTTGCTAATCAATGTCAATTCCCTCATTCAGCAAGTAATCGCTGAAATTCCTAAAATGGTGGATTAACACTTCAAGCAAAGCAGATCATACAAATTGACTTAATGCGATAGAAAAATACCAGAGAGTTGACTATGAATTAAAAACATCTTTTTTTGTTTAGGAAAGTTTTGAAACCACACACATAGTTGTGGCACATGGCATGTTGTTTGGGGAAATATGAATAGTGTTTCGATCAGTAAATTGCTTGGGGGTTTTCCAGAAAACTTGTATCCCAATGCTTATGAGTTTCTTATAATGTAAATTAACGAAAGGTTCTTGTATATTCATTTATGACTTAATTCAAATAGCTGTAGGTAACAAAAATAATATTACGTAAATAACAAACGACAACATATGACATACATTTTAGTCAGATCTTTAAATTATTTCACGTTGATCTGCTGCATTTCCTATAAATAGTAATTTTGATGGACACCAGTTGAAGCTAAATGCATATAGAATTTTCGCACAGAGTAAATTTCATTTCGTGTCCTGTTAACATGAGAGCTTAACGCTTTGTACCGAGAACAGGGGAATGTGTGTCTGTCCCTTGTTGTAACTGCGTACTATATTCGGCAAAGAACTTACATGTAATGTCTTTGATGTACAGAAGATAAATTACCAACTGCCAGACAATTCTTATCTCTCACCTTGCGTGACATCAACGTAGGAGATTAAGTGATTTCCTTGCTAAATCGTCCTACGCACAGCATTCAGTTCAGTGGAATAGATAGTACACAAACAGTGTATCAATGTGAATGACAAGTCAAATGTCTTTGAATTAGTTTTGTAACAAATAAATACTAACTTTCAGTTGTCGAGCAACCTTTTGACTACAAACACCTCAGAACATCATTTTGATAACATGAAAATTTAAGTTTTCTGGATGGCAAGTGAGCCTTTTGAGTCATTCAAAAAACAGTCATAAATGGTTTTCATGATGCATGGATGAATATGATTTTTGAAAAAAATTGAAATTTTTGAAAATACTTGAATATTATCAAAAGAAAGAATTAATGCATATCCGTGAATTATTATTCCTAGAAATATGATAATGTAAAGAAATTCAAAATAGATAGGTCAAAGCTATCGAAGTAATACATTTAAATGATTGATGCCATGATTTTTTATTTGAAATGCATTTGAGTCGTAATTTGTTTTTTAAGACTCTATAATTGATTCCTTGTCCATAGGATCAGAGCAGTAAAACGTGCTTGATACGTTTATCATCGAAGTCATAAGATATGAGCCTCTTACTGACACAGATGTCTCAGCTGTGAACTTCATAAAGAAATAAGTGAATAACTTACAAACACAACTTATAACTTAATTATGTAAGCTTATAAAACTGTAAAATGTTTGTATGTATGGTAAAAATGTTAAAGGGAGAGATTTCGTTTTACTATTCAAACTTGAATAACTCCAGATATCCTAACCGTGTTGCAGGTAACAGCTTGTGACTGAAACCGTTGTTTTTATATAGCATAAGGTAAGTATATAGTAATGGAATAACTTTACACCAATTGACTGGATTCCATTAACTTTTTGCATTTTGCATCACAACGAACGAAAGTTGCCAACAGAAGTTTATTAACCCGACCTTCATTTCAAAGCCACAACAAGACTTTGACATTTTACCCGTGTCAGCAAATATCTCAAGTATCATTGTCGGATTGTCTTCATATCAAATATATAGCTTCCTTATCAGCGGACGTTCGGCCCAGTCAAATATGAAGCATTTGGCCAAATAGGGATCTTGGTATTTGGAAGGAGCTCAGCGAATTCAAATATGGGGGTATAACGGGATGAATTGTATTCTTTGCATTATTTTCAAGGTTGCACTTGCAAATTGATGTATTCACTTTTGAAACCTGCATGTGTACCATGTCAACATAAAATTTAATTGAAATTTTCATCTTACTTCCAACTTGTCTATTTTCATGATCTTGACATTTGGTTAATTTTGTTCACTGAATTTAGAAAAATGTGAAGTTTCAACCAGTACAACGAATTTTTCTAAGGTTCCTCGTTCTTGATTCCTGCTCATTTATTTTTCTGTTTATATGGGTATTTGTCTATTTTCTTTTCAATATTTAAATGATAATTGCGGCGGAGGATCATGTCATGTAAAAACGTTTTTAACGATGCACATTATATATCTTGATTTCTTGTAAAAGTTAAGGTCCATAGGAATAGACTCTGGAATGAAACTGCTTATCATTACATATCACATATTGGTTCAGACCAAGAGAAGTCCATATTTGAAAAATATGTAGATGGAACTTATTTAATCTATTAAATTACTGGCTGTCTTAACGTGTTGATTACAGTTTAGTTCTAAAATGCATCATTGATTTAACTTGTGTTCATCTTCTTATGACATTTTTATTGGAAGAATAATCGGATTGTTGTATAAGAGAAATCAATCCTCATGAATATGTTTAATGTCGCGTAAAGCTCAAAACGCATTTTATGAATTATGTTAGTTTTAATTACTAGAAATGTAATCACTACATCATTTAATGTATTGTAAATAATGAAGTTGTGAAACAATTTTTATTGTCCTTTATCTCTATTCAGTTTCAGAAAACGATTGAATAATTGTTCTTTAAAAAGCACTTGTAAAAATGTTTCATAAATATGACTTCAAATTATATATGATATAATAACAGTCGTCAAATTGTTAAAGATGGTGTCAAAGTCTTTCAAATCATTCTACATATCTCAATTTACAAATGGTGTAACATTGGTTTTCCTCATTGAAAAATCCGTATTGTTTTGAAAAATGACTTCACAAACATCATAGAACAAATGTAATTTGGGCAAAGACAAGTTTTGATATTTTAAAGTAACATGGAAACCCTGCAGAGTGGGAAATAACGATGAGATGAAAACATAAATTGAAAAGTCCGGTGATACTAAAAACGTCTTTGTTGTTTCAAAATATTACGGAAAAAATGTAATTGTATTCTGCTTTCAAATTTTCTTTTATGATAAAATTTGTTATTCTGATAGCATACAGGTCTGAAATTTAAATTTTGTCGAAATGATAATCAAATCAACTAAGATATTGCATGAAGTTCAAAATAATGTCTTTGAATATTTGTTGCTCTCGGATACAAAAATATTTGCCTTTAGTATGATGATATCAGAGATTTAACAGCTTTTAAATTAGAACTAATACTCCGAAACCATTCTAATATGATATTGATGAGTGTATTAGCATCCCAGTGTTGGGCAAATTTTCAAAAATTACAACAAGGGTCTCTCAACCTCAAATGATATTTTTTTCATATGGGAAGTGTTTTACTATTAACAATTACTTAACTCATCGCTTGGGAGTTATGGTTCCTGCTGATATGTTAGCACAGCAATATTGGTGTATTGTCGATTTATCTATGTCATCTACTCGATGATGTCTTCAGGGATGCCAATTAGATATTGCTTGTTTTGCCGCGCCTCCTGTTTGAAAACTGCTTAAAGAAAGGCATACTATCATTTACATTTAATATAAACTAAGGAAATTCCTTCCGAATATAGATATCAGCAACTAATATGTTGTTGCGACTTTACGATATGGAATTCAGTTGGATAAGTCTATTCCATTGCAATGTATGTTTATGACCTTTGCCACTCTCGTATCGGATAGAAGAGCGTTCTTTCGAGGAAAGAAGACCCATTTGTTTAATTTCCAAAATAAAGATACTCAGTTAGAGTCAGTAAGAAATTGGCTTTTCATAACAGACACTTTGTTGTTAAACCCACAGTGAAAGTTGTAAATGGTGATAACGGATAATGCTCTCTAATCATGACTATCAGTTCTTGAAAATACAATATTGGTACCCAATGTGTTTTTCTTATTTCTGAACATGAATCCAATGTGTGTGGGTCAAGTTTGTAGTAAAATGTGTTTGTTATTAAGACAATTAAGTTTGCCGACACTATTACGAATGTCGATGACCGAGAAAAAAAGGAATCATGTTATTACGGTATTTGAGATAATCTTTTCCATACTTATCCACACTTTCAATAATAACTCATTGCCAATAATTGTAACTTTTATGGTTGTTGATGAACAACATCATACATCCGCTGTTTATGATGCTACTTTCATCCTCTTGCACACGTTTGCTAAAAAGTCTTGGCTAACAATCAACTTTTTATGTTTGAAAAACATCATAAAAGTATTTATTGTTAAGAAACTTAAGCATAGCCATAAAAGAGTGTTTTGCTGATTGTGCACGTTCCAGTTCTTCTAGACGTTGGAATGACGTGATTGACAAGGAATATAAGGTTCTCAAGCAGAGGTGAACTAGTAACAAGAATGTATTTCTAATAAGAAAATAATCTGTGAAATTACCGTTTGGTTTATGTAGTATGTTTTTTGCTAAAACATTTTACATTTTAAATGAATAATGTATATAAATAATAATATGATGTAAATAATGTAGGAATAATATCGTTCCATGCATTTGTGAATTCTCAGAAGCTAACAATTTGATCATAACTTCCTGTTTTCTTTGTTTCATTTGAAATAATGCTATGATTTTATGCAGGATAAATAAGGAGTGATAAACAGTGCAAATATTTGGTAATATGGGGAGTTCATTGTTGCAAAGGGAAAGCCATGATGGAATGCGTGGCCAGGATAAATAAATTTTATCTTCGTAGCGACCGTTGAACAGTTGTTACATTTATATAAAAAAAAAACAGTATATCTTGATTGAATGTCATGTCAGCTATAACAATTACAATGTTCTTAATTGTCTTCAAACTAATGATTATAAAATATATCACAAACCATTTATCATAAAAATGTACGATATACTGTTCCCGTTTCCAACTGACTGCCTATGAAGAAAATCCTTAACGTTTCTAAAGAGCTTTAGAAGCCTCATAAATAGTCACACTGAATGGGTGTGTACAAATGTACATGATCAGAGTAAAGGGTGAGGATGGCTGTGTGAATGAATATCCTATGCGGTAGCGGAAGTAAGCAGCTTTAGCGTATCATCGGCCTTAAAGCTACTCCAAAGTGTGCATTGGTCCCGCTTCCTTAAGTTAATATTATTGATCTGCAGTCAGAATATCTTTATCATTATACAAAATAAATATTTGATATGATGAAAATCAATTTTCACTTCATGTATTCTTACTGCCTAATGCGATGTTATTCTTTACAGGAACCTAAGTGAGTGTTTACATGAGGACAAGATGTATAAAAGAATTGTCGAAAATGGCTCTTTACCTAAATCGCAAGCATTTTATCGGCAAATTGTTACACAATCAAGTATGGATGTGACCTTCGGTCACTGCAAACCAAATATCTACTAACAATGAATCATTTGAATAAATAGTCAGGTATATGAAGCTGAATAATTTAATTTGTTAAGTTGTAATCATGTTACGTTTATCAGTGACTCGGCTATGCAGTTCAGTTTTTATGATAGATTAAGAAATCAACGTTATTGAGGACATGTCAGTGCAATGCATTCCGATGGACTGTGTACTGTCTGTAGGACAATCTAGCAAATTTATTCATTCAACAAAAGGCTAGCGCTTAAGATCATTAAAAAAGAGGGAATTCATTAAAGAGAATGTTAATAGCTATTTGATTATAAGGACGAAATTTGATCCAAAATATTGAAGTATTAAGAAATAGCTAAACTTTGTCTTATCTAAAAAAATAAATTCAATCTGATAATGAAAATACCATGTTACCTCAGTATTTGTTCAATAAGGTGCTTCCCTTTAGTGTACCGGCTATTGAAAACCTCACCATAAAAATACTATGTAATCCATTATAATACAGTCATCCCTTTAATTAGAAACAAATAGTATTTGAATTTTGTTACTTTGGACTCAACACTGTTAATGAAGTATAGACAATACATCATATCATGAGCTTCCTGTTTAGGATGCTCGCAAACAATGGTAACAGACCTCCATAATAACACTGAAATATGGTCTTAAATTAACTATGTTTGTTATGAAAAGAAGCAAAACCGACCATACAAGACATTTAGGTCACCCCTTTAAACTTCCAGTCTTCAAATGAATTTGTAGATTATTACGTAAAAGTACACAAAACGAACGCCAAATCATGATCGAATCTTGATTCTTTCACTATATTTTATATATCTCAATTCTAAATATTTACTGTGAAGAGTTTTTAGGAAACATTATTGACTAAATTTAGGTACAGAATGGGCAATTGACATTTCAGTTACTTTGTTCACTTTAAAAAGCAAACAAAACATCAACGTAATGACATAGGTTGGATCAAAATCTGCCTACCACCACTGTAGAAACCTGCCCACATGATCACCCTACCACCACTGTAGAAACCTGTCCACATGATCACCCTACCACCGCTGTAGAAACCTGCCCACATGATCACCCTACCACCGCTGTAGAAACCTGCCCACATCATCACCCTACCACCACTGCAGAAACCTGCCATCATCATCACCCTACCACCACTGTAGAAACCTGTTTGCTGCAAAACATTTATTGCACGTCAAGTTTTTATTATAAATACCTATTTCCGTTCCAAACCAGAACTAAAAAACAAACATAGGGTGTATGTCACAATACATCTGCACATAGAAACAAGAATGATTTTTCCGAATGCAACCATTGCAGTGTTTGTATAGTGCGCGCGTTGCATGGCAGGAACGTGCACAGAGGTTATAATATCTGGTTGACCCAACATGTTCTGATCAGTGAGAATGATTTTTTCAAAGTTTACTGTTAATTACTGAGTATATTGCTGTTTACATTTCACTATGGTTCATGTTGCATGTTAACAAATATTGTCACATTTTACACTGATAATGTTTTTGTCAGGATAGGTGAGCAATCATTAATTGAATTTTATGTTTATTTGTCTGAATTCCCATTCATTCAACAAATGAGTAGGAATATTGCATTCTAGTAGAACTTTAATTTGGGACAAGTGAGTCTTAACACAGGACAGTACGTGTGATACCATATGAATTGGACCTGTAGACAGAGATTAGGCGACCCTTGTTTTTTGGCGACGTCATCATGACAGGTGTGATGTCATTATTTGTATCCGTGACATAGCGGAGGTGGTGGCATTTGGGAATTCAGTTGACTTTGCATGGTGGACATGCTTCGAATTATCTGGGGTTTATCACAATCTGCAGATTGTGAACTCACAATCTAAGAATATTGTTTCATTGCTTGTGAGAACATAACAATCTGGGTATGATTACAGACTAGGAATTTATTTGTCACTAGCTTATGAAGGTTTTTTATTTGTATCAGTAAGCAACTGATGGAATGTAAGGATAAATTTCTAGATTGCTCTCAGTTTATGTTTATGTTCACTATGCTGATTTAAGGGATCAATTCCAAGATGTTCAACAGATTCAACTTAGGGTCGATTCCGAAATTGTGAAGGGGGTTTTAAACCGTCTATATGATCACCTTATTGAGAGTCATTTCCCAAAATTCGTAAACGTCTTTGACTTGATCTTTATGTTCAAAGTATGTGTAAAGACGTCGATTCCTATACTGTGAGTGTTATGTTTTAATAAATTATCAACGGTATGATACTGATAAGAAAACAGTTATGTGCCTTTGACGTGATGTGTGCACCTTGGCGTTTCACGTTCCAGATTCCACCGTGATGACTTGTCTCTTGGCCTAGAACCGAATATAACAAACTTTCAGCCAGGACAGGTATCCCATCTTTATCTTCATATGATCGCGTCGATTATTATATTGTGATGGTTGAACTATCTGTAGATTGTGATCATTCCTAAAATGCCCGGAACATACACAACACGGGATGGGGGTTTGTGGAAATCAGCTCAGTGTGTAGACATGCAAGTGTATGACTTGAACTTTCATTTTCCTGTATGATGAAGCATATATGATCGTCCCCTCAGTAAGGAGTTGGAACTGGCATTCTCTTATTCATGTAAAATAGTGTTAAATATATACTCTGAAATAATCATGTCATATTTTTTTCTTAACATCAATTTGCTCCTTTACCTCGCAAAGTACTTAACCATTTATATGTACACCATCGCCACTTTGAACAGAGGAATTTGGAAAGTCTTCAATTCGCAAGTGTAACTAGTGCATGCGAAATTCTGAAATGCATCGCAGTTGACAGAATTTGGGTTATATTAACATCATGTTCAACCATTTGAAATGAATATTGACGGAAAAGGCAAACTTTATTTGACCGTTTATAATAGTGAATTTAACATTTTAAGGAGTAAGGCACTGTCTTATAAAGGTTTGACTATGTTTTTTTTTATCAAAAAAAGAAATTAACGTTGTAAACATTCTGACATAACGATTGTTTTGTACTGAGTGGAAAAAGAAGAAATTTAAATGATACATTTAGGAATACATGTACAACCATACATAAAACAAATTGAAATGTAGAAAAGTTTAGGATACTACTTGTCGAATTATTTATGATGAGAAGTTTGAGGAACGATGTGAAAATAAAAGTGAAATTAAACCTGCCTTAAGATCCATGAACTTGCTCAAATTGTATATTGGTTAATTCTTTTAAAAAAGATCTTCAACTGCTTAAGATAGGGCGAAATTGTTCTACATTCCCTGAAGTTAAAAATATTCTTGCCTTTGAAATTTAACATTGAACGAAGAAACAGTATATTGGTTTGGAAAATAGAAAAGAAATTGGTTTATTGCATCATAAATTACTCTCTAGAGTAAAACTTCATGGAAAATATGAATTTCTAATTTGTATTATTCACATCATTTATCAATTAATTCGTTGTCCATCATTTTGTTTTTATTTTTCTGTCTAGCTGTTGTATTCATTGTGGAAATCAAATCCATTTCTTGTTTCGCCACCTGGGTAATAATTGAATTAGCAATAGCAAGATGGCTTGTTACACAAATAGTGAACAATATCGCTTGTTTCAGCTCATTGTCTCACGTCAACAGGACAGTATTTACTCAGTAAAGTACTACAGAAAGGGAATGCGCAGACAACTTTAGATCAGGGTGACCTTGACCTCATTTTCACAGTCACCATGACACTTTGATAGCATATCAGACTTCTTTATACTTTCGCGAGAATTGAGATTTAAGACCTTTACCTCGAAACACGTTATAATAAAACTGTATCATAAGTTAACATTTGAAAGCATGTTAATATAACCTTTTTCTATAACGTTTTAACGTCACAAGTATTTTGTAGTATTTCCTTATTCTATATCAAATTATACATGATTTAATTGATTGACATGACCCTATATGCTATGGCAACACTTGATTCAATACCTTATCGTGTTGTGGTGATTTGCGTGTTTCCCAAGAGCTATGCCAGTTAGAGCTCTCATGCTCCTCATAGAGGCAGTTTCGATCCCTTTCTCCCAGATCTGTCGAATTTCCTTTGGATGCTTGTCACATACGGGTTTCACAACTGAGCATTTAAAAAATCTATTGAACGCCAACTCACTCAAAGATGTTATAATTCACCTGAGAACCGAGTGTTTGTAGCACTTCAGGGACTAACAAAATTTTATTAAGCAAACCTCGATGCAGCAAAAGAGGCATGACTCTCTATCATGGAGATATTGCCCTGTCCATTTAATTTTACTGATCATGACCACTGATGATCGCTTGCAGACTTATTGCTTAATAGCACATTTCCACAGTTTTCAGGTACAGATGACAAACATGGTCTGAATGATCATCAGCACTTGAAAAAAAGAAGACACTCAGTTTGAAGAGCACTCTACAAAGAAGGGAGACAATATACTTAAAAGTAATGTTAAGATGGGAAGTTTGCTCTTCAAGTAGAAAGTTAATAAACAGTTGAATATAAGGTTCACTGTCACAGCAATAGTTCAACTTTAAAACTACCTATTACCTTAATCGAAATTGTTCATTCGTATATGAGGCATTATGGTATAGCACTGTCTGCAGTCCTTGATGAAAATGAATTCTTTTGCAATATTCTTAGAAAGTGTTATATGACTGAAAAACCATTGAATCACAAAGCAAACCTGCTTACGTATCACATGTTTGTGTGCTGGTAAAATTTTAAAAAATTAGTGCATGTACGGTAAACTTACAGAGAAAGAGATTCAATTTAGTTTTTAAAGATGTCACCAGATACTTCAGAATTCCAGGTTCAAGCTATGTACGTATTGAACACTGTTGTAGTTCTACTTCTTGGTCTTTTTCGAAGCAAAAACAGTTTTATCATTGTTATAATTACAATGCTTCAAATATATACACATGGCTTGATATTTAGACTTAGTTACACAAACACATACCTTCGGATTTAAACGCTTTATCATCATAAATATTACATTTTAGTTAAAACTCTAAAATAGGTTTATTTACACTGTCTATTGGAAATGTTTCACACCGTCGATGACTGGTTGCCCATATATTTTGGTTAAGGTTGAAGTCTAAAATAGATGATTGATTACTTCCACATACATGTAGTTATGCAAATCTTCTTCTCACATATTTATTTGCAGAATGACTGGAGGTTTTGTAAGAGAAATCAATGTTTATAAGTTTGTTTCATGTCACATACTTCATGCTGAAACGCACTTTATCAACTATAATACTTTCAATTAGAAGAATTTGTATTTACTTTGTCATTGGTGAGTGATATGCATTATGAAATTTCTATAGCTTTGTTTTTATCCTTTATCATTTGAGGTCTATTTATTTTCTGATTACGATTTTATTAAAATAATTCACAAGATTTCATTCTCCTAAACGCACATGAAAAAAGTTGTTTTAAAGTGATTATTGTACACACAAAAGCAATTAGATTCATTATTTAAAAACGCAGGAAATTCGCATATTACTCCTATGAGTGACCAGATATATTTTTGTTTAGATTTCTGCCCTCGAACTATTTACTGTTAAGTTTAACTTAGTTTACCTTAGTGATAAGTTGTTGTTCTACGAAACCAACTGAATTTCTTTGGTGCTTGTTGTATAATGAAAAAGAGTAAATTTGAGATACTGCAACTAGTGAATATATGTCAATAAAGGGACACCAAGATAAGAAAATAAACTATTGACATTGAGAAGTGACTGACTTAATGTTCGCCTGATACATGTATATGTACTGGTGTTTTACAAAAAAACAATGCCTTGTGGCATTATAAAGACTTCTCTCCCAATATCTCCAAAACTACTTCAGGAGACTCAATAATTTCCCCCAATGAATGAGTGTTAACCGATGTATATGATAAAAGATAAAAGTCAAATTGCAAGGGTGCATCAGAGAATTAAAATGTATTAATGATACTGGTAACAGCATAGTGGTTATCCACGAAAATTGGAATCAATGTGTTGTGCACATAAACAACGAATTAGAATATCATTTTTTTTAAAAACAATGCAAAACTTCGAAACCATTCTACTCTATCGATGGGTATGAAAGCGTTAAAATATTAGGAAAAGTGAAAAAATCACAGCAAGGTTTCTCAACCAGAAATTTTTCTCCAAAACATTTAAATGTTAAAGTAGTCGAATGTAACTCTTCTGTACAGTGTTAGACCGATGGTCATATGTATATCCATATCAAACTTCAAGATACATTTTAGCATCATCTATTGCCAATACATTGATTGACAAGTCAACTGAAAATGTTGAATATCCTTCGTTAAGCCTCTAAATTGAAACATAAATACACATGACTTGTAAGTAACACCTTGATTGAATTTGCTTCTCAGTGACAACATGTATATGTTATTTGTGTGATTTACCTCTCGTCACATCAGTTTGTGACCAGAATGATACATGTAGACGCTCATGGATGTATTGTCAAAGAGTAAAGTCAAAACATAGGGCATCTTTTTTGAATGCCCCGATGTATTTTGTTCTTTCCGAAGCATTTAGGTATAGATCGGTAATAATTAAATTAAAGGGAAATATGTGTATGTGAATTATGGGAATAACACGTTAGCAGAAACCGGCAAAGGAGCTGATTATGCTTTGATAAAAATAACTCATGATAAATATTCATTTTCAAAACATTAATCTTCAAAAATAAGGTATAATGTCCCTTTCTTCCCATTTACGGCCTGTGAAGACGTCAGAATCATTTCTCAGTCTCTAAAGAGCTATCTTGGAGACTTCATAATTAGTCCCATTTAATGGGTGTTTACAAATGTGCCTCATGACGGTAAGAGCGAGGATGGCTCTGTGAAGTCAATATCTTGGGAAGGGAAGCAGAAGTTAAAGCTAGAAGCTGGAGAGTACTAATAAAAGGTCTTAATCCTATTCTCAAATGTGCATTGGTCACGGACCTTTCAGTAAGTGTAATTGATCCATGGTCTGAATGTGCCTATATCAGCGTTGACCTTCTTTATCATTACACTAAATTAGTATTGGTTTAATGAAAATCAATGTTCATCACAGTATGTTTGCCGAAGGTGATTTTGATACCTTGCAATATTCAAAATGAGTATTTACACGAGGATCAGATCAGAGTATAAATGATTGGAGGACATGCGTCTTTTACTTACAATGTTCAGGAGAGAGTTTGAAAGGACATTATGCTTTTCTAAAATAAACATTTGTCGCTTTAACTTGTCTTAAGAGTCAGTTTTACAGTTACATTTGAATTTACTCTGTTGTAAATTAAAAGAGTTTTTTTTATCATTGTGCTACTCAATCAAGTATAAATGCTAACTGGTCACTGATTTGTATCGAGGCTGAATTGCTACCAAAAATCCATTATTTCCCAATAAAAATATATGCATATTAATATTTATTCGGATATGTTTAAAGTGAATTTTCCTGTAAAGTATTAAGAACAATTTGATTATAGCTGCTGAAGTATATTATAGTGATTATGGTTGCAGTGTATGTGTTTATTTGTAACTGTACTTGTTTTGAAAATCAATATCCATATATAACGATGATGATTTGGAGAAAAAATACTTTGAGGACTTGGTAGGTCCACCATGTATTTACAACGGACTTTTTATTCTCTGTAGTGCAGTTTAGCTATGTAACCGCCCCATATCCACCCTGGAGGCAACTTAAAATCAGAAATAAGATTTGCCTGGCACTTTGAAATTACCATCCGTACATAACAAAGTAAGGTTAAATATAGCGAGGATACTAACGACCTTCCATTTAATACTATTTTTATTAAACGAGTTAAGGAGTTAGTATGAAACGAGCGACAGCGAGCTTAATAGCAAATCATTAACGAGTTTGATAAAAATCGTATTGAATTGAAGGAAGTTTAGTATTCTGTTTATCACTTGACCTCAGTAATCAAGTATGATTGCCGAAAATGTACTGAACGAAACATTCCCGCGACTTGGCCGCCATTGTGACGGCGAAGCTAACATTGTGACGTCACAACCACACAATATTGTAACGTCATACGCGCAGCGGTATTACACTAGTTTACTATCGTTGTATACTATTACACTGCGTTATCTTACACGGGCGAGTAATAATATAAGAATAATGAACAATATGCGAGGAATTACGGTTTATCTGTGTTGGGTGGATTAATGTTATAAATTCCGAGCTTAGCGAGGAATTTAACACAATGGTTCAAGAGGGACAGATAAACCGTAATTCCGAGCTTCGAGTTGGTTATCTTTTTCTTAGCCAAGTCAAATTTCAGAATATGTACTGTACTTTTGGAAACTAGCGAACCATAGGCGTTACTGCACCCGCAAATTGCTGTATGTAGAACCCTAACGGGTTTCGAACACCCGATCTCTTGATTTGGACTCTGCGCTGCGCTATCCAGCCTACAGTCTATTTTGAACGTTCAATTCCCGAATAGAAGATCGGACAATGATCAGTTACACACGAACCCCGGAGCATGAACAGTGGTGAAATGAAGAACAAAATTTGTTCAATTCCTGTGGTGAACATCATATCGAGTCTGGTCCATATCTAATAGAGTTTGGAAAAAGACAACAATTGCGTTTGATTTTACTTTTAAGATAACGAGAATGCCAGCATGTTCCTTCAAATAATTAATCCTCCAATCTTGCATCCAATCTTTTCAATAAAGGAATAACGTAAATGCTGCATCTCAATTTTTTTCTATTTAGGCAACAATACAGTCACTGAACACATTATAATAACTTCATTTAAGTCGTTTGGTATTGTTAATGGATAATATTTATAATTGTCATCATTTAGGATTCTCATTACACACGAAATCTTCATAAAATCATTCTAAGAGTTACTGAAAAACTATATAACTGGCATCATCTACAATGTTTGCATTTCTGGTCACCTACATTTCATAAAATTAAAATGAAATAATTACCGACCATTCAAAAACAAGATTAAGGTGATGGTTATTATTTTAAATAAAATTTATAATTACCGTTAATAACTATGCCAGATGTCCTCATATTGCCTTTGTGTTTTTTCTAGCTATCTTATCGATGCAAAATGCTAATGAAATGGGAAAAAACGGTCAGTTTCCAATACGTTTAGTTGATTAATTTTAAATAGCCATATAACTCTAACATAATGCTTCTTCAAATTTAATATTCAGTAATTGCAAGGATAGGTATACGTTTCCTAGAATTCGTTTATGCTAATGTCATTGTCAAAAAAAAACCAATTGATGAAAGTAACAGGATAAATTACAAGTTAACGTTTTCATTTAAACTATACATCTAAATTAATGTATGCTTCATTCTTGCATTTCAACTGTTTGCTTCAGTCATTTATGTTTCATATTTACACAGGACTTTTATCATTAAAATCGTCAACATATTAATAAAACTAAAATTTGTTCAATCTTTATCTGAGTAAGTTATCAACTTGAGCCGATTGATATTTAATTCATTCCTCACAGGAAAGATAGTTTTTAATAGCCGAAGATGTAACAATTATCACAAAGTCACAATGGACATCTTGCAAGGATGTACGTCATACCTATTGACTAAGGGTGAACGGAATTTTTGATATATCGGTATATTGCAATAACGAACGAACGGTAAAAACCTCTGAAAATAGCCAATAGTTCGTACGTTTCAAAATAACCAATTTCACTCTAAAATTGCAGTAAAACAACCAAATTAAACGTGAATACGCTTCCTGTATCGCAATAAATCGCCATAAGGAAATGGGGAGCGATACCAATCCTTAACATTTACAAACATATCAAGCAAGCGTCACACGTTGCGTATCTATGATTTAAACAAATACATGCTTCATGGGAGGGTCAACTTTCATAACTTGAGCAAGAACTTTTTAGTTATGAATTGGAAGTTCGGTCAATAACATCTTACAGTTCTTCTGCGATTTCATCATACCTTTGAGTTTGAACTAAATCTTGATGGAAAATGGGAGAGCTGTTTTTTCTCCTACAACACATATGTTTATGGGGTTACAATGACATGTTGCTATTGGAGCAAGGCACCGTTGAGAAAATAATCACGAGAATTGCTCGACAAAGTACACTTAAGTGTAAATGCTTTAACAAAAGTCTACCTAAACTGTCTTATTGTTCATACCAAATGCATTTTCAAGAAAGTCTCTCCAACTGCACTGCACTTTTTCGCTACAAAGGAAATCACACAAAAGAATTTCGAAAAACATATCTTTTTTGCATGAACCTTTCATAATAATTATTTGCACAACAATATTAACACCTAGTAACTTATTACTTTGTTTCTGCTTGATGCCTTTAAAATGAGTATGGATTTTTAAAAACATTTTGTGAACATCATTGATCATCAACCTGTTAAGGCAGCCACTTCCTGCGTTCAATGCAGCATGCTTATTGCCATAACATATGCTGTTACTACTGCAAGCTAGAGGGGCAAAGAGTGCTTCTGAATCAACAGAACACTAACTGTACACTAAAACACAATCATGTCTTAGAAGAAATCAAATTAAGGGATTCCTTAAAAGTTTCCAATATATTTGTTCATGATATTTTTCAAAAACAAAGTTCAAATATGTGTTAAATATTAAAAAGTAAACAATAATTTTCAGTCGATACCTTGGATAACAATTTCATTATTTGATTTCGGGCGACAGATATCTATTGTTCCTGCATTTAGGAGAATACTGAATATTATTGGTTTCATCCTGAAAATGTTTAACAAATAGCAAATCAATACACACCACTTGACAAATCGAACATTTGCAATACGATCATGAAAACATTTATTTGCAAAGGTCATGTTTTACTTTACAACCTGTACTTAGGATTGTCGTACGGTTATTTACTCAAAACAAAGCTTATGGTAAAAATTATGGAAATACCTACAAATCACAAGAGCATAAACTTTGGCTTCATTCTCGGTTTGGAACTAGACTATAATTAAATTGAATAAGCTTTTCTAACTAATACGGTATAACGTTTACCTCAATGCACAAATCTAAGTGAAATTGAAATAGTATTCTGAAATACTGCAATAATCATCTTCTTGCTAAGGGACATCAAACAATGTGTATAAAAATCGCTAGCACGTCAATAGACAAGGCGATTTCTAAAAAAAACTCCTCAAAGGTTTGTCATTACACTAGTTTCTGAGATTCATATATCAGGATTTGTCTCAGTTAGTCTATTTTCTCTGCTGTATTTGCTCAATAACCAACGCCAGAAAATCCAAACAATTTACACTATGTTGAGGAAGCAGTGCCCAGACAAGCAAGTGTTACCTATTTTAACAAATAATGACACAGCTTTTACAAATGATAATGATATACCTGGTGTTTCAAATCAGAACCATGATAAAAATGTTTGATGGATTCAAATGTGTTAACAATTATTGAGTGATTTGATAAACTGATACACTTGCATGTCGACCAAAAGCTATAATTAATAGATGAGGTTTAGAAATGACCAGGAACTTGGAGTTCCAGCTGTTGAGTTTCTACTCACAGAGTCAAGCAACATTCTTCAAACTTAATAAACAAACTTACCCCTTGTCAGAAATATTTGTGGATAAATAAAAAAAGTATCAAACGAAAAATTGCTGATTTTTAACAAAATTATATATTGCTTGAACATAACAGCTGCTGAATTTTTTTTTAACTATGTAAGAGTTTCTACAAGTGTATGTCGATTCATCGTTTTTATAAAGTTTTAATTTTGTCAACATTTCTTGACTTTTGGATAAATCTTTAAATCACTAAAACTACAAGAAACAGATATGTGGTATGGCATATACAAATATGGCATGAGTAATAAGTGGCATGGAGTAAAACTTGTATTTTGTATTTCTGTAATAAGAAATCAATTGATCAAATTGGTAAAACTTTCAGTCATTAATATTAACTATTGATTAAGTTGTGATAAATAAAACTTAATAATTATTTACCAAAACTTTCAAAAGACAAATTATGATAAGTTCATGAAAATTTAGTTTTAGCATTTTGGACCCGGATGTTCTATTTTTAACTCCCTAATTTGTGCTTATAATATTTAGGTATAACTGGCATATGATTACTGTATGTTTTCGTCATCTCATTAGACGATTAATAGATTCATATTTTAAATTGTTATTCAACACCCGTTAAAACATACATCCTGGAATTTGTTTTCAAATGCACCAATCTATCAATCTTTATACATGAACATTAATTAATTATTTAAAGTTTAAGAAACAGCTCTGTGTTAGCCTACTTATTTCTGTGTGTAAAGTATATTTAGACTGTTCTATATTTGTATTACGTATTGTAAAGTCTACAAAAATGTGAATTACATTAAAAACAGCGTACAGATGATTGCAAACAGTGACATTCGTAACAGCGTGATCTTACAACGATCCCGTTTAATTTTAGACCAAGGGTAGACTTAGGATTAGCTCCAAGAACAAACGTCTTAAAGTAGCCCAAGCCAATTGTGCAAACATTGTGAAGTCAAAACGGTTGGCCTTTATTACGTCTTGCCATTTGAATGGCAATCGAAAGAAGGCGGGCGCATGAAAAATGGCAAACTTGAATTAAGATAACCAGTTGAAAATATTTTCTTCCAAAATAAATCATTCTGAGATTTATTTGTGACGTATATTGGTAGACACAATGTTAAAGACTAAAATGCACCAATTTTTAAAGAAACAGGGAAATTGAATCGTGAGTCGGTACGATTCTAGTGAACATAATGTATCTATTCACGTTGATTTGCCTTGGCTAATTTGCGGGTATTCGTTGTCATTCAACATGGGGTAATTTTTCAAATCAACCATCATAATCGAGAATGCAACGAAGTCATGTTACAATCGACATTTGGAGAAGAAAACAGTTGAATAATCGAAGTTTAACAAAAAAAATCATATGACATGACTTTGACACTAATTTTAGTAAACCAAACCTTGGTTAAGCAGCTGTAAAATTACCACATGGTCCACCGAGTACAAATCTATTTCAATCTCTTTCTCAAGACTCAAGAACAATGACCTTTGAAAGTTTGAAAGGAGATTCTAAATAACAGACTTTGTAATTCTGCACGCATTAAAACAATATATCCGTCTCTTCTCCAGAACATAGAGGCCAAGAACCGGAAATGTGTCCTGATCCTTTAGAAGATTCGGAATAATAACTCTAGAATGGCAACTCTGTGGCCCCTCATATAAGGACTACATAATAACGTCCTCTTCAAGAACGGGAATATTTCAGAATGTCGCAATATATAAATACATTTGATGTCTATGGCATATATGTATATAAGATGTAACGTGATACAGTCTTGGCCTCTATATGAAATTCTATACTCAAGGTGAGTGAGTTCACAGAATGATTGAGATATTTTCCTAACTAAAGCTGTCGTTCCGGGAAGGATATATTGTTTTGGAAACAAGATTGATTGCTTGTTTGAGTAGGGTCAAAAGGTATTCCGATAACAATAGTAAAAAGGTGAATAGGTTCGTGTCTACAATGAAATATCTTCCTACACCTCATTAAAGCCTTTTTATTGTCCAATTAACAAAGAATGACTTATATGCTCTCTAAAAAGCACACGACTAAGGTTCTAAGAACATAACCCCCAAAGAAAAGTATTAACCTTTGAACAAGAAAATACATTGAGGATATCTGTCGTTTCTTGTCTATTATTACTCGCCCGTGTAAGATACCGCAGTGTAATATTTACACGCCGATATTAAACTAGTGTAATACCGCTCCCCGTATGATGTCATAATATTGTGTGGTTGTGACGTCACAATCTTGGCACGGACGTCTCAATGGCGGCTTAGTCGGCTTAGTTCAGTACACTTTCGGTAATAATACTGGATTACTGAGGTCAAGTAATAAACAGAATACTAAACTTCCTTCCATTTAATACTATTTTTATTAAACTCGTTAATGATATGGTATCAAACTCGCTTTCGCTCGTTTTATACTTAACCATTAACTCGTTTAATAAAAATAGTATTAAATGGAAGGTCGTTTAGTATCCTCTATATATCACATTTACACAATCGAATAAAGAAGAGAGGTTATTTTTTCACGAGTGGCGTTTATCTCAATTGAAGATACACATGGTATGTTTATGATAAAATGCTAGTATTTTTTGCGAAAAGAGATTGATTTTCATGTTGAGCAGCGACTTAGTTGTGTCTTCCCGGTAAAAGTGTCTTATCGTCATGATGAAATATCTTTGCGTCAGGCCTTTGTTAAATGACATCAAACTCTTAAACTACATGTATAAATGACAAGTAATGATAACATTTTACTTTCTCTCTATTCAATGAAAATAACATAATACTACCACTTTAGACATGTTTATGCCACTGATAGAATATGGTAGTTCACCGTCATTCATATAATTAAAATGACCATCTTTGTTGCACTCATTAAAAACATTTTAATGAAACAGATACTCAAAAAAGATTAAACATAATGGTCTTGTCCTTTCAAATCTTAGCAATTACATTTCTGTTTATTTTAGTGAAAGTAATAAAAACATTCGTTAATGGATTTGTTCACTCTAAATAAATCGCTAAAACTTAAATAATTTCTACCATTATTGCCTATTTATTGTGTTGTTCCCTCGCATTTCAATTCGGGACTATGAAGGAATAAGTTTTAAGTACATGTATCTCTGATCGCCTCTATGTCTCCATTTCTTGCAAATACCCTATTATATCCCTGAATTTAAACTTCGTCAAACAACGCTGCTGTCTGTTTTATTGAAATATCCTTGTTGTCAGAATGATAAAAAGGTATTACAACATCATTTTTTCTTTAATTCTTCCTGTTTTGCAAGCGACCTGAAGACATAATGGGCTCAATTTTTTTAAAGAGGTCTTTTTCAAAGGGCAATGACTTTTCAAGATAGGCATTGTCACATTTCCCGTAATTTCTGTGCTTGACGCCCCGACGGATCGCGATAGTCCAACGAGAAATCATATCAGAATTACAACTTCTCATATCACGAATTTTGACGGGTTGGCGGCTAGGGTTTAATTAGACTGTGATAGAGACTGTTTCAATTTAAAGCCATGAAGGGAAAGAAATATTTCAACAGCTTGGCATACGGGCCATCTATGAGTTTATACTTGTATGTAACTCTATTTACACCCACACATACAAACACATTTGTTGATCTCTTGGTAATATGATCCTCTTACATGACAGCG
Source organism: Phorcus lineatus (assembly GCA_921293015.1). NCBI lineage: Eukaryota > Metazoa > Mollusca > Gastropoda > Trochida > Trochidae > Phorcus > Phorcus lineatus. The sequence goes on along the minus strand of OV121097.1, from coordinate 24,533,692 downwards.
TAGAATCTGATGGCAAACTTCCTGTTTATTAGAAGATTACTTGATTATTTTGTGTGTACTAATCTTCTGAGGATTTCGGGGTTCGAATCCCGCCAAGGGTTCAGCAACTTTGTCTGCAGTAGAGAATTGTTCTACACGCAGTAATGTTTGGGTGCAATGTTCAACTGAATTTAAACGCAGAATCACCCATGGTTCGCTAGATGCAGCCGAGGCTCGCAGGTTTCACCGCAATGCATAGCCACGATTGTGTTGCGGATTTCCTCCCTGCAATGGTATAAGTGAAATACCCATAAAACGGCGTTAAACCCCACATCACCTCACCTCATCTGATGATTTACAGTACAGCACATTGAGAGATCAACTTGTCATCAATAGATCCGAGTTGGGTTGGTTGGGACTGACAACAGCTGCAAAGAAATATGTTTATGATTTAGATAGCTGTTGTTGCATATTTTGAAATTCAATGCAATAACATGAGTGTTCGGTTAGATCAGATTTTAGCGTAAAAATCGTGTTTTTTCCTCCCAGTAGAACAAAGCAGTGTCAGTAAAATACTCCATGATGTATTTAAACTCATCGCTCCTAACCTCATTTGTAATTTCTAGATCCTATTAAAATTCGTCGAAATATATCTCCATGTTTGGTGGTTTGAGGCAAAGCGAATCATAATATTTTTGTCATACACATCTTTACAAGATAGTAAAATGGCGTAACATTTAATTTTACTCTCTTGCTTCACGTATTTGAATATTTCATTATTTAAAACGAATAAGTTATTATTGATTATATTGTTGAAACAAAAGGATTTGTGTTTGCTGGATTTAATTTCACACAATCTTAGGGGATGAGGTCATCAGTGTTAAAGACAGTTAAAGTTAAATTGAAATGGTATTAAAACTATTCATCAGTCCATTATTGTGTTATCATGATTGGAATTAAATACGAAAATAACACGAAAAATGAAGTCACGGGTAATTTGATCCAAACGTCATCCTGCCTATTTTAATGACAACTCACATATCCGACTCGCGAACGAACAATAAAATATAGCTTGCATTATAACAGTCTCATTCGTGGCGAAATTCTGTCTGATGTCTTATCAGAAAAGCAGTTTAAAATTATCTAATGTAATTCGTAAGTGCAGGCTAACCTTTTAAAATATTACCGTTTCGTATCACATTAAATCACACAATATAACATTAATGGCTGTACAAACATTTTATATTAAATAACGGAAGTAACTGTAAGCTTTAACTTTATGTACATCAATCAATGTATTGTAGACATGCATGAGACCAGATATATCAATGAATGGTGTACATCTGTCGACTGACTAATCCTTAAGTGATGAGATGGATCACCTTATACGGACACTAGGTAACCTAAATGAAAATGTATCCAGTACAGTCCATTGCCGTAGCGATCAAGAAACTAACTCTTGTCCAATACCGTTGCGATCAAGAATCTGTTTTAAAAAATCTGACTTATCAATCTGAAAACGATACACTACTTTCCAAATGATATTTTGTCACAAGAATCAAGAAAAAGATTATATATCTTGTCAGTCATGATAAAAGGCTATGTTTGCAAATCGTTACCAAATAGTTAACATGTTGAATATTCTTTAAGTCATCTAATCGAGCTTATAACATTAAGGGGGATGGTTAGCGCTGTGGTGATGTGTTCGTCTTTGGAACAAGACGTACAGCGTTCGAATCCTACGAGGGACTCGACAACTTTGTCTGCAGTAGAGAACTGTTCTACACGCAGTACGTTTTGGGTGCAATGCTACACTTAATTTCACCGCAGTACCACCAATGGTTCAAGCCGATGCTCGCTGTTTTCACCGCAACGCATTGCCACAATAGCCTTTCAGGCATTCTCCCTGCATTAATAATAACAGTCGTTTTATAAGTGAAATACTCTTTAAAGTGGGGTTAAACTTCAAATCACTTCGCTTAATAAAATTTTATAATGTAATAACAGGAAATAACATCTAATGTGTATGTCATTATCAATGTATCATACAATCTACCATCAATTGTCAATCGAAATAAGAAATACATCAGATTATACATGTATATCTGTAATTAATAGACAAATCAGGTCTATTCTAAATTACAAACTAAAATATCTATTAAGTGGGTTTATTAGACTTTTATATAGTTTTGCAATTGAAAAGTCTAATGAATTTGACAATGGATTAAATTAAAATATCTCTGTAAATAGTTTCTACTCACATTTCAATTACATGGGGTCATTAGCAAGGTTATTGATTGTGTGCAGAAATATTTAGCATTATGAATGATAATAATAAGAAAATATTAAGTGTATTTCTTAACTAACTATTATGTTATAGTTAGTTTAAATTTAAAAAATAGAAAACGAAAAAGATAATTTAGAAATGAATAGAAATAAATAGTAGTTGGAATAATAATGATAATATTAGCTTTCTTGTACAGCGCATATATCCATTACATGACATGCTCAAAGCGCAGAACTTGTTTAGATAAAGCAAATAGTATTTGGATGCAACCTATTAACCGATTCCCGCGACCGTATAGGTTAACACCTTCCCGTGTTCAGGTACCGAATTGTCCAGCTAGGTGGACAGTGCAATGTGTATGAAGTGTCTTGCCCCGGGGCACATCACAGAATAAGGCCCAGGTTAAAAATGTTAGGTACCTGGCTAACTACTACACCAACGTGCCCCAAATATCTCATAACTCAACTTTCAAGGAAACTTTTTCGACATTTAATTGGCCTGAAACATGCCACTCAACAGACACTATCTCTTTTTGAAATCTTAAAATCAACACTAGAATAACGCTAGTGATCTGTGAAGGTTCCGAGGAGCATTCAAAACAAAATCTTTGGAAACGATTGCACGTCACAACACTCTCATACTATTTGGGAGAAATGGTGAAGAAAAGATAAAATAAGATGAAACAAATTACAATGAACCAATGGCCTTGCATACTAGGTATGGGTTATGAGTTGCTAGTTATTTAGATTTACGTTTACACAATACAATGTGCTATATATTAAACGTTATAGGCGTATAAGTGTACGTTTCTGTCTGAAGAACAAGCTAATTTGGAGGGACATTGTAAAACCAAGGAGACATATATCTATGCAAAAGGAAACACTGTGGAAACTTATCTAATATCCTTTTTCAATCAACATGGATATTGGCAATGTTAAAGTTTTTGAAAGAAGACACTACATTGACAAGTTTCTATGTCAGGGATTGATTTGAAAAATGACATAACTAAAAATAAAAAGAATAACTTTTTAACATTAAATGTAATCAATATCATACTCAAACACGTCCTAATAGTGTTATCTATGATATTTTTTATTCTAGTATTGATTGATCCCCTATAAAATAAATCCAAATGCATAATTATTATAGATTTTGATCAACTGCTCATCCAAGTTGATATTAGTAGATGAAGCTTGTATTCAATGAAAATAGTTCTGAGGAATTGTATATACGTTGTGTATGTAGGGAATCGATGAGAAAATGTCAGCGCTCTAAACCTTAATGCCTGAATAAATATATTGTTAAGACAGTCTTTGACAATATTTTTGAAAAATCTTTGATGTTAATACACAATACGTAAATCATTGCCTTGGTTTTGTTAACGTAGGGTAGGTCACAGGCATGAAATATTGACAATTACTTCTCGTATACAGTTTAAAATCTTCATGAAACAGTGACAAGCAAACAGAGGCAATTGAAGGTAAGTGTAGAGAACAACTACCCACGTCAGATCGATGTTGCAAGGAAGAATTAATTTATCCAAAAAAAACAGAAAAAAATCAGTAAACAAAACACTTGCTTAAAATGATATATCTGAATTGAATATGTCAAGGAACAGCGTAAAATCGAGGTGTATTTTATATTCAAATAGCATAATTAGATGTTATAAACATGTACCTTCGAAATATGAATAAACTTTCCCAGTCTTTCCTTTACAGTAGTCTAGTGGTTAGCTTGCTTGTCTCTTACGCCAAAGGCCCGTTTCGAATCCCGATATAGAAACCCCAAATTCATGATCTTGGTGTCATATTGTATCCCTGGGCCAGGCACTTAAGTGCACCAAACTGTATTAACGTTTGAACATGTGCAGCGCTTCGCTAGCTCCGAACGTACAATTCCGTCAGGGTAATAATATACAGACCTTTGATCAACTATAATCATTATCATAATAATCATCGTTAAAAGTCTCTCTACACATATCGGAAGCTTAATAGTAGGACTCGAGTTTTTATACAGTACCTTAACAAAGTAAAGGGCGACAATGGATCTGTGGAATCAATATGTACTACGACTTGAAGCAGAAGGAGAGGTTGGTCACTGGAGACTATTAAACAGTGTTTAGACAACGCCATGATGTGCATGGGTCACGCGCTTTTGCGTTGGTGTAATTAAATGGTGGACGGAATGTGATCATATCAATATTTGGCATCTTTTTAATTATACAGAATTAGTATAGCTTCTATTAAATCAATGTTTAACCATATCTCAATGTATTTAGTCATAAAGAGATTAATTGTTTTTCAAAATTAACGAGTTGCCTTTATGCATTGGATGAATCACACTATGAATGAAAGGAGAAGTTTATCACTTCCAAATTCGGGGGTAGTAATCTTTCAAACTAGGTAATTATTCTATGATTGTAGTAAAGCCTCTTTATTTAGGTCAAGAACAAGCTTTACCAGTCCTGGTTATCTTCCGATGATGGTATAATATAAAAGTTGATATAAAACCTTAAACAAAACAAAAACGATTATATATGTGCATCAATATCATGATTTTGACATTAAAATTACTCTGCTTAAATTGAATATAGCCTTAATTAGGATTTCATATTTAATGTCGATAGTATGTTTTTCAAAATATATGTATGCCTTATTATCAGTTTCGTTAGATAGTCATTGGGACTTTTTCCTCACAAAGGAATGTTTCATTGAAATAATTATTGAGTTAACAGTCAGTATTCCCTTCATATACATTACATCGGCTCATCAATCGCAAAAATTAACTGTACAGTTATTCTTGATATTCTAGAAACGTTTTGTAGTGCAACTTTATCACTAGCTCTCTGTAAGGTTTTGGTGTCGAGACAGGTTGACGCGAAGCCATGTCGTTTTCGTTTTTAATGAAATGATTGTCACCCTTGCATTGACTTTCTTTCTTTCTTTCTTTAAAATCAAGATGACTATATCTGGTCTTACAATTCATCAAAGAAACAAGAAATAATGTCTTCAATTCGTTTCAAACTTTTAACGTGCCCAATAGTGCTTTGCTCCTGCCTGTTATTGAACTGCAATCGAGACAAACCAGTATGAAGTATATAAATATGTTACCATTCAACGTCAATAGGTCGTATTTATGCAGAAGTAAATAGAAGAAAATAGGCAATTTAGTGAGTAGCAAAAGTACGAAATACCTTGTGGGAACTCGGGATTTTGATGCATTGGATTATGTGAAGGCAACTCTTTCGTGCCATGGGCTTATTATAATAATATGCATTTACTATTCCATGATCCCTCATGTTTAGATTAGTCACTTCGATTGTGAATCATTATGTTGAAGTCAGATGATTGAAAGCAAAATGATATGTTCCTTAATAAACGAGACTTTTGAAATAATGCTAGTTGCAGTCCGTCAGGTGATTAGTGACTGTGTTTTTGTGGTTTAGTATCTATATCAACAACTTAGACATAAAACATTCTTCTCTAACATTGGAAACGTATTTGTACAATTTCTATTATACTATCAGACAGTCTGTATGCTGTCTGTCCTGCAGTTTTGCAAAGTAATTGTCTGCTGATCCTAAATGAGGTAATATTGGTAATTACCATCCGTAAATAACAAGAGGTTAAGGCATATGTTGAACATAGTTAATACATTAAGACGATGAGAACTGTACTAAAAATTTTGGCAGACAATAAAAGTGATACAATTTCATTCCAATACAACCTTAATAAGACGAAGGTAATTTTCCTGTGTATATAGAAACGTAATTTATTTCATTAAAACTCATGAGAGATAAACACAAATTAGACTATGCATATAGTATTTTTTCCGTTTGGATATTTGATTAACTACGTAATGGTAAACGGTGTCGCAAAATGTATGAAAAAAGCTGTTAGTCAATTTTTTAGTTAAACGATGCGAATCAAATAACAGAGAATAATGTTCTCGACCTAATTGTGTATTACATACACCCTGACACTGTCCTTACTTCCTTAAGACGACCATATACCAATGAAATCTTGCGACAACCTGACAAAAGACAAATGAGAACATGTTTACATTTATTCATACTTTGAAAGATACCAGAGTACACAATAAGATACTGTTAATGAAAAGGTATAGAACAGTCATGTTTGTCGTTTTGTTTATATTCATCAGCTGTAGATTCAAAATCCATTCTCAATTCTTAAGTAAATTGACAATTATAAACGACATAACGAAAACATAACTCCAAATGTTTTTGGTCAGATAGACCCCGCTTTTTATGTCAATCATCAAAACATCTGATTTGATTATAAAGGTTTCGAGTATTTGTTTTTAGGACTGTTTGTTCCTTTAACTCTCGGCCTTTGATTTGTGGCTGAATAAGAGGTTTGACACTGATCAGCAAAACACGATCCCTACAGAATGAATGATTGACTGTTCTGAGAAGAAGAACACAAAAGTACACAGCAATTTCCTTCCTTTGATAAACGTCACAGGAAGTCTGGTCAATTTCAGATAGGGTTTTGCAGTGGAAAAATTACATTTGGTTCTCATTTCAATGGCTCAAAACGAGCTTTCTGAATCTCAAATTAAACATTCTTAATAACCAATCACAACAAAAGTTAGGAAATGTAAAAAACAAATCAATCTCATATATATATATATATATATATATATAGAGAGAGAGAGAGAGAGAGAGAGAGAGAGAGAGAGAGACAGAGACAGAGACAGAGACAGAGAGACAGAGAGACAGAGAGAGAGAGCATTTATTTAGTTAAGGGGCCACAGGCCCATTATACATGAGGTCATACAGCATTTTAGTATACATGAGATAGCATTACAATACAGGGTGATACGATTTAGATAGAATCCGTTTTTAAACAAAAACATTAGAAAATAGTATTTTCAATACAGTGGAAATATAATTCATATTTTCACTGCAGTTAGAAAAGTAGTAGGACACCTATTAGCTCCCTTTGGAACACAATTATCTCCCTTTGCCATATCGAACACGCCTCAGCATTGATTCAGACTGAGGAAAACGACGTGTTTCGATGTTTTCGGCATCAAATTTTTAAAATTTTGAAGTGTCAATATTTCTTTCTTTGTTAAAAAGTCCTCTAAAGTTTCTTTATACATGTATTTGGTTTATTTTATAATAATTCATTTCCTCATAACTTCTTCATTCACCGTATATTAGTTTGCCTCGAAACTGGAAATGTATAAAAAGCCTTTATTTCGTCAAGAAGTTCCCACAAATATATTCCTCATTTGTAAACATTCATAACAGAAATATTTTTAAAAAAAATATTTTCGATTTATTTTGTAGTACTAATTTCTCATAAACCATGCAACGTTGATTGGAGTTGATAGGCAGTGTTAGAAATCACAACAGCAAAATTTTGCAACTAGCAAGTTACACACAAGTTTTCATAAACGTACATCTAATTAAAATATATATAGCAAGCGATGAAAACACTCATTTCACGTCCCGGACAATTCTTAACAGAATAAAACGATGTATAATTGACGAACAAAATTTTAGATAATTGTTTTGAAAAAGTCCCACTGAAGCACTATGCCAGAATACATCATATGTATCAATCTTAAAACAAATTGCTATTTAAAAAATGTGCAAAGTGTTCAATAACAGTTTAAAAGATTTTCAACACATTATCTAATCTTCAAATTTAGAGAAATAAAAATCATAATCGTATAACGGATTATAAAAAGTTAGTAGATGTGATCCACCTTAACAAGCTTTGAAATATGATGGAGAGACGTGAACTTGTACCTCGATTGTTTTGTATTAATCAAAGGTATTTTGAAATCCCTGTAACTATACAAGTGATTTGACACAACAACCATGATCCCAACTGCCATGGTAATAATATTCTAATGATGTAAGAAAATTGCGTTAAGAAACTGGACAAAACTGTGTTCATATAAAATAAGTCTCTCTTGTTTTCATGCATCAGCATTTTTGTGGTCTAAACAATGTTTTATCAGACATGCAAATCAAGCTGTAACCAAGATCGAATAATTATGTGTCAATATTATTTTCTTTAAAATTAATTGTAAAATTCATTGCTTTCTCCGAACACAAACCAACTTTGTTGGTTACTTGGAGTGTGAAAGTAATCAGTCAGAATCAATAAATTCAGGATTAAACACGATGTAAAAATCTGTAAAAATGTTCCACGAAAGCAATACCATGAAGACATGTTATTAATATTTATTAATGTGTGTATTGTTACGATAGCGCTCTGTATCTCGGGTTATCAAAACATATAAGTAAGGATATTGTAAAATATATTATACTTGGTCCATGGGCTTATTCCCATGCGGGAGATAATGGTATGTTTCATATCAAATATCACGGTCGAAATCTATAGTGCCTTTGGGAAAAATGAAATTTTTCAACAAATGTTTTCATGATTGATTTTTATTGATTATATTTTTTTTCCCAAATAATATTTCAGACAGGATTTGTAAAAACTCCAAATTTGTTCTTACAGAAGAGAAAATCATTGTATTATGTGCGTTCTCTATTATTCGCCACTTTAAACAATGGAGTAATAATCCAGTGAAGAAAGCTCAAGCTAGTGGCTGTTAATATATATAAAGTAAACTTATTTATCAATATTCACTGAGGCGTGAGAAAGTGCAGAATAATCATTGTTGAAAATATAAAGGCGGTTTATTCTAATTCCATTTACTTAGTTTTACACTTAGATTTTCATAAAATGAATTTAAATGTGCACATTTACTGTAAATAACACAAAGCATGAACAAGACAACACGCAAGACAAAATACATCAAATATCTAAATGAAATCTACAAGTTGGCTAATAAAAGAAATATCTTGGTTGACTTGATAAATAATTTGTCATTTTCCACTTTCCTAAGAATATCATGTGATTGTCCAGGGTCAATTTTCACATTAAAAGTAATATACAGAGATTCAATTTTGATTTATTCCCAAGAGATATGTAATTCATTCCTGCCTTTTCTATGGTACTATTATAAATAGAGTAAGTTTGAACGTATTGTTCCCCACGGATGCTATTTTGTAATGAAGTTGCAGTGCATCTGTGTCACAATAATAGAACCCGGTTTGCTGGCCACTTTATTTTGACATCTTTTCAACCCCAGTGGGTTTTTCATAACCAATGATAATAATTTCGTATATGAGACAACTGCACTGATAGATTTCAAGGTCTTGTAGAATACAAATACGCTGATATAAATAAACTCTTAAACATTGCATAACTGTGACACAATGAAATCTGTCTATGACATATATTTCATCAAAGATAAACATATCAATTACAAATGATGTAAATGAAAACATGATGAAAACAAATACACGGAAAATTTAATTATTTTTCCATCAGTGTTCCATCAGTGGTAACTAAGAGTTCTCTTACTTGAGCAAAGCTTTAGTTTTTGACTAAATCCACTGGGCCAAAAAGACCATTTAACATTTTTTCTTTGAAACAGGAAGTATTAAAAGGGATTAACATGATGTCATTATCCTCACTGGAGCAAAGCAGAAAAACTAATATCTTTATGTGATTTCAATACAAGCTGGAATTTCACCATATGTTCTCAACATGGCACACTTAAAGTTCAAACGCTCTGACAAAAGTCTTTTTAAACTTTGTACACGTGCAATTAGTCTGTGTGACCTCCTTCCTTACTCTTGACAAAAACATTAAAATCCCTGAAAGCGACAATTTCGGCATGGCAGCTGTACCTAAGGAGACATTGTTTAGAACGAAACCTGTCATTTATATTTAAAAAAACAAGTTACCAAATACAAAATTTTTTTCATACAGTTTTTTTGTTTAGATTCTTTAATATGGCTTCGTTTGATTACTCTGTAAAAATAACGATGTATGCTCTATGTTGTTAGGAATACATCACAAATCGAAATCGAAATAAATTACATACATCCTCCCGATTCCTCTACAAAATGTTTTTGAAAAAATATTTTTGTTCATAATGTTTCTTGTTCCTCATTTATGCACCATCAACCTGTTTTTATAACTAATGTGCGTGTAATGTAGCACGTAAATGGCCAAAACAGATGTTTTACTTACTGCATAACAAGGAAAACTGAGTTGAATGGAACAGACTGTAGCAATGGAGCAATATCATCGAACACGCCGTGTTCGTCAAAAATTGTTTCCTATTTATGTGAGTTTGTTTTTGGGGGTTTTAAAAGTAAAAAGTATATTTGTATTTTGTTTAATTGAGCATATTAAATATCATTGACCTTGATAATTCCAGGAAAAAACTCCTGAGCAAATACAGTTTGTTTATAATTTTCTCATGAAAGTTTGGACATAGACATACTTGACTCATAAATCAACTGTAACTTATCTCGTAAAAAACGTTTGAGCAAACCAAATGGTTACTACCATACAATGGCATGAAAACGACTAAAAAATTTCTGTTATAAGAACTTGAATGGTTATGAAAATAAAGGATCGTTAAAAAGTGATAAAAATTAGCACTTTCGATAAACCTCTACTACGGGATGATAAACGATTATATTCTCAAATTGAAACTGTTCTATTTGGACATGTTGGGTTTGTTCATGCAAGAATTTCATAAATTTAAAAATCAATATTAGTCACAGTCAGTCAATGTCCTATTCAATATGCACGCAATAAACATCACAACAAGAACGTCTCATAAAGGTAGAGTTTAAGAAAAGCTTTAAGGTTTAGACACAGTCTTTTCATAAATGCAATCCCAATTAGCCAAAACATGTTAGCTACTTTTCTTTTTCTAAAATCCGAGTTTTAACATAACGCTTAATCAATTTCAATATATCTTGCTTTGTAGCTTGTTTTAGAATAAAGATTTCAAAGGGTATTTTATTTGAATATCATGTATTATTTCTGTGTGCTCAAATACGGTTGTAAAGGACATTTCGACTTCTTTATGGACTACATTGATGCTTACTTTAACAATTCAATTGGCTAGGTGACAACTTGCCCATTTAACTCCAAATCGAATATGCTCATAGAACACTGACGGCGTTTCACATACACAGTGATTTAGGTAGTCTCGTTTGCTATTCCCTGTTATCCATAGACGAAGCAAGGCTTTCAACGCTAGCAACTCCAAATCTTTCATTAATTTTCATTCTAATCGATTTGTTGTGTTCTTTTAAATTCAATTATTTATCATTATTGTTTCAACATGATTGTGAAATGGTTATGAAAAACAGAAATTTTCCATTAGCTTGAAACCCAGGGTTTGAAATGATATACAAACAACGAATATACACTAACCCACCTAATATAATAATTGTTTTCTTTTTGTAATTTGGTCAAAAGTTCTTTGATGTATAAAAAGTCACTTTGTCTCTTGAAAATTTAAGAAATTAATAAAATCTTATACATTTTGTTTCATGCCAGCATGTTTCAAGTCGTAAGTTCACTCTTGTCAAGTCATTGAAGACATTTGCAATGCAATGCATTAAGTCAAGTACACGAACTATTGACAGTTCATTACTCTTATCAAGGCCTCTACTGTTGGACGAAGCATAAAGGCAAATATTGTTTGTTTCTAACTAATTTCCTTGTTTTCCTATCTTAATGAAGCGACACCTCTTAGACCGGGCCAGTTATACCAAATAGCGTTTGATTACAGTAGCACACACGCACTTGACCTTTGAACGTGCGCTGATAGCAGGGGAACCCATTAATGGTCTAACCTGACCTCATGGCTCCCCGTGGTATATACATACAGCGTAGAAATATTTCACCTTTCAATGACAATGCCACCACTTGATCTATATTCAGTAAAGTGGGATGGTGGTTTTCATGCTTCAGAGGCCGAGAACCATACCAACCGGAGTTTCCTTGCTTCGTTAGGGACACGCAATCTTGACAGTTCGGTGGTTAGAGGCCAGACCAAAGTTTAGTCATTCTAAATTTTGTAGTCTTTCCCTCCATATGGATTTATTTCCTTATGTCCCATGTTTCTTCAAATTCCTGTTATACGTGAACTGTCCCCTCCCTTTTGGATGATTTTCATCCACGTGTTGAATAAAAATATTGGATACATGTTAAATCCCACACATTCACTGAAGTTTCATATACTCATATGTTACAGAATGGTTAAATACTGCAGTCCAGTGTTTGAAACATTTCAGAGGCCATACTATTGACAATGGTATATGTCTTAAAATGGGTGGTTCCCATTTATGAAGTCGCCTATTATCCTCAGCGGTTCTATCTCGCCACACTATCACCTATCATATCAAATACAGATTCACATATGTCTACTCGAAATCTATTGAAGACGTTACATTCAACTGCGTACATACAAATTTCAATCAAATAAGGTCAAAGTTGTAACTGAAAAATATATTTATTTTCAATTCTCCAAAATTGATACCATATTCCCGTTCAGTGAAGCTTTTTTCGTGTTAATCTTTTTATTTTAGTGTTGAGTTGTTTATTTTAGTTGAACACGATTTTTGTAATTAAATTTCCTAAGAGTTTTCTAATGACTTCACCCCAGACACCAGTTGGTTTTCTATGTTTGTCACGGACCGTTAATTACTGAAACTTCATCATCTCACTACATGTAATTGATTGTATTCTTAAGGAACACCTGCATTAAATGTTGTCGAAATATACGTGGCTACAGTCTGAGTGTGTGTGAGAGAGAAAGAGAGAGACAGAGACAGAGAGGATTGAGATAAATAGAAAAGAATTGTGAGCAATAACGTACGCTCAGTTAACTGTCATCTTTTTAGAACATTAAAAACACATGAATATTTTTGCTAATAGTAAAAAAAAGTAATTCATAGGAATATTTCAAGATGAATATTTTGCGCATTGATAAATTAGTACTGAAATATATTTCACTGAACAATGGGATATATATTTCGGAAAAACATTCTTAAAATAAAGATTATCCTAATGAATGTGATTTGGAACATTAAACAAATTTAGTATATAATCGATATCATTTAACTATCTCGATAACTACTGCCTTATCGTTAATATTTTTAATAAACTCTAATCAACTCTGATTAAACCCTCAAATTTTCCGTGAAAAAACTTCACTTAAATTGAACATTACAGGAAACAAATGTTAAAATTGAAGAAAGGTGTACATTATACACAAATAGATGTACTTTGAAAATAGCTTCTGTTCTATCCAATTTATAATTAATTATTTACAGCAAAATGGAAAATGTTAATGGTCTCCATACATAGATTTCATACCTAGATTTTTGATAAGTAGATGCAGTTTTACCGTACTAGTGAAGGCGAGGATGCATATGGTCGTTCGAAAACATTGATTGGTTCTCAATGCTTCCTGGCACATACAAAGTTCACGCCCCGGAGTGTTATTGTAATCAGATACTTGAATGCATCCAGGTCTGCAAAGGTAAGAGGCGCCCCTTCATACAGAATAGTACCTGTAGATATGAAAGCAAATATAGGAAATGGGGCAATATGTATACTTTCATGATTTGTTTTCATCTGGTTGTGCCTCTGAAAGTTTGACTAACGAGCTTTCACCATCTAATAAAATATGAATAGTTGAAGGTATATTTTGCGTGTCAGTGTTGACACTTTGTTTCAATGACAAATAATCAAGGTTGAAAGTTTAAAAAATTCAAATTTGAAGCAATGACGTTATCGTCTTCTTTATCATCCATGGTATAGCTGAGGCAGTATTTTTTAGTTTTAAGGATGCTATTGTAGCTTTATCGCCTTTTTAGTACAAAAGAAGGAAGTTGTTATCCAAAATATCTTGTTTTCAGATCTATGCGGACATACCCTAATAGCGTACTCATAAAATATATCAAAGGATTTTTCACTCTGTCAAAGGTTGACTTTATCAATTGACTCACCCTATTTGAAATACCATCTAATCAAACAGAGCTCTTTACATACTTAAAAAAAGTAAGTTTATGTTTAATTTGGCGAGGTCTTGAAAATTCTCCACCCTTTTTTACTACGAACTAAGTAATACCTATTGAGACGGGGCTTTCAAATCACTGTTATTGTTTCATCTGAATCGTATTTCATACCAACTAATCAGAATTCAGGATTTGAAAAGCGGATATCCTAAGGGATATCAAGATGTTTAATTTGTACTGATCACCGGTGGTTTTTTTATAATTGCTTGAAGCTTATTGCTTGAAGGTAGATTTTGCTTAATTGATTTTCTGTATTTGAATATGCAATATCAAACCTGCTTTTACAAGCATCCCTAAATGATAAAAGGATTGGCACATCAGTGACAAAATTAAACATCTAAATAAGTATATCAAACGATAGTCTGTTTCAGTAATGTTGCCCCCACTATTTGCACTCAAACCTGACTGCGTGTAGAACAGTCCCCTACTGCGGATAAAGTTGCCGAGCCCCTGGCGTGTTTTTCGGTCCCAGTTGCCGAATATATTGGTCTGCGCAGATATGCTGAATATGTCCTATATGTTTGTTTCCAAACGACAGCTATAGTGCCCACGGTTACTCATTAAACATGCTAGGAAGACCTCAGAACATACGTGAAACGCCTTAAGGTGTATTAATAAATACATGTTTACCTCAACATTTTCTAATAACCAGAGAATGTAATTCACAACACATTTGATTTTTTTTCTTATTGGATTATACGTGACAGTTTGATTTTGCCTGTACGGTAATGTCACTTGAAAGAGACATGTCGGCGCCACTGCAATAGCACTGTCAACTGCAGTGATTCTAAATCAAATAAAAGTATCTTGAACTGACACATACCAGTTTCAGGGTGTCATATTTTGGCGTTTCATTAACAATAAAAAAAATCAGTGCAACATGTAGAAATCTTTAGAACATAAGAGTTTTTTTTAATGTGAATGTTGTCAAGATTACATCTAGTTTGCAAGTGTAATCATCTAATGCATTCACTGATAACGTTACTCAAAAATAAATAAAGGGTTTAATGTAGAGATGACTTTACTACTTTGTGACTTTGAATAAATAATATAATTTCAATCATTATACATCAGAATGAAAATAGACGAAACACGAAAAACTGTGCAACAGAAATTGAAAGTCCTTATTCATCCGTGGTGTGTACAATGGAAATTGTTTAAAATGCACAACCGAACCTAAAAATAAATTTAATCAAGTATAATACTAAGCTAACTTTCCGAAACGATGTACTGAATATTTTAGTTTACTCAAAGTCGGGATTGGTGATAGGTTGCATCTTTATCTATATTGTATGGACAAGCTGTGGCAAATGGCAATGTATATATCTTTAACGAGACTCCATCATAGTAGTTCATAGTTTCTTCATTGTGACAAGACCTTGGTATTAACAACGATCAGGTTATAATTCCACGCATAAAATTTCTGGACGCTGCCTACGAACATATGAGTGTGAGTGAGTGAGTTATTGTTTAACGCCGCTTGAGCAAAATTTCAGCCATTAGCGGCGAGGAATTGAATGAAATGAAAATGATTGCATAAGCAAAAAGGTGTTACAGCACGAAGGCTGTAAGACCATCAGCAAAATGTCACAGTGTTGATATACAAAAGTTGAAGTACTACATCTTATCAAAAAGATTGATTGTCTTTAAATAATCTAAACTTCTGTTTTCACCGAAGTGATTAAAAAGTTGTGAAATTGAAATATCTGGGGAAATGTTTCCCTTACTTGTGCAGTATCCCAGCACTCGCACACAATGACAGTGAATACATACAGGGGGATCTTCCCGAACATGTGAGAATACCCAGTTTATCAATTACTATTCTCTGATGAAGAAAAACCAACCCTGCAGTTGTCCTCGCTCCTTCCTAATATCCTGATCTCTTTCAAGCCAAAACCCTCGTATCCCTAGCTATCTAACCAACCAATGAGACGACTCGCATTCAGCAATAGCGGCAAAACCCGGATAGAGAAATCCGTTGAGTTCAAGCCTGTAGCTTCTAGCTGCTTGATTAACGATATTTCATTGGCTGAAAAATAACAAGTGAGAATAGCCACGAATATCAACCATGCGAGGGTTTGGCGAGAGCGGATTTTAAAAAGCTGTTTTAGCCGTATGTTTTCCTGGGAATGTTGGTTTTTCAGAAGAAGTCTACCCGTTGACTTTGATCTTGTACTTTTGTAACCATTCAATCATTGTTAAGCAGCACTTAATGGAAACATTCTTCTCAAACATAGACTGTCTAATATTAACTGACTAATTATCAAAAAGTTAATAAAGATGGATGCTTTGTTATGGAATTAACTTTCTCTAAGCTAGTTTTAACTTGTCTTCAAATGTTATAAAACAGAATGTGACTTTGTGTTCTTTTTGCAAATAGTCCGAAGAATTTTTATGAAAATTTGGTCTAAAGGAGATCAGGGTATATGGAAGGAGCTCAATCAGCGGATTCAATTAAAAAATTCAATATTCCCTCGTATCCCTTCTCAAAGATGACAAACACGTCTCCTGAAAATCTATCGACATTCCATCCCAGCTGGCACATAGACGTCTACTAGACGTCTATGACGTCTATCCTAGACGTCTAAATATAGTCTAATCTGTGGGACTAGAAAGACGTCTAAGCCTAGACGTCTATTAAACGTATATTAGACGTCTAGTAGACGTTTAATAGACGTTTATTAGACGTCTTTTAGACGTTTGTTAGACATATAATAAACCTCTAGTAGAAGTGTAAATACCTCCCAAAGTATTTAACAGAAGTCTGGAAAAAGTTTAACACGTGTCCTTTAGTGGTTGTGTTATACCCCAGTATAATAATGCTATGCTGTGGGAACTTCATCAGGTTTCAGAGCTTCAAACAAAAACCTGTATTTTGTAAAATCTTCATATCATTGTCCAAAGCTGAATTCTTCAACTATGAATGTCCTGATTCAAGGCCATTATCTTCCTACACCCTCTAAGAGCATCTTAAAAGAATTCCGCCGTTCTTGAGAATTGTATCCTTGATTGCGTCCTTGTAACAGATTTGTGAAAATATCTGAAAATAAATTGAAACCTTAATTGTTATCTCAACTCATGATCATGGTCAACATTTGTACCTATATATTCAGATTCAAATCAAAATATATGTTAACACTGTTAAATAGTTGGTATGCTACGTGTCCTGAAAAATTCAATATAAATGTATACACGGACACCAAATGAAATCATATTACTAACAAGAAACTAATAATAGTTAAATCTACCTCATAAGTCAACTATTATAAAAAGGTTTCTTTTGCAGTGAATTAAAATGACAGTTATCTGAAAATGAAAATGTTCCACACTGAATCAGGTTCTCTGCATTTAATAAGGGTGTATTAATAATTAATATTCCACTATGAAAGTTCGGGTAACAAAATACCAAGGGAAAGAATTTGGTCATGAATTATTTGGTTTCAGTCAAAAAATAGAGAAAGCTATATTTTTTTCAAATATGTGTACTAACAAAACACTACACACATGTTTTGAAGTAGCATCACAAAATTACGAGCTGAAAGTTATTAGTGGAAGAGGCTGTACCATCAGATGCACGACAATTGTAAACAAAGGAAAGATACCGACGAATGAGAATCTTGCAATTGATTACTGACATGGTAAAACTAATTAGCGTATCCAACATACAGAAAACAGTCTTACCTAAACTGTTGACGGAAACATCCGCAAGGAACACCACTTCAGATGCGTTGATATCGAGAAATCCCATCTCTTTTGAGAACAAAGGAATGAAAATGGCGCCTAATTAAAGCGCATGTCAGGGTCGCAACTCTGCATGGAAAGCATAAGTGCACTGCATTGACAACAATTTCGATCAGGATTGAAGTTCGAATCTGTTCACCCAGAACATTTCATAATTTTTTTTCTTATAAATTTGTCCTTTGATAAATCTATAGGATGTAATTTGAATTACATTTGAGTGTTATATATAATTTGGTGCAAATATTTTCTTCACCTACAAAATATATTGTAATATTCATGTTAAGTGACAGAAATCTTTCAATGTTTAATTCCTAATTTTGGAAAGGTTTGTTTATATCAAAAAAGCAAAGGAAACATCTTTCAAACTGAAATATTAAAGCATTATAATAAAATTGTATGAAAGTGCAGGTCTACCTTAAGACGTCTTTTAGACGTCTATTTAACTTCCAAGCTTAGACGTCTAAGCCAATTTAGACCTAATTTAGACGTCTAAACGACGTCTTGTGCCTGCTGGGTTACCAGATTTAAATATCAAAAGCAAATAGTTTAGTTAATATATGGTTTTCTGATAAGTGATTATCGGTATCCTATACTAAACGGAGATTGTTTGCGAAGGTTAAGTAGTGTCCTATGTTATCACGATACCTGATAACATATGTTATCAATTAAACTATGCTCAATGATTATTTTAACATATTAGTGGACGACAGTCTGTCAAAGCGATTTTATGCACGCAAACTGAAATTCACAGTTTATGTAGTTCATGTTCGATTTCCTATTTTGGCTCCATGTTGCTGCTCCAAAAATCATTGTTGATTTTAATCGGACTATTTAACATATCTACAGTATTGTCTATACCATTTCCAATATAACCTAAATAACAGCCGCTTTAAAACATACTTCTCGACAAACTTTTTTCTCGATTATTAAATAAACGCAAATCATTTCACAAATTCGTAATAGATTTCATTTCATTTTAAATACAAGCAGCCGAAGTGCAAGTTATAAAGTATGTGAAAGTGACGATAAAACTGATAATCAACTTTCTCCAACTTAGAAGGGTCATGTCTGAGATTAATGTCTTGTAAAATCCACTGCTTGTTTCTTTACTCGCCCTTCCATGGACATTGAGGTTGTGTATCAAGACTATTGATATGACTCAAAGTAGCTATTTTCGATCGGGACACACCTAAGGGTATATAGTTTGTAAATCTCCTTTTATGGTGCTCTTAAAAGGGCGTCTAAGTTACTAATGTTCATTAGAAATATTTGTAAACATATATTGTACAAATATTTAGAGGAGAAATCTAATGTGTGTTGAACAAAAATAAGATTGGTTAAGTAAAAGACTTTACAAACTTTCTCAGGAAAAATAACATTATAAAATTGCGATGTCAAGCTATTCGATGACCAGCTTGTAATAGTGCAGCTGCAATGTATTTAGTACATTGTTAAATACAATTATTTGTTCTTTAATATAGCAAAACATTGTTCTATTTGTAAATTTTCAAAATAAATGATTAATCATGAGTAAAATGCATACGGTTTAAAATACAATCTGGTACTAATAAAATAACTAATGTTTTACAAAGGTTTAATGCTTAAAATACTTCTACAAAGGTATTATAAACAGTTCGTTATTGTGGTTAAAGTTCATAATTTTATGTACTGTTATTAAGACACAACAGACTGAATTGTTATCCTAGAAGGTTGTTTTAATCATTAAAGGATTGTCATCTCATGGCAATTGTTTAAGTCAAGTGATGTTCCAATGTATTAATGACTGATGAAAATGGATTCATTAGTGTGCGATGTATGCGATAAAGACTTTAAAAACAAGCTATTGCCAAGATTATCAACTACATCAATAGAGTGTGCAAACACGTTTAAGACACATTTTTACAATCATAACCCGTAATAAGTAATGTTTTACTGCCAAAACAAGAGACAGAGATGTTTTATGCTGTTTGTTAACTGTAAAATGCTGATCACCGAAAATGATTTATTTGTTGAAGCGTTGAGAGGCGTGTAACTATATAAGCATCTGTCAGAATATCAAACCTTCCCTCCTTAAACATCAGTTAACAACACTTTATATCAGTAGTTTCTTAAACAATTTTGACCATCATACAGTTAAGTGTTCTCCGCCTCGTACATTAACAGAAATGGGTAATAATGTTTTTGAATATGTTTTTCTGAATGAGAATGATCAAAATGATAAAAGTTATAGGGAAAATCTTAGTAGAAAATATTCAAGATCAGTAACGAGTTTCTATCCTACGGTCAATGTCAAAACAAACATGAAGCTCATCAGCACCGGCGTACTATCTCAAATATATATTTCATATACTTAGATATGACAGTGTAGATTTCCTGGACTATGCGGCCAAGCTTATCAAGCAATGACCTTAAACAATAGAGAACCCTCCCGACAGACGCAGAATGCTGATGTGCAATAAACTGCAAATGATTCATATCTATTTGATTAACACTTCAGGTCACACCATATCAATTTGAAGCCACATTTTATAGCGATTTTCAGGTTTGCGATAAAATGTACAGTACCAAAGATTTTAAGTAAAAAAAACCAACATGTTCTTTAAAGACGTGTTATGTACGTTCAATTCACACCAAAATAAACCCAGCAAGTCAATGGCATAGTAATCTGTCTTAGTCTTTATTTTTATACGTAATGATGTTCATGTATAAAAGTTCCAAAATGTGTTATACTCGTCATAGAAATTGCATCTATATTACGTTGAATTTAAAAAAACAATGAAAAGCAAACGTGTCAATCACAAAAGGGCTTGTATGTAATGTATACCAAGTGTGTTGTTATGGATAAAATTGGAATAATAATAATGGAACGACTTACTATACAATGTTTGCTTTCATATATTCTAGTATCTGTTAAAAGCAATGTTTATTTACATTTCAATTGCATGAAGCAATACTACTTGCTGACTTAAATGTTCATAATATCTTAAAATCCTCAACTCAATAAAAGGTGTTTAAAATGAGAAAACGGTGGATGGTGTGTGGATAAGAATCGAGGCATTGAAGAAATTAAGACTG
The DNA here is from genome assembly GCA_921293015.1 of Phorcus lineatus. Taxonomy (NCBI): domain Eukaryota; kingdom Metazoa; phylum Mollusca; class Gastropoda; order Trochida; family Trochidae; genus Phorcus; species Phorcus lineatus. The sequence goes on along the minus strand of OV121097.1, from coordinate 24,512,660 downwards.
CTTATTAACTTAATTTGAAAACCAACAAACAAGTGTAATATTTAAAAGGCAACTTATATGTTTGATTTCAAAATACAGTAACAGGTATCAAAAGGTTTGTTTAAAACTGTGTATGCGAAGAAAGTCTAGGCTTCTCGTCAAGCATGATAATCCTCGCTTCAGTGTGTATCTACATATGCTTTATCTGAACTTTAACGATAAGATCTATTGGTCAGCAGAGTTCAAGATTGATCATTTTGAGCACTGTTTTCATACATGATCAACTCTATGGTCAGTTGGTGCGAACACATGTTTTGTTATGATTGATTGACGTCAGAATGGTTTTCCTGTTCGATTAACTCTATGGTCAGTTGGTGCGAACATATGTTTTCTAACTAACATGATGTTGACTATAACTTCTTCACCAGATTACCACTGACCATATATACTGTCGTAAGTCGTGAAGCTAATGTACACAACTAACAAATAAGTATTCCGTCTAAGTTAACTGTTTAACTTTCTACATACAGTTCAACATATTTACTTAATAAAATTTGACGGTTTATATACATTTATGTGACATGTTTAACGATGTAAATTATATATAAAGTTTATGCTCAATCTGACATTCTGACCATGAAAAAATGTAAAATTTTTACCCTAGTATTCACATGGTGTCTTCATAAAGACAACTAAATACCTACTTAATGACACGATTTAAGAGTAATTAAATATATTGATAATATCGAAGGCATACTGTTCACAGACGTTTTCTACATCTTCGATGAAATCAATGTAGTCAAAATAACCTAAGGTTCAGGTGTTCCATCTTTTGGAATAAAATACAGAACGTTATTTTTGGTTAAAATTTATCAAGAAATTCATCTTAAGAAAAAGACTTTTCTGAGTTATAAAGAATAATATATATTATTATATTTTATATTTTTATCATCTGTGATGGATAAACTGGTTTCCGCTAGACGAAATGCAAGGGAACGTATCTCCAAAATAATTTTGAGAATCACCTGTGCTATAGCAACATAACCGTTAACCTATTTTGAGATTGGATCTTATGTTACGATGTGCCTGCTTCAGTTGACTAGTTAGATATTACTAGAGTCTGTAATATATGAATGGAGATAAGATTCCTTTTTAACTTTGTCTCTTAAGGTTACACATCCTGCTAAATCAGCGTATATGAATCCGCTTTTGCTCCTTCCTAATAACCGGATTTCTTTCTAGCCAAAACCCTCGTATCGCTAGCTATCTGACCAGCCAATGTGACGACTCGCATTCAGCAACAGCGGCACAATGCGTATGGAAAAATCCGTTCAAGGTAGTAGCTTTAGGCTCCTTTCTTAACAACATTTCATCGGCTGAAAACACCCAGGTGAGCGTAGGGACGAATATCAAGCCGCCAGGCATACGAGGGATTTAGCCCGAAATAGATCAGGGTATTTTAAGAAGGAGTGGGAACGGATTCATAGCAGCATGAAAGTGGGAGGATTGAATTACCCTTGTACAGGGATGTGGGAGACTGTAGGCGAGTATGGGATGATTAGTTAGAAATGACACTTCAATTTTTTCCACTAAAGAACCAAAAGTTAATTAAGCAAGTAAAGTATAATAAACACTTTACCAGAATTTCTTTTGTTCAATACTAAGTAAAGGTCTACTAATCGGCCCAATGTCAGATCAAGATATTCACCCGATGGAAAAAAAAAGTCCTGATTGTCCCGCACTTTATTGCGTCAATTGTAGGCTCGCTAGCGGTTTCCAGGTATTGTACAAGCTACGAACATACGTACAAGCATATGTAGTAGGATTAAGAATTTATGCGTTAAACTCTCAGTTAGGAACAATGTCAACAATTGTGAGAAACCTATATTCTTGTATTCATTACTGTTTTTCTCTTATCCAATGATACCAATCTTAATCTGGAAACATGAGTTCTTTCCTAGGATTTTCAGCATTCTGAAATCTGTGAAAGTGCCAAAAACGAGTGATTCAGCTGAAAAGACAACTTAACTTATCATATCACCCGATTCCAAATGTTAACAAACTCCAAAATATATTTAGTTATATCTAAATGCTAAAGTATCTAATGGACAATTCACCTCCTATACCATCCTGCTAAAGGAGCGTATATTACTCCGCCCTCGCTCCTTCCTAATACCCTGGATATCAATCAAGCCAAAACCCTCGTATCGCTAGCTATCTAACCAACCAATGATACGACTCGCATTCAGCAACAGCGGCAAGTCCCGGACGCAAAAATCCGTTAAGTTCAAGCTTGTAGCTTCAAGCTCTTTAGTTAACGACATTTCATTGGCTGAAAACATAACAGGTGACCATAGCCACGAATGTCAAGCCACCAGCCATACGAGGGTTTTGGCTTGAAGGAGATCAGGGTAATAGGAAGGAGCGAGAACGGATCCATTTACGCTGAATAAGCAGGACGCTCCTAAATATGAGAGTTAGCTATTAAGGTATATGGATGTTTCAGCTCATAAGCTTCTTATGTTTATATGATGTGACACGATTAATACAAACACATTTAGTTTCTACTATAAGCAAAACCAAACAATAACGAAGATTTAGAACTGTTACAGTACTATCAAAATGCTTTGTACAAAGTCATAAATTAAGTGATCCGTGTCCTTGTAAAATAACCATTTGCGGTGAGAGTCTCCAAATGTCTTAATCTGTTGAGATTTATCTCTCTACAACTCTTTAAATTTCATTCAATTTGTTACCAATCATCCCTGACCTATTTGAATTCAATCTACTAAATCAGAGTATTTGAATCCGCCGAGCTCCTTCGAAATACCCTGAGGCAATATGAATTTTATGACAGCATTTCCCCTCATCATGACGGCTGATTAAATTCAAGCAGCATTAGATCTTGATAGTATTGTGAAGTATTTGGCAACATGCGTGAATATATTATTCCTGAATAGGTGAAATTGAAAAGTCAGTAAAAGTTAGGAGTTAAAACGGCAGTACATTACATTTCAGTACACTTACATTACAAGACGACACCTGTACCAGAACAGAGACCAATTTTGCTTGGCTAATTCAGAAAATCTAGACAGAATTAGTCAAAACCCTTCCATTAAAACGAAATAATGGAGACATAGGCAGCTGCAAGTTGTGTGCGTGAAAATACGACTCAATAGCTTCCTTGTCAGAGAACAGGATTGGATATACGTAGTACCTAGTGCATCACAGATGATTTTAGTTTGATTTTAATGAGAAATGATTTTACTGTGAGAAAATATTTTTTCATAACATGAAACGTAATTGCATAGGGTTATCCACCTTTTCAAAGAGGGTTGACAATGGAAGTTACAAACCTTTATCTCAATCAAATAAACTAGATATTCTGAAATTTTCTTCTGTCTAACCCAAAATGAATTTTCACTAAGGGACACATTTGTACTTTAGGCCATGTGGCCGTGATTACAAATAAACATTCTATTGTCAATTGTGTCATTTGTCAAAAATTATACCATATCATTAAGGGTGAAGAACAATGAATAAGAAAATGCTTCAGTAGTTCCACTTTCTTCGTAATTGTATAACTTAATAGGATTAATGTAAGACGATATATATAACTATGCGCAACAAACATATCAGTAGTCCTAGTCTGTGTAATGTTACTTTGTGTGTAAAATAGTGATTCATTCAGGTTGATATGAATGAATGTCAATGCCATTTAAAGAGTAACCTTTGAACTGAATTAAAAATATTTTAAAAAGATAATGCTACTTAAAATGTTCACGTTAATGTCAGTCACTTTTGTATTAAGTAGGGATCAGGAAAGACATATTCAAACAAGTAAATGTTTCGATAATGATGATTAAACATTATGATCTGCGACAATCAAAGTCAATGCTTTAAGCCTTTTCAATTATCGCAAGCATTGATGTTGCTTCATAAAATTGTGGAAGGATTTGCATCAGTGACTGGACAGCGAAAGGCAACGGAAAGCATCTTTCTATGTTTGACGAACATTTTACGTAAGAGTAACAGTCTGTACCTGTTGATTCGTCTTTTGTTCTTTTGAGCTTTTGTCTTCACCATATGGTTCATGTTCTTTAGGTTTTGAAAATTTTTCACCACTCCAGGGTCAGTAACAAACGCCATCTTGCCGCAAGAGACAATGTATTTGTTGTCATTTCTATTTTCCTTGATTGCTTTAACCTTAGATAAAGTCGAAGTGAAAAGGCGGTGTTGTAAACCAAAGAACGATGTCGTAATACAGACGTAATTCCCAGCCCAGGCTGACATCATAAGCAAATGATTTACCTGGGCTAGGTTAGTTTTGCTAACATTAACAGATCCATCATTAAGTTCCTTCACAAGTGTAGGTTCAAGGGTGAATTGTTTTTAAGATCAATTCAGTAACTCTTCAAGGAGAGGAACAGAGGAAACATAGCTGATTCCTTGCTTAACATCCTTGTTATTTCCATAAATTTCTTATTTTTTGCCTGAGTTGCATGCAGACTGACTGACATATGTCCGATCCCATTTATTGCCAAGTCGTTCCTTAATGTCAGGAACGTGGCCCTGAATCATCTTGTACAGGATCCTTATGTCAGCGCTGGATTTGCTAGCGTCCGCATACACTTCTTTGCATGGAAGACAAACGTCCATCAATCCCGTTGCTACCGTTTTCGACGATTTATAATGCTTTAGGAAAATTGTCAATTCACCGATATTCGATTTTCCCCTGAAGAAATCCAGCATGTTTAGAACTTCAAATTCGTCGTCAACATCAGTGTTGGTCGGCAAAGGATGCAGAGTGACAGTACTGCCTGTAAGTTTAAGATTTCTACATTCAGATTCAATTTCATAATAGATTTAATTACAGTTCAAAATTTTGAAAATTCAATTCACTTATTTGTTCATGTTTGAATGCTCCTCGATCAACATATGTGGTTTCCTTTCTGATGCAAGCCACTAAAATATTGCCTCTCATATCCATCAAATTAGATAAATACTTTACTCATACAAAACGCAGGATAGGATTACTTCATGTCATCATGTTGGCCACCTTTCTAAGACTAGCGACGAATGCACTAAAAACGAAAATCACCGATAGATATATTTAACCTTAATCTGAAGCGTTTTGGATACGAACATATAAACGTTCATGACTTAGTTCTGTTATCTATGTCAGTATTTATAAAGTGGTTGAATAATTTGGTTTCACGTTCCTCTGGTAACTTTTAATGCGCAAGAGTTCATGTGTTATCACGATAGTGAATAAAAGAGAGTGCGCTGAAATTTAACTTCGGGACCTGAAAGGTATATCCAAACACAATCGACGAAAAAGAGGGTCAAAAAAGGGCTGCAGTACCATTTTTTATAAGACTAGTAAACATCATTTGATGAGAAAGAAAACACTGCTTAGAAATATATTTCAGGTCACGTTTCATTTCATTTGGATATTTGCATTTGACGTCTTAGTGTTTTCTGTTCAGGAACAAGAATGGTAAAGCTGAGAAATGAAAGACAACATAGGTTGAAGTAAACTGATGAAACCTTTCGTATATCCCTTTTACGTCACAACCTACAATACAATTATACAATAGATTGATAAATTTAAAAAATTTTGGATTGACTAATTCTATTGAAGTTACCTAATGATGAAATTGGTCAGTGTGATCTCCTCGAAAGCACAAATAATTGACTTAATCTGTGTAAAAGTGTATACAATCTAAATGCAGCTAGCTACCTGATACAAAGGTACGTGAATTACAAGATGCCATACAGCTCCTAATAATCAATGTTGGTCATCACTTTCAGGGAGAGAAAAAAACATCGTACATTTGCAACGTATACACCTTAAAGAAAAATGGCCATTGCTACTGCATTTTCTTTTGCAATGTGTTATCACAACCAGCAAGAATTTGGAGAGTACGTAAGATGACATGAAAGGTACTTTAGCGTTGTAAGTGAAACACTCGTAAGTTGAACACCTGTTCATATAATTCCTGGAGTTACTTGACTACTCAATGGACAGATAATGAAAAATTAACCTTGAATACACGTCCTACCTTGAATGACAAACGGGTTGACCCTATAGTGTACTTATTCAACACTTTACAAAATGACTGACGTTAAGTTAAGAAAACATCCTACATGAATATCTGAAAATAATGTTTAACCCCTACTGACTTTCTGAAGTGCATAAATGGTATTTTCCTGGTATGATTGTCATTGTCAAGTATTCTAAAATGATTAAGTGAATAGATATACGGTTTTAATGTTTATTAGAGTCATTACAATTTGGCTCTAAGTTTCCTTGCATATCTATGTAGATAAACATTACATGTTGAAATCTTGAAGACCATTAATTACAATCTGAATTTGTACAATAGATATATTATTGAAAATCAGATTTTCCTCCCCCGCAAGTATAAAAGACAGGAGAACTGACTCAACTTTAGATACTCGCGCTCGAGAAGAGACGGTCAAAGTTCCCGATGTCAACTTGAACTTGAACCGATCATGGCGTGTTTTGTTCCTGTTACATGAACATTATGTTAATCAGCATAGAACGCCAGATACCTTAAAACTTCTTTTATGATATTTTTATTATTGATTAAGGTAAGTATTTTGAGATTCAAATGCTGTGTCGCAGAGCTATATAATGACTTATTAAACAAACATTATCTGTTGAAATCGTCACAATGGTTAATCCGGAATAGGTATAATTCCTTGTCCACCTATCCTATATAATTCATGTTTCATGTTCATTTGCTAATTGTATAATAATATAATAATTAAATAATATTTAAAATAGTGTTGCTTATTTCAGTTCACATGCGGTCATTTTATTTTTCATTTATACAAGATAAAACTAGACCAATGCAGATTCAAAAGAGCTTTGGACTACTTGTAATTGTCATTTTCAAAACACTTCGTTACAGGGGAGGTCCCATACGTAGTCCGTCTATGTTCTCGTTGTTCAATGCATTAAAAGATTTTATATCATTTAATAAAGTCATTAGTTAATTCACAAAACTTTACACGCCTGGTTAATATAATGATAATAATTTGTTAAACGGCAACAATTCTACATAAATGTTAACATGTCAATGCATACGTCTAATATTGTAAGAAAAGGAACTAAAGTAAGAAGAAAATCGTGCCAGAATTAAATCAATGGCTTTACCAAAATTGCTTTTTAGCTCATCAGGTCTGAAAGACCCGATGGGCTTATGGCATGGCAAGGCGTCCGGCGTCCGTCCGTCCGTCCGTCCGTCCATCCGTCCGTCCATCCGTAAACTTTTCACTTTTTCGACTTCTTCTCCAGAACCAATGACTCTAGAGAGCTGAAATTTTAAGTGCATACTCCTTGGCAAATGGGGATTCTAAATTGTAGATTTCGTGACCCCATGACCCCAAATGGGGTCACAAGGGTCAAAACCTTAAAAATCTATTTTAATCTTCTTCTCCAGTTCCAAAAGGTCCAGAGAGCTGAAAAGTTGTGTGTAGACTCCTTGGGCACTGGAGATTCTAAATTGTAGATTTTGTGACCCCATGACCCCAAATGAGGTCACAGGGGTCAAAACATGAAAAACCTATTTTCATCTTCTTCTCCAGTTCCAAAAGGTCCAGAGAGCTGAATAGTTGTGTGTAGACTCCTTGGCCAAAGGGGATTTTAAATTGTAGGTTTGGTGACCCCATGACCCCAAATGGGGTCACAGGGGTCAAAACCTAAAAAACCTAATTTCATCTTTTTCCCTAGTTCCAAAAGGTCTAGAGAGCTGAAAAGGTGTGTGTAGACTCCTTGGCCAACGGGCATTCTAAATTATAGGTTTGGTGACCACTTGACCCCAAATGGGGTCACAGGGGTCAAAACCTGAAAAACCTATTTTCATCTTCTTCTCCAGTTCCAAAAGGTCTAAAGAGCTGAAAAGGTGTGTGTATACTCCTTGGACACTGGGGATTCTAAATTATAGGTTTTGTGACCACTTGACCCCAAATGGGGTCACAGGGGTCAAAACCTAAAAAACCTAATTTCATCTTTTTCCCTAGTTCCAAAAGGTCTTGATGGCTTAATAGTTGTGTGTAGACTCCTTGGACAATGGGGATTCTAAATTGTAGGTTTGGTGACCCCATGATTTCAAATGGGGTCACAGGGGTCAAAACCTAAAAAACCTAATTTCATCTTTTTCCCTAGTTCCAAATGGTCTAGAGAGCTGAAAAATTGTGTGTATACTCCTTGGACACTGGGGATCCTAAATTGTAGGTTTGGTGACCACTTGACCCCAAATGGGGTCACAGGGGTCAAAACCTAAAAAACCTAATTTCATCTTTTTCCCTAGTTCCAAAAGGTCTTGAGAGCTGTAAAATTGTGTGAAGACTCCTTGGCCAACGGGGATTCTAAATTATAGGTTTGGTGACCACTTGACCCCAAATGGGGTCACAGGGGTCAAAACCTAAAAAACCTAATTTCATCTTTTTCCCTAGTTCCAAATGGTCTAGAGAGCTGAAAAATTGTGTGTATACTCCTTGGACACTGGGGATCCTAAATTGTAGGTTTGGTGACCACTTGACCCCAAATGGGGTCACAGGGGTCAAAACCTAAAAAACCTAATTTCATCTTTTTCCCTAGTTCCAAAAGGTCTTGAGAGCTGTAAAATTGTGTGAAGACTCCTTGGACACTTGGGATCCTAAATTGTAGGTTTGGTGACCCCATGATTTCAAATGGGGTCACAGGGGTCAAAACCTAAAAAACCTAATTTCATCTTTTTCCCTAGTTCCAAAAGGTCTAGAGAGCTGTAAAATTGTGTGAAGACTCCTTGGACACTGGGGATCCTAAATTGTAGGTTTGGTGACCGCTTGACCCCAAATGGGGTTACAGGGGTCAAAACCTTAAAATCCTACTTTCATCTTCTTCTCCAGTTCCAAAAGGTCTTGATAGCTTAATAGTTGTGTGTAGACTCCTTGGACAATGGGGATTCTGAATTGTAGGTTTGGTGACCCCTTGACCCCAAATGGGCAATGGGCATTTTTAATTTGATTGTGAATACACTGCCCATGACCCCATGGTCTAAACCCAAACACCTATTTCTATCAAAAGTCTGATGAGCTACAGAGCCCATGGCTCTATTTTTAAACATTGTTATTCGGGGTTCCTGCTGATCGAGTTGCAAAGATAGATGCAAGTTCAACCATATGGAAAACAATGGTTGCTTGGTGAAAGTAACATGAACACAGACAACAGCAGATTCACATTTATCATGAACCATTTTGGCGTCTGAGTAAGGGATATATTTTCGTCAGTAATAGCATTCAGCTTTTGTTGATACAGAAATAGGAATCATTGCATTTAGTCTATAAAGAAAATTATGTCCGTCTTGAATTCCCCAGGCGATGTTTAATGTTAGGAAATAAAAGATAATTACCTTTTTGCATATAAACATGTTGGCATTTTATTGTTCAAATTTCATCAGTTTTCAGGCAGTAGTGATACCACTTTTCTGTAGAATAGTTCAATATTTAAATGGTATCCCATAACAAACCAATAGTAAACGAAATTAATTTTTTCAGACTCTTTCACCTTTTCAGAGGAGGACAGGTATGAGATTTTTTATGCGAACTAGCTGGTCAATAAAAATGGTAGCCCAGCACAGTTCAACCAACTACATCAAACTGTCAAGCCCGATTTCTGTTTTCGAAACTCGGCCATAAACCACCAATCTTCATTTAATCCAAGACAGTTCACACAAATCAGTGTAATAAATCGACGTCCAGGTAAGTATTTATATCATCCGTGTCACTTTGTGACTTTGTTTATGTTGTATGTTCTCAGGTCTGAATGTCTGATTTATATAATTTTTCCATTTTTACGATGAACTTATATAAGTTCCTTAGATTTGATTAAAATATTCATTCCGAATCTCTGCGAGAGAAAAATCAGCAAAATCATATTGACTTAATGCAAACGAACAAACATGACTTGTGTTTAAAGCTGTTGGTCACTTATAAAGGATTTTTTTAGAGAATTTTGGTTTAATGTTTTCGAAATTACGGTTATACGGTTTAATGGAGTTTCACTTATAGATGCTCTAACTGTTGCTGGAAAGTATCATTTTAATACTTATGAATTAAAAAGGGCACTGCGTATGTTATTGGGGTCGAATATGTCAAAATGTGGTGTTATTTAATTGACAAGTATTTGTTGTCTCTGAAATTAACACCTCAATGCTTATCAGTTAGCATGATGACAATAAACAGGAAAATAGTCGAGATTTCTGATATTAAATTAACTAATCTTTAGAAATAGATGTTGGTATTGCTTAGTAGCTATAGGTCATTTTACAAATGTACATGTAAATGAGACGCTGAAATTGACTTCTTACCTTTACATGGCCGTTTTAATTTACTATCGAAAACAAGAAAATGTAATAATTTTGGCTCTAAAGAGATAAAAAAAAAGTTTAGATAGTCCATTTGCACAAATTCCGGGTCATATGATATTATGGCTCTATTTAAACTCCATACACAATTCGTGAATACTGGAGAACTGTTGAAAAGAGTCAAAACCGAACTAACAAACGCACTTAATAGAGTGACAATATAAAAATATGAAGCTGTCATTCTGATCGAAAAACGGACAATAAAGCGCAATTAAAACATGTACATTGTAGTTTTGTCACTTTGCAATTGATACGCACTAAATGTAAGCGATTTAGATTGCAATGTCTAAAATCGAGGGCATGTGCTTATCTTAACATTGGTTTTAACCAGGTGTAGGCTAAATGCCCGAGAGATAAGGCAAGCAGAGACATTCAAGCTGGATTAATATGAGTTTAAAGCAAGTATTGCTGTCCATAGCGACTTATACCATCCTCTGGGGATATCCTGCAGGAAATGGAGGTAGGAAAAACAGTTAATTGAACTTTTAAAACAGTAGAATGTCAAAGGATGAGTCTCCTGTTTCCATGTTTTAGAAATATACCCTTTGTAATGGTGTCAAATAGCCATGATAAGGACATTACAAGCAGACAATGTCGGTTATATTCCCCGCCAAGCTAATGTTTCATAAAAGTGAAATGTATTGAATAATAGTTATGACTTAGTATTCTTTAATAAACCTCTCATAACTTCCTTAATAAACCCTTAAGAAGTTGCAAAATATCTTACGCAGATCATCGGTAAAGACTTTATTCCTTACTAGTTGTTTGTTTTAAACTAACATCGTACAATTCTTTAAGCTTAGTGTTAAAGTTTTAAGGTTTTACCAAGGATAAATTAATCTAACAAGCGTTCAATGGAAAGAACTAGAATTGGAAGAATGGATAAGTCAAAATCCAAAAGGTACCAGCACTAATAACGATAGTATAATGAATCAAGTTTCAACGTTCTTGGCTTAATGGATATTCATGGGTACTTTGCACACAAACAATCGTTTAAGTTTAGCAATCGCTGCTGTTAAGACAAACACTTTAGATATACAGCTATGTACATGCATTTCCTTTCCTTAATTACACTCTTTCTGGATTATTTTTAAACAATTCACCTCAAAATTTATTTCAAAATGTTCATTTGTTTGGTCAAAGTTGAATTCTAAATCACTCACTGTATACAATCCTTTTTTTCTATTCCACCACTCGCAACTCCAACAGGTATACCGAGGGAAATTCATTTTGTGACGTCGTAGTTCCGAAATCATCTCCAAATCTATCAACCTTTTTAAACTTTACCCATGTGCACCTCTCGCGTTTCAACATCACGCAGTATACTGTTCGGGTTATAGCCCTTGTCATACGATCGGTCAAACTTCTGATGACAAAGCTATCTTGTGAAATCAACTCCTCCCTCAGGAATAGTCAGTATTTCTGGAAGATTACGAGATGCGCATATCGTGTTTTTGCATAATGCAATTTTTGTAGTTGACTTTGATTAGTTTACAATTTCAGCATAAAAGGACAGGATATGCATTATAAACTCCTATCTTAATCATTTAACACTCTGACACTCACCCTATAGGTGCTTTGGATATACATTTAGTATTGAAAAACTATTTGATTTGAAGATACGGCGCTTTAGATTTTAGCAGGACCTGTGGTAAAATCGATTCTTCACATCTAGCTTCTCCTTCTGAAATCTATGTACATCATTATACAGCATTAGAATCATTTAATTAATAGTTCGACGGCGCTAGAACCCGTAACACCTCACCTCTTTCCAATGCAAGAAAAAAGTCAGCCCCAATGAGCCGACCTTATCTTTGAAACTATTCTTCAGCTTATTAAAAGTTATGATTCCTAGAGACTTCACCTGACAAAACATTTGAACATATCTTCTATCTTTAACAGAAACTATCCGGCCCGAAGGAAAGGAGTGGCCTGTCCATGAGTTTCGGGCAGTGTGGGTGGCCACAGTTGCGGATATAGACTGGCCACTGTCCAGACAGGACAGCACTGCCAAGCAAAAGGCAGAGCTTATCACTCTCCTCGACAAACTGCAAAGTCTCAACTTCAACGCCATTGTCTTCCAGGTATAAAGTGTTTTCATCTTCCTAATAAATAAATAGTTGTAGATTAAGAACATTTGGTGTCCAGTATATGCATCTTCCTACGGTAGCCAAACTTCAGATTAGAAAGCATAATTTCATTCCCCTTTACTTCCACTCTCATTTGGATGATTGTAATCCACGTGCTTAATAACTGAAATATTGTTCAAACCCGAACTCACTCAATCACTCAAAATATGCCATTCACATCTTGACCAGTATTGAAATGACAAAGTAGTTTCCTGACCGGTGAAAGTGTTAAAATAGAACTAAACTCGAAGGTAATGATTGTACCCACACTGTTTCATTAAAATCTTATCTTACACTGATATAACTTTTATATACCTTGATGACAATGTAACTATTCAATCACAATTTAATTCTATAATTAAGTTTAATAAAAAAAGTGTAAAGAATAAATTAATTTTCTTTTCTGTTCTCAGATCCGCTCTGTTGGAGATGCCATGTACGCCTCCTCTCTGGAACCATGGAGTTTCTATCTCACTGGCGCACAAGGCAAGGCTGTGACCCTCTTAGCTTTGTGGTGGACGAAGCACATAAGAGGAACATGGAGGTACACACTTGGTTTAACCCTTACAGAGCAAGGTCAGGGAGTACGTCAAAGTCAGGGTTGTCTCATAACCACATGGCTATGAAATATCCACAGTATGCACATGCTTATGGTAAAGATCTTTGGATGGACCCCGGCGCAAAAGAGGTGCAGGACCAGTGTTATGACGTAATCATTGACGTCGTTAAACGTTACGACGTTGACGGCGTTCACATGGACGACTATTTCTATCCGTATCCTGTATCAGGCCATGATTTCCCAGATAGCCAGACATATAATGCATACAAGCACAAGGGCGGACACCTCGCTCTTCATGACTGGAGGAGACACAATGTTGACGTTCTCATTCAACGTCTGTACAATGGTATCAAAGCTACAAAGAAACATGTCAAGTTCGGGCTTAGTCCTTTCGGAATATGGAAATCAGGATATCCACATGGAGTGGTTGGACTCTCATCATATTCTGCTCTCTATGCTGACAGCAAGAAGTGGTTCTCTGAAGGATGGGTGGATTACTTCACGCCTCAGATTTACTGGAGAATTGATCCTCCTCAGCAAAGTTTCACCCATCTCATGGACTGGTGGTTATCACAGAACACACACCAGCGACATTTCTATGCAGGTAGCTATGCTGGCAATGTCGTACACAAAAGTTGGCCCCTGAACGAAATCAAACGCCAGGTGGAAGAGTCCAGGAAACGTAGACATCAACTTAGTCTCGGCGATGTATTCTTCAGTGCAAAGTACTTCAGAGAGAACAGCAAAGGCTTGTCAACAATGTTTCAACACGATCTATATACAACCCCTGCTCTTCCTCCTCCCATGCCTTGGCTTGGGTCAACTCGCCCTCCAACTCCATCTGGAGTCAAGATTGCTGGTCAAACGCTTACTTGGAACAAAGACACAACTGGTCAGACGAGGAGCTGGGCCCTTTACAAAGATGAAGCTGACGCGTGGGAACTCGTGAAGGTCATCAACAAGGATACAACAAGGGTCTCAGTTGCTGATGGGAAGTACGTCATCAGTGCTGTAGACAGATTATCCAATCAGAGCGATGGGGTAGTGATAACAGTCCATGCCGGTCAAATAATTGGATGAGCGTAACTGTAACATGATGTTTTGTCATGAGTCATAACATAAATTGTAATATTTGAGGAATATCATTGACAAAATAAATTCTGCTTTTAGCTTACAAGCAATTGTCATTTTACATTTAACAGAATCTGATAGACTCTAAGAGTTCATTACATTGCTGCATATTTTAACATGTATTTTCAATCTGATACTAAATATTGTAATAAAGACATAATCGTAGAATGATAAATCATCAATAATGTAATTATGTTACAACGTTTAATCTAATTCACAATAATGCTCTGAGCTTGGTAATTCAACATATACCTGTTGTACATCAAAGCCATGGGATGAAAAGATAATCTCAAAATTATGGTATTGTTAACAGTCAACAATAGCCCCCAAATCTAAGGAAAATACCGACAGTTTTTAAATATGATTCAAATACTGATATACCAGAGGTCAGAAAATGTGGGGACAAGAGATGCGCAGTCTGTAAAATTTTGATTGAAGGTAGTTCAGTCACAGCATATAGAACTTTTTCTGTGAAAGAAGTATGTAATGATTTTATGTCATTGATATCAGGCTATATGCATCGGGAAAACAGTGCTTAAGTTTAAATGAGGAATGAATCGTCATCGTTCACAAATAAAACAAAAGCATGATCGCACAATCACTCTTAGTGGGAATCTAGCATAAAAACATGTTAAACAAAATATATATATATATTTATATATATATATATATATATATATATATATATATCTATATATCTACACAATGTATTGTGACGCATTGTGTTGTTACTTATGACGTCATAACCGACTCAACGTCATTCACCAGATGAGACCTCATGGTTGATGGCACGTTTTTTTTCTATATAAATGAACATATTTTGTTGATTAAAGAATGCGTTCTCAATCTTAAAAAAATACCTCTCCTACCCTTATACAAAGTGCCTTTACAGATCTTTTACACGGGTCATCGTAAATCTTCATCTATGATCAACCTAGTGAACACTAAGCCAAGTTCGAAAGTGCACTCAGGCCAAAAATCAACGAATAAAAGTAGTATTATTAGTTTTGAACATACCATAATCCATTTCGTTTTATTTCCATTATGTACTACATTATTGAATATATACCATCCTGTATTTTCCTACCAAAACGTGTATGAATAAATACACTTTTAGTATTATAACCAGGGATACCATGAATGGCATTATGTCTTGAAGAGTCTTGAAGGTCTCCAAGAGGTTTTCCACCGATGTTGACCACTTCTGTTCTACAGTTATCAGCAAGTATCAATAATATTCTTACTCTGTAGAGGAAAGTGTCGGACGCATAGAACATGCAGGCATCACAACATAATGCTGAGGTTGGTTTGAAAGTTCGATAAGAATGAAAGGTCGGCGATTACCTCGACTAATATGTGTAGAGCTAGTTCACCATTCCAATCTTCAGCTCACTAATGGACAGCCTCGCTACGGTAGGCCAATGATAAGTCTTGTAACTTGTCAAGGGTTTTTCGCAAGAACATTTAATTTTTACAAGAAGTTAATTGCTCCAATCCAGAAATTCGAAATGACTTCAATTAGTCGGAAATACACTGAGCTAGTAACGCAGCGTAGCCTTTGTTTACCTAACATTGGGACAAGGGAGATAACTCTTGGCAGTACGTCGTCTCTGTTATTAGGGTTGCGTGTGACCCAGTTTAACATAGAAAAATATACCTACGGTACGTGACCACTTTTAGCCTATGAGTAGCTGACATTGCTCTCGAAGTTGAGATAAAACTTTGTATGGCATCTGTTGGTTAGCATTTTAAACCCAAATAACCTTCCGGTGTGTAATTCCTTGTATATATTTTGTAACAACTAAGGCATTGTTTACACTGGTTACAAACACATATACATACTTAACCATATTTCTAACACTTTTTCCTTGAATTGCACAATTATGAAAAGCTTATAATTGAATGTCAGTACCACCCACGGTTCGCTAGTTCCAACCGATGCTCGCAGGTTTCGACGCAATACGTAGCAAAAATGGTTTTGCGGGCTTTCTCTCTGCAGAAATATTAACAGATGTGATATAAGTGAAGTACTCTGGTAAGCAGCGTTAAACCCCAAATCACCTCACCTCAATGGTCATCTTTTAAGAAGTTGGAAAACAAACGTTGCAAAGGAGCCAGATTTGCCACTTAATGTCGATCGGCTGCAGGTAACACATAAAAATAGTAACCATAAGTTAGCACTAGGTATCAACAGATCAAAATTCACCTTTTCTTTGAAAATAAACTATAAATGTTATCTTTGGATGTGTGTAAAAATTCAAAAAGAAACTTTTCTGTCATCACTGACACACACCGACTGTCATCTATTACTAAAACAGTTTACTAACAGCTATTGTTCGTTTCATACTTTGCTGTAAGTGCACAATGAATGTTGCAGCCAAATAAATAAGTGAAAATGTTAAACGCCCATTTCTTGTGATTACAGCATTAGAATATTGTACTTTTAAACACCTCTTAAATTAAATCTGTATTGGTAGTATTAAACTATATAATTAAATGTCGGACGGATTTTGCTTATCTTATTATTACGTTGTAAGTATATAATATTCTGCCATAGGGAAACCTTGAAAACTTATTTCACAGCTTTAAAAAAAATCAGCGTGCGTATCACAACGACTGCATCAAATCTCAATGGAACTGCAGACCTGCTTATGGAAATGTAACGCTTTCTACTGACTTGTTACCCATGGATAACTCCGTGTCAGAAGTAATCAGCATTGAGTTGCATGAATATCTCTGCTAAATTCTCCTGTCCATGTTCGGGAGATTGCTTGTCTATCAACACCACCTGCCTTCACCACCACAGACTTATTTCATCCATGAAAGCATGAATCAAATTAAGATATTATCTTTTCGAAGACGCATGCTGCCGTTCATTTCAGGATGCTTGCAGTATTGTTGACACTTGAATTAATTAATTTCCAATGGACCAATGGATCTTTGTCTCCTGCCTAAATGCTTTAATCATATCGTATGCATTTAGCCACGTTGCCTTTATTCAATGTGGATTCGGTGTTAAGTGTAAACTGGCCAATATTAATTACCCTCTTTAATGATCTTCATTTCAAGTTTACAACGAAACTTCTACATTTTACCCTTGTCAACGCGATTTCTCAAGAACCATATTCAAGATTACATCTAGCTGTAGGAAGATTGGGAAGATTCTGGTAACTTTCATACTAGTTTCTAGGTCACAACAGGGCAATGAAGCTTGCATTGTTAAGCTTGTCAATTTGATATCAAGAACCGTTCACTGTATTCTCTATATATTTGACACCTAACATGTTATGGTAAAGACAATGGGCCAGTTTTTTGGGGTGATCTCGATAATGCTTAACCTTTTTCAGCATGGGAACCTGAACCATGTCTGACTTGACAATGTTTTCATGTTCAAAGTGACTTTTTAAAATATTATTTAGAGATTCAACCACCACAACGTAACATTTCAAGATACTTAATATTGCCCGTTGATCTTATCGTAGGCGTGTGAATATGTCTGGATTATTCAAATGTAAATTTGTGACGGTGATCATGTCACCCTATTTTGCTTGTTATGATTATTTCTGGCCCAAGTTAATTTTAGTACTTAATGTATGAATTTATTTGTTCTCACTGAAAACTTACATGGGATTAAACAGTAAGCTTCATTTATAAATGTCTCGAGTTCATTTAATTTTGTATCATGACTTTAAACATGATTTTATTTGTTCTCAATGAAAACTTATGTGGAATTAAATAAATATTATTTAATAAATATTGATTAATCTCGAGTTTATTTTTATTATTATCATGACTTAAACCATGAAATATTTGTATATTGACATAAAATGGCGTTAATCGATGTCATTTTATACAAATCAATAATATCCAAATATCATATATTTCATTTTACCTGGAACAACCATATCTATACATCACCTTTCTTGTTTGAAAGTAAGCCTTTGCAAAGAAAACGTTTATATAGGCAATTTGTCCGATGCTGCAGCTACAATTTATAAGGGCTATCAAAATCAACATAGGTTAGTGACAGAATGACATTGTATATTCCATTTTTCATTTATATATATGAAAGTTGCAGATGTTAATTGTTTCTTACATACGGTGTAGCAGGTGATTTGTTTTAACGTGACACTGTATAATTAATACATTAGTGTCAAAGCAAGATCAATGAAATGTCTAAATGTTTTAAAAATTCAAAATGAGTTTCAGTGAAATTGTATTTATTAAATTCATATATTAACTTCGTTGTCATGTTATCATTTTAAAATATTTTGTGCAAAAAATTTAAAGAAACTTAAAAGTTTCTCGTTAATTACCGAAACCTTTAAACTATTTTCCTGATTCACATTTGTCATTTGCCTGATCAGGATTCGACACCTTAGGGTAATATTAAAAGATGAAGTAGCTATTAGGTTTTTACATTACCTTTTTTTGATTCATAACTGCTACTTAAGTTATCTTTCAATTCTCAATGACGATCTAAACACTTTTTAATGCAGTTATCGTAATACAGATTCGCATCTAATGATCCACTTAAGCTGCAAATATGACTTCAGTCCATTTAACAATACCTGAACATATGCGCTAAAGGGAACATTTGAGACACTTATTAATTTGAAATCGTTCTGTTTTAGATCGAGCTATCTACAAATTCGTGCACTTCAAGGTCAAATCCTTTGCTGAATCTAACCGATACCCTCGGAGTCAAGCAACACCGAAAAGCACTTAAGCTACCATTAGCTTTACAAAACGTCCACAGGATTCGGCTTTGTAAAGGATTGAGTAATTATTTCATCAGCTTTATTTGCAATGAAACCTGTTGAAATGACAATAAGATATATTCTCTGGAAAGCACTGAAAGAACTATGCTGACTCTATCTTCAAAACTTTACAAAGGAAGATGAAGGTCCAGATAAGTATTTTTATTTATTGTGATAAGTATAAATATCTTACGTTACATGTCAGTTTAAGCACCTCTATGGAGACTGAATTCTTCAGGAAATGTTTTCTCTGTCATTGATTAGAGCTGGGTAATCCTGTTCGAACATTACCTCTCATGATGGAGTCATTAAAGAGGATCTGGCATCTCTATCTTGTGACAGCCTGTCCTAATTAGTGTCAGTTCAATAGGGGATGAAGCATTTCAGGTAGACCATTTGATTTCCAAAAAGAATCTTCTTCGTTTAGAATAGACATGTTTTCATTTTTTTTTGTCAGAAAGGACTCAATCATCAAATGATCAATCCAGCTGACAATAGAGATTTTAGATTCTGAAGCTGAATTGAATAGAACCAAACGTTCCATTAAATTGGACAAATATTTTAATCCTCAAAAGCTTTTAATCATAGACTACTTTTATCTTGTGATTTATGTCACAAAATATGTATGTGACATTTAATACCATATGCTTATGATGCATCTCGTGTGCATTGTATAAAAGTTCCGATCTGCATCGTGAATTTATTTATTTTTATTTGTACAGTTGTCAAGAAGGAAAAATTATCTTAAAAAACAAAAAGATATGAGTTTTATCTATCGCATTATGAATCGTTGGGGTCTAAAACAGACAGAGAACTAAGAGCAAGATTTCAATTTAATTTTAACGCTGTACTGTGATTATCGATGTAAATATTGATTTTGAGACATACGATGTAAGGTTTATCATCAAAAGTTATTTGATAACTAAATTCTTATAAAGGGATATATCTGTTATTAAAAGAATTTTATAGTGAGAATGAAAGATGAAGAAGGAAGACTAATATAATTGCCTTAGCATTTATAAAACATTTTTTTGAAAACATTTTATGTAATTGCATGTTATCGAACCAATTATCAAAATACATGAAAATATTCTGTACTTTGGCAGGTGAAATTTGAATCTGTATTCTTTAATATTCAAAAAGAAATAGTGCAGGTAACTGACCTTTTATGCAAATGTTGATTAAGTGCAGTTATGTCTCAAAATGCAAAATAATATGTACATGTATGAAATGCAAGGTATTCATGCGCCATCAAATGCACTTCAATCAGATATATAAAAAGGTACAAGATGTGTATTGAACTTGAAACATATTTATGTGAATATGTTTTCAATAGATTAGATATGAGAAGCAATGATATTATAATACTAAAAGGAACTTCCTCAACAGAGGAACAATATGTGAATTTGTTAACGAGTTCTGAGAATACGAAAAGGGTGTTATCAAGTCGTCGCATGTTGAACTAATTACCCTGGCATCAATAACATCCTTCCTGTGGTGTTAAATATCAAGTTAATCCTAACCCTGAGGAAACTTTGATAGCCTTTACAAATATTTATAGTCCATTAGCTCAACAAATGTGTATTGAGAAAACTGATAAATCATGATTTTTTGGCATCATGTATCAAAGGAATGACAAACTTGCAGATGTCAGGACTATGCTTGCAATGGTCCATTGTTGTCGGTTATTTATATTTGGTCAAATTGTGTTTCTTGTGAAGTGACGGTGAAACTTTGGATGATAAAGATTAAACCAGAGCAAACAACCTATTAAGATTCTTCTTAGCTTTCCTTCTGCATTGACAATATTGTCAGTGTCATAACAACAACCTGCGTTTTATTTAATTTTAGAAAGCTTTACACCTGGTAATATGACCCTGCACTGTTGACATTGTACATTCATTGGAGACAGAAATATTGTTTTTGGTATATGTCGCTTAGGATTATTTCAGGTCAAAGTGTCGGGTCATATGTGTATCTAATATTTTTTAAACATTCCATAAATATGAGCCATTAAAACCGAACCGAGTGGATTTTTTAGATGAATTACGAGCTTTAGCGAGGAACTTAACACAATAATTCACAAAGGACAGATAAATCATAATTCCGAGCTTCCTTTTTTTATTCTTTATCTCACCCAAGTTAAATTTGAGAAGAAATAGGTACTATTAAAAATACGTTCGTGAAGGGGATTTGCAAGTTAATTATAACTATATCATCTTCATATATCTTCCAGCGCAGTCAAATGTAGTCCCAAAGATTCATAACGTGTTTATGGGTCATATATTAAACAAAAATATGTTTGTGAACAAAATAAACAACCAATAAATAACACTCTTTTACAACATCACTTTCATCGATAGAAGATTGACTTCAATAACAATATTGCCCAAAATATAATCAATTATATGCAATTTTACAATGATTCATTCTTTCATTTTTCTATGACTAATAAGTAAAAGGATTTTGAAGAATCAAAAGTATCCAAAACACTCGTAGGCTATATCGATAAATGTAAACTTCTATTTCTTGGGCGACTCTGTAACATTGAATGTAACAACTTTGCAAAGCATATATTTTGTGCCTCCATTACATGTTCAGTCAAATCAAACAACGTATGTGACGATCTACTATCAATATCTAAAAAGTATAATCTAAATGCATATGTTAACAAATATATTTTCCAAGGTATTTTTCCTCCAAAACATGTTTGGAGAAGAATTGTTAACACTACTGTACATAGCTTTGAAGAACAAATGTGGCGATCACAAACTTCATATCGCTCAAATATGTCATTTTATGCATTAACTCATACTAAACTCTGTTATCATATCCTGTGGCAATTAGCATATAAATACCCAAATTATAAATCATCCTTGCAACTTTGTATCAAGATATCATCAAGAGGTAAGATATCAAGAGAGTGTACACTATGTAATAAACAAACATTTGACTATGATTTTCATATACTTCTCCACTGCGAAAAATTATTGCAACAACGAAATGAATTCTTTGCATACTTAATTGACCAGCTCGATGTTGAAATCTACGTAATGTTTGAAATGCAAGATGAACAAGATATGTTATCATTCCTCTTTGGGGCAGAAAATAATTTTTACAATTGTATAGATCCCGTGTCATGGGAACGCATTTTGTTGCGCTTTTCACTATATGTACATGAAATAAAACACCACCTTGTTTATAAATACGATGAATGATACTATCCATGTTTGATGTGAAACAATGCTGTATATACATTTGTAAATATTTTGTTATATCTATGTTCTTCTGTACAATGATGTAATGTGATGTTTATATGTAATCTTCGGTTGCCACTGGAGGAAATAAAGACTCTCTCTCTCTCTCTCTCACGCTAAAGTTGCAGCATGACGTCATCTTGTATTTGACCTCGTTTACCAATTTTTCGTTGTTTGGTAAAGTAAGATTCCCCTCATTTATACACACTGTTGCTGATGAATGTCATTATAATTTTTAATGTAATATATTTTGTAATGAGATGAGAATATATATATTTTATCCATTGATTCGATGTATCCAAACCTACATAATTTTGTTAAACTTTTCTCGACAAAGGACATTAAGCAGATAACAGAATTATCAAAATTTGTATCAAAAATAACATCTCTTACAAAAAACAGTAAGTTTATTACAATCATCTAGTAATGTATTTTTTATTTATATATCTTATATATTTTGTATATTGTTAATTATCATTTGTATGAGTTACTTGTATATATGCTCGTGTAACACCTACGTGGTTTTATGAGAATAAATGATTGATTGATTGTTGATTGGTATATATTGGTCTTTGAAAACTAAATGACATTATTTTGTATCAACCATGTTAAAGTCAGGGTCATTAATCACTTTCCTTAGTAGTCA
This sequence comes from Phorcus lineatus, assembly GCA_921293015.1. NCBI lineage: Eukaryota > Metazoa > Mollusca > Gastropoda > Trochida > Trochidae > Phorcus > Phorcus lineatus. The sequence goes on along the minus strand of OV121097.1, from coordinate 24,489,760 downwards.
TTTAAAATCATAGAAAAGCATCTTAACTTCAATTTCCAAAAAAGTCACTCTGTCAAATCAAAGTGGTCAAGGAGATCTTTTGCAATATGTAATGAATAAAATTTACCCTCACAAATAGCTAATAATTCATTCCGTTATTGCGTGGCTGTTTTTTAAAGAGAGAAACAAAGGTTAGATAATCCTTTTCATTGGATGTGACACTGATAAAATTATCTCTGCTGAGAAATTAAATAAGTGAAGTGAAGACCCCTAAATAGTTATATAGTGATCACAAGAGGCAGTGCGCTTTTCTACGATATATAGATGCAGTAATTATATTTAATAATTTTGATTTATATTCAACGTTTGCCAAATGATTTAACAATGGAGCATCAAACACAGTGTCTCATCTTGGATGGCAAATCTAAAAGCTTTAACACTGGACAAACGTACATTTGTTTAACTGACGTAATTAAAAAACGGTAAAAGTTTTTTAAACGGTCCGATATTAACTAAGATTTCCAGATATTAGATCTAGTCTGATTATGCTCTTACCCACAGTAAAACATTACCGAAAAGCTACAATAAGACAAGCCAGGGTATAGCCAGTATATGCATTCATTCTGTCCGGTGCACTCTATTGTTAATAACGTATGCCCGCAACAGTTACTTAAGATCACGTCGGGTGAAAGTCAACATATAATTTTACAAAATTACTTGGTGAGGCAAGTCGTCGGATAGCAGATTGGAGAACTGTTGTTTGAAATTCAACGGTAAGGGCTAGAATAATGAAACATCTGAAGATGTTTGCAAACTTCAGGGGAAAGATTGATGTCAGTGATGAACTATTATCCAGTCGCATATAAATGACAGGTGAGCACCATGTTTAAAAGCTTCAAATCTAAGACTTCGAAAATTTTTGTTTATTTTTTAATGAATATTCCGGTTTTATATTTATTACATATTTATCTTGTTTTACGGAAACGTATCTGATCAAATGTCTCGACAATTGCTAAGAGTAGCATTTGGAGTTGGGCACCTTATAATATATGGTATAACTCATAGACACATCAATTCATCTAGACAATGAATCTGTTCATAACGAATAGCATTTCATATTACAGAGACAAGTTTGAATGCTTTTCAGTTCCTTTTCATTGATTTATGCCTTTACTTGACATCCAAATAGGTTCAGTTCTCATTTGAATGTCCAGACTAGAATTGCTGACATCGATGAAAGCAATTTCCCCTGTCCCCAAGCGTCTATTAAATAAAAACTTAATTAACCGAGAAACTTGTCTTGATGATAGTAAATCGAGAACCAATCAAGACCTTTCTTAAAATTCAGTTCCCTGGAATAAACAAATGTAGCCTTGCATTCTGTTTTATCCTTTTGGTAATATAAAATAAATCAGTGATTACGAAAATGTAATTCATAGTTTTAAGAAAAACCGCTACCTTTTAAATTGTACATCAATGTTGAGCATTGTTATTTCAAAGTTTCTCCGTAATTCAGTCATTTCCAATTTTCTATATAAAAGCCTTTATTTCTTCTTAAAGAAAAGCAAATTTTGTTATTGTAGGAAATATGCTTTTTTTTTATCGTACATTTCATGAATATGTAGGAATTGTTTATCTGTCTTATTGCAGTGTACCTGAATTAGTGACCAGTTGCTGCTACTAAATGACATCCTAGTTACGACATGAATGTAAATATTTACGAATTTTATATGAAAACACTTTTGGCTCTTTTGTTTTTTGAGATGAGATTAGGTGAGGTGAGTTGGGGTTTGCAAGAGTATTTCACTTACATGATGGCTAATTCATTGCAAGAAAAAAGCCTGCAACATCATTGTGGCTATGCATTGCAGTGGAACCTGCGAGCTTCGGCTGTAAGTGTAGAACAGTTCCCTACTGCAGACAAATTTGTCGAGCCCCTGACGGGATTCGAACCATGGCTACTGTAAGAACGCCGATTAATGAAGTCAATTACGTAAATGGGAACCGTCTTTTCATCAACTTTTAATTGTTTTAACTTTGAAATATGTACTCGATGTGTTTGTTTTGTACAAAAAAGGGTACATGGCCTCCTTTCACAAAGCATTAAGCTGGTCGTAAGTTACTAAGGTAACCTTATGTGAAATGTGAATATGGGAAATAAGGTCAACCTTAGTAAAGGTTGCTTTGTGAAAGGGGCCCCTGATGCCTCAATTAGTAATAATTGAGTGTTAGTCTGGATGTGGATTTACAGCATGGAAGGGACCCATCTGTTAGGTCTGTAGTAATTAGTATATCAATTTGCTGACGGCTGAGTGACCAGTAGGCGGACGTTGGTTAATACGGAACTTACGGAGATAAGGTATATGGAAAGATACAGAAAGTGATGTACCGAGAAGTCAAATTTTGTTTGGAAAGTATATATGTATTGATAAGATTACTAACGTGAGAAAATGACGTAAACACGCATCATTAATATCTATTATAAACATTGTACAATATTAAAATATGGACAACATTTAAGCTTCGTAAAACTACAGAAAGGCTCTTTACCAAAGTTAAGCTTTTTTTGGTGAATTTCTTGTGTGCAGTGCTGACAGTTATCGTAGTGTTGTGGTTAAAAGATTTTCAGAAGGCTTACTAATGCTTCAAATTTTACTTCACATATCATCTGCTTCATGTGTAAAATAGCCTAGCAGGGTAAATGATCCTAAACCTATATATGTGCAAAATATTTCCTTATGGTAATTGTTTTTATGTATTTCTTTAATCGTTAAAATAGTCGATGTTTTTTCAGACATTGTAAAGAACAATGTTTGCAATGCGCATTTGATAGGGAATTGAGTAAAATAACTTTAGTTAATCATATGAAGGTATCACTTTTAGAATGTTTAATTTAAATAATAATAAAGTAGTTGATAGTGAAGGATAAGTGATTTGTCACAATTAAAACCGATAGATCTTCATATCTACTGACATTAAATGCCAATCTGATCCTAATAATACCGTATTTAAGTGACTGATTCTAAAATTCGTTTAAAAATATCGCAGTAGTGAAAGTCAAAAGCTAAACCTTAAAACCGATTATTTTGTGACCGTTTATAAGCTTAAGTCAATTGTTTTTTAACGTTTAGAAATGTTGCGTATCACTCTTCTTAAAAAAATATTCAATATTCCTCGATCAAAATAGATAATTATTACAACTTTCAAGAAAATAGCTACAATCATGAAAAACCACACATGATAATTTGAATAAAAATCATCATACTAACTTTAATGTTTTATGAATTTTGTATGTGTCTTTAATAGAGCCAAAGTGCTATATGACTTGAGTAAAGTTTAAATCGCTTAATCGTTTAAATCTAAATTTTCATCTTTTTCTCTAAAGTTTCATCTTTATTTATCAAATACCAAAATCGACATTGAAATGGAATTAAGATATCGGAAACGACCTTTATTATGATTAGTCTTCAAGATGAATCATAAGATTAGTTTACTGTGCTTACCAGTTTACATTATTACGACATGCAGAATTGCGTTTGGTATTCAAAACAACTTGCAGAGATTGGAAACTATTAATTTTGGAAAGAATATTCTTTTTGCGTTGAAATTTTTATACAAGTTGTTTCAAGATATTCCTTAAACGCGAGACTTAAAACTGTAAGAGACGTCTAAATTAGGAATAATGAACATGGCACGCAAGGTGAAGAGATTCTGTGGCCAGATGAATTCTCAATCCAGGAGTAGATTCCACACTCAAGGTCAAATTAACTGCAGAAGATACCACTAATGAGCAATACAATACTCTTTAAAGATAAAGTCCCAACGATCGGTTTATATTTTGCTTGTTTCTGTATATAAGACGATGAAATATATTGATATAACTCAATCATAAATTCGACCATAAAACGTGACCCCTTCGGTGAAGGTGACGCTTAGTGAAGAGCCTTTGAGGCCAGAGGAGTTTCCAATTATGGTGTAAATTCTTAACTATTTAAATGAAACAATAAGATGTAGTTTATTGGCTTTGTCGGTTGAATTTATTTTACAGATTTAACTTGATTAATACTTCTTTACATTGCAAAGGTCATATATGTTCGCGTAAGTATTGATTCAATGTGGCTATCTGCATAAACCCTTTCTCACTTTCTGGCTATTTTGAAATTGGTTCTAGAACATTTTGAAACAGCGAAAAAGAATGTCATAATCATTGTTAGAACTCTTTTGTAGTTTATGTTTTGGATTGGATTTTTCTGAGGAGTACTTTCTAACATTAAATAACGTATAAACAAGGTACCGTCATAGTGTAACATTTTGTGGAGTATTGAATAACTGATCATAATTTTATAGATACACCGCTTTGATACTTGAAGTGATCAGTTGTTTGATTCATTTATTGTTGAATCTACCTTGTAGACTTTCTGTGACTAATCCTGAAAAACTACAAGATTGTGTACTTTTGCACATAGTGTGATCTCCATTATGAAACTGTTACACGTGTAAACTATCTATAAATGGCATTTGTCTCACATAAGTTCAGCATAAGTCATAATGCGATATATTCATCAAGGATGGCTTTACAAGAGTTTCTATTTTGCTTCTTATTAATACTGAACGAATACCAGATACCAGTGTGGACCTCTTTTGACCAGTTGTTTATCACTGTATATTTTGTTATCGCTTATACAGTTTTGTTATTTTAACCATTCCAGTCGATGCTTGCAGGTTTCACTGCAATGCATAGCCACAATAACGTTGCAGGCTTTCTCCCTGCAATAACATAAACAAACGTAATATGAGTGAAATGCTCTTGAGAGCGGCATTAAACTCCAAGTCCCTCACCTTTTGTAATCATCATGTAACCATGCACAACTTGAAGAGCCACAGCCACTAACTCTAAAGTTTGTTGCTGTCGTTGCCGATCTGTTATTTGTTTAATTTTGAGAAGTCATGATTAGGTCAAATTTAGCCTTTAAACAATCCTTTGTTATTAGCATAGTTTTACATTTGCAAGTTACTTCATATCATATTGCATAATTAGTTACTAACGTAAGATTCCTTTTGATACAAAAACACATTTTATATTATTCATGAAATGATCGGTTATCAGTGATTGACTACAAGTATTTAAGGTGTTTAATTCAAAATTTATTAATATTCTTTCTATCAACTCATATGGTGATGTGCTAGAAGGTTGTTTAGGAACTAATGAAAAACGTGCAAAAATAATCTTTAATTCATTGCCATTTGTGATTGTTGTCTGTTTGCTGAAGATTATATTTCTTTTTGTTTCAAGTCTTGAATATCTTGAAAAGGGTTTAGTTTAATAGTTTCACAACATGGTTAATACCAAAACACTTGTCACAACATGTTTTAAATCAAAACACTTTTCACAACATTTTTAATACCAAAACACTTTTCACAACATGTTCACTATTTAAACTTTATAAAATAGAAATATGTTTGGTTCTCTGTGTTTTTCAAATATCTTGCATAAACAAGTCAATGAAATAGGAGATGATGCTGAAAACTGAGATATAAAACATCCTGCCCTATATTTAGATATGAAATATAAGACGGACCATGACACGATTATACGAAGCCTAGATGTAAAAATGTAAAGACTGTAAACAATCAAAAACTTATCAACAGATTTATCTCCTCAATGACATTCGTCCAAATGGTACAGCATGTCTCCAAAAATAATGCCCAAATGGAAAGTGTTTCAACCTTTAAAAAATGTGATAAGAGTATTAATCAAGAATGTCTGCAATCAACCAATGTCCAATAAATCCGGTGAAAATAGCATGGTCTTTACACAAGATAAATATGACAAAATTAACACCCATCTTTTTATATTATGATCGAAGGCAAATTCATTATGAGAATTCAATACATAATGAAGTACGTCCATCTCAACATGAAGTCATGCTGTAACACATAAGTTTGTATTTGTTTCTTATTGATGTGGCCGTATCTTTTTCAATTCCATGTTTTCAGAGATTTAAGAATTTCAGGTTTCATTCAATTATTATCAAATAACAACTTGTTGTCACAACCTTAAGTGCATTCATCCAATAAACTCACACCAAAGGAACTTTTTTTCTTTTGTTCACGATCTAATATAAGGTCGACTTGCAATAAACTAGATCAAAGGGATTTGATCTTGAGGATACTTGCAATAATTCTGTTATTGATACGCCAAATGACTACTAATTTCATTTGTCAAGAACGTTACCGTTGTTGCGAAAAATTATATCTCATGAGAGCAAACAAAGTTTTCTGAATGACGTTGACATGTATTACCGCCCCTAATCAACCTTAAAGGCTTTTGCCTTTCAATTGATTCTGTGGAACGTCCACTTGTCTGGACTTTACCCAATAGTTTATAGACTTTAACTGTTATTTAGAAATGATCATCGGGTACCTTTATTCAACCATTTAAATCATTCACAAGGGAAGAACAAAAAACAGTAGCTGAATGTTATGTGGGAAAGAAAATGAAATAAAACGAATGTCTAGCTTTAAAGGAGACCTTTCATTCGGTAAAAATACGATAAGCATTTTATAACACTACTGCCTTACTAACTAATCTTACTAATCCACGTCTTGACCGAGATATTGTTGAAGGTGTGTGTGTTTGTGGTATGAAATACGATGTTCCCAGAAGTCGATGTCAAGTGTTCATGCAGATATCAAACTCAATAATTTGTTACCGTTTGTTAAGAAATCGGTTGGTCAATTATTGATAATACTTCGGACGAATAAATCATCCTTTCAAACTTCGTGTACCTGTCTTGTGAAATCAATTTCTTCCATAATTTTACATAAGTGACATCCGCTAAGAAAAGAAATGCACATGAAACTATTCATTGTATAGTTGATTAAGTAATTGTTTGACAATATAAATGGTACAAGCTTTCACATACATGTATACAGAAGTCGCCCTAGAGGCCCAGTAGTCTCTCGAGCTCTTTACATTGCATAAGCGTTCCTTAAGCTTTGAGTACTTCTTTAGAAAAGGAATATCAGTTATAGGTTCATGTTTTGAGACTAATAATAGAAAATTCCATTCAGGTGCAATTCTTTGCAAAAGGAATTCAAATATTGCTAATCAAATTTAATTTACTGATACCATTATTGTTGTTAACCTCAATTACAGTCTATTAATTGATGGATTGTCAAAATCTTTCTTCCACTTGATCCAATTAAATCTGGTAAATATTTCAAATTCCCCCTTACTCTTTATGGATGAAAGTCAACTTTGAGTAATTTTGAATATCCCTAACTGCATTGGTGCGATAAACGTATATATTCAAACACAATAATGACATGGTTGCAAAGTGTGACCAGGATTGATTGAATCAATACATTTATTTTATTTCATTTAATTTCATTTTCCAGGTTTCGTAAAAATTCTCCACATTTCTCTCCAAACAATGATTTGAAACACATATCTTGAATGTGCGATATATTGTTGAAGGCACGTTGACCCCATTACAAACTCAATGCTGTTAACACTAAATTTTCTTGATGTATTTTTGGTTTATTGGTGTGTTCCCTTATCAACATTACTCTAAAACAATGACTTGAAACAACATCCACAATTCGACCAAATTTTATCCTCAGGCACATAAGAGAATCCATTATAGAGAGCAGCATTTCATTGCTGATCATTAATTTCATAGCCTGAGGTATGCTAACATGAGGCAATATTTTTATTGATTGTGTAAATATTTTCTTTTGGAAAGCTCGTCCTTAATCATGACAAAGGAGAGTTTTGCATTGAGCTTAACCTAATGTGTTTATAAGGCCTTTTAGATTTGACCCTAATGACATCAATAAACATGATCTAATGTACATAGAAAATACATTGACATAATTTATGACCAATATTAAGATAATAATGGTGAACGTGATTAATAGAACATTCTGCAGTAATAATTTGAAAAATGTTTAGTTCAACAAATGTTTTATGTTTGGAAGAATATACTTCACATCACAGTTTATGGTCAAATTTAATGTTTAGTTTTGTTATTTGAAATACAAATCGACTCCAATGATTACGACTGATCAGACAGGATCCCAAGCGATTCCTAAATTCTTTTTAACAAAGCGTATGATTACAGAAAGCAGATTTGAGATATACTTAATAGCTATTGATGATGTTTTTAATGAATATCACAATATGTCAATATTGTAATTTCAAAAACTATATCTATCTAATGTGTATCCGCAACGCTCCATAACTTAGCAGGGTATCCAACTAAATGGTATTTACTCATCATCGCATCTAATTTAAGCTTTACTAAACCCTCATGCAAAATTAAAAAATAAAAGGTAATAACCTTGAATCATTGTCAGTTTAAACATTCAATGGAGCAGAAATTCTTCAGAACAATAGTTTTAGTCACTTTGTATTATGACACCAAAAGGCTGACGTTTAGACATACATTTATCTTTCTAATTAGAAAAGATAATTACCTGATGAAAAAAAACGAATATAAGCTTGAAACATGTAACATAGGACCCACAGGAAAATTAAAATTTTGTGTGCTGAAGATCATTAATTAAGAAATAGAAGACGAGTTGATGTGCATCTATCGTTGAATAAAACATAGCAGGGAGCATAAAACACGAAGGGCGCTATCAGCCCTGAGTGTTTTATGTTCCCTGCTATGTTTTATTCAACGATAGATGCACAACAACGCGTTTTCTATTTCTTATATAAAATACCCTTAACAATTACTTGCTTTATATATAAAAACAGTTGAAAAATTATGGTATTTTTAACAGAAACATCCCGCCGTAAAACATGTTCGGACGAGTCCATTATCATGTATAGGGGTGGGCGCTCCAATATAAATAGAATCAAATTTATTGAACAATCAATTTGAATTTGAAAATGTCCCCAGGGGATACGTTACGTCTCTAATCCGTGGTTTTCTTTCTCTGTAAACCCACACCTCTCCTTTTTGGTTTCGAATCGACAGACGCCGATATCGAGTCAGCCATGATGGACAATAGCCCCCTCAAGTTTGAGCAATGGACTTGGCCAATATGACGTCATTTGTAAGGTTACTTGAAATGACGTCATTAACCTCGCGCATGGTTGTATCGTCAAATAAAGCACATCGTCGGTCCCATTGTTCGCCATTGTTTTAATGCCGTGGGTATCTTATATTTCATAGCAAATGTGAGTTAGTCACCTCCATAAAGTATGAACTAAGACAATTTGATAACCATAGATATCATGTGATGTATCTGCATTATTTATCTTGTAAACAATATAAGTTACCATGTCTCCGCGAGTTTGATATGGAGATAGATCATGTGTCCGAGTGAAATATCAAACTCCAACGTACGAACTTCGAGTTTGATATTTCACTCGGACACATGATATATTTCCATATCAAACTTGAGAACACATGGTAAATTATCTAGTCCGAGTGAAATATCAAACTTGAACGAACTAAGACATCCGGGACCTCCTTCTTTAAGATTATACTGCATTTATATTCCTTACATTTCTTACATTCAGAGACATTTTTGTCAAACTGTTGATCAAAAGTCTTGAAGATCACTTTACATTGACTCAATTTTCAAATCTTTAGGCTTCGATATTGCCAGCATAATCATGAATAAAATCGATTCTTTTTTTGTTTCCATTTACATATGTCAAGAATTTTTTTTTGTTTACTCATCCCTCGAGTGATATTCCAAATTTCCTATCGTTTATTTCCTAGTAGCGTGAGTGCCTTATAAAATGGTAGTCGGGAGACAATAGTTACTGACAAAAAGCATTAAAATGAATGAAATGAGTTCTCCTATCCCCAAAAGATCATTAAAAAGAAATGTAAAATACTGGACAACTTGCCTGGTTGTTAATCTATCAAGCACCTATCAAAGCATTTCAAAACATTCAGTTCTCTGCAGTAATTCAAATGTGGTCACGGATTTTGTCATTCTCATCTCAAAGTCATTTGTGTAAATAATGATGTCATACATCTATTTAACTTCCTGTCCACTTGAGAAAAAAATTATTTGTAAATTTCCTTTTTACTAAGAGAAAATATTAAGCCTTGATTGGGAGATGTCATAGGTAGATATCCTCGACCTGACAGTATGTTGGTCTTACATACCATGAAATGTTCGAACTCTAAAGCCCCTGTCGCACTTCAGAGTATCATCACTTCTTACCAGTTGTGTATGGCCATTTCATATGTAGCTGTACGCGTTACGCATTATGCACCACTCATATACATCGTATTTGTTGCAATGTTGTTTCGTCATTGGGTTCCTACATGGGTGACAGTTTTGGACATTCTCATTACATTGCTGCTTATGCATTGATTCAACATCGGTCAACGGCATTAAACATACATCATATATTCGTGATGGGCCTGCACTTTATACACAGTAAGGATATTGTATGATAGACGTTTCAATTTCTATATCTACTTGCTTCTTTGTATCTACAATGCTCCTAAACTCAGCAAGGCAAACCATTAAACGCTAAACCATTTAGTGTCATCAATACAAAATATAAAATCTTTTGAATCAAAATCGGTTTGCCTAAAGACAATCCATGCACAAATGCACCAGCATGGCTCTACAAACACTATAGGCAATCAATCTATATACATACAGAGGACACATTGATAGAATAATTGACAAACACTAATAACAGTATTGCGATCAAAATTTCTTTATTTTATTTACACTTGAATAATATTTTACGCACCTGCTGTATTTACATAGAGGGAATACAAACATGAATACTCTATGAATACTCAACTGATTTATCAACGGGTATGCTTTGAGATAATTCATGCTTCATCATATCTCTGCAGACACTTAAAGCAAACAATATATCAATGTAAGTATACAATTTATTACTGATAGTTATCATAAGGAGGGGTTATTCTCGTTTGGTTTAACTCCTTTTGAAACTGTTTCAACTCGATAGAACAAACAATGCTGATTTCAAATGTAGTATCATTGCAGGGAAAAGCCCGTAACACCAATGTGGCTATGCATTGAGGGAAAACCTGCCAGCATCAGCTGGAACTTACGAACCATGGGTGGTACCGCAGCATTGCACCCAAACCTAACTGCGTGTAGTTGCCGAGCCCCTAGCGGGATTCGAACCCCGGACCTCTTGATCCCAAGCAGAACGCGCTAACCACTGCGCTATGTAGCCCTTTTCAACTGTATATCTAGCCCAGAAATTGTGAAAAATTTAGTTTTTATGTTGTCCGGATGATGAGCCTTGTAAATGCTAACAGATGATACCGTGCTCAACAAACCGTCAGACAGACAGATTTACCTTTTAATAGGGACACAGAGACATTTAAGATTTCCTTCTTCAGTCATTAATCATTTATTATCAACATTGCTTTGATTCCTAGAAATACTATATAACATGTATTTTCCTATTACAACGACACGCACATTTTGTTTTCTTCTTCCTCAATAATACGTGATACTCCCATTTGCCTATCGTTTACTTCAACGTAGCTTCATTTCCTCATTAAATGGAAGCCGGGAGACCAGAAGTGCTGACAATTGTGAGAGCATAAAAATTAATGAAGCAATTTTCCAATCCCAAAGTAATCATTAATTATTAATATAGATAACTGGACACCTTGTCTCCAGCACCTATCAAGGCTTCTCGAAATGTAATCACACATTCTGCCATGCTCACCTCGACGTCACTTGGGTATATAATGAAGGCATAAGTCTATTTTACTTTATCATCCGAAACTCTGTTCCACAGGAGATATCGCTTGTGGAAGATCAAGCGATATCACCTAGGAGATATCTTTTGGCAGTAGATTTTGAAAAATGCCCCTCTGACGTCAAGTATATGACATCACAGTTGTTTTACATCATCAAGTAATGACATCACAATGCTATGACGTCATACACACTACGACGTCACAATGCTGTGTCATCACCGCACTTTGATTCTTAGGGCAGCAGGGTGTTCAGTAATGTTCATTTGTCAATCAAATGTAATGAAAAATGATTTTGGATGATAAATAGAATCTCACCCTCATGTCTTCTGATATCAAATATATCAACACTCGTTGATAAAAGTAAAATATCCTCGGCAAGCCTCGGATATTTGTAACTTTTATCAACTCGTGTTGATATACTTGATATCAGAAGACACTTGGGTGAGATCTCTATATATTTCACTTGGGGAAAATAAAGTCCATTTACGAGAAGACTTTAACCAACAAGCGGGGTACATTGCATTCAGTAGCATCAATCCAACAATAAGATGACTGCATACGATGAATTATACTAACTGCTAAAACAAAAATAAGTCATTTGCCAACAGTTGATTCATTCTCTTAACATTATCTTCCCATTGAATATTGTGATGTTAAAATACACATTAAAATATTGTTCCCTTAAACGCAAATTTAGTTAGGGGATAACAATCAATGCACGAACACAAGAAAGTTCATGAAAAGCAAGTTACCAACATACACCCTTGAACGCACTTTCAATCAGATGTTCAAAAAGGTAAAACGTGCGGGAAATGTTTACCTTTATAAAGGTGAGTTTTTAGGACGAGGGTCAATGAATGACAATGAGATTGTTACTCAGAAGATATTAATTTCAATTCTTTTCTTAACCAATATCAATAGTCGCAGCTGTATTGTGAGCCTCTGAAGGAAATATTTATCAAGATTAATGTTGTTTTGCATCATCCAGATGGAATGACCTTTCGCTGGTTTACCTAATATTTTGGTTGGTATTCTGTTCTCTTTGAACAGTTCTCTGCATTGCCAAATTCGATATAATGATAATGACAAGGAATGTTGTATTCATTAAATGTGTCATTATGAGTGTATTGGGAGGGGCAAACATCATGGTATTGTATGGTATGGTATCATGTCATTTTACAATTAGATATTAATACTAAGTCTACCAAACAAATGCCTTGAACATATTACCTTTGCATCATCAAGATTTTATCAACGTGCCTATCACAACGACTGCATCAGTGATTGAACAGTTTATGAAATTCGAAGACTGCTTATGGATATGAAACGTTTTCCATTGATTTGTGTACCTCGAATAGATATGTTTCTAAAGTACTGAGAATTCACCTCTTACCTTCAATATTCGGGCTTAATCTATTCAAATGAAGATGATGTCTAATTCAAATTTGTTGGCAGGATGGTTGTCCCTTCAATGAGCCATTTTGAGTCTGTGTTAACCTGTCTCAAGAAGTATTGAATGTAGTATCTACTTACCGAGTGTTTAGGATTACAACGGCATTACATCAATTTGTTCACTATTTCTTTTGTAACGTAAGTTAAGTTTTCTTAAAATGCGTGACAGTGGCTAAATCTTTTGAAAGTTCTTGCATCGATGATTATAAAGTGATGTTCTAGTTGCAGGTATTATCAAAACTTCCTTATGGTACAACACTTTAAATTCAAAACTGTTTTTCTAGGTACATGGAAATTCAAAAGTCCACATGAAATACGGAAATAGCAATATTAATATTTCATCTCGACACTGACAAATTGAATGTTTCAAATAAAACCTCGCGACTAAAACCTTGAAAATCTCTTTCAGGAAGTCGTGCTTTGCTTCGCTAACAAAGGATAACAAACTGAGTTAAGTTTTCATGTTCAAGTTAAGTTATTTCCTGCTTGTAAATTATTAGATCTGCTCATCTGCATTGTTGCATATGCCGTCCACGTGTTCGATAACTGAAATCATGTTGAAAACACGTTAAACACGAACTCACTCACTCACTACCTTTTTCTTAATATTTGCCCCAAGTTCTCTTTTTTTTATAATTTTAACAAAACAATAACATTAACTTGATATTGAATTGTTATTATTTAGCAATGCTTTCGCTGTCATCAAATACCGTAGACTTTGATTGTTATCATGTTCAATTATATGTTCAGCTCTCAAGATTATATATATCATGCCTTTTCATGCCTAGCATCCATTTAGCATTTATTGATTTGACAATCGGACATGTCGTGTAACACAATTCTAAAAAAATTATTAAAAATTTGCAGAATAAAAAAATTAGCAGTCAATTTCTTTATTTTGGGATATCCGACATCCGTTGTGATTAGCAAAGGAATGAAATCTTGAAATTGAGATCTAACAAAATTAGAAATTTCATTACATTTTTCATGCTTTCTTTTCGAAGGAGGGTTAGTATATTTTGTCGCATTTAAAAATTTTTAAAAATTCAAAATATTTCCTTCTGTGACATGGATCAGGAATATCAGTTATTTTGTAGAAATATATTTAAACAAAGGCATTCACTTAATCGAAAGTGATCATTATTTTCACTTTATCTTTTTCCATTTGTTTACCGGCTTTTGACGTGTTAATAGTCCCTTTGAAAATGTTTTAAATGTTTAGTAGGTGGTAAGTTATTTAGGTTACCTTAGTGTATATTTAAAAAATAGAATGAGAGGTAACCCAAAATATGTTTGTTTTAAGAAATTTGTATAATTTTGTAGATTGAAAGTGGTCTCAATTTTGGAAACCCTCTGTTTGGTTTAAACATATTTAATTGACAAAAGGTCAAATGGATTAGGCACACGTACACAATTACAAGCCCTCTGTATAGTATACTTAGTGAAATGAACATTAGGGATATTGGTTTAGAAATCAATAGTAGACCTTTAAAATAATTGATATGGTGATGTGTCAAACATATATACCTTCTAAAACGTGTAAGCTAAGGCTTCATTGTATTTACCATTATGTAGAAACTGTTACAACCCAAATCTGAAACTGATGACAAATCAAAAATGAATGTGAACTAAAGAGATTGCCAAAGAGCAAACTTATTACGCTACTTGTTGGTTGAAGTATTTCAAAGTAGACTGTTATCTTCAGGACGAGTTTTCCCCACCAATAATTGGGGTTCAGAAATCCTGAAAGTCGTTAAAGGATCTGGTCTTCTTATCTTGTGACAACCTCCGCTAATTAGTGTCATTTCAAAATTTCCAAATAGACACTTTTTCACTCATAACACGCATTTTTTTAATAATATCTTTTTATATGTGAAACCTGAAACGCACACTGAGTTTGACTCTGCAAAGGTATCGTCCCAAAAGTCAGAACTGCGAAGCGCCGAACGTTTAATATAACAACATTTACGGTGGCCCAATTGAACACAATTACAGGTTATTGTGTTTAGCAAAACCTGCACCCCTGAAAATGGTTAACTGATATTATTATGCAAGTAATATGTAATAAATGGTAATATATATAAAGGACAGTTGTATATATACAAAAAATTGTCTAGTATGCTTTGTTTATTTGTGGGTTCTATCATGTGAAGTATAATTTCCGGCGACTGCTAAAAAGTTGATTCCGGCAATATCATTAAGACCATACCCTCCGCATCAAAACACGCCTAATGCGCAGATTTGTGCGCATCGCATTTCTTTACGATAATTAATTGTCGACAATCATCTAATTTACAAGTTCGCATGTCTAAATACTTGTAATTATCAGTAATCCTATTTCTAATATAGTTACGCTGTGCTAGCCCATTTGTTTTATTTTCCTCGAAAATGCTTAAATACTTTATGCTAAAAATTAATTTTGATTGACAAAAAGCTCGAAAATAATACCTTTGATTTTATTTTCCAAATATGTTTGTGACTTACATTGAAGAGTATTCTATAACTGACCTAAACGGTTAAAGTTTTGCATATATTTCACTTAATTAAGAAATTATGCGGAACAAAAAGGAATTTAGGTTTTCGGGCATTTTCACAAAATTGACATTTTTTACACAGTTTAACTAGAAAACGAGCATGGTGTATCTTAGTCCCAAATGAAAACTAAACCTTTAGTTTTCCGTTTAATTTAATGTGAATAAGAGTATATGGGGAACACAGTAAAATAGATAAGTAATCGTTAAACTTCTTCGTACATGTTTCAAGTCTTCATTCAGAAGCATAACATTTTTACACGTAAATGAGTTTATTTCAGAGTGTCCATTGTGCACGCTGTGATTAACCTACACAAAGCCTCTTAAATTTTGAATGACTAACATTTCCTAAAAGCGTATATTATGCTACCTAGGTGACATTATTGTCGGATATTATATATAAAAACTAATTTATTTTACCGACCTATGTGGTTTAATGGTGAATCATTTCTAGTGTAAAATCTGCAAATTTTTGAACATTTTAAATATATCTACACAATGTCTTTTAAAGGAACGTCAGCGAAGTTATCTATCACGACACGAAGATACATTGGAGCTTGTGTTGGGGATTATCTAGTCTGATTACCGTGTTCTTGGAGAGCCTCCTCAACCTGAATGTGAATTCTTTGCTTTGGAGTGTTTCCTCTTTACAACGGTCTGACAGCTTCCTACAAAGGCGCACATTCTGATGTAAGTTCAGCTACTCAATCACAAGGGCTTCGGCTTCAGTACCTAGAGGCTCTGAAAGGTTCGTTATATGTGTACATGATAGCCGTCACTATGCTTTTAAAAAAGAACGTATTTTATGTACTTAGATAATATCAAGATTCTAGTTTCAATGTTTTGACAAGTTTTACCTTTTAATGTAGTATAATATTTTTGAAAAATTTATTAATAACAAATTTTTAAGCTTTTATGATGATTAACATATTATGATTACATTTGATAAATAAGATCAAAGGGGATCAAATCAAAGTGCAATAATATTGTCTTTTCATTGGCCTAAATGATGAAAGCAAACGTGATGTTTCACTGGTATTACGAGATTTATTTCTCAGATATCAAAGCATCGTATGCCTGCAGCTATCCTTGCAAAACCTTTTGGAAGCTTCATTTCCTCATGATTGACAATGTCTGTTGCAACCATGTTACATCTGTGAGAATGTAATGGTATTCTGTATCAAACGAATTGAGATAACAACTTTACTTGTAGACTCAATCGATGAATGTAGCTCTTCATTTTGATGCAGGTTTTGTTGACTATTGCCTGATTTCTTCTTAAACAAGTAGTTAGATATGTGTTTAAGTTAGCTATGTGTTTAAGAAACACTGACCGAATAATAACGTTACCTTGAAGGTCAACGAAGAGCAAGACCACACTTGGACATTATATCAAAAAGGATTGTTATTTGTTTTTTGTTTTTTCTTGAAAATTGCTACGGCCCTCTTTTCAGATAAATCTGCAGACTGTTGGTCTAAATAAAGATGAAAATGCGATTCAGAAAGTCCACTTCATCATGCAGTCATTGATGGTGATTATTTTATAGCGGGGTACCCAAGATCTCGATGCCCTCAATTGCTTCGCAACATACACATGAATCAAAATTCAAGTAATCATCCAACATAGAAAAAACAGTGAACAAATCAATTTGTTTGATTGCATGTGAGGCTGTTGTTGTGTCAATCAAACCCTTGCCGGTTATGTTGCTGTACGTTGCTGATGAATCTTGCAAATGTTGTTAATATCTCGTTTCTGAAATGAAACAAACCCAATTCACTTGTAAATCACAGGAAAAATCTACTTCAAAAAATCCCTTTACTATTTCTAATGAAAATAGTGAAGTTTTATCAATGATCTGAAATCCTGAGACATTGTTACACCAAATGTTTCTGTTAAAATGCTTGACTTTAATTTTGATCAGCATTTTGTCATCTAAAGTCGTATTACTGACATAACAAATCATAGCGAATAGATACAATGTATCACTGTAACACTATTTGCGTTTAAACATCTAAGAAAAAAATGTCGCTTTTTATTGTTCGTTTACTGAATTGTTCCTTTCATTTATTTCCAATATGCTCCGTTCTCACTCAAATGGCCAGACA
This sequence comes from Phorcus lineatus, assembly GCA_921293015.1. Classification (NCBI taxonomy): domain Eukaryota; kingdom Metazoa; phylum Mollusca; class Gastropoda; order Trochida; family Trochidae; genus Phorcus; species Phorcus lineatus. Next base: position 24,471,954 of record OV121097.1, on the reverse strand, counting down.
AGAAATGCTGACATCGATTTGAGCAGAAAATGAGCCAATTTTCGCAATCCCCACGTGTCTCTTGAATGGAAATGTAATTAACTGAAAATATTGCCTTGATGATAACTAATCCGACATCAATCAACACTTTTTATAAACATGAAGTTCCTTACAGCAGTTCAAAGGTAGTTAATATGCATCCGCTATTCTCATAACGTGGTCATTTTGTTATATATAGGCATATAGTTATTACTTGCGACTCTTTATCTGAAAAAGTTCTTAGTAAGACCAAAATAATTCCAAATGTATGATTGTAGAGAGTATAAGAGCGAATAATAATAACTAGTTTATCATAGTAACTGTATGTCAGTTGTTCTAGAAAAAAATACATTGTTCTTTCTTCTTTCCCGTTGTTATTTCATAAAACGACAACATCAGTGCATGTAACAACACAAACTTTAATAGTGATTCTTTGTATAAGATTAGTTCCAGCAATTGCTATCTTTACAATTGTTTTAAGCATATTTGTCGTTATAAAGCCTTTTCACACACATCTTACTATGTTCTGACAAGAAAAGCACTGTACAGCACTATAGTAGTCTCCAATAGACCCATTACACGTTCCAAATGATACAATCATAACAGCATGATCGTGTATCATTACTTACTTTACATCGTTAATCGTAGATGGTTGACATCAACTGTGACACTAAGTGTACTGTACAACATAGAAATTACATACAAACCTGACAGCCACATGAAGCCAGCATCTGTATTATTACTGTATATCACCATAATACAGTGATACCCCATTCTTTAATACAAACTAAACAAATGGTAAGGGAAATTTGTGTAGATTGTACTTGATTACAAACATCATATGAAATATATTATAAACTTGCATATCACCGTAGCTTAATGATGAATGTTACACACGGTCATCGGATGATTAGGAACGGACGCTTCTGCAACTTCAGTGTTGAAAAGTTAAGCCTTAGTAAAGGTTACGACTATGGTTCGAACCCTAGGTGATTATGTTATTGGAGGTTTAACGCCGCTTTCAAGAGTATTTCACTTAATTCGTGGCTTCTAGTATTATTGCAGGGAGAAAGCCCGCAACACCAAGCTGACTATGCATTGCGGTGAAACCTGCGAGCATCGGATGGAACAAACGAAACACGGGTGGTATTACGCTGACATTTCTCTACTGCAGACAAAGTTTGCGGGATTCGAACCATGGAACTCTTGATCCAAAGCCGAACACGCCTACCTCGAGTCCGAGATAAGTTTGCTTTAAGGTTGTTTTATGCAATATGAATATTTGATATTTGAAGTGATCATTACCTTAGAACGCTAGGATAAGCTTTACTAAGGTTTTGTGGTGACACAATATATGATATCACGTCTCAAAGATAATCTAGTTTTTAATTTATGACATATATTGCACCTTTAAAATTGTTTAACTGAAAACACTGCAGAAACAAGTGATGCGCAAACGACGGCAAATGGGTTTTACCTTTGATAAAACGTCAATCAATGCAAATATGTTCAAAAATAATTGCCATCACAGTTTGAATTTAGGTTTCAACGTTTGTTTGTACTCTGTGACCAAATCCCACAGTTTGATTTGAGAGTAACGTGATGCATTGCATCAGAAGGGAGAGAGATATCACCTTGATTGGGATAATGTGAATATTGTGACATCATGTTCTAGCAAAACTACATGCACTGTGCAGCAAAGATTACACAGTTTGAATTTAGGTTTCAACGTTTGTTTGTACTCTGTGACCAAATCCCACAGTTTGATGTGAGAGTAATGTGATGCAGTGCAAACTAAGAAGGGAGAGAGATTTCACCTTGCTTGGGATAATGTGAATATTGTGACATCATGTTCTAGCAAAACTACATGCACTGTGCAGCAAAGATTACAGTGAAACTAGTAGTAATTAACTTGTAAAAACAATAGTAGTTATTCCACACATTCCTGTGAGTAATAAAATGTGTCAACCAAATTAATTGTCTGTTATTGGTTTTCTTCACGTTCATAACCATAATATTTCGCGATGTTTCATTAATCGCGCATTATGGCTTTGCGCGAAAAGCGCGAAAATTAACCCCCTGCGAAATATTATCATTTTACAGTACATTTTGCTTATAATGTAAAAGGTATATGTAATCGCAAAAGAAATCACTTAGATACAGTTATCAGTTATGATGTTGTGTACAGTGTGTGGTATAGTAAGCTTTATAAGTCATGAGCTGATCATATCTTTGAAGTACTGGAACAAGAACAAGAGTTATGTATATCATCTTCAATTGAACGATTTCTTAGACAAATTTCCCAGATCTTTATATGACAACCGATATGCGGCTAGAAAATGTTATTCCATCATCTATAAGTGTGAGTGAGGTGCAAATAAAATAATATTCCTATTTCCTATATATATTGATCAGGATACTTTGCCACTGATCTGTCTGTGGCCTTTGGTATTATTTAACTTACAAAACATATGGGAAGGAAACCGAAATATCCCTTACAAATTTCAATGAGATTGTTAATTAGATGCGCTAAAGGTTCAGGTGACTCAATTAGTGATGATTGATTTCTAGTCTCGATGTAGTATCAAAACAAAGAAGGGGACACATCTGTTGATTCTCTAGTCATTAGTAAATAAATTGCTGAATGTTATTTGACCAGTACACATAAGCTGAATATCAACAGCAAGATGGTCTTCAATTAAGTGTATCCTTGAGTATTGAACTAGATGGTATCAAACATGTTTGTATACTTTTCTAAATGGAAAGTACTTGAGGGCAGGAGGTTTTGACAGAAAAGGAGATAGCTTTTCTATTGACCAGACGATGGACAAGATAGCCTTACAATTAAATACTGATCAGTTAAAAAGCAGAAGTATTCATAGACAAATAAATAGTCTCCCACGCACAAGATACTGTTGCTTGCTGCTTTGTAGGAGTCATTAATGCAGTTGAAATAAGTTTGATGATACAAATCAAACATAAAAGTTGTCCTTGCAGGGTAAATAGATCAATATTCTTGAAGGTAGAGAACCGACTGTTTTTTATGGGACAAGAAAGAGCTTATATGATTTTTGGAAACAGAGCAAATTTCCTATGCATGCATATACTGTAGCTCAAACTTGTATTTATTTTTTATCTGTCTGCAACTAATCATTATTCAATATAAACTATTTACATTTTATGTTCACTGTCTTTAGGACATTATGTTGTTGACGGCAATGTCAAAGTATTTTATATGATTTCCTGCTATGCTACACTTCGTTTGATCAAAACAAACTCACGGTACAAGGAATCGTACTGAATTCATACCAAACTCCTATCTACGAAAACCATTTCCTTTAGTTTATCTAATAATTTTTTTATTATTTTCACATTCGTATTTTGGATACAATGTTTTACCATAATTTGATCACCATTTTCTCATCTTTTCAAATGTTTCGTTGCATTTCATCCAATTCATGGTGAGTAGAAATTGTTTCACAATTATGTGCATTTTTATGTCTCCAGGAAATGTTGAATTGCTTGTTATTACTTATTTATTGATAAGTACCTCTCACTTATCCGATATGCTCAGTTCTCAATTAAATGGTCAAACCAGACGTGTTGACATCGGTTTGAGACCAAATGTAGCAATTTTCGCTATCCCCATGTGTCTCTTGAATGGAAATGTAATTGCCTGTAAATTTCGCCATTTTGATAATCTATAGGAAACCAATCAAGACGTTTTGAAACAGTAACTAAAGTGTTATCATGCATTCTGCAATTCTCATTTAACACTCACTTGGATATAAATTGGTTGCTTATAGTTATTTACCAGTGACTATGAGACAAGGATATATCTAAAACCGAAATTAAAATCAATGTTTTTGAAGGAGTGACTAAATGCGTTTTGGATTTTGCAGCCATTTAAGTTAATTAATAATATAAGTTTACTTTCAATGGTGTGAATACTAGACTACATGCATGCTTTCAGGTTTTGTTCCAAAAGTTCATAATCATTGTATTATGAGATTCCCTTTCAGCAATCATTGTTTATGTCATGTAAATATTGTTTCCCGTTTTCTTATTAACAGACGTACAAATCTGTGATCGCAGTAACAAATGTTGTAAATGATATTTCATTAGTATAACATTACTGTATTGGTCTTTACAAATCGACCAGACATAATTTTTTACACACATTTAGAATGTTGTTAGGTTGGTTAAAAAACCTTCACAGATCTTAAGATGATCTGACATCAATGACAGTGCACACCAATAGGTTGTAATAGTTATATTTAACTGACCTATTGTAAGTTTTAAATTATACAGTCGTATTATTCGAATTGTGTCATCACATACTTTATGAGGTCGAATCGTAGATGGTTCAAAACAGATACTGCATGGTCCGACAATGACAGCATTCGCTTTGTATAGTATGTAACTTCGAAGAAATATGACGCTCTCTTCTTCATCATAAATGTATCGAACGGTCTTATACTTAATCTGCATTTCGTGAGATACAGTAGGAAAATGGTATGGGAAATGAATAATGAACTTAAAAATTATCATAACTTACTGAATAAACATAACATGCATAAGATAGTGAGGTACCATTCATTGGTAGTAGAAGCAAACATTATTCTATCACGGATCTCGGATGCAAAACCCCAGCTTTGTATAATTCATACTTATTACTGTTCAAAATACATTGTCAAAACAATTGTATAGGTCTTTACGCCTCCTTGTGTTTTATTTGTCACTTCTTACTGTTTAATCTGGCAGTAATTGCGGTGTACTGCCCAGTAGGTAGAAATTTATCATTTTTGAGTGGCACCATGTACATTAGGATTGTAATGTAAAATGACATCACTAGTCACAGAAATAACTTAAATACAGTCATTTGCCACAATCTTATGAGAATATTTTATTAGGGTGCGGTCAATAGGTGATCCTTGCTTAAATGCACCCATAAAAATTGTTCCGTAAAGAATGATAATAAAGTGGAAATAGATAGCAACGGGTTGACTTCAATTTAAAGATTTCCTTGATACATTGAATATCCATTATTAGAACCATGCCGATGTCAACAAATATTATAACAAATGTCACAATTGTTTGTAAAAATACCACTAATGAAAGAGATTGCCTGTTCATTAAAATTACATTTCATGAAGAGCATGTGACAAAAGAGTATGACAATCCTTTTTCAGGTGAGGTGAAGTGACTCTCGATTAAATGTCGCTTTCTTTTATATCGCAGCTGCTAGTATTATTTCAGGGAGAAAGTCCTCAACACCCCTGTTGCTATGCATTGCGGTTAAACCTACGAATGGGCTGGAACTAGCGGACCATTGGTGGTAGCATTACACCCTTACTGCGTGTAGGACAGTTCTCTACTGCAGGCAAACTTGCAAAGCCCCTGATGGTATTCGAACCCAAACCTCTTGATCCACAGCCGATTGCGTTTACCAAAGCGCTATTCCGCCCCACCCCATATTATTAGTGAAGAGTTAGGTATGTAATGCCTTGGTAATGAATCAAATATTTATCTAATGAATTTAGCCTTCCCATATTTAAACATATCATAGTAATTTTTTCCATTATTATAATCTCAAGAATTCCTATTAGTAGAAGTAACATTTGCATTTGTGGTCGAAGTAGTAGTGATACATAATGTCATATAATAATCTCTATATAAATATGCATATCATCAGTGCTTTAAAAAACAGTTACTTTTAAGAGAACATCATACGAGTGAGTGTTTCCTTCACGTTCCTCCACCAATATTTTAGTCTTTCAACACGGGGATGCATATAATCAAAATGGGAGATGATAGATCATTTCGGAAAGCTTTAAAAGGTTGAAGGAACAAACGGTAATACCGGTAAAGTGAGACAAAGACAACATGTGAACAAAGACTTACATTGTATCTGGCTTAAATCTATTGACCTGTCTAACATGGAGGCTCCTACCACAAGCACGTAGGCTCCCGTTGGCATAGCTCTCGGGGTCTCTGAAGCACCCGAACAACTACTAAACAATAAGGTATTTAGTCGAAAATTTAACATCATTGAATATTCTTTCTTGGTTGTTTCCAATAATAACCTAGTTATCCATCTGTGAGTTCTTGACCAGAATGAATGATATTTCATCCACCATGTAAAATTTGAAGATTTACAGTTGGTCTGCATCTGGACTCAAAAACATTAAAATCAATGGTACCACAATTTTATGCATGAAACCGGATTTGAAGACAGGTGGTTTTGACAGAGAAGTAGTTAGATGTTCCAATGGCTAGAGGATGCAGGAAGATAATCATGTCAAGCATGTCATGCATACTGATCAGTTAAGAGAGAGAGGGGTTCATGGAAAACAAACAAATGATTGACTTCCAAGATTAATGAAGCTTGTATAATTAAAGAACAAATTTGGCATGTGGTGCAAGTTACCGGAAAGACAGTAAGTTATAAAAAAACTGATTATGTAGTACCTTAAATTTATGGTACATGCTTCTATCAATAAGATATCATATATTACCAATTGCACCACTTACAAACGTGTATAGAATACTTGAAATCCACCGATATCGAATATTTGGCTTCTTGTAAGGTTTGAGAATACATGGTTTAATTGGTTAAGTGATTAAGTTCTCTAAATATTCTTGTTGTCTACTGTGTAAGTAACTTATTCCTTTTCGTAATATACATCATCGTTAGTTACGCTATGCATTATTTGTGGTCCTTTAATATCAAAGGAAAATATAGTTAGATATCTTATATTTTGATTGATTGATGATTGTTATTATGTACATAAATAGGTTTGAAATCTAGTTTTTTAGTAAGAATAACTATGCACTTTCATCTTCCTATACTGATATGTATTTTTATATATACCTATAGAGTATAACAAAACTATGAAAAATGATTTTCGGAATTCGTAATTGTTTTATAAAAGTTTTTCATGCTGTACAATTAATACTACTTATTCTTTAGTGTTCATTATCCATATGTTCCCTTTAAACTCAATGATCAAAGCAATACCTTAAACAATAATCCATTTAATTTAGCAGATGTTTATGTGGGGAAATTATGCACAATAATTAATATTTTGTGTAAAAGTTTAATGCTTTGAAATTATGCACAATTATTTTGTGTAAAAGTTTAATGCTTTGAAATTATGCACAATTATTTTGTGGAAAAGTTTAATGCTTTGGTCGAAGACATTAACATTAACATTACTTAAAGAGAGCATTATATTTGTTTTTCTGAAGCTATAGCTCAAAACTGGTGTAAACATTACTTAAAAGCGTTTTCTTCATATTTATTTTCAAGTAGTTTCTTCTTTGATCAAAATAACTCCGGTGTGGGCTATATCTTAAGTGGCTGATTGCTCTGGAAAATATTTTTCTGGAGACGATTTTACTTTTCACATCTACTCTTCCTACTACCCCCACATATTATATTTCCTCTTTAAACATTCCAACAATACGAAAACAAGATTTTGAAAATTGTGGTTTAAGTATTCTCAAATACTTTTAAAATTGGTTCAATTAAAGGATAGTTGGGCTATCATATCGCAGACGAATCTTATGTTTATGTATATCAATGAGGGAGGATCCACCAACAGCTAAATTTGAGTGAATTTGTACTAACAAACTTTAATCGACGCACACTTAACAATTTTGTTACTGCGGAGGATTCGTGGTCGATATCAATGAAGTGTGGAAAGCAGTCGACCGCTTGAGCACTTCGGCAGCCAAACGGAAATTCGAGAATTATTAATTATAAAAGGTGTCCTTACTTTTGGGATGAAAGGGTTTATGGTAAGGTCGGTAATTAGTCGGTAATTAGTTCCAATCGAGGTAAAAACAAGGTCGGTAATTAGTTCCAATCGAGGTAAAAAAAAAATGAAATAACTCAACCCCCAACTGTAAGTGACGATCAAATGTTTTATTTAACGATGTGTAATGATATCCTAATTGATTTCATTAATTGGAACATTTTAAGTACGTTTCTAAACGTAGTATAAGAAGAATTGAATAATCTATATAAACTATGACACTAGCAGCAATTATTGTGAACTCAAATGTAAAAGCCTTGTACCCAAACCCTACTGCCTGTAAAACTGTTCTCTACTGCAGACAAAGTTGTCGAACCACGGAACTCTTGATCCGAAGCTGAACGCGCTAACCACTGCGCTATCTCAACCCTCCCTTCCTTGTAGAGAAGAGATTCATGCAGTTCGTTCTTTTTCTGTCTCTATATCTTTATCATCAAAGTCTTCAAACATGCAACCGTCTCATCCCCTTACACATACAACGGTATTAACGTTTATAATAATGGAATGCAGAGTTTTTATTTGTCAATATTCAATTTAAATATTGAGGAATGTGGCGACGTTAATATGAAATATTCAAACCGGTCATTAGGTCAAGTCTTTCATTAAAACATCAAAGAGTTCTCGTTCTTCCATAGCATGTAGTCTGGAAGAAAATCTGTGATTTGCATTGTGGTATATCCATATTTTCCGGAGTACATGTACATGCCAACTTGTATCTTATAGAGAAGCTTGCAACGTCTTCGATTGCTTAGCACAGATAACAGAGAAATTCGTAGAATGATGTATGAATTTCAAATGCTGTATGAAATTTTTTTTATTCGACTGATAGCAATAGTGTTATTAATTGAAATATCAAACTTACGTATCTCCGCTAATTTTGCCTTATTCAGAACGTATCAGTTTTAATTTCGTAATAGTCTTACTTTCGTTGTAATATAGGATAATGTGAATAACCAAGGAAATATTTCTTAAAGAACAACTGACACTTGCTGTTTGGTTATATTTCAATTACAAATCCCCTCATGTGAAGTAAAGAATCAATATGATTCAGAATGTTAAAGTTTCAAATATTGACGATCTCATTACAATCCGAGCTCAATATATGTTTCTTTTCTCTACTCTCTTTTGGATGGCCAATATGCACGTGATAAAAGCTTAAATATTGCCTACAGAAAAACTTACGTTAAACCCAACTATTTCACTCACTGAGGCCATCATTGTAAAACACGTTTTGTTAGGGTTTGAAAACTCGACGTGATTGTATTATCAATCACATATGACTACTTTTGGCTGCATTTCCTGTACGTTTAAGAACATGACCTCAACAATCATATGCGATATAAGGAAACAATCATTCGTGAATCCATCAACTGAAACTCCCGTGACAATCCCAAAACGAGGCACAACACTGACTGAAGGAGCGATGAGCTCATCATGTCCGATTCGATTGGAAAGTTACAAAGGGCATTTATTTCGCGATGGAAAACATCCTTTTGCCTCTTTGTAACATTTTGTCAATAGCTGCCAGAGTAATTGATAACGCGCCAAAACCTGTATAAAGCCTTTGAAGTACACATACTTCAGTGACATTAATGAGGAAAACATTTCAACTTACCAGAGGTTTCAAACATTTGCTTCTTTCATCATCATCAACACTTCTTCAATATATTGATTCTCATTGCATTCTTCATTGCATTGCAAGGAAGATACGAACCCACATTGATCTCCTCTTTATCAACCTCCGAAGAAGCAAACTGTCGTGTAATTCTAAATAAATAAGTTGTTGTCCAGAAATAATATTTTCTTAATTTCCAGGTCAATTTCACAAGTTTGCATCTCCTTTATAATAGACGTTACCGTTTAACTGTACCACTGAACTACGGAAACGCAGAATAATATTGATGATTGAAATGAACTCGTTAAAATGAGATCTTTTGAGAGATTTTAGAAAGGCTATAATGTCTTTTCAAATGTAGTTCTGAAGTGATTCCATGAGTTGTAACCTTTACTTAATTGTATGACTTGAAACCATAAAATAAGTTTATTGTACAAATTCAGGTCAAGACGCCTTAGAAAAGTAGTTTTGTGGATACACGAATCTTCTAAAGTAGTGAATAACTCGCCTAGTGGCGATTTTATGTTACACAGATTTCAAAGGATACCTAAGATTTGCAACTTAATATCCTCTTTAAATAAATAGTCTCCCATACCCTATACTTTTGCTTCCAGCTTTGTATGAGTCAATAAAGCAGTTGAAAAAAACTTGATCTTGGGACCTAACAATCAACAATAACAGTGATCCCTGCGGGGCTATTTAATAAGTGTTCATGGAAGTTGAGAAGAATCAAATATTTTGTGATGACGTTTTATGTCTATCTCGATGAACACTGTTCGGATCACATTATCTAACAAAATCTAGCATAATTATTATTCAATTTTTTACTTGTCTTGGATTCAAACACTTTAACACACATCATTGGAGTGTTACTATTTAATATAGTTCATGAATGCTTTATTGTAATTGACGATGGTATTTGAATTTTGGTTTTTTGAAACAAAAGCATCATTAATGCAGCAAAAGCGTGAAATATAGAAACTTATAGCTCCACTGGCTCTTAGTTACACCCAAACTAAAACATATCTTTGATGGCAGTTACTTTCGAAATTTCTATATAATTCTCCATGTCGAAATACCATGGATTTTGCTTTTTGACACACGTCATCGTCCGGTCTCAATTTTTTACCTTTATCTTGTCACTGTACAAAACTAATTAGTAATTAGCACATGTTACGAGTTGTCTCTTTCCTCATTTCGCATACCTTGCAAGCTCCTTCAGTTAATATGAAACAGGAAGTAAGGTTATGATATCAAAAATAGATCAGCATAGTGAAGTTATCAAATAGATATATATATAACCCCATTCATAGGCAGAACCTCTGAAATGTTCTCTGACTTGATTTGAAGTGGAATATTTTCAGACAATGAAATTATGAAAAAATAAAATACCATTTAGCTTGAGCTTCAGATATACATGATGAAATGTATAAAAATCATTATAAAAGCCCTTGTCGAATAAATATATTACATAGATATCATGTTATGATTTAAAAGAACATCATTTCGGTAAGTTAGATATATCTGGTTACCAAGATTTTTATAATTTAAGTTAACCAGAAAATCGTGCCTATCTTAGATTTCAGATGTAAACTTTCTTTTGATTAACTTTTTAATCAGTATCAGAACTACCCGTCGATCGACCAGAATTGTAGGGAAACCGAAGCCATCAAGTATATGACGAGGTATTGAATCTACTTTAACTTCACAGCTTGAGGTGAGGATTACTTTACCGGAACAAGGGCGAATGCAGACTGGCTGACACTAATCCTTATTCAAACATCATAGACATTCGTTCTCTCAGCCATGAAAACGGGGAGCCAACCGTTTCCTGCATGATAGATCACTAACTTATTTCCCTTTGTCATAATTTTGCAGATGTAACCAATCTTGAGTGTGTCAAAATGTAAAGATTTCAAATGAAAATGTTAAATAATGAATAACATCACCGTGAAGGTATACCGTTGATAATAGAAAGGAATGGAGGCAATGGGAGTTTCCATAGTGACGTTATTAGGTTAAGTTGGAGAGTGGAGTGCTTTGACACTGATTCTGAACAATTCCATAGTGAGATATATTACCCTAAGGAGATTGTTGATACTTTTAACGTGATCTGTGGTCCGCCATCAAATAACTGGGTCAATAGAGATCGCGTTATGCCTTAACTTAGCATTATGTTGTAATCTCTGCGCGAAGTAAAGTTTTGATGCAATGCTACATTAAATTTCAGAAAAGTACCACAACCGGTTCGCTAGTTCATGCCGATTATAAGCATTTGAGATGGAAAATGTCAATAAATAGAAATAAATAGTTAGAAATATACACATTTAACAAATTAAACATTAAACAAATAACCTTGTGTCAAATTAATAGAATTTTAATTTATCTACGATTTTTTAGTGTTGAGACTTTCCGTGTAATAACATGCTAGTAAAAATGAATATGAATTAACAAGCCAAACATTTATCATTTAGGTATTACTATCACGTAAGTTAAGCTATATATAACTATAAATCATAACTTCGATTCGTGTAGTCCGCTAAAAGACATCTCTTTATTTCAATAGATAAAAAAGATATAAAAAGGTCTACGGATTAGGAGTTTCATGTAGCATAGTTGAATTTGGCTTATATGTTATAGGTAAGCCTCCAAGGATTGTTGAACTCTTCTTTATTCAATATATACTTCCATTGTTCCATAATTCAGTTATTGTTTTACCCAATCAACAGTCCAATTAATTCCATAGAGAGAATTATGACCTTCCTGATTGGTTTTAATTTTCAAAAATTGACAAATCTGTAATTTCAGCAAAATTTGTTCTGATTTTTCCTTGGGAACGCTCTTCCTATACAGCTGCTGCACAAACGTTTTTACACTGTTCTAAATGTCCTGTGTAAAACCACCTTTTTGGGAAATTTTAAAGTTGTCACCATTTCTAAACAGAACACTTTACAGAGCATACATTTTGATCAACATGTTACGGATTCATATCAACACTAGGGACATCGAAAGCAGGAGACAATCCTGGCATTACCCTAAAGAGGCATGGGGTAAAAATAAAAGTTTCAGAATTTCAGATTTCTGCGATAAATATTACACAAACAGATCTCAAGCAAATGTTCGAAAACATTTTTCTGGTTTAAGTAAGGACATAATTATATAACGTGACGTTCTAAAATATAGTTTTAAATGAACAAAAAGTGTTAAAATGGCATGTAATAGGAACAGTATGTTTCTTCATCTCCTAAAAAAGTCATAAGTTTTGGGAGATTGACGTTTTGAGTCGAACTTAAGTGAACACCTATTTACATGATATTTGCAGTAAGATTGCAAGTAATGTTACAACTTTTGTCCAGCAGCTGTATGTTCATGGGAATTCGCTCGTAATTACTTCAAAGGACATTAATAAAGAAATCAATTGACAGGATTCGTTGCGAATATCAGGATAACAATTAGAGAAATCAAAATGGTGAAAAGAAAATTATGCAGTCCAGCAAACGCATCTTACCGGCACCAAAATACAATGCAATGCGAAAGAGTGAGAATGCTGCATACGTAATATTTTGCCAACTTCATGTAATGACCTAAAACCTTCATATGTGTAGGTGAACAGCAACTCTTTCCCGTGAAGAAGTGTAATTCCTCATCTTTAACGGTACAATACATTGCAATAATATATATATAATATGTCATAACTGTCCATGGATAACATCCATGGATAAACAATTCATGACAATAAGTATATTTTTATTTTTATTATTATTATCTATAGTATTATCATAAGTATTACCTTCGCGCATTACCTTAATTTATGTATTTTTAAATAAATCTCATTACATGAATACTCTTAAAATAATGTTCTAAGTTGCAAATAACTTAATTTATATACGCAATAAGGAACGCAAAAATTGATAACATACTATAATTGTCAATTATTGGGATAGAAGAAATTTCGTCGAACTTGTAAAGAGCTCGTTGGGAGGAAATGATTGCTTCTGCATGTATCTTCAAACAAAAGCACGAAACAATTCATTTACAGTAAATATTATATAAAAATAACATTTCCCATTATCGCCTGTGATTCATTCATTGGTCATCCCATTTGGAAAAAGGTTTCTCCTCTCATCTTTGACAAAATGTCAATAGATATAAACAGCCACTAACAGCTGCAGCAAAGTAGGGTTCCTCAATAACTTTCAAGTTAGTAGACAAAGCCTTTTAAAAGACTGATAAGTGTTCTATTGATATTTGTTCTTCTCACTGAGGGGGCGGGATAGCGCAGTGGTTAGCGCGTTCGGCTTTGGATCAGGAGGTCCGTGGATCGAATCCCTCCAGGGGCTCGGCAATTTTGTCTGCAGTAGAGAACTGTTCTACACGCAGTCAGGTTTGGGTGCAATGCTACAGTGAATTTCAGCGCAGTATCACCCATGGTTCGCTAGTTCCAGCCGATGCTCGCAGGTTTCACCGCAATGCATAGCCACAATGGTGTTGCGGGCTTTCTCCCTGCAATAATACTAGCAGCCGCGATATAAGTGAAATAATCTTGAAAGCGGCTTTAAACCCCGACTCACTCACTCACTCTTCTCACTGATTTGCTGTACAAAAAGTTCTGAAAGTTCCTTATTTGATGATGGTCGAACCTGGTCTTGATGTTGCATGAAAATAAAGACGAGGACCGATCAGGTGCTTCCCTATTCATTAGTTCATAAATTGCAGAACTTTGTGACTAAATCGTAGATATTTACTATCAAGAAGCAAAAAATTATAATAATCGACTTCTTAAAGGAGAACACAGATAAAGAGGATGACAGAGAAAAAAGTGGCCTCTGATATAAAGAAAAGTTTTTAACATTGAAAATATGATCTCTTAAAGGGTTTGCTAAGGCTTTAAATTGATATATCAGGGATTAGCTCTTCTGTGTGTTAAATAGTATGGTAAGGTATACACATGCATACTCATGTATGTACAAATAAAACATAAACAAGTATAACACATGCTTTCTTTCCTTTCAATAATTTTGTGAGGCTATTACATGTGTAATTAATGTATTTAGTAATTCGGAAGGTTTAACTTTTGAACAATGCTACAAGAAAACATATTTGTCAAAAACCAGACCAGTTAAAATACTAATATTACAATGATAGCAATTAAAGTATCGTCACGATGCACTATGATAAAATTAAATGTTCTGAGTTGTAAAAGAAAATTTTTTCCAAACTTAGTAAGTCCTCAAATTATATGTAAACTTAATACTTATAAAAGTTACAAAACTGAGTGGATAGATCAGGGAGAAAAAGTATTGAAAGTTTGAGGTATCAGGTGGAAAGAAAGGCAAAGTGTGAGACCAATCAAAACGTCACACCGCGATAAGATATTGAGTCAAATGATTTTGTTTTAAAAAGGATAAAATAAAAAAGAAATCTAAATGTTCATGCACCCAAAAAATCATATTTAATTTCTTTAAATAGTTATGAGAACAGTGAAATCGTTGGAATGGTAATAGCTGTTGTAAATCAAAAAGTATCTTTCCTCACGTAATACGATTATATTGGAAATTAATATTGAAATTATTGCATTGATGTTGATAATAACGTTGTTGTTATTTTTGCTTTTGTAAACTACATTTGAATTCTCGGTCAAAAAGTTAATTTAACATAAAAAATCTAAACGTGTATGGTTTTTATTGAAGCCAATGGTTTCTCAACACAACATACCTTCCTAACTGAAACGTTATTTAAAAGGCAGGTGGTTGAGAGAGATAAGCAGTAAGCTGTTCTCTTTACCAGACGATGTAGGAGAGATAACCATGCGATTGAGTCATTTTAAGTCCAGGAACAGAGGCGTACATGGATAACATTTCAGAAGATAATTAACCGTCAAGAATTGCTGCAGTCATTTTTATTTATAACTCTGTTATTATTATGAGTAAAGAAAGTCATATGGTTACATAAGCCAACATCAATAGTTACTTTTAATACCATTTTAACTCTCTCTTTCCGGGAAGTTATCAATTGTAAAAGAATTCTTAGGTGAGTACCTACCCTCGGAAGCAGTGCCCGCCCTCTATTCCTGACAAATCAATTAAATCATCAACTTTTTTGTTTCAATTTGAACAGATTTAGTTCAAACTGACTTTTTCAAAATTCCCGTTATGTTTTGAATCATGTTCTCAAATATTAATCTAATGAGTGTTACGTTGATGTTGTAAGTCATAAAACTACTTTGGATCAAAATCAGAAATCGTCTGGAATTTAGATAAATACCAAAATCTAAGGACTACAGAAATATACTCTTCAGTTAAATATTACAAATTATCGGTATATTTTGTGCATATTTTTTATTTGTAAGACAATAAAATGAGCTATTTGACGTGAGATGCAACCATAAAACGTGACCCATGCTGGGTTATTAACATTAAGGTCAAGGTACCAGTACTCATGTCTGTAAAGATCTTTTGACTTTTAAGTCAGGGCAAGATAGACTAGTGTGCCTAAGTTTCGACCCGCAATCCAATGGTGGCTTGAATTCTTTAGAGATTAACTAACTCGTTTTAAATTTAAACGAGACACTTTACCAGTGTAAAGGTCATGCGCTTGCGTGTTGTTGCATATAAACGGCTGATGTGATGTGGTTATCTGCATTAGCCATATCCAATATGCTGTTTTAATAATGGTTTACAAAAAAGATAATCGAATTTACTAATTATCCTCTTGACTTATTCATAGTCAAGACCCCTGAATACAAATAATTCCATCATGAATGTTTGCGGTAATTCTTTCAAACAATAAATGTAAATACAGTCAAGATTAATTCAATATCTTATCATAAAGTTCATTGACTGTCTGAAAACAACTGTTTATACAAGATGAAAATGAAGGATTTGAAAATAAATGGTTAGGAAACTCATACACTACCATGCACAATTAAGTACAGCGTGTTCGTGAATATTTCACGGACAAATTGTGAACATTTTGCGTACTTTATTGTGAACAGTAGTCTAAGTTGAGGAGGGAAGCAACACTGTTTAGGTTTTATAAATATATGAATAGATGTTACTGTTTTAACGAGAAAGTAAAATCATTATCTGTATTCATGATTATTAAAAACCATTAAGCCTACCCATTATTCATTGAAAGTAGTGAATGGTTTTGTTATTCACCTTCAAAACTTTAAACATACATGTAATATTTTCACATTGTAATATATATTCCTGGTTGATATATTGAAATCCCTGGAGAACTTGTTTGTTTCTTAATGGGATTAAATAATATTTAGAAATGAGTGCAGATATTACAATTTAAGAGGTGCAAAATGTACATTCCCCTCTTCTTGTACTAATCCTTAACATAAACCTGCATGAAACTATCAAGACATGGTGGCACCTTATAATTAAAGGGTTTTTTTTTCAATCTTGACTACGTGTTTTAAGGTGCAATTCAAGCGAGTATAAAATAACAGCTAAAGTCGAACATTAAAAGCTAATCTTCATTACATTAATCAAATCAAATCGACATGATAACATTTTAAGAAAGATTATGATATTTTAATAAAGATTACAATATTTTAAGAAGATTATGATATCATATCTTACAATGATTTATTTGTTTAGCTCTATCTGCACAACACAAAATATTTGATTATTTTTTTACTACACGTAATTTAAAGGTTTGAAGTTTCATGGGAGTAAAACGCAATATCAACATGTCCGTTGTGAGAACCTTTATTGCATTTATCCAATAACCTCACATCAGAGAGACTTGTTTTCTTTTGTTAAGAATTTCATATTAAGTCGACTCCAAATAGAAAAGATCAAAAGGGTTTGATCTTGATCATCCATGCAATAATATTGTCTTTTCATTTGGCCAAAGAATGAAAGGGTCGGTTTTCTAGTATTTGTACTCTGAAGAATTATGTCTCGGGGGAAATTTAAGTTACGTTTGCCTTAAGTCTCCTTTGTATAAAATTATGTCTAACAGTTATCAACCCATATTCCTATGTAGCTTTGCTGAAACGTTGGGCAGATTAGCACTCTCCAGTCTTTATTGTGATATTAAGCTTGACTCTTTTCTAAAGTATTTAACAAACGTATGTGCATTTAATAAATTGAATGAAGATCCAAATTCCTGGTAAATGTGTGAAGGTAAAAAAACCCAGATATATATAGCTTTCTAGACGGAAGCATCTGCAGTGATACAATGGAAAGGAGGAAACATCGATGACTTCTTTCGAAAGGAAAGCCAAAACTGGGAACCGCACACTTGGCCTGAATTTTAGCTTAAGAAACCACGTTCAAGATACTGCTGTGCTTTAGAATAGAACAATCGCAGTCACAATTAATTTTTCCATCAGTGAAACGCAAAACGACATTACAACATATAAAATGGCATTTTTTATGACCTATTGATTGTTACACAAATAATATGCACGTTAATAGAGCTCGTTGACCTCTCATTTTCGACCTTTTTATTTAACAAATACATATAGTAATCTTACTTTTGAAGATAATCCCAAAGGTGTCAGGTGAAAGCCCAACACAAACCAGAAAGCCCTATATATGTCCAAAAGGTAATGGTTTATGGAAGCAATTCTGTGTAGTGGTCTGTCACATTGATGTCCACTAATAACGTCTTTGTGTTCATTCACAAATTTTGATATTAATGCATTTGTTTTTGCTACATTTTGTGTATCATTATTCCAAGCTTGATATTCATTTAGTATAGATATCCGCAAAGTGTTTAACACGCAAATCAACTTAACTTTTATTATGTTCAAGGCTCACAAGTGACCATTGGTTGAAGTGTTTTAAACCTTTCTTAAACTTGAATTATATATTTGCAAAGAATATATTAGGTACGGTTTTTCTAAAAGTTAATGAAAATCCCGCGAAAACCATTCATTATGCATCGATACTGTAAACTAAAACTAAGTGAAAAATGCAAATCTTGTTTATCTCCCTCTCTTATTGCAGATTCATTGGTCTCCTTTACAACAGAATCTAAAAATAACAAATATATATTGCTATATTTTAATATATCCTAATACTGAAATAATTTCATTGGCTATGATAAACCACTTGGTTTCACATAATGTTTCAATTGTACTCCAAACCTCTTTATGGATTTTAGTACATAAGGTGTCCTTTGATACAAGGGACGATATATCGAACAATTGGAACAAGAATATTACGATGATTTGAAACGTCTACAATATTTTTGCCAAAGGTTATCCTCAAGGACAATAGAAAATCCATTACAGAGAGTGGCTACATTGATGATCGATGTTTATGTACATAGCCTGAGGTATCTGTAATTGCAGCAATAGTTTCATTGAATGTGTAAATATTTTTCGATAGGAAAGCTTCTCCTTTCAAATGAAGAAAGAATGTGTCGCCTTGAGCTTAAATCAATAAGCGTGAATAAGAAGCTTTATATTTGTCCTCAATGGCATCAATAAAACGCATCAATGATACGAAGTTGTAATGATGTCAATAGCAACAGAAAAACAATTTGATAATAACTGTTAAAAGAGCAACCTGCACTGGTAATTTGAACTGTCAAATATTAAGGGGAAACTTGCAGGCAACTGTCAACTTTACGCTGATCCATATCAGGATTCATGTAAAAGTGTTACCGATCGGCAATTATATCTGATGAAGGTTTTCACGTACTACTCTTCAATATATTCATATGAGTAAATGTGTATATGAGTGCCTTTAACTGCGTTTATAACCTGTCCCTGGAGTTTCTCAATCAAAAAGCGTTCATGAACTTTTTTTTTAAAATCACTGAATCGTATCTCCATTTGTAATAGATATTCTCCCTTATTTAGGACGAAGTAAGTTAAGAGGGTCCTGCTAGTTAAATCACTATATATCTTTTGTAACAATATTAGCCCTGTTTTTATTTTCTTTACAATGTTTTGATATAAATAGTTATCTTCAAAATAACAGGCTAGGCAAACGATACTACATCTCCAATGTGTAGAGCTATGGGTTTGATAAAAACTGAAAAAGACAGCTCATTATACAGATATTTACATCAAAAACTCAATTTCATCAATAATACATTATCTTTCGAGCTTTATCAGGTCAAATTTCATCTCCTAAATTATGTTTATTCTAACTAGTTCCACATTTAACTGACGCGATTGTAATTTTTAAGTCTTGATTATACTTTACTAAAGGAGCATTCTCGTCTTATCTTTTATTTGAAAACTCTTTTAGCTTCTAATTCTCCTCACTCCTTATAAATTTACAAATCAATCCAATATTCTACTTTATTGATGTTTACGAAGTAAAAAAATACGTTTTCACGATATATAAAATACTTGATTTATCCTTTGTATACAACTTTGACTTGTATATTAATCTGGCCTTGCACTTTTGATGCATGCTGTTGAACCATCCACAATTACATTTAGTTATGAAGCATAAATTGCTCGTAAGTAGAGAAGATGCTCAATGTGAATGAAGAACATTGCATCATTGACACATGTTGATTTTCCAATTCTATACTTCAGATTTTAATCATTATCAATTGTTTCGTATAATAGTCCTACTTGAAAGCTTTATCCGTGAAATAGGTCAAGAGCGAAAAAGCTTCATGCTGCAAGATGTCCAACTCAAAAGAAGAAAACAGTTTTGAGTGTACTTGCTGTAGGAAATAGGGCAGAGAACTTCTCATGGATAGTGCCCTTGCAGATATCTTTTATCTAACAATGTGTCCACTTGAAATGTTACTATTATGATAAAGGTTTTACACCATTTCTGGTCCATGTATCTTGAGTGAATTTGTTCTTTGTAGTTTCGAAAACGGAGCATTCTAGGGAAAGGTATTTTTCGTCACTTTTAGTCAATCAATCAATGTTAGGATAAAATCTTATACTTCATCTTCGTATTCACAAAAGTATTAGCAGCCTCTTATTGGAAAATGGGATAAAGTTATTCCTTGCGAATTCCCAGCATACCTGATAACTAATCAATATTTTATATGGTGACAAACATCAGAATGAAATCAGAATATCCGACAAACATTCGGATTGATTTGTCTGAAAACCAATAACAAAATGCATTTTTCGTACGTACTTGATTTTTAACTATAAGAATTGCTTTGAATTTCACCAATTGACATGATTTAGTTTTACAAATTAATCAACAAACAATTGTGTGTCAAAAGGGAATCAAAGGCGACAAATCCGAGGTTTTGGTGGCTATATAGTTGCAAATTTAATCAACCATTATGAAATATTTAAAAAAATCAATGTCCGTCACCTATATATTTAACCTTTCAAAGATGCAATTTCTTGGTAATACTGGTGTAGTGGTTGACTGTGAGTGATACATGATTATCGAACACAGCAAACACAGACTATCATCATGACTCAACAGAAATTGAAGTATTTTTATATACACTTTACTTATATATGTAGACTACGACGAGATCGTAATACCTTCGGTCGATGGTTGTTTCCCTTTTTATGTGATCATCTTAGCACCCAGACGTCATTATCCTCTCAGATTGACCCTTTTCTCAAAGTCTACACACTGACCAGACTGTGATTTGGTCAATAAAGGGTTTGATTGTTGACGGATTTGGGTAGATTAAATCATTCTTATTATGCACGTCACGTTTCAAGGCTTTTGAAATTTATGTGGCCTGCACCTTGCACAAAACTACGAAGTTTTATTCCTTACCAAGTGTTACAAACCTACCAGTTCAATTGCTAATATTTTGATAACTTTTCTCGGAAACTATGATAACTTGAGGAATTGAATTTTTGTAAACACCTGCTGGTACTCTTCTTTGATTTCAAAACCTGATTACTAATTAGAATTCTCATGGTGAAATTAAGATTGACAGATCATTGCCATTTTAATGGATCAAACAGTTTCTGAAATGAGGTTACTTTTTAAGAAACTATTGTAGACCACACTATTTGTATATAAGGTATTTCTGTACAACAAATATCTGTGACACTATCTGTACAAACAATATTTAGATACAGACCATGGTCAAATATGCCATACATAGATGCATTTTCAGTAAACCAGTTGCACTTAATTATCGCAGGCTTTAAATATCGAAATATTGATGTCCAATACGTAAAGAAACCAAACCACAAAAAAGGAGTTACATGTGCTTCTATATAAGGGAGGTAATAGGTTAAACCCAACTTTTTCCCCTAGCGTGAAATATCACTTCCTATTGTTTTTATTGAATTATGGATTCTGTTCTCATTGCATATTCCAATATTTCACAAAAAATTAGTGTGTCAAGAATTAATACTAATAAATACATACAGCTTGATAGTTTCCAGATTGTTTTGTTAGATACCATATATGGCCGCTCTTTGACATAACAATACAATGACAAAGACGTCATTAATTTCACATCCGCACCTTGAAAATAGGTGGGTTTATTTTGGACATGTATTAACCTAGTTAACAAGGCCGATGGTATGTATATAAAGCTTTAACACAATTATTGCTAATTATTTATAATATGTGACATGCTTAATGGTACATGTAAATCAACAAAAGAGATACTCTTTACTCTTATAGCAATGACTTAACAATTAAATGATGAACCATTCATTCAATTCCATTCGTACTGTCCTAAATATCAAGGGCATAATTAACACAAGGGAATTCCAAAATTGGATAAACTAAGTCAGTTTAACCAAGTTCATGTCTTTCTGGGGCACA
The DNA here is from genome assembly GCA_921293015.1 of Phorcus lineatus. NCBI lineage: Eukaryota > Metazoa > Mollusca > Gastropoda > Trochida > Trochidae > Phorcus > Phorcus lineatus. The sequence goes on along the minus strand of OV121097.1, from coordinate 24,449,797 downwards.
ATTTACAAATAATCCCAGCAATCAGACAGACATTAGTTGAGGGTAAAACTTTTAAGTGGCTAAGACGTGACAATCAATGATTCTGTCAAACTCCAAGTCTACCTTCTCACTATGTTATTGAGATTATTGACAAATACAAGATACAATTCGCGATTCTCTCTTCATAATATATACAATTCTCATACTAAGATTTAAATCTTACCTAATAGCCATTCGATGAATTTTGTTTATTTGAAACGGTAAAGAAATGACCACAAAATTGTCAAACAAAAAGCGGTTGGTAAAAAATCATTATTGGCTCCCTGACACTGACGTTGTGTTGTTTTGAATGTAGATCCACTACATAAACACCGACCAAAAGGTATAGCCGATGATGCAATTTGAATGGGGCTGTATATACTACACTAAACTTGTGTTATGTGATAAGATGCTTCAGAGTTTCAGTAGAAAATATTCCAGTGGTATTACTCATCTTAATTACGGTGAATCCCTTGATTTTTATAATTTTACGTACTAGCAGGGGGCGGGATAGCGCAGTGGTGAGGGCGCTCGGCTTCGGATCAAGTAGTCCCAGCTTCGAATCAGGGGCTTGGCAACTTTGTCTGCAGTTGAGAACTGTTCTACACGCAGTAAGGTTTGGGTGCAATGCTACACTGAATTTCAGCGTCGTACCACCCATGGTTTGCTAGTTCCAGCCGATGCTCGCAGCCTTCACGCAATGCATATCCACAATGGTGTTGCGGGCATTCTCTCTGCAATATTACTAGCAGCCGATATATATATGAGTGAAATACTCTTGAAAGCGGCGTTAAAAGCCAATTCACCTTCACCTTCATCTCACGTACTAGCAACCAATGCTACCATTAATCATACTTTTCACATTACATCTTAATCGCTTAATCATATCGGAGGATGAACCTAGCAATAGAAGCGTATATTATTAATGTATTGCAGCCGAAATCAATGGCAACTTGTAAAACGTTATGTTTAAATTGTTTGAATCTAATCGAATATATGCATCTTAGCCTGAATTAGATTACATAAGATTAAAAGAATACAAGGAATGGATACAGATATGCTCAAAAGTAAACTTAAATCTTAATAAAAGAAATGTCTCTCATGATATTCTGAAGATAGAAACAGAAATGCATAAATGATAGTAAAAACTGTTAAGTTAACCTTTAAAAACAAAACAAGGATTGAAACCAAACATAACGTACATTAAGATTAATGTGAGGAAAACATTGAATTTTACACGTTACCATATATTTCCAAGATTTTTATGGGTGTCAGAGCTAATTATCAAACAAAGCGTGATGTTTAACAGGAATGGCGATAATCCATATCAAACTGGAGAACACGTAGCAACAAATTTATCTCCACATGCACGTTAATGACACTTTGCTCCTACTTTTTCTTATTTGATAAGTCCGGAAATTACATATCTTTTTAGAACGTTCTTTACCTTAGTACCCTGACTTAAACATACATAAGTTAACTCTTTTTTAGATTTTTTATTTTGTAATTTTATAGGGATTATCAAGGAAGATTAAGAAAAATGTCGAAGTATATTTCTCATCAATATATAGTCCTTTATTAAAGCACTTACTTCAAATACATTCAGAAAGACCAAATTCACTTGATAATTAAATGATAAGTAAATGATCATCATGTGAATACATAGTCTGTCCAACGGCTTTTATCCTTTCCATAAGTAGATTTAAGATAATTTTAAATGGAAGCAGGTAAAGGCATCTGCCTTGGGATATTAGTATCTTGTCATGTCGGATTTGCTTTAGTAGGCTGAGCTAGTAATTTGCAAATTGAGCATACAAGGAAACAAATCGTAAAATAAAGTCAGACGAACAGTTCGACTCTAAATTCATTAAACGTCACAACCTAGATATTTGCCAGAAAGTCGATTTACCTCTGTAGTGATTGAAGTGTAAATTCGTTGTGTTTTTGCCAATCACACATTTTACCTACAAGTGTAGACGATAAAAATATGGTATATGCTCAGTTTCATTGATATTTCCTGTGCCTAGACTACACCAGTGCATATCTAGTTCTTACAGTGACCGTCCATTAATTTAAATGTACTCGATCAATAGACAATAGTAATTAAGATGTTGAAAGATTGAAGTTTTCGAATTGCTTTGTTTGGATACAATTATTCGTCATAAAATATTTCAGCTGCGAAGAGCTTTACAACTTTCTTGCATGTTTTTTTGGGACTAATGAGCAACACATTCTTCTAGTTATAGTAATGGACCATCCTGCTACATAAGCGTATTTGAATCCTCTTAGCTCCTTCCTAATACCCTGAACTCTTTCAAGGCAAAAGCCTCGTATCGCTAGATTTTATCTAGCCAGTGAGACGACTCGCATCCAGAACAGCGATACAACCCGGATGGAAAAAGTCCATTGAGTTCAAGATAGTATCTTCAGGATCCTTGCTCCTTTGCTGAACAAATTACAGGTGAACTTAGCCACGTATAGCAAGCCGATCCAGCTGTACAAAAGAGATCAGGATATTAAGAACCGAGCTGAGCGGATTAAAAAACGCTGATTTAGCAGGATGGTACAAGACATCTGAACACAAGAAGGTGACTAAGCTACATCGTTGAAATATGCGACAGGACAAAAGTCTGGAGTCTGTAAACGTATGAGGTGTTAAGAAAAAATGGAAACAGCGCCGAGTTTTGAATCGCGACTTATAGAAGGTTAATGTCTACAATTGATTTTCCTTGGTTTAGGAGTTTAGGAGTTGCTCTCTAAGGCTTTTGGTTGTGGTTTGTGTTATTGGAAATTGTATAAGCATAACATTCGCTCTCATGGTTCTGGTTTCGATTGTACTTGGCATTTGAATGACAACTGGTACCATTTGATTGGTAGTCAGAGCTACACTGAGTCAGGTTCAAAGCTTGTTACTCCTGACAGATCAGTAATCTATACAGATAGTTTACTCTTAAACGTAGTCATTCCCCGGTACTGGTATATCTCTCTTGTCACATTTAAGTAAATCGTGTCGTGTTCAAGAACCAGTTTGGCTAAACATACGAGTTTCAGTTGACATCGTCAATAACAAGTAAAATAAGTGTATCCAATGTTTTCGACAGGGGCATTTGACAAAAACATATGAGGAAAATGTGATAGACGCTTGCTTACTTGCTAGTTATACAAGTTTAATTGACGTCTTCTCTACAGTAATCATACAGTTTTCGGTTATGGATGTTGACAGTGACGGATTGTTTTGATGTCAATTTTTTCAAACGTTTGGTATAAGATCCTAATAATATTTCATTTTTTTTTAATTTATTAATGGACAGTGACATAGATTTTACATTTCTATATTATTTTTTTTTACTATTATTTTTATTATTATGTTTAATACATTAGATAAACAGATAAGATAGTGATTGTATACATAATCGATGTATGACTTCTTTTACAGGGATTCTAGGAGTTGATAAACTGTAGAAATTAGAATAATCATTTGTGAATAAACGACTTTTATAATAAAACGAAATTGATATAATCATTTGTGAATAAACGACGTTTATGTGTTTTAGAGTAAGTCTTTCATTAATCGATATGTGGGTATATTAGGTATTTTGTAATTGATGCAGGCTTTAAACTCATCAAAATCTTTACATTGCCCTAGATATGTAGTAATATAAGATGTCGTTAATTAGTCCGTAAACATCAGTTGTATTGTTAGAAAGCCGTTCAAGACACGTTTGAACTCCAAATAAGTTTAGTTTCATCAATAAAAAGCTTCCCCATCGGAAGAAATGAACAGATATCTGCATCAATTCAAAAGTTTCCAGGAGACATGATCTTACGTATGTTTTGGTATATTTTGAAAAGTGTTGCCAAATATAAAATTTTCCATGCAGAAGCAATAAAATCTGTTGTAACATTTTATTTCATCATAGAATCTGACCAATGGATTACAAATATCAAATCTATTATCAAAATAATATTTGCAATTGATAATCCTACAGAGTCTTAAAATATCATTAAATATATTATGATATTTTGTAACCATTCCGTACTTCAACTTAAAAAAATTAATACGTTTTGGAAGTTTTTTGTCACAGACATGATAGTTTGCAGAGTAAAATGTTAAACAGAACGAAAATATAAATCATATACAGCATATCAGTTTCCATAACTATAAAAAAATATTTGCAATTTCTTTCTATTGAGACGTTGGTTACATGTTAACGAAATGTTGTAGTCACTCTCTACCTTACCGTCAACAAATAAATACGATTTGAAAGTTGTTTGTTAAATATCAAGATAAGGAAAACAGACATGAATTGTAAACAGCATATCAGTTTCCATCTCATTAAACAAAGTCTAGTGGTCTGTTGTGAATTGTTTAAGAGAGTCTGTAGCTTGTCAGTCCCTTAAACATATCTCCCGACAGAGGCAGCACACTTCTTTAGGGAAAGGATTACCGTTACTGTTACAAATCAAAAGATTGACAGATATTTGTTGAAAGGGGTCCTGCCCTTCAGCTTAAAACATGTTCATAATTTCAAATGAAGGTCATCCTAGAAGAAATATGGTGCTTGCCATTTTCAAGATTATGTACAGACTGATTTTTTTACAATATACCCACAGAGGTTTAGTGTTGACAGTGTCGTTAGTGAAGAAATCCTGAAGAAAATATCCCCTTGTAACGTGGTCATTCTTCAATATCTGGCCTCAATCCTCAAGAATACTATTATTCTCAAAGTTAAAGCTTAAACAATGTTATTTCGTGCTTAATCGACTGCCAGTTTGGGCCTTGAACAAAGGTCAGAATGTTTATTTCCAGGAACATGAAATACTAGTTTGGGTTTTTTATTTACAAAATCGCCTTAACATCTTGTAAGATGATATGTTTTCTTCAAATCCTTATGAGTTGCAGGCTTTTACAAACACAAAACGATGCCATTTTAATAGTATCTTCCTCTCTATCTTCATGTTTTCTTTTTAAGTAAAAGTTATAAAATAGTGGAATCTTTTTAAAGGATTTGTTTGCTAACATGAATCTTGAACAAAATCGAAATAGGCTTCCTTAAAACACATAACTTATGAAAACACGAAGGAATACAACAAGCTCATAAGCCCTCGTTAAGAAAGTATTAATCCGGATTAGGTCATTTCTAGGGCTTAAATATTAGCTGTTAAAAAAGATGTAAATTATGAATGACATTGATCCATGGTCATTATGGATGTAATTCAATTGTCAGGATTCATAATCCTGTCGCTTAAATTTTTATTTGCAATCACTTTCTTTCAGAAAATTTTAAGAGGCCTAATAATTATATAATTATTGTCAATTCCAGGATAATATTTTTTATTTGGTCTGTTAAAGATGTACCAATTTCTAAATATGAGTCACTTCGTGATTTTTCAGGCATTTAAACTTGCTATCAGAAATTTGTTATTACATCAATGCAAAACATCACGCATAGTAATATACAATGCCAACTCTATAACAATTTATAATTTCAATTAGATTTGAATTTCATTTCAACAACATTGGTACCGAAGCCAAAAACATTTACCTAAATCATAGTAAGAGAACATTACAGGCACCATCAAATCAAATTTTATTTTCCAGATAAGTTTTCAAAAATATGTTTGACCTACTAACGGGCATCTTTGTCAGATTTTCAATCAGAATCGCGTAGCAAATATGGATTGACACTTCTGCATGGAATGACAATTTTTATACAATGAGGCATGTGTGACTAAACAGTTCACGCTGAATTGAGGATTGTTTTTGGCAACGTGACCATCGAGAGGCGCAAGTCTTATGATTCTGAAAAATTCTGTTAAAATGATTAAATAGACGACACAGATGTTTACCCGGTTACTGAATTGTTATTTGCTACACATCATAAAATGGATATAACTAATTTCTTAAAATGTAAAACCTAGCTGTTCACATAGGTATATTTAGCTTGATTGGTACGTGTTTCTGAAATTTCAACCATTTCTTTATCAATATCTTAATGTTCTTTATATGTTTATAGCCTAGTTATCTTTTAAGTTTAAAACCCACTGAACATTGAAACACAGTCACATTCATCATGAAGCTGTATGTACTTAATAAAATGTTTATTAAGTCATTTAAGACAAATGCATTGCTTCTTGTACACACGTATTGGATTTAGCTATAGGCAATTATGCTCTTACCCTCTGATGTTTAAGAAAGAGCTTCCCCAAAAGGAAATATTTACACAATCACTAAACAATTGTTATCATTTCAGATACCTCAAGCCATGGGAATAAACTTCGATCAGCAATGCAATGCCATTCACGTCAATATGTTTTCCTGAGGATTAACTACAGAATATTTTTTTGACATTTCATATCATCACTCTGTGTGATTAAGGCATTGCTGTTCACGAAAGTCAAAGAAATTTCATTTGTCCTTAATGTAAAATGTGTCCCCAATATTTGTAAATTATATTTCTGTCACTTTGCATGCTCGTGTTAGCGTGTAATTAGACTTCTCTGGCATCAATGCTTTACAGGAATTCTAATCTAAATCTCATTTGGCCATTGATTCTATATTAACAGAAACCTATCAAATATTACATATTTTGATACACTTTCATTTTGATAAAAAAAAATTTATATTATGCATTAGGTTTTTTTTTGGCTCAATCTGTTTTCGGTTAGGTATGATGTTTTTTCTGAAAAAATTCTGATTTACCTACATTTATTGGGCTGAATCTTTTAATATGGATTGACATGGAACTCGGACATCCTTTTCATTGATCTTAAAAGGACAGTCCAATCGACGTATGTTTTTCAAGGAGACATTCCAGTTTATAACATTTTGGTTTCTTTAATTCGTTAATTAGAGCGCATCCTGGGTAAAATAAAACAAGAATGAGAATTGAAGCCATTCATGGGCGCTACAAAAGTGAAATTCTTGCAACGGCAATACAATACAGTGCATTGTTGGTTAGTCTTATTATTAACGATTTGTGAATGTGTGGATATTATATTCATACATATAGAATATTTCGATAACGTTTTTAAAAAATGGTGCCATTACTGGGCCCTTTCCCATGTCATTTGCCCCAAAACAACACGGCGGATTGGGTGCTGATAGGTCAGGCTCCTTAAAGCTATGTAATCTGGTTTCTGTTTTTCGTCATGTTTGAAATTGTTTACTGAGGTTTCAAGATGACACGGCATGAACCCTGATACAACAAATGCAATTATATGATATACATTGAGTATCAAACATTTGTATTCTTTCCCATCATCCATCAGAGCGGCAAATTGGACAAATACGTTTCTTTAACAGATGGGGTGGAAATTATGCTTTGTTGAAATTGATTCTTGAACACTTGATCGTGCAATAAACGTCGGACTCTCTCAAAATAACAAAACTCATATCATGTTTTGGAATTAAAAAGCTCATTTTAAAAGGATGAATATATGTTGGCTTACATTTCAAGATCATTTGTTCGAAATCAAACAGTGTAATTTTTTATTTTGACTAATGCATATACAAATTTATCTTAACTTTAAAAACATTCCAATACAAATGGCAATTACTCTCATTTACCCCTGACTGTCGTTCTGCCAATGATTAGAAAGATTTAACCTTAAATTTGGAATTATTTCTACTTTAGATTATAAGACATTCCTCTATAATCTGATGTAGATTTCTCAAAGGGAAATCACTTCCCTTTAGAAAAACGGTTAAACTCAGTCTTAAACTAAAATCATCGCCTCAAAGGCAAAGACGATTGTATCGATTTCCACGTAGGAACGATTCAGCGTAAATCCTACTACATAATATTAGCAAGATGATGGAATCACTTGATATGTATGTGTCTAAAAGCTAATCCTCTAACGTCATATGTCTGGTAAGATTTTATTTACATGATCTCTCCGTTCTTAGATCATAATTGCGTCCTGTCTGTATTTGCCTTGACATAAGAGACAATATAAGTTAAGCGTCAGATGTTTATGTCGTTTCAAGATACGGCACTGACGATTAAAGAAAGATATCCAAGCTTAAGATGTTAAAAAAATATATCAACGATTTCTCTCTGAAGTGTATTTTATGTTCTGTTATGTATATGTTAAATCTGTCAAAGTTGTATTTGTGAACACACACTTCATTCCATTTATTCGATTTTTCATCATTGACACTAATCTGTATTTGAGTCAGGGAACCCCAAAAATAATCAATCTGACTGATTATAAAGTAATGATAAAATATTATATTTATTGAAATTTGTAAAACTACTTAGAATTATGTAATATATCTCTTTTACTCTTTTAACATTTATTTTTATTGAGGCATGGACATGCTGGAAGCTTCAAAGAGTTTTGGTCATAAAATCGTAAAGAGTTCAGTAATCAATGAAAATGTTTCTTGTGTTGGCGTATTTGTTAATTTAAGATGAAAATATAGTTTAAATTTAATTACGTTTTTATCTTGTTGTAATGACCGTAGCGTTTTGTTTTTAAGCCACCCCTACAAATTTGATTATTATTAATGATTTACTTTTGCTCTGACAAGACTATTGAAATAGATAAGAGTTCACCACAACACGATCTTGTTAAAAGAACCACTCCGTGATTTTCATAACATATCATTTACCTTTGACACGAACCTAAATGTCATATATGGTGATATAAAATCAAAACATCTTAACTTTTCATGTCCAAAAGACATATATAAATGAAAAATACTGGTTTTCCATGAAAATCTAAAAACAGCCTTATAAATGCATAGAGGTGTAGATATCACGTCAAATATATATGGATACCAGTTATATGACCTAACAATATTAACTCCTCACTGCCCTCCTGGCTGATAAAGATAAGTCTCCAAAATTACGTTTGACGATTTGACGCGCGCCACTGTCCGGTTTTCGATCATAATTGCGACGTTCTACCTTCATATTGTCACTGTAAAAAACCAACAAGCTTTAAAATGTGACTTTTTGGTACCAATCGATACTTCGCGATCAATTAACACCTTTTATTAAGTTTGGCATACATGTCTATGATTTCAACAACTCACGAAGTGGCTCTTTAACAATATCACCGATTGTACGCTTCTGAGATCAACATCTAATGATTTAAAGATTGCATACTTATTTGAATTGGAATCAAGAAATTTTTTTTCGATTTCTTTGAAATCAAATATATTGGTTAGCTTATTTTTTTTACACCGTCGGATGAAACATATCATTACTTTTTTTATTATACTGTTTTGACAAACGATTAATGAATGATATATTATTTGAAAAGAATAAAATACACTTTTTTCGTAGGCTTTGTTTGTGGTGTCTGGGAGAGCTATCTTTACTGCATCTGATTGAATTTAATCATTATTTTTATGTCTTCTATCACACAATTTTAAGTTGCCTGTCTTCTCGTAATTAGCAGTTATTTGAGTTTTATAACAGCCAACTATCAAAGAAGTATCGTACTTCGATGGAATACTTTATGACAATATTCAAATCCGTTCTATTCATGATACAAGTACCAACTTATATACCTATATCCAGTATGTGGACAAATCTGTTTTATTGTAGCACATCATATTAAGTTACCAAAAATAAATGTAAGAGGCTTTCGGCATAAAGATTTTAAGGGAAAACTTATACAAGTTTTCAAACAAGTGCCATTGTCTTGGAGTGCTGTTTTGTGCTCGATTAATTACAGCTAAAAGTTTCATCATTTAGAGGGATCGAGTTGCAATATATAACTCAAGTTTAAAACAATGTTTCTTGTATTTACATGAATGTAGACCAATCAATAGATGATATAAGTTTTTATTGTATCGACGTAGTACATGTATTTACCTACTGTGACATGTGGTCATCCTCCTAGATCAGAGTATTGCTAGCTATCTAACCAACCAATGAGGTCATTCACATCCAGTTACAAAAGCACATCCCGGATGATAAATAGAGAATACTAAACGACGTTCAGTTTAATAACATATTTATGAAACGAGTGGATAGTATTCGTATTTAAAGAGCGAAAGCGAGTTTCATAAATATGTTATTAAACTGGACGAAGTTTAGTATTTTATTTATTACACTCTTTGCATTAATAATATAAAATGAAAATCATGTTTACTCTCAATTCTCGTAGTTGTGCGTAGGAATACAATTATTACAATCGACGCATAACGTCAACAGACTGCATTGGAGAAATAGGTCAAGAGTAAGTCCGTTTATAACAGCTTTAATTTTGAACAACACAAATCCAAGGCACTCATTCGTGTTTTGGTCACTACGAACACAAATTGGCGAGTTAACAAAACAAAACATCAGTCACTGAATTACTTGAATGAACGTTACTGAGTTGTGTGAATGAATGTCACGTGATCGTGACGTCATTGGAATGTGAGTTTTGAAGCGCGATAGTGTCAGTGGGAGGAACACTGTCCTTGTTGTTGCCGATGAAGTTAACATTGATGCTAACGGAACCACCGAAGATTGAGTCGATAAATCGAAATTCGGAAGCACTGACGCTGACATTTCTAGAATCTACCGAAATCGGCAGGGATGACCTTGCCCGATCTACTGGCGAAAGCCCGCTTGACCCGGATTCGGAGGTCATGTTTACATTTGAAGAAGATGGACGTTGGTTAATAAATGTGCTGATATCCCTGAGCTGTTTCTTGGACAACTGAGAGTAATTATTTATGCTTTGCATATTTTTCTGACCACTAATTTGCATGATTTGATTGGGAGGAATGTTACTCTCTGACAAAGTTTGGCTGAGTGGTTTGTGAGACGCTTACAATCAAGCTTGGTTAACGGGTATTTTCTAGCTAAATAAAATACAAAAAAGATGAAATCTGATGGTTTTGTTTGATCAAATTTATTTATAAACAGCTAAAGATGTTTTTAAAAAGAATTGTACTTTTATCTCGTATTTTATCAAAGTTTAGAAAACAATATTTTTGACAGTCGCCATTTTCATTTACATCATCACGTGATAACTTGTCATGTGACTACAGGAAAATAGTTCCGGATGCGATCGCTTTCATGTGCAATGTTTCACAACAGTGTTGAATAACATGACATTGTTTCACAACTGTAGTATCTCCAACGAGAGTATAATACAACTCCTTTGAGTTCAAGACAGTAGCATCAAGCTCCTTGCATAAGGACATTTCATTGGCTAAAACATAGCCACTAATATCAAGCCGCCAGCCATACGAGGCATTTGGCCCGAAAGAGTTCAGGATATTTGAAAGGAGCTCAGTGGATTCAAATACGCTGGTGTAGCAGGATGTTACCTGTTATTTGCTGTGATGATTTCCCCACATGATTTCATTACATTTAATGAAACTGATAAACACTCGCATACATTAATTGGCTTTAATGACAACTGAAAGACAATCCAAATTAAATGTTGTATTACCAATATACATTTGCACAATCAGTGTCAAACTATGAAGACATATTGTTCCTGAAAATAGGTTTCTTACTTCCAAACTTACTTCAAATATCGTTTGCTATGGGTTTGCTATGATTTATGTATGGTAACAGAGCCTTTCACTGATTTTCATGCCATACGAATTGCTAATTCATGTGTAATTGTTTGCTTTTTCTAGTTAAGGATTTCTACTTTTACAAGATAACTTAATCTCAAATGAGAGACGAGAGTCGTATGTTTACATGAAATGGCATTTACGAAAAAATGTAATAATTGTGATAACCTTATAATTATGTACCAAATAAAAGAGATTAACCATGGTGCACAAAATTAAACATAATGCTGTTAATGATTTATATCATGTAAATGCATTGTTATTTGAGATTGATTAATCTTATAAGTGGGCACCATTAGGAGTCTGAGGGGAATTTTTTGTTAAAACTTAATGAGGAAGTAATTTAACATCATCCTTCAAATTAAATGTTTATTGGTATGTCAAAGACACGAATAATTCAAAATCTTTCTTGAATTGATAACGTACAACAACATAGTAAATTTGAGTAAGTAATTTCAAAATGTAAATAGCTTCGTAAGTTTTAAGACATAAAGAAATGGAGTTTCAAGGAATCAGAAAGATTTTCTTTGTGCAATTGATCGCTCCGCTTAAAAACAAGAACTGTTTTAAGTGTCTGTTGAAAAAACCCTTCTCAGTTACTGCCAATTGTGTTTTAGCAAGATTTGAACTCTCACGACCAATACTTTTTGGATCAATTATTTGTTCATGTTTGTAAAAAAAAATTGATTAAATTGGGAAATTGTAAAATAAAAGAATCGTCAGAGTTATTCAATCGGAGACCTCAACTTAAAGATCCGCTGAAAATTTGCTTACAATCCCAATGCATACTGTCTAAATCGAAACACATTATTGAGCGCCTACAGTAAAAGCATGAGGCAATGAGGCACATATAACTACCTGAAGAGACGAGTAATCTACTGAAAATGTCAAGAGACAAAAATATAAAATTTCTTTAAAACTTTTTTAATAATCTGCTTAGGGCATATTCAAAAGAAAGCAATGAGCATTGGTGTGGTTTTAAGGTTGTCAAAACAAAATTTCCATTTAAGTTCTTACTTCATTAATTCCTAAGTGGAAGAAAAGAACGTTATATGAAAGTTTTGAAATTGTGTGCACAAATACAGATATAATATGTAATTAGATTATTTTGAAAAGTTACACTTATTATTATGTAATTTGATTGTATTAGACAATTTCTGAAAAAAGCTTATACACTGACACGGAATTACAAGACCAGAAGGTTGTCATGGTTTGCAAAAATTCACAATAGTGTATTTGATGATATTGAGACCTAACAAATTTTAAGGCTTAACCATATTGTACAGCCGCTGGTACACAGTTTAAAATGCACAATAAATAAAATAAATTGTTTTTATAAACTGCTAATTTTCAATGGGCTTCTGATTCACGGATCATTTAAGCCTAATCATTAAGCTGAATCCCATTTTCTATAAACGGGATGAATGTTTTATGTCATTTTAGTGAAAGAGTGAGTTAGAGTTTAACGTGTTTACAACAGTATTTCAGTTATTAAACATAGGGAAGAGAGTAAATCATAATTATTATGACCATTTCAGTGATACATACGAAAGAATTTCGTTCTTTCAAAGAAAAATATGGACTGCATTTATTTCATGAAATAGTAATATCATCAGCAGCATATATTGTATTTCATCTTCGTGTAAGTTATTTATAGATTATTTATTTATTTTACAGATTTATTTTGCTAGCTTGGCTTGATGCTTGAAAAGATCGCAATGTGCTTTGAGTGGCAACATTATGTCAAAAGTCCGATTTATTTAAGAAATAGATTATAACAGTTATTATATGAATTAATACAACTAAGCTGTACGTGTTGCGAAGGAAAATATGTTCTCGATCAGGAATTTTAGTCTTCTTGTATAAAAAAATTTGAGATTTAAATTAACTATCTATAACACCCTATCTATAACATCAAAGAAAGCCTAGCTATCGATAATGCTCTTATAAACGATGTTTTAGAAGGTAAGATGTTTTAAAAGGCCAAGATGTTGGCCTTGACCTCCTGACTTTTAAGATCTCATGTTTAGGTTCTATCTAAAGAAGATTCGATCTTTTGATAAATTTGATTTTGAAATAAAAGGATGGATTAGGAAAGATGAATCTCTTCTCAAGATTTCAATCTATACTTAAAAAAATTAGCACTTAATTAAAGCAATCTTATTCTTCTTTTTGTCACGAACCTTCAGCACCTAATACAGTAGCTCAGTACTTTGTTTCCTTTCCAATATTTCACCATCCTGCTAAATAAGCTGAATCGGACCAAATACCTCGTCCTGACGCCTGACAGTTTCTAGAGGGCTGATGTACACAAGTTGAATGTTCAAAGCAGTAAGTTTAATTTACGACACCTTGAGTTTCACCAGTAAAACTTAATCATCTGTAAGAACAACCGAATAAATATATTTTAAAAAATTAACCGAAAATTCTACGAGCAGTGTCCAGACAACTTAAAGGGCTTGGACGTTTAATAAAGAAATTTCTTTCCACATTGAATGATTTAAAAACTGATGTACCATGCAAACTCATCTGAAAATTCTCGATCTGACAATTATATAGCGTCTGGCAAACATAAGAGTCACGCATCAACTGGTCTTGCCTGGCGGTAACTGAGTATTCACATTTAAGATTAAGCAATAGAGGAACTCCCCACAAGTAAAATGGTCATACCTTTGGAAGCATAGACATGTCTATAGAGCCAAAGATTGTTTTTAGACTGCAATTAAATGAAATTATCTTTACTAATATGAAAAGTTTTAAAAGTCCTCTAGAAATGAACACCCATACTAAATACACTAAATTAATTTATATATTTAAATGAAATGTTTAGTAGTTAATTTATATTCTTGATATATGGTAACATTTCCTTGATTGATATGAAAGATTTATACACTTTGAAAGCCTTGCTTCAAATTTTTGGATCGTAAATATCATTTTCATACTTTAAACAATTATTTGGATTTCTTGGACCTGTTATGTCCTTTGTTTAAAAACGCAAACGATTTGTGCAGTTTTTAACATAAACAAAATAATAGGACAGGTATATCGAAGGTATCTTTAGGTTTGTTCAGAAAGTCGCTGACCGTCAAATAAACATGTACATGTTTAACTTATCCTTTATTTAACAGGCTTTTCAGCTTTTTAACAGATTTATTTTTGCACTCAGTTCCAGAGATGGTTACTACGTTATGGTCATTTCCTGATTATTATGTTCCTTCAAAAGAAATAATTTAACTACATCTGGTCTATTTGTCCTTTTGAATTTATTGTTTAAAACTTATACAAACTTATTTATACAGTTCCGAGTGATCACTTTGCGAATTCGGCTCTTAAAAAGTCAGTGTTCTTATATATCAGAATCTAATATGTTTGTTTTTAAAAAGAACTCTAAAACTATTATCTTTTTAAATCCTCAGTAGTTGTACGGCTTTAAACATAACTCATACTCTAAATCTAAGTTGCTAAAACAGAATAAGATAATCAGAATAGTACATGTATCTGGCTTACCTTAATTTCTCTTGTCCTTTTTTACCTTTAAATGTAAGAGCCAGCAAATTCTGACACAATTAGTTGTTTGCCAATAACTTAGTTGGCTACCCAAAGCTACTTTTAAAACTCTTTTTAAGCACCAAAAAGGATAAACTTGAATGTATTCTTGAAGCTAGTTGTGTGTATAGCCTTAAGTATGTGTGTGTGATTTAAGATGTCGATACTGAATGGCATGAACTACTTATGTGACAGTTGGTGAGTGTTTCTGTGAAGAAATTTCGTTCAGTATAAACAGCATGTAAGAGTAGTAGCTAAGAACGTTTAAATAAAAAGATTTTTCCCTTTGACTATATTTCACCGAATCAGATATTTATTTTGAATATACCCATTCCTTCAATGTCTGTTTTGGAAGTAGATGTTCACATATAAAAAAAACAATTAGAAATGAATATCAGAATAAGAACTAGCTTAAGTTAACCTTTTTTTAATATCAGTCATTCTTTCTATAATTATGATGTATTTAATTTTTATCGACTCACTTGGTGTCTGAGGTCAATCTGGTAATAATTTCATTGGAAAACAAGAGGTAATGCACATTGTTAAAGCTGCCTTTAGATGTGTGTTTTCTCGAGTTATAGGAACTTTGGGTTAGAATGTTTATGGATCCGTTGTTACACCTAACAGGAACCGCGTTTCTAATAATAATTCATTGAGAAAGGTCTCTGTAATAAGTAACACATGGTCATTGTGGAATTTATCTACGATTGAAAGGTTAATGATACCTTACCTTTTTGCGCATTTCACTGGGTCAATTTAAAAGCCGCAAGAAAGCCAAAAATGTTGCACTACCATACAAAAACAAAAACAAAACATTATCTTATACTTGAATTCAAATATTATGGACGCATATGAAACAAAATGGAGATAACTGTATTGACTATTATTGCAAATGCTCCTCCACCTTGTAGGTCATTGACTGATAAAGGGTTTTAATCCATGAGTTATGAAATGTAATGTTTTATGTACATAAGATCATGTTTATTGATGTAATTGAAGACAAATGCATGTCTTCTTATATGCACATATTAGTTTTAGCTTAAGGCGATTACGAACTTCCCCTCTTAATGTTGAAAAACGAGCTCTCGAAAGGAAAATATTTACACAATCGATAAAGGCAATGAGGCCGTTACAGATACCTGAAGCTATTGATATCAACTTTGTTCAGCGATGATGTTCCATTATCTTCATTATATATAAGGAACGTGGTTCTGTGCACTGCTCAATCGACCGTTACCAGTGAAGTTCAGCAACAACAGGCGTGACTCGCCGGATTGATGCCCTTTTGGCTCCCTATCTGATTCATTGCTAGATAAACTGAGATTTTGATAGGTATTTCATGACGCCACAGTGAGTGTCAAGTTGAGAAAATCTCTCTCTCATCTTAGGTAAGACACTTTAGACGAAATGTCCTTCTGTTATCCTGTTCGACAGGGTTAAGAATGGCTAAGAATGCAAAGTGACAAACAACCATGAAGTGTTAACTCGCCTGCTTGGTTAGAGACATTCGTGCTCCTAAGGGGCTGAATATGAAAAGAGGAGGGATGTTTTTACTTACCCTAGGGGAACAATATGTGAGGCAAATAAATACGCTATAGTAGTATATAAGTATCATTTTTATTATCATCAAGTACGAGGGGAAGTCAATAAGTTCATAAAAATGAGCATTGATACACCCCTGATCATCGTTGATGTCATTATTGAGATTGGCCATCTGACGAGAGTCTAAAGACATAAACAACCCTTCTCGATCATTTATTTGGGATGTACAGCCTGTTGAATACAGGTACCTTCCTGTAATCATGGAAAGTTCTAAACTGAGCAACCTACTGTTATCAAGTTTCAGGCTAAAGAAGGGGGGAATCCGACCGAAATACTCAAACATATGACATATGTGTTTGGGAAACAACCCCCTCAATATTCTACTGATGCACAGAGGCGTGATATTTAAAGATTATAAACAACCTTTAACTACAATAACAAGAGCCTACTATGCTAACTTGAAGCAACTGAGAGCGGCGATCAAGAAGAGGCGCGGCATGGTGACTTTTTTAATTATACTCCTTGGTGACAACGCTACAGTGCACAAGAGTCGTAATGACCAGGCTTCACTTCAACAACGTGGCTTTGAACAACTTAACCATCCCCCATACAGTCCAGATCTTCCCCAAAGCGACTTCTGTTTCGGAATTTGAAAACACACCTGCGTGGTACAAGATTTTGCGATGATGATGAACTAAAGGCAGCTAATTAGGCGTTGCTGAGGGGCCAGTTAGAAGGTTTCTACCGCAAGGGCATAGAAAGTCACAAAGACATTTGGCAAAGTGCATCAAGGTCCAGGGAGATTAGTTTGAAAAATCAAATCAAATCACAATCATTGGTTTTTGTTTTATATCCACTTCGATGAACTTATTGACTTCTCCTCGTACATGAGTATGTAACTATGTAAATTTTAGTTTCTCGTTTCATTACAGCATTTAATGTGAAGGGAAAGGAAGTTATAAATCAAGAAAATAGAATTTCTTTTTTTTATTCAATATAATGCAATTACTGCAAACGGAACCAATAAAAAGTGACCGTGGGATGCATTTCTTATGTTTCATTGGGATTCATACAGGAGGACAGAAACACTATCTTTAAAGGCCAAAATTTTCTGAAATAACAGGAAACAGTTAACTTTTGTGTGTTCTCAGTTTTTGTTTTTTTTAAGACAAGTTCAAGATCATGGTTAAGATTTAACCAACCTTATTTTATGTTCCCGAATTCAAATCCGCTCTAAAATGAGGATCAGCTGTCAGCTGTATGTGATAACAAGATACTAAAATCGTTATGGAACCAACCAAACAGTGGACAGAACCAATCAGTTTGTAGTTTAACATAAAATTCTAGCATTCTTCTTATAGCTTTCAAAGCTTTCAAATCTAGCTTGTGCTCTGCATAGCATGATCGTTATATTGATCATAAGCTCTGGTTGGTTTGTACCTCATTTCAGACACTATGGGAATTCTAATGTCATAAACTTTGAGCTGCAAGAGGGAAAGTAAATGAGATCGTCGATGGATATGGAACTTCCGATAGCAAATACAGACGTTCCTGGCGCTGTAGTGTATTAGGTTCGATCGCCAATAATATCAGGACTTTACAGTACAACAAATGGCAATGAGGCAGGACAGTGCCGGTTGACTGCATTTTACATTTGGCCTAATTCCCTTATAACAAAATGATGAGCATCGATCACAAAATAAAGCGTACATAATTACATTAATGTTTTAAAAATTAACTTTTCGAAGGAACGGTATGGCGTTACATAACCAAGAATTATGCTTGTGTTGTGAAAATATGTCTTTCTAAAATGCAATCAGCCTTTCATCCCGTTTGTCTGTTTTCCCACCATACAAAATCGTTTGCCACAATTTGATATGTAATCAACCATTCAAGTATGATCTTTTTTTCTTACCTAAACGTGCTGAATGAATAACTATTACTAATGAGTAACCTATTCTTTGGAGTAGTAACTTGGCGTATTTAAAAAGGATAATTTGCAGTTGATAGTTGATTGGATTACCTACTTGTGGTACATGTCTGAACTATTCAAAACTACACACATGCGTATGTCGGCGAGTATTCTTTTTTTGTTTTACAGGCACCTTTTATGTACATATATACAACTTGTCCAACGTGATCATATTTTCTCTACCATAAAAGCTGTTTTAGATATAAAATATTAACATGTTACGATTCACATTCATACCTTATATCTGAAAACTTAAAATATCTTTATATCAATATGTATTCTCATGAAAGTTTATTATCTATACATAAACGTCGAAATTATGTAAGAGTCTAAAAGTGACGCTCTTTTATCGGTGCTTAATTGCTGACGTGTCTTGAAAAAAGGAAACATAGAAACACCACCTAAATATATGATGCCTACATTGTAACTTTAAAACATTCTCAGATCTCTTCATTAATATGTTTTTCAAAAATTCCGAAGTTTACCTCAAATAAACAACACTATAAAAGGATTTCTCCAGACGGTAAGATTATGTTGAATTGATGCTAAAAGTTTTGTATTTCGGTGGTCTCTCAAAGGAAAATTATACGGGTTCTTTTACACTTCTTTTGATACCATCCACTTGCATTTGGTAACCCTCCATGATTACGATTTATGTTTGAGATTCCTAAAGAAACTTCTCTATTACTACCGAACCTATCTTTTAATTACCTTGCAGTGATAAAGATTTGCTATTGAATCATATTCTTTGATCAAACTCTTGACTACTTTTGTGGACAGAGCAAGCGGCGAAAAAATTAATTGAGGTTGGTGGATTTCTTATTTACAGAGTGAGATGATATTGATCATCACTGAACTCTATGAAGCACTGAGTAGAAATTGTCGAAGTAATGTTATGATTTGCACCGTCCCAAGTGCCATTCGACGAGACGGGGCTCCCACAGGCGGACTTAAAATGATTTTAGACATCTCAATATGAACTCGTGAAAATAAGTGTTAATGTGGTTTTTAATAGTGAAAACCTATTTTATGATAATGCTTCAAAATGAAACCAGAAATGTTTTCCTTGATCGGATGTAAAATGCATTATCCAGGAGGAATGGAAAATAAATGATAGATAGCCCAAATGCATATAGAGTTTCATGGAAATAACCATGCCTAATGTAATAAGCATAATCCCACCAGCGCATTCCACCACAAATAAGGTAATACGTTGCAAATACGTTGTACAGGTTTACAGACAGTATATAAATTTATAACCATACAATAATGCAGCACTTATTTAAGGCACTGTTGCAAATTCAATGTTTTCCAAACTTTTCAACATTAATTATTAATTATTCAAAATAATCTAAATCTTCAGAGGGTATAACATAGAATTGCCCAGAGACACAACGTGGACGTTTCCATAATTTACCTTTTTTTACCAAACTAGTTTTTTTAAAATACTTGTTAAAATAAACTTTTGATTTTGTTATGGCTTTTGGTTCTTGCATAATGAAGAAATGCTTGCTCGAAATTATTTTCACCACAAGGTGCCAGTCATTCCTAGGCTAGGCGGAGTAAGAAAACATGTAATAGATCGTAGTTATCCAGGATATGCTATAACCTTCCCACAAAGTCAATATTCTTTGTTAAAAAAACATCAAAACTGAATCAGCTGAATCCTTGCTGATTCCAAATTACCAGGCGCAAAGATATTTCTTTTAATATTTCAGCAATTCCTTACTACATTTTGTCTATTGTTACTATCGAATGGACATACCGCAAAGTCATAAGTGAGGAGGTCCCAAAATGTTGACATAATTGTAACATGATATTTTTATATAACCCAAATCACCTCACCTCACCTCACCTCATATATATAAAATATCTTATTTTTCTGATAATGGTTCAACCATGATTTTGAGCAATATACCGAAGCCAAGCTCAAACACATCAAAACACGTTGATGACATATGGAAACATTTCAGAAATATTCCTGTCAACTATCTCATATTCGTGTTACTTTATTGACGTTTACTTTGTGCATGTCAATTAGTTAATACAAGGAGGTTGAATAATACATCGAACTACATTAATTCATGGTCATGACGTCACACTATTGTTTCCACAGTGGATTATTTTTAGGAATCCCCTGCCTACTGAGGGGCCAGAAAGGATAATAGTTTTTTAATTATTGTTATTATACAGAGTGCGGTCTTATTGCTTGGCAAATTTCAAACGAAAATAAACTTCTGAAATTTTGTGAGTCAAGATAGAAATATCTGAAAAATGTCAAATTACTATCAAAGATATTTTCTAAATAAAATCCTCTTCTCCAAATATTTTTAAACAAAATTGTTAATAGATCATTCAATTGAAACAAGCAATAATAGTATCAATGCAGATATAAAACAAATTTAATGTGTTAACAAAAGTAACGTGGTGATAGATGCTGCAACCGGTATTGATGGTGACATATACGAGATTAATTCAAAAAGTCCGTAGAATACGCATGATGTAACAATCCGAATTCTAAATTATCTATAAACCGGGAAAGCAATCTTTTCTAACGCTAGTGACAAAATATTGCAACAATCTGTATATTTGTGAATTGGGCTGCAGAAACTGGACAAATAAATGATGTTGAAAAGCATGCAGTCATCAAGTATTTATTCAGGAAAGGAATGTCTGCACAGGAAATCCATGAACACTATCTTGCATTCTCCACTGTTGCCAAGTGAATTGCTGAATTAAGACGTGGCCGGCAGAGCGTTGAAAGTGATGCCAGGTCGGCCAAGATCCTCCACCAGTGATGTTCAAGTTGATGTTGATCATGACATGGTGCCTGCAGACAGACTTGTGACCATTCAACAGACAACTGACACGCTGGGCACTAGTTTGGGGTCGTAATACACACTACTGATAGACGTTCTTCACATGAGCAAAATGAGTGCCAGGATTGTTAACCAGTGCAAAGAACAGAAACGCCTGAACATTTCAATGGGAACATGTCAATATTGTTATGATATCCGGTTTTAAGCATAATTGACTTCAACATGTTTGCACGACCTGAGAAAGTATTTGCTATCCTCGATGATCCAGTCAGTATATAATGGATTTATTCCACAACCGATAACCAGAGCCCTGGTAACATGACATTTTCTCCGCGTCTTCTTTAACACTGCGACAGGGAATCCCTAAAGCACCAGATTGGTTACCATAAACCGTTTAAATGCTTTTCTGAGAGATGTAGTCAGACGAAATAGGTTCATGAAGTTTCTTAAAATATGCAGCATTGCCCGTGACATTTGAAATTCCCTCCCTAGTGATTAGGTTTTGTAATCAGAACCCAATTGACAACATCTATGAACATATATACATGTTTAATCATCATTCAAAATCAAACACAATCAAGAGTTCTAATTACTTTAGTCTGAGAAGACACATCTGGTGTGAAAGCTACAATCATCAGTACAATATCTTGCCCGATAGCAAATGAAATGACCTTTCAAAATAACAGGAACTGTATCAGAATACCGTAAACAAGACATGTTCCCATTTGTAATTTAAATATCTGAATACTTGAATCAGCTTCAATGAGAAGAAGTGTTTCATTCATTGGAAATTGTGGTAATCTAAAAGTAATTTTGTTGGCACATTGATAGCACTTTCTTCAAGGAGTTAATTTATACATTAAAAACTACGAAGTGAAATCATCAATCAAGTTAGTGTGTATTAATCTTTGTACTTGACATAATATATATCCAACTGAAACACTGTATGAAAACAAATCCTTATTAGACAGGATTTTCTGTAGAATTTAAGGAATCAAAATTGTTCAAGGCTTGTCAACAACCTTATCCTTCTGTGGGCATGTCTCAAACAATAGCTTAACCAAAATAACATTTTCTTGTTGTATACTATTGAACGGGAAGATAATTAGAATCAAAGGTTTCTATGAAAACGTTTTCTCTAAACATGTCAAAAACATTTTAGAGGGAAATTAAAATAAAATTCTTTTGAATAACCTTTACTCTTTTTTACAAACTTCAATAGCCTAAAGTTATACAAGAAAAACAGTTTTATCGATAAGAATAAAAGATTTCTTGTAAATATGCATGACCCTTTGGTTAACAATATTTATTTCACAAACATCATACTGGTCAAAATCAATTCACAGAAACATTTATATAAATCATGATTTAAGTACTTGTATTTGAAATTAAACAACTCACATGTTTATATCTTATGGGGAAGATGTTTGAAAGGATGATTTACTTTTAAAATTGTTAAATCTGCAAAATTGAAAATTTTATAATTATATTCATAAATGCAAATTATAGACTGTTATAAGGGCGATTGTAAATGCAACTCGAATTATTTACTTGTGATTATTATGTAGAAATAAAGAGTTAAGTGAGAAAGAGTCACGGAAGATATAAAAGAAATCTTGGCTAAATATCGAGTGCAAAAACTATAATCTTTCACATCCGTGATAAATCACAAATTTTGATAGATTGCAAATGAATGACAACAGTAGATAAAAGCTTTCACTAAACAACATTTTAGGTGGTGATATAGGCTTTAACGCCGCTTTCAAGATTTTTCACTTATATCGTGGCTGCTATTATGCAGGGAGAAAACCCGCAACACCATTGTGGCTATGCATTGCGGTGAAACCTGCGAGCATCGGCTGGAACTAGCTGAAATTCAGTGTAGCATTGCACCCAAACCTGAACAGTTCGCTACTGCAGACAAAGTTTCCGAGCCCCTGGCGGGATTCGAACCACTCTGTACCGGGTGGTTATGATGAATTATTCCTGCGATTTAATATGCCACATACAATAGTTTCAATGCTGTCTATCCAATAAATTTTCAGTAAATAATAATACTAAGCTGGCCACTAATCACATTCCAAATAATGTCTGTTACGGTCACATTAGCTCAGAATTGACGAACACGTTTCGCAATAATTATGGATTTCATGTCATATCAACTGAGGAAATATTGTAATTGTTTAGCATTTAACCAATTAAGAACTCTACTTATACACCACCGGTTCATCCCGAATGTGAGACGGGAGTCTGATTTAGTATGGCATGACATTTACACAATATGTCAATTAAATGTATGTGACCATATCAATAATGTGTCATTTGCAAGGTGTTAATCTGTCAGCTTGATTTGTGTGTGACGATTTTCATGTTATAACAAAATTGCTTCAAACTTGAAATAAGGACAAAAGTGACGTATAATTGTAAATGATATAATAACTTATACCAAATAAAATTTACTCAATAACTACTTATCATAAAATTAAGTATATCAAACATGACAGAGTTGGCTGTTTGATGGGTAGGTAACCTCATTTGGAACGATTAGTTGAGAATTTCCCTTCAATTTGATGAAGGGAAAAACAATGAAAAAAGGGTGATTATATTTTATGTCTATGTCAGTTACAGGATATAAAGATATCGAGTTCTGGGAAACCAGGCATTTTCTCTTAGTGATATTGATTTATAGTCAGTAGCTTCAGAGGTCATCAATCCTTTTTAAATATCTCTAAGAAAAATATTCGTCATCAGTATCTGCTCATTCCTATTTCAGATAATGAAACAAAATTCGAAAATCGAGTTTGGTGCATGCTTCTCTGAAAATAATAATTGAGCGAAAAAGGCGGTACATCTATGATCAAAGAATCGTACATGTATTCAATTCAAAGAACTATATAGAAAATGAGTAACCTGTTATAAAATGAACAGCCCCAGTCTCTTGTGACAGTTACCTAACAAAATATCCAAACTATATTCATACGAACTGAAACACCTTATTGAACGCCTGCAGTATAAACATTACGTTATCAAGCTCATAAAACATCCTGAAGATAAATTAATCAACTGAAAATGTCAGGAGAGAAAAATATTAAAATTCTATTTTCAGTAATGCTTGAGGCAAATTCAATACAAACGCTTACATTGATGTGGATTCAAGTTTGTCCAAAAAACTTTAACTTTGTTCTTACATCATTTATTCCAATCTCATAAAATATAACATGACATTACAAGTTTTGATATGTGAATACATATATTACAGTAATAGAAAATAAACGGTTTGTCCTTGTGTTTTCATTTCATGAATTTCGAGAGTTCGGATAAATACAAATAATTAAATTTCAGCTAATTGCTTTAAGAAGATTGTTTCTAAAGAAGATAATCTCATTAGCTAACAAATAAACATTATCATTGAACATAATGCAAACCAATTTTATGAAACCATAAAATTTAAACCTTATGTTGATCCCTCGCAATTCTTGACATGGGAGTAATCTGTTTCGAGAATAACAGAAGAAAATAATCATTTCATAGCGTTCATATTGCTTCAAAGTTTTAAATAGAAATTAATGAATTGAGCTTTAAACTTTTTTTCAATCTGTAAGATAAAAAAATATGACAAAACAGGTTTGACACCTGTGTGTGTCATCTGGGAGACAAACTGGAATTGATTTACAACTAAAAACACAAAATAATTGTACATGAAGTTAGCCTACACTTTTGCTCGTTTGAAAACATTAATTTTCATGTTAATTACACATTGTCAAACTCTCAAGTTCATTGTACGTCCTCTACTTACTATAATATTTATATATTAAAACTGTGTAACGTAAATGACGTTGTTAGTAGTCTGTTGGCAGAGTGGTCAACGCAGAGTGGTCAACATGTATTGGACTATGAAAATCGTAGTGTCATCACTTTGTTTGCCATGTCAAAGAAGAAATAGGCCAATCAACCTATGTATCAATATTTCAATCACTTGCTATCCATAAATCAGTAAAATAACAACTAGGGTAATTCTTTTGGATGATTTCCTAAAAAGTATGTGTGAAGCCAGAATTATAGCTTGCCCTGTGTAAAGATCGACAACTTTCCTTGTTTAATTCTCAACACTTTTAAAGTATGCAAAGTAGATGCCAATAGTAGCAAAAGGTTATATGTCAATTAGACTTCACTTGAACGGATGCCCAAATGACCAATTAGGCATACATTGAATATAACATTTTCCCTATGTATATAAAACCTGGAATTTTTTTAAGGTTTTTCAAAATGGTTGAAATAAACCATAAAAGAAAAAATTGGCATGTGAAAAAGACATTGATAATTCTCAACCATGTTTTTTGCAGTAAAATAGTTTCTTTCTACTTTCATAACTTCGAGCCACACGATGTACAGCCTCTCTTTATCACTACCACATATGTTACAGAGAATAATACTCTTCTAGTTCTTGCATTTCAAATTCTTTTTTAAAAATAAAGTTTGAAGTTTATATACTAAGCAGTAACCTTCATTACAGTCACCGTTGACACTAATGTAGCGACAAAAAAAATTAATGTTTATTTCGGGGGCGGAAAAGCGCAGTTGTTAACGCGTTCGGCCTCGGATCAAGTGGTCTGCGGTTCGAATCCTACCAGGAACTCAACAACGTTGTCTGCAGCGGAGAACTGGTCACGCAGTAAAGTTTGTGTGTAATGTAAACCTCAATTTCAGAGCAGTAACACCAATCGTTCGCTATTTCCAGGCGATGATCGCAGGTTTCACAGCATCGCATTACCTTTTCTAATTATTTCTGTCCCAGTAATAGTAGCAGCCGTAATGTAAGTAAAATACCCTTGAAAACCGCTTTAAACCCAAAATCACCTCACCTCATGTTTATTTCATATGTTATCATGAACTCGTAAGGGTAAAAGAGATCCATCGAGGATAATGATATTGTATAGAAACTGAGTAAGCAGGTCTCTCAGTGGTTGTATTGTCTTTAAGAGTTACTCTTAAACAACAGATCAAAATATAAAATGTGATATTGAAATAAATAATTCTCTAGTGAAAGTGCATTACGTCAACCAATGATGCAAATTAGAAAACAAATATGAGTGACTGAATGAATTTGTGTTTAACGTTTTTTTTCAACGATTTTTCAAATATTAAACACTAATATGACAAGCATCCTAAAGAGAGTGGACAGATTAGAGAGTAAGGTATCGAAAGTATGAGGGGAAAGATGGAAAGAAAGACCTGTAAGAGAAAGACGCGGCAGGTTTAAAAACGATCCCAATTTTTTCTGGCTTCTACCCCTCGAGCTGTCCAGCATGCAATTGGGCGACCCTACCAGGAGCATGTACGCTTTGGGTGGCATAGTTTTCGAGTTTCTTGAAGCTCGCAACCAGCACACCACCATAAGGTATTGAGTCAAATGGTGGAAAGACAAAATATGTGCAGTGCCTTTAGAAGAGATACTGTTTGTACTCAATCATATGATCGGTAATTTGGGATGTTTTAAATTATTAACTGCTGAAATATTACCCTCAACTTATTTCTGATGATAATTACGGTAAATACATTTTCTTTTCATGTAGGCGTACAATCATATTGTCAGGGAATATACTCATGAACCAAATACCTTGTTCATTATCACTCATTATTGGATACTCAATATATCTATTATCTATGTCCACCACTGGACTCAATACCTTAACGTGGTGTGGTGGTTTGCGTGCTTCAGAGACCCCAAAGAGCTATGCCAGCTGGAGCTTTCATGCTCCTTGTAGGGACACCCAAGCTGGACAGGTCGACGGGTAGAATTTGAGTTTGACACTAAATTTGAGTTCTTCTAAAACCTGTTGTCTATCTCTCACTATGCCTTTCTTTCCGTCTTTTCCCTCAACCTTTCGATCCCTTTCTCCCTTATCTGTCCACTCTCGTTTGGATGCTTGTCATCCACGTGTTTCATAACTGAAATATTGTTCAAAGCACGTTAAACCCCAACTCACTCACTCACTATTATCTATATATTGATATCGCATTCCATTTTTCCAAAGGTGACTTGGTTAATTCTCTATCTATTACTTTTAGGAGGATATATCAAAATAACGAATTAAAATAAAATTGACAAGGCCTTACATGTATGTTGTGAGTGCAGCGATGTTATTTCTGACAAATTGAAAAAAAAGGTAAATTTTACAAATTCCTGAAAATATTATAGCATCTTTTCTGCTATAGGTTCCTTTGAGAATTAAAAAGATAGTAACGTACACTTTCTGAGAAAGGCATCATAAGTAATCAGTTTGTATAATCACTGAAAAAACCCAAAGGAATAACCGTATCCTTATGGCAAGATGTAGGACATTCTGATGTAGATTCGGCTTTGTCAGAAATGTCATAACATTGATATTTACGAGACTTTCAGAGTACGAACCACATATGAATTGTATTGATGAATCGTATTGAGAGTATGGGTCGCTATCGGTAATTGAACCTGCAGTCACTGTCTCTGCTTAAATATCGGGTGATACATTTGTCGGATAGACATATGATCTGATCAATATCATCTTTATTAACGTAGCTCCATAGAGCACATGTTGGTCACGCTCGTCAGTGCAGTTACCTCTTTGGTTATTTATTCTTTGATAATGAAAAGAATGGCCCCTTGGAGAAGAGCTCCTTTAACGCATTAGCATATTCAATGCTCACAAATATATTGACACCATGAGTGAATAGTACATCGAAGTAGCCTATTATGAACGTATCCCATATTCCACACATTCCAAGTATCAGGTATCCATTTGCAAAGCTGTTGCAAAGAGTGTTTTGCCTATACAACACTGTATGTTAGGTGCTTTAAACCTTTGCCAAAGAGCTAAATTTAGTAGACTATTTTCACAAGAAGCAATTCAACGATTGCCAACTATTGGATGGGTAAAATTGTGATCATTAGTGTACGTTTTAAACATTATTCTTTCTGAAAGGATGCTTCAGGGTGCCGGATTATTTGGTTGTTTATTGGTGAATATGCTTAGACCAAACGTCCATCATATATACATCATTAGAAATAAAGGGGTGTCTCAATTCAGTTGTCTACATCTATTAAACATCTACACAACCAAACAATAATGTTATTACTACATGTATGACCGTTCTGACTGCCTATTGATAAAACTTCCGGATTAATATAAGGGTTCTAAGCTGTCAGATAATTGATACGCCCAAAGTAATGTCACATTAATCTATGTTACCTCTACTGAACATTTACTTCTGACTCCGTCTAACACAAGTTTAAGCGAACTAATGATGGCTTGACTTAGAACAGATGCGTCCCCTTCTTTGTTTTGATTCAACATCAAAAGCAAAAATCGATAATCACTAATTGAGGCACCTGAACTTATTTGCAGAGACTCGAACATATCACTAATTTCCTATATTATCCTTGGTCTTTAAGTTAATATTTCGTTTCTCTTCTCCCACGTTTATAATGTAAAGGTATAAGACTGTAAGTATGCATATATGTCTACACACCAATGCTTCTGGTTCTTGGTGGGAAGAACATATGTATGGTATTATTTACGACACTAGTGAGTGATATATGTGCATGTTTAAGTTAGAGCACTTCTGACGTGAAACTTATCTAGTGTAAATCGTTATGTTTAGGAAAATCTATCTGGATCTACTTTCCAACATATGAATACTTTGATTTAAACATAACTTATTCATGAAAATTGAATTGGGATTGGTGAACAAGCCGGAGAGAATACTTTCAGTTTTCGCCGCCATTAAAGGGCCATGTAGTAGATAAACTTGATGCTGTATATCACAAACTTTAAGACCATTCATTCGAATGATAAACGAAATGAGAGGAATATTATAGAGCATTTGCTGGCACTATTTCAGCTGACATCATAAGGACATATTTAAATCCAATATGTTCACTAATAGATACGTTTTCGATTCAAGAATATTGCTATGCATTTTTGTATCTTCTTTCAACCATAACATAGTAACATGTTAAATGAAACGTTATCAAATTGTGAATATCATAAAGTGGATATTATACACAAAACAGGACGTTAAAAATCAATACATGATTGGATAACATCAACTTTGAATATCTTAAACGTACTCACGTCTTCGTCTGACATCGTGTTGTCAACGTTCGTGTATATATGATCAGTTAACAAACAAAGAAGACACTATTTGCGTCTTATCTCTATTAACCTATTACTGTCACAAAGAAGCTTTTGTTTGCCTGGGATTTATCAAGTAAGGAACCGAAATATTTAGGGACCTACAGTATGTTTAAGGACGATGCATGTTGACTTGTGTTGGTAATATTTTTATTAACAACAAACCATTGCTATGAAAACGTGAATAATTGAAAGACAAGACTTATCTTTATCTATTTCTCCACACTAACAATATGTTCATTTAATGATAATTTTAAGAGCGACTATACATGTACATGTATCTATCAAATTGTATGAAGAGCATTTATACTTTCCCAACTGCAATTGTACATGCAATAACCACATCTGAACATAATTGCTTTACAGAACTCAAGTATTATAGTTCATATAAAAGGGAATCCGGTCCCATCTGATAAGGCTCTCAAAACAGGAACCCACTTCAAGTGTTCAGGTGTTTATCATCTATAGGCAACTGTTTAATTTACATCCAAACTCAATTATTGCTCAATTGGAGTCAATCCAGCAGTCACATCTGCTGTAGGACTAACACTCATCAGCACTGAAATTAATTACTCTTCCTGATGCTCAATGAGGAGTTTAATGAACAGGTATTGAGCTATGATCATGCATATATATGCTTCAAGGATATACCTATTAGCCAGTGACGAAATTAGAGAAAACGTATTTTCCTAATTATGATTTTAGGCTAATTGATGTCTGCAAAAACTACGGTGTAAAGTTGTTTTAAAATTGTTCATAATTTATGGACAGACAGCTTCTGGTTACTTAGCAACAGTATATAGTTCTCAAAGTCAAAAGAATCTTTGAAACCAAGTTTAGTCATTAAACCATATAAAAGATTTCCTTTGATGATTAATGATGGTATGAAAAGAATATTTGAAGATCAATAAATCCTTTAATGAAAAGAAGCTTTGACAATCTGTGATAGAATGCAGAGAATTATCAAAACAGTTACTCAAATGTTTAATCTCGCACGATAAAGAATTTCTTCTTTTTTTTTTCGAAACGTGTAATTCTTTCTCTTAAATATCTTACAACTAATTAGATGCAATTGATTATAATAATTAAAAAAATTTAAAATGACATTATTATATTTCAAGATAAACCCTGAAGGAAATATTTGTGGTTGTTTCAGCTGTATACATGTATTATGAAGATTATTGAGATTTCCCTATTTCGTTCTATATTACTTCATTGATTGACAAAGTTCAAGTCATTTGCTATACCTTTGCATTATCTCGGCCCCGCCCATTACAAGGGATAAAGAACCGGTAATGGAGTCACAAATAGAGCATCACATTGGAGCTGCGTATCTTGTAATCGAATCAATGGATTCTGAAAGCTTTCAACCCTAGATCGTGTACTTCGCTATGGTCGAAAGGTTAGATAGGTGCACATCCTATAATAAATAAATAGAGAAGTATCAACAAGGCTTTACAACGCAATTACTAATCCTGTTTCACCACTGATTCGGTATCTTCAATGATAGATACCTAAGTGCGAAGCTTATGTAAAACTTGTCTTTTAACTTATAATCTATCTTACTTGACTATCAAGCGACTACACAACAATACACTTTTATGGCCATAATTGTAACACTTTACTGCGAGATGTTAACAAAGCAATAAAATGAACTACATTTCAAAAGTTAACTGCTATTTCAATTTTCAATGTTCTGCATTGATTGTCCTTTTTTGAAAAAGGCCAACTTAGTCGACAACATCATCAAGTCCACCCTCAGCCCCAACCTAGTCGACAACATCATCAAGTCCCACCAGCAAAAAACATAATTACTTGTGTAAACATGCCTCAACGTATGTATATAATCACAGTGCTGTAACTTTGCGTATCACTTGCTTGATAACGGTGTTAGTATCTACACCGAAACGTCGCATCTCTTTGCAATAAAGAAGTTGTTAATCCATATATATCCTATTTTCTTCATCATACCAACTTCTAAAATGCCACTCAAAGAAGATTAAATATTTGTTTGTTCTATTTTGTAATGACATCCTTATTCCACTGCAACTAAAGATTCGTTAACGTTTAGTTTCATTTGTAACCAACACAACTGTCATTTTATAACATTGGTGTATCTGTTTCTGTCAAATATACCATCCAGAACAATATAGTTCTTTTCCAAGACTGTAAACATTCATGTCTGATCTCATGTACATGTACCACAAAAATATTAAAAAGGCTCCTGGTAGATCTTGTTTGAATGCCAAACATCACTCCTCGGAACAACGTAAATTTTCATCGGACTGAACAGTTTTCCTTATAAAATTTATAGAAACACATTGGTGAATTTGCAACTAAAATGTTTGATAAATCAAGGTAAAACAACAATGTACTTGCACGGAGCAAAAAACTATTTTGCATGGTCAACTTGTATTACAATTCTGAAGATCGTAACATGGCAATACAGGGTTAAATATATACTTGACCGCCATTGTCACTTCCTCAAAAAAACAGGTAAAAGGGACAACAACAATGTACTTGCACGGTGCTAAAAATATTTTGAATGTTCTACTTGCATTTCAATTCTTAAGAGTCTGATCGTGACACGGGAAAATAGGGGTCAAATATGTAATTGACCGCAAATTCAACTTCATCAAAAAGCAACACGTAGGATCAACAGACGTCATTAGGCTCTATTGATAAAATTGGTTATGTATCTCACCAAGACCACTTGAGAATTGTCAAGCACTTGCCGGCCACACATTGAAGTGGGACTCTA
Organism: Phorcus lineatus; assembly: GCA_921293015.1. Lineage (NCBI taxonomy): Eukaryota > Metazoa > Mollusca > Gastropoda > Trochida > Trochidae > Phorcus > Phorcus lineatus. The sequence goes on along the minus strand of OV121097.1, from coordinate 24,417,429 downwards.
GTTCCGGTGCTTAACCTTTTGGCAGAAAGGTGCTTTGACATTGTAATCCATTTGTTGATTTTAGGAAGAAGTTGGGTAATTACTTGAATTGTACGATGTTTCACATAAGCTATTTAAAAAGCTACATAAGGGGTCCCTGATTTTCAGATGGTGATTATGGTTTTTAAAGCACACTTAGTCCCATTCATTGACAAATCGTGAGCACATAACTTGAAATAGGCAATTATCTGTCTTCACATCGGTTACATCAAGACACTAACAATATGAATATGTTTCAGAAATGAAGTTGTAAAACGAGTTTTCTAAGGTCTGACAGAATTTATTCTGACACACGTTAGGCTGAATAGGGACTCAGAGACAACCTGTTAAACTTCCTTTGCATGTAAATTAGCATAAAGCACGGGTAAAACAAACGAAATTGAATGGAACACATATGGCTATACTAATGGTTCAGATGTGAGCACATGACATACCTATTAAAATTATCCTTCAAACAAATCAGTCAACATATGAAGTACTGGGAAAGCTCAAGCAATTGATAGTGACTGACCGGAACTACATGAGCAAGTTATGGTTTGACTTTAAAGAAGCATGGTAGGATCACTTTGCAGTTGTTACAATTTATAAATTGCATTGTTTGACATGTCTTTCTTATATCAAATATCCATCGATGATCCATTGCTTGGAGACATGCTAAATAAATGTAGTTAAGTGTGATCATATCATACCTTATAAAAACGTTTCATGTCAGTCAATTTCAGATATCTAATACATGTAGATGTTAATATATTCGATAGATGAGTGAATAAAATGGCAGTGTAAAAGACTATATGCTTGTCACACAAGAAGCCTTTACAGCAGCTCTGTTGGATTGCCAGAACAATTGAATAGACTTGCTAAGTGTCATAATGTGGCTAATTTTCCAATGCTGTAATGACTTCATTGTGTTTAGTATAAATGTAAGATATATCGATTATAATGCTAATGACTTCATTATGTTTGGTATAAATGTAAGATATATCGAATATGAGGATTTCACTATGTCAATGTGTCAATTTTGATCTACTTTATGAAGATAAATTGTCAGATCCTGCGCAGACCATTGAAATGAAATATTCAATCCTCGTATTGTTTAATCTGCAGTTACCTTACAGTTTAACAAAAGAGAAATATAATATGATTTGTGTATAGAGATTTAAGAGTCGTGTCAGTATTCAGACCACAGAGACTTAGAACAATTCAAATATATCCTGAAAAGGCATCTTTCGAGAGTGCTTATGCCGTTGCGCCTTTGAAGCCTTTGAAAAAAAGGTCCGGGAAGAAGCCCTATACAACTTATAATTAATGTGCTCAAGTCTTCTAAAAAAACATGTGTACATACAAATATTCTGCTATTTGTAGATGAGATACAATAAAGAGTACTTGTAAGGTTAGAATTCAACAAAATGTTCTCTTTTATGGCCTTTTACTAATCTTTTAGCCAGTTTTGCTTTTTTCCTATCAACATCTTCAGATCACTTTTCAAGAAGTTTTCCTGATAAACTATAATCCTGATAAACTATAATCCCCAACTCCCAAGAATTTACATTGTATATATTGGTTTTAATTGTAAGGAAGCATATTCACTTCAGTTTAAATGAAATTTCTGGGTTTTGACAAATCTGTTTCTGTACTGGCATATGATAAGAGTCTACTGGAAAGACTTTGAACATTGTTAAGAGCATGGGCATTGGGCTGTACATTAAGTTGCGTAATGAAATCGCACAGATCTTTGCATTTTTGCCCAAGAGGCAAAATGTGTTGAAAATATATCCTACCCCTCAGTGTAGTCTTAAACTATTATGGTTATATAGAACAACCAATATGCTCATTCGCTGAGTAATAGGATATACGCATGGTTACATCAAGTTTGCCAAAATGTCATCAGCTGGAAACAGTGTTAATAGCAAATAAAAACGATAAAAATATACCCTGTAGGAGTTCCTTAAAATCTATCGCATGATATATATATTAAACTTCCTGTTAAAATGATATTCACACCGATGCTCATCTATCTGCTTTTAATCATACAGATTTATATTACAGAAACTATGACGTTGCAACACAACACTGAATGAATATCCATTACTTTGTGATGCAACAGTTGCGGACTTTAGGCGCTACTAGCTTCAGACATTGTATACATATGATTTTTCACTGGTCAGTCTTTCTCAGACATAAATTTTATATCAATCTCATTAAAATGATATTTAATATGATCCACTACTTTTCGCGTGTAAAATTCACAAGGATCCGTTACGCAAGCCCTCAGGTTTGCCTCTGACATAATTCAAATAAGCCAATCAGCGAGTTCGCTCCCTTTTCTAGGGAGCAGGCAAATTTAATTATCGTGTACGCTTTTCAGCACTCAGAAAGCGAAAAGTTTCGACCCTTTTCCAAATGTTGAACTGCCTAATTATCCGAATGAATGTATTTTATGTTCTAATGGACAGGTTATTGTGTTGATTGAAAGTTATGCTGGGTGGGACTACCGTTAGTTTAGGTTTTAAATAGATTAGGACAGGGCTTCCTTGGGCTGGTCCATTGAGCTCTTGAGGGGTGGTGACCCACTACGCATGTGCCCAGTTTGCTTGATTGGTAGTTCAAAAACAAGACATTAGTGTCTGTTGTCAACATCACTGATATGCCTACTAAGATTGCCAAACATACTGCTATATCTAGTGTTGAGGCTATTGAGAAGGTGGATCTTACAGAAAGCATTAACAGTTGTGAGAAAAGGGAGTCTTAACTTTTCATCAGAGGCAGAAACTTAGAACATTTTTATACAGCATCAGTCTGTCTTTATGGGTCCTGTTGGTAAACTTTGTACAACAGAAATAGTCAAGCATGAAATAGATACAGGAAGTACAGGGCCTTTTAAGTTACCACCTCGTAGGTTGCCATTACATCAGATAGATGTTGCAGAGAAAGAAATTTCTCTTATGCTAGAAGATGACATCATAGAGCCAAGTAATAGTCCTTGGGCCTCACCAATTTAAATAGTGACCAAAAAGGATGGTTCAATTATGTTCTGTGTGGACTATCGTCGGGTACATTTTGTAACCATTAAATATAACCTCACTCTCTCTCTCACCATGCCTTTCTTTCCGCCTTTACCCTGATCTATCCACTCTCTTTTGGATGCTTGTCATCCACGTGAAAATTTCAATGTTCAAAATTTCAAAAAGAAACATGTTACCGCCCCTTTAATGCCTTTGTGATGTTGATTATTTAGACGTGACTGTAGTGATAACTATACATTAATATTGTCCATATGCGCTTTAAAAAGTGAGACATGCTTACATACCAGTACTTACTAACATACTTCTTCATATACCTATAATTCTGATATTCACTAAGTACTTATGTCACCGACATATATATGTGTCACCGCTAGAATGGTTTGAACTGTTAAAAGGTCACACCCACTCTTCCGAGGACGACATTCATTGTGTATGTCAAATTTGGACTTCGTAATTGAACCCCAATGTATTGTACCACACTAAGCTAGCTTAACAGTCTCATTTATGTACCCGAAACCTTTTAGGAAAATTATCTAAAATCTAACCAAAAAAAGCCCCAATCAAGTTGAGATCTTAGCTTTAACACGAAATGCAAGTTATGCGATCCCCCATTTTATTCAAAGAAACAGTTTCAGAATATAGTATATTTATATTTCTAAAGTTATTGAATGTATTAAATGGATTTGAAAAAGGTTATAATAATCCCGAACCTAAAAAAATTTCACCCCGATTAGAATATTAATATAAACCACTAGTATTCATTTCATTCATTTGTTTAAGATAACGAAGCCACAGGTGTCAAACCCAAAGAAAGACAATGTGGAACATTGAATGTATGTTTGTAAACACATAAACTTATATATGTTTGATACATACTTATTTTCTTGGACTGGCGGCTGTGAGCAAAGCATACCAAAAATGGGTGATCTAGCGTATCCTTTATCTAGATGATGTTACTTTGAAAGTTTTTATATCTTTATCTTAAAAACAGAGATTCCAGGAAACACCACCTAAAGCACTAGTGGCTAATTGTTTTCATCAAGATAGGATCATGTGGGGCTTAGGGTAATCTCTCAAGATTATTGATGGACTTTTGTATTTCAATCGCATTATGGGGGACAAAAAATTATTACTTGTTGCTCCTACTGCAATTAAGGAAGGGATCATGAGCATGCTTCATGAAAGTATAAGGTCATCTAGGTAGGGAGAAAACTTTGAAAGCAGTGAAGAAAAGATCGTTTTGGCCAGGAATGACGGCAGAGATAACTTTGTGATGTAAACAATGTTTTGTGTGCCCAAAGGAAAGCAGGTCAAGGAAAATCAAAATCAGATCTAAAACAGTCCAAAATTGGGTTGAGAATTGCACTTGATGTGGTTGGACCATTGCCTTCAACTGAGAATGGGAATGAAAATACTCAAGTGGTTGGATATTATTATACAAAGTGGAAAGAGGCCTTTGCTATTCAAAATCACACTGCGTTGACAGTGGCAGATAAAGTGGTCACACAGATTGTTTGTCCATTTTGATGCCCTATGCAAATACACACAGATCGAGGGAGGGAATTTGAGTCATTCTTGTCTTCTGCATTCTCTTATCAGAGGTAGCTCCATCATAAATTCCTATAAAACCTCTGTCTTAATACGAAGGTTTCTCGGGCACGAAATGTAGAACGCTGATTGGATGCAATCAAAGTAAGTTGTGCAAACAGCGACGCCTTTTCAAAAGTTATCATTCAAATCGGATTAAGTTATTTCCAGAAGCTTTTCAAGAGCTTAACTTTATTCGAATATGCACCTTGCACTTTGATTCGTCTTTACAGAACACATATGCCTCATTTTGCGACTGCGTCATTGCATAGGCCCATATGACTACAAATATGTTATTCATGCATTCGGTGTTTTCGTATTAAGATAGAGGTTGTATAGGAATTTATGAGGGAGCTACCTCTGTTGGGAGAGAATAGTTTTCTGAGATGTGTTCAAAATTGCGTATAGAGAAAACGTGTACAACCCCTTATCGAGCTTAGTTGAACGGTTTAACAGAACTCTGAAACAAATGTATAGTTCATTTGCTATTAACCATTTCAATAAATGTGATGACCATTTGCCTCAAGTTCTCATGGCCTATAGATCTTCAGTTCATGACAGTACCAGATGTTCGCCATATTTATTTTTGTTTGGACGTGAAATATCTTGCTCTTTGGACACTATGGTGGGAAAACCAACTTTGTCTCCTCCTGACATGTGTCCTGTTGCTAATGTCCAATGGCTACAAGAAAGTATGAACCACTATTTCTCATTTGAAACAACAACACTTAGAAGTGGCTGCCTCTAGTAAAAAAAAATACTATGATCGAGGGTTAAAACCTCGTAGTTTTTCCGTTAATGATTTTGTGTGGAGATGGCACTTGCCTACTGCAAATTGCCGCTTGTCAATAGGATGAATAGGACCATACAAAGTTACCGAGAAAGTGAATACCAGATCCAGGAAAGTACTACAGTAAAACCAATATTAGTACATTAGATCACTTAATGTCATATGAAGGGAGGATCACTCCTAAGGCCTGGCTTAGTGATTATGAAATTGAAAGCACGGATGTTGAGGAAAGGAATAGTGTTTATTCAGATCACATCTATCATACTCCAGAGTTTGCTTCGGAACCAGAAGACAGCGAGGTTGAAGTAAAAATGGTGAAGCGTACACGTTGTGGGAGAGCTGTTAGACCACGTCAAAGATACTCTCCTAAGGTTGTTTTTTTAAATAGTCGTTAGATTGGTAACAGTGGTGTCGGGATAGGGGTAATATCTGGTGAATAGGAAGAGCTGCACGTATGAGTTCATTGAGAGTAGCCATGGCCATGGTTCGGTAGGTGACTCAACATCAGAAAATCATGTAAAGAAAATGAAAAAGATTTCATAAGAGGCAATGTGTTAAAGGACTGCCTGTCCAGAACAAGCAATGGCCATAATTTCTCATGTCTAGTCCAACCCTTCTTTCAGATTACGGACATCACAGTTGCGTAGGAAGAGTTGGAGGAGCTGGAAGAAGGATGCAAGAAGTGTGGGGGCAGGAGCCTTTGTGTCAGAAAGGGCGAGGAAGCGGCACATTAAGAAATTTCATGTCACCTTTATAATCTTTTCTCTTGTCAGCTATGCAAAATGAAGTACTCAAAGGATCTCAAACGACACCTCCGGCTTAAACATGGACTTAAAACTTCAACGTCAGTGAGAAGCCGGAGGAGGACGTGAACATCCTTCTGACGCCTAAGGAATTAGCTCAGAAGACTCGGCGAATCATTGCTGCCACCGCCAAGGAACATCCTATCTTCCCCTTAATGGCACCAGGGGTCCAGAGAGACACGGAGGTTTACACTCTATGAGGGAACGAATATATGCATCAGCAACATCAACCGTATGCCGCCACTGAAGCCTCTTTTACAACCGTTCGAGCAGAAGTATGGATTAGAGGAGTCGGAAGAATGGTTCTTTGAACTTTGAAAACAAAAACGAACTCTGAAAGTACTTTTTTACCAACGCTGTTGTTTTAAAAAAAGATCTTACGATGGGGGGAGTGTACTGGACAGGTTAATGTGTTGATTGCAAGTTACGCTGGGTGGGACCACCGTTAGGCTAGGCTATAAATAGATTAGGACAGGGCTTCCATGGGCTAGCCCATTGAGCTCTTGAGGGGTGGAGACCCACTAGGCATGTGCCTAGTATGCTCCTACCCATTGATATGTAATGTGATGGTCCATTGCAGGAGCTCATGAGCTTATGGTGCAGTTCTTTGAAGTTTCTGTTGTAGGTTTTAATTGGGCATAGTTTGAGATCTTGGGTTTGATTGGGTAATGTTGTTTCGATTAAGGTATATAAGGGAAGGGAATTTTGTTTCTTCAGATATCAGAAAGGTGAGGAATTCACTAGGGTATCTGTTGAGTTTTAGGTTTGATTTAGGTTAATTTGGTTTGAGTAATTTAGAAATTAAATAAATTTTGGGGAATTGATGTTATTTAGTAATTAACTTAGTAAATTGAGTAATTTGGTGTTTTATTAGGGTGAAATAAAAGACATAGATGTAGTACGAAATTTATTAATATTTCTTAATAAGGTGATTAATTTGATTAAAGGGAAATAAAGGGGTTTTATTAGGAATTTTGTTTAAATAGAATATAATTAGGAAGCTCCCCTCTCCTGAGTTCTTCTTTTGGTCAAATTTGTCGCATTTTCACCGCCGTGAGCCTTGGATTTACAGTTGTTGAATTTGGTTTTTGTCTTGAATAAAATATTGTGTTTATCAATTTGTATTTTGTGGTCAATTGAGCTTGCGAAAGCTTGAATCCTGCGACATGAGGCCCTGGCAGGATCTCTTTCCTGTTACAATATACTTTCAATTTACCCAAGTTTGGTTTATTGCATCCTGTCTCAGGGCAAGACGTATAGCTGACGCTCCATTCTTCTTACCCTGGGTATAAACCCCAGCAAAAACCCATGATTCAGCCAATCAAATACTTCTATCGCGATGGTGTGCGATAAAATTTCAGCCAACCAAAGAGAGCCTCTCGCACAGGAGTTGGCTTTCGCTCTTACGCTAAATGGCGACGTCCATAGATAAACAAACTGGAATCGAAATTTTTTTAACCAATCGACCATGGTGATAATGTCCCGAGTCCAATTTTGCGATTCTGGTTACTTTATTACAACAAATCATACATCCAGTTTTAAGAGATCGGTATGATTATCCACAACTTAACTCAATACCTTGTCGTGGTGGTTTGAGTGATCCTGAGACCCCTAGAGCTATGCCAGCCGGAGCTTACATGACCCTTGCAGGGGCACCCAAGCTTGATATGTCGTCGGGTAGAAGTCAGATCAAAATTTAGTCGTTCTAAAACCTGTTATCTATCCCTCACAATGTCTTTCATTCCGTCGATCCTCTTTTGGATGCTTGTCATCCACGTGTTTAATAACTGAAATATTGGGGACACAGGGGACGTGCTAGGGACGTTATTATACTAACGTCATGAAAACGTTTTACTTGAACGTTGCGGGAACGTTATTTTTAGGTCGTGTGAAAGTCCAAAAGTACGTTGTTGGGACGTTCTTTTGACGCCACAGGAGTTCAGAGGACGTTTTATGCTGACGTCACAGGAACGTAAACGTAATGTTGTGACAACGTCCTCACAACGTAATTTTCTTAGCTGGGTCACAATTATGGCCATAAAAAGTGTATTGTTGTGTAGTCACTTGATAGTCAAGTAAGATAGATTATAAGTTAAAGAGTCAAGTTTAACATAAGCTTCGCACTTAGGTATCTATCATTGAAGATACCGAATCAGTGGTGAAACAGGATTAGTAATTGCGTTGTAAAGCCTTGTTGATACTTCTCTATTTATTTATTATAGGATGTGCACCTATCTAACCTTTCGACCATAGCGAAGTACACGATCTAGGGTTGAAAGCTTTCAGAATCCATTGATTCGATTACAAAGCTCCAATGTGATGCTCTATTTGTGACTCCATTACCGGTTCTTTATCCCTTGTAATGGGCGGGGCCGAGATATTGCACAAGGTATAGCAAATGACTTGAACTTTGTCATTCAATGGAATAATATAGAACGAAACAGATAAATCTCATTAATCTTCATAATACATGTATACAGCTGAAAACAACCACAAATATTTCCTTCAGGGTTTATCTTGAAATATAATAATGTCATTTTCAATTTTTTAAATTATAATCAATAACATCTAATTAGTTGCAAGATATTTAATAGAAAGAATAACAGGTTTCGGAAAAAAAATTGAAATTTTTTATTGTGCGAGATTAAACAATTGAGTAACTGTTTCGATAAATCTCTGCATTCTATCACAGATTGTCAAAGCTTGTTTTCATTAAAGGACTTATTAATCTTTAAATATTCTTTTCATACCATCATTAATCATCAAAGGAAATCTTTTATATGGTTTAATGACTAAACTTGGTTTCAAAGATTCTTTTGACTTTGAGAACTATATACTGTTGCTAAGTAACCAGAAGCTGTCTGTCCATAAATTATGAACAATTTTAAAACAACTTTACACCGTAGTTTTTGCAGACATCAATTAGCCTAAAATCATAAATAGGAAAATACCTTTTCTCTTATTTCGTCACTGGCTAATAGGTATATCCTTGAAGCATATATATGCATGATCATAGCTCAATACCTGTTCATTAGACTCCTCATTGAGCACCAGGAAGAGTAATTACTTTCAGTTCTGATGAGTGTTAGTCCTACAGCAGATGTGACTGCTGGATTGACTGCTGGATTGACTCCAATTGAGCAATAATTGAGTTTGGATGTAAATTAAACAGTTGCCTATAGATGATAAACACCTGAACACTTGAAGTGGGTTCCTGTTTTGAGAGCCTTATCAGATGGGACAGGATTCCCTTTTATATGAACTATAATACTTGAGTTCTGTAAAGCAATAATGTTCAGATGTGGTTTTTGCATGTACAATTGCAGTTGGGAAAGTATAAATGCTCTTCATACAATTTGATTGATACATGTACATGTATAGTCACTCTTAAAAATTATCACTAAATGTACATAGTGTTAGTGTGGAAAAATAGATAAAGATAAGTCTTGTCTTTCAATTATTCACGTTTTCATAGCAATGGTTTGTTTTTAATAAAAATATTACCAACACAAGTCAACATCCATCGTCCTTAAACATACTGTAGGTCCCTAAATATTTCGGTTCCTTATTTGATAAATCCCAGGCAAACAAAAGCTTATTAGTGACAGTAATAGGTTAATAGGGACAAGACGCAAATTGTGTCTTCTTTGTTTGTTAACTGGACATACACGAACATTGACAACAGAATGTCAGACGAAGACGTGTGTACATTTAAAATATTCAAAGTTGATGGTATCCAATCATGTATTGATTTTCAAAGTCCTGTTTTGTGTATAATATCCACTTTATGATTTTCACAATTTGATAACGTTTCATATAATATGTTACTATGTTATGGTTGAAAGAAGATGAAAATATTTGCAAAGCAATATTCTTGTATCTATTAGTGAACTTATAATGGATTTAAATATGTCCTTATGATGTCAGCTGAAATAGTGCCAGCAGATGCAATACTATTTCCCTTATTTCGTTTATTACTCGAATGAATGGTCTTAACATTTGTGATATACACCATCAAGTTTCTCTATTACATGGCCCTTTAATGGCGGCGGCGACTGAAAGTATTTTCTCCGGCTTGTTCACCAATCCCAATTCAATTTTCATGAATAAATTATGTTTAAATCAAAGTATTCATATGTTGGAAAGTAGATGCAGATAGATTGCTCTAAACATAACGATTTACATTAGATAAGTATCACGTCAGAAATGCTTTAACTTAAACATGCACATATAGCACTCACTTGTGTCGTAAATAATACCATACATGTTCTTCCCACCAAGAACCAGAAGCATTGGTGTGTAGACATATATGCATACTTAGTCTTATACCTTTACATTATAAACGTGGGAGAAGAGAAACGAAATATCAACTTCAAGACCAAGGATAATATAGGAAATTAGTGATATGTTCGAGTCTCTGCAAATAAGTTCAGGTGCTTCAATTAGTGATTATCGATTTTTGCTTTTGATGTTGAATAGAACAAAGAAGGGGCGCATCTGTTTTAAGTCAAACCATCATTAGTTCGCTTAAACTTGTGTTAGACGGAGTCAGAAGTAAATGTTCAGTAGAAGTGACATAGATTAATGTGACATTACTTTGGGCGTATCAATTATCTGACAGCTTAGAACCCTGATATTAATCCGGAAGTTTTATCAATAGGCAGTCAGAACGGTCATACATGTAATAATAACATTATTGTTTGGTTGTGTAGATGTTTAATAGATGTAGACGACTGAAGTGAGACACCCCTTTATTTCTAATGATGTATATATGATGGACTTTTGGTCTAAGCATATTCACCAAAAAACAAACAAATAATCCGGCACCCTAAAAGCATCCTATCAGAAAGAATAATGTTTAAAACGTACACTAATGGTTACAATTTCACCCAACCAATAGTTGGCAATCGTTGAATTGCTTCTTGTTTACCTGAAAATAGTCTACTAAATTTAGCTCTTTGGCACAGGTCTGAAGCACCTAACATACAGTGTTGTATAGGCAAAACACTTTAACCAGCTTTGCAAATGGATACCTGATAATTGGAATGTGTGGAATATGGCATACGTTCATAAAGGCTACGTCGATGTACTATTCACTCATGGTGTCAATATATATGTGAGCTTTGAGTATGCTAATGCGTTGAAGCAGCGCTTCACCAAGGGACCATTCTTTTCATTATCAAAGAATAAATAACCAAAGAGGTGGCTGCACTGCATCCTGTCTCGGGAAAGACGTATTACTAACGCTCCACCCCCGCATAAACTTCGCGACAAGACCTACATGTATGACCTACAAACTTTCTAAAAATAATCAACCAATGACTGCGCTTGAAAGGCGAGTCGGCAATTCAACATGACGACGCCCTTCCCTTCGAAAATCAAACCAAGTGAGTGAGTGAGTTGGGAATTAACGTGTTTTGAACAATATTCCAGTTATCTAACACGTGGATGAGTGAGTGAGTTGGGGTTAAGGGGTTTAACGTGTTTTGAACAATATTTCAGTTATTAAACACGTGGATGACTAGCATCCAAAAGAGAGTGGACAGATAAGGGTGAAAGGGATCGAAAGGATGAGGGCAAAGACGGAAAGAAAGGCATAGTGAGAGATAGACAACAGGTTTTAGAAGGACTCAAATTTGGTCTGGCCTCTACCCGTCGACCTGTCCAGCTTGGGTGTCCCTACCAGGAGCATTAAAGCTCCAGCTGGCATAGATCTTGGGGTCTCTGATGCACGCAAACCACCACACCACGATAAGGTGCTGAGTCCAGTGGTGGCAACGAACATCCGAAACAGAGTGGACAGATCAGGGAGATGGGGATCGAAAGGATGAGGGAAAAGACGGGAAGAAAGGCATAGTGAGAGATAGACAACAGGTTTTAGAACGACTCAAATTTGGGCAGGCTTCTACCCGACGATCTAACCAGCTTGGATGCCTCTGCCAGGAGCATGTTTGCTCCGGTTTGCATAGCTCCACGGGTCTCCGAAGCACTCGAACCACCACCGATAAGGTATTGGGTCAAGTGGTTGAAAATCAAACCGATCCCTAATAACTGGATGTATGATTTGTTGTAATAAACTAAACATAATCGCAAAATTGGACTCGGACATTAAATACCACTACTGTCGATCGGTGAAAAAACTTTTGGGTGAAGAGCGAACGACAACTGCAGTTTGAGAGGCTCTTTTTGGTTGGCTGAAATTTGATCCCACACCATCGCGATAAAAGTATTTGATTGGCTGAATCATAGGTCTCGGCGCGAAGTTTATGCTGGGGTTTCAACCAGGGTAAGAAGAGTGGAGCGTGAGCGATGGGTTTGTTGGACAATAAATTTCAGTGGACTTGTCTTTCACAAAGCAAACTCTGCATACCTCAACGTAACGCTTTAGTAGACGGACCAATCCAAAATGTTTTTTCTGGAAACAGATACGTTGAATAAACGTTTCGTCTTTTAGTTTTAGTAATAGTTGAATAATTTTTAATTTCGTGAAAAGAATATTAACATAAATATAGACATAAATATGTTGAGAAACGAAAACCACCAAAATATGTACAAATACCAGTAAAGGGATTCTTGATAATTATATCAGTCATATGTGACGACCATATGCTAATTAGATTGACAGTTGTTTCATCAAATACTGAGATGTTATAACTTATTCTGTCGGGTTTTTAATCAATTCATGCACATATGCTAATTACTTCAACTTGTTCTATGTAAATTGGAAAAAATTATAAGAGTTGCAATCTCTTAGAAGGCCAACAAGTGACGCTTATTATACCCCCGCCTTACAGCGTAAGCGGGGGTATATAGCGTTCATTCTGTCCGTCCGTCCGTCTGTCCGTCTGTCCGTCCGTCACAAATCTTTGTCTGGAGCGTATCTCCTAAACTATACACGCTAGCTTCACCAAACTCCATACACTTATCAGCCATGATCCCTAGATGTGCCTTTTGAGGGTTAGACCAACAAATGATTTTTATTTTTTGCGGTTTCCATGGAAACATGACTAAAACAGTGAATCTATGACCAAGTCCTTTGTCCGGAGTATATCTCCTAAACTATACATGCTATCTTCATCAAACTTTATACACTTATCAGCCATGATCCCTAGATGTGCCTTTTGAGGGTTAGACCAACAAATGATTTTTATTTTTTGAGGTTTCAATGGAAACATGACTAAAACAGTGACTCTATGACCAAGTCCTTTGTCCGGAGCATTTCTCCTAAACTATACATGCTATCTTCATCAAACTTCATACAGTTATAAACCATGATCCCTTGATGTGCCTTTTGAGGGTTAAACCAACAAATGATTTTTATTTTTTTTGCAGTTTCCATGGAAACATGACTTAAACAGTGACAAAGTCCTTTGTACAGAGTATATTTTCTAAACCGTACATGCTATCTTCACCAAACTTCAAACACTTATAAACAATGATCCATTGGGTGCGCCTTTTGAGGGTAAGACCAAAAAATTATTTTTATTTTTTGCGGTTTACATGGAAACTTTACTAAAACAATGACTATCTGACAAAGTGCTTTTTCCTGAGCATATCTCCTAAACTATACATGCTAGCTTCAACAAACTTAATACACTTATCAACCATGATACCTAAGTGAGCTTTTTGAGGGTTAGACCAACAAAGAAAGCCAGACTATAGTTTGAAGCGGGGGTATGTGAGCTGTGCTCACTTAATAAAATAGGTTGCTTAGCAATGTTTGTTATGCATAAATCGATTATCATCTCGTTATATTCAGATACAAAAAAATAAATATATAATGACTATATTTTATCAGCTTTAATTTGTTACACTTTGTGCCAAACGATGAAGAAATAATGCCTGACCAAGGCAACAACGTTAATGATTTAAACTAAAAGTGTATGGGTTTTTTTTAAATGATTGATGCGTAAAGACACATTATGAATTATAGATTGACAAAGGATTTATTTTCAATGATTCCGTATTTGTATTTGTATTTGTATTTGTATTTCCATCGTATTTGTGCTTGGCACCTAAATGCAAGACTTCCTGGGTTTATGTCAGTAAAAGGCGCCTGTCTGCATGTTTTGATATCTTAGAATCTAGATGGATGAAATCATGTCTATATATACCATATTTATAGGAAGTTACAAAAGTCGAATCTGACATCAAGGTCACAATTTTACGGAAAAGGGCTTTTTGAATCAACTTGTTGATTAAGTCATCAATATTACAAAACAAACACGTTTTAAATCACATTACTTCTGGATTCTACCATTTCAATATTACCTCCATTACACGACATACATGTAACTATATAGCATCCAATAATATTCAATTAAGGCTATTTAATCGTAAAAAGTTGGGCCATTTAGATAATTGTGACACAAGAGGAAATGGCATTACTATCCAGGTAGAATACTTGATGTGATAATTCCTATAGATTTCATGTAAATGACTTACATTTGCAATACATATATCAATTACAAAAACGTTGTCCTTCAACGTGATGTATCCGAATGTAACCTGATCGTAACCATGTACATGTTATTTGATTCATATATACACACAAACATCAACACATACTATAATATGTTAAGGCTTAATTATTTGGTAAATTGGTTAGTTGTTAAAAATATGTTAGGGCCGCACTTATGTCGATAACACTGAGGAGCATTATTATCATAAAATCAAGGATATAAACTGAAACATTGTTTGTATGATTTTCATTGGTTAGTTCACAATTCAGGCTTTTTCCCTTTGAAGACTGAGGAATAAATCATGAATGGTAAGTAACATTGTTCCAGGCGTACTTCAATTGACTACAAAATAAACAAGATAGATTTTCTTGAGCTATTGGTTATCATGATAAAACGTCAAATTTGAAATGATTTTTAAATAATTTCCCGATCACGTCATGTAAATTTTTATTTTGATCCTAGTTATAAATGAAACTCCTGAAAACTGGTAATTAAATTTCATGGTTTTCAACTTGTTGCAAATGTAGGGTATGGAATATGACAAAGACCACTACTATATTTTTAATGCATCTGCACATCAGATTCATCACTCAACAAAATAGAGAAAAGGAAACATTTTGTATTATTCAAATCAAACCCCTTTATTGAGCGCCTGAGTACAACCACAAGAAATGATTAATTAACTGTTAATGTCAAGAGACAAAAATATGTATTTCCATATGTGCTTTGGGCCCATTTAATTAAAAGTGGCTTAAGTGTTTCTGATTCAAGTTGTTATATGAAATGCCTTATCAATAATTTAAAATCTAACATTTTTACGCATTTTTACCCTTACCTAAAATGTATGTATCATTCAAGTCATTTAAGGATATCATGTATCACATTATTTTCCAAGTTTTCCTCTGTATGATGAAATTTTGTTAGCACTTTATTGATTGAAATTGTCTCCTCTTAAATTACTTTTCTCGGTATTGAAACTGACTAAAAAAACATCTAAACTTCACTGATTATATGATCAATCATTCGAGATCAATAACACTTTGCAAATTCAGTGAAGTAAAGTAATAACCTTTTGATGGTTTTGGAAATCATTTGAAAATAAGTTATCTGTCAATTCAAACAGGAACATGTTTCATGTAATATTACAATCTGTATTCATAAATCCCCAAAAATCCTCATACAATCCCTATTCTTTTTTTATTTGGCTCGCATTTAATAATTGACAGATTTTGTCAAACATATGAAAGCTAAGATAAGCAAAGGATCAACATATTCGACTGCAGATCAACAGGCCCTAGGGCGAGAGAAATAGCAATAAATACATTTCCATGTCTTTTGAAGAGTCACGAGTTCCCATAAACCGGAAGCTTTAAAGTAGCTTTCACAATGAATATATGTTGATATAAAATCGTTACATTAACAAACAATATGATAACATAACGTGTATGATCCTAGAAAAATACTTTACAATGGGTAAGAATATATCCTTAAATATTTATCTTTATATATTGTCAATTGACTGCCCAAAATTCTCAGGACATTAATATTATATGATAACTATGTTGGTCGAAATGTGTTGAATTTCGGTTTGATGAATGTCATTTTTTCACGTTGAAATGAGAACTACAACATGCAAAATACATTTTAAAAAACGAATTCACTGTCCCTGAGCATCTGAAACAACGACATTGCATCAGAATATAATCAAATGTTGATATAAAAAATTAATAACATCATTTGCAGGGTTTGTATTATTATCATATGTTATTTTTAAGTGAGTTCTTGTAATCGTTACGGTCACTGCATTTTCTTTTGACATCGCATGCTATCAACCAGTAAGGAAAAGTGCACATGATGAGTTCAATGACGGAAGAACTTCTATTCATTAATATATAGTGGGAATAGTGTCTCTGTTATCTTCTTAATATCCAATTTCAAATTACTCCCTAATGTGCTCTATTTTCGTATCAGGATATACTCAGTAGTACAAGTGATATATGGTATAAGGGATATAAAAGCGGGACTGAAAATTCCTCATCTATACTGAGAGAAAAGTCCAACTGTCCAAAGGGATCGTTTTACTATAGATGTAGTTTTAAATATTTATTTTGATGTGCTTGTAGATGTGTGGATGTGTATATAAAACTTCACTCATTTAGTATTAACACTATTCATGTTTGTTTATGTTTATAAACTAAATAAAAATGCGAATATTTATAAGGCGCACGTTTCCATCTACTAGTGTATGCTCAAGGCGCCATAAACATTAATACCCTGGTCTAACCCAAGCTGACACATTTGTCTTTAGAAGATCACCACATTTTCTCTAAGTCTCTTGCCGAAGTAGTCTCCACGAGTCTCTCAACTCGTGTTTCATTATGGGGCAGGGTATCACCCTTCAACTCTTAGTTAATCCAGGTATGACGCGGTTAACCCATACATCCGGCTGATAACGGTTAAGTGCGCTATGCATACGACCTCGTGACACAACGTTTGTTTTATTTAGAATCCGGGTTTATAACTCAATCAGCTATATCATCAAATTGATATCACGAAAAGCAAAGCTCGATACCTCTGTCACATTTCAGAAAACTTTGACTCTAAAATAATCTTTGTGGGTACATAAAAGGCACTTCTGAATCAATATTTTGTGACAGCCCTGCAAGATAACGGAATCCAAAAATTACTTAATTTTAGTTACCTCTCAAAGTTGACAGTGTTTCAATCACTCTTATGAAAAATTACAAATAACACCTCTTTAAACTTTTCCAAACACATATGAAATTATTTTAACTGACAGAATAAAGAAAAACTCTTGCAATTGTATCACATTGTGATTGAATAGATTTAAAACAGTACAGAAAACGAAATATGTACATTTACAGGTATACTATATGAACTTTGTTTGGAAATTTTGGATTCCGATTTACAACTGTCTAAGGCTAAAGAGGACATTACAATGTACTATTAACGAGATGCTCTAAAACAATTAAAGAAATATTAATGTTTCCCATGACCTCCGTGAATCAGTCCCTGAAAGTCTGATGGGAGGTCTCGACATAGGAATTTTACAACTGGCATACTCATTTTAAAGACACATAATGTCCATCGACGTTCACTTCCTCAAAAACCAAGATGAAAGATCAACTTCGAGACCAATATTATAAACCCTTTTGATAGCAATGATTAGGATCTCCTTGAGACCTCTCGGGAAAAGTCAAGCACTTACCGATCACACTATGAAGGCCATTAGTTCCGATGCTAAAGCTCTTGTCTGAAAGGTGCTTTCAGACCTACACATATAGCTGGAGATTATATAGACCATATAAATCAAAATACATGCATATAACCTGTCAATGCTCATGTATGTCTGTGTTGATCAAAGAAAGAAAAATGTTGTTAGGTCGAGTTGCACGAATTTATATGAAAACTTATAAACACCTCCATATGTATTCCTTGATTTTGTGAATGTTTTCAGTGTTTATTTAACCGGATCACAGGTTGACGTACAGAAGCTACCACGCCCTCGCAGATGAAAGGCTGATCAGACAGTAGTTACATGAAATTCTTAAAGAATTTTCCTACAAGTCTCGCATGATTCTTTAACGTTTTCTAAGATAAATGAAAGACATTTTCATGAGCATGTTTATGGGGCATTTTAGAAGCCGGAATAATGAAAAAGAACAAGTTCTTATGTATGCATGAATTGCGACGTTTCGGTAAAGATACCTACACCGTTATCAATCAAGTAATGGCCTCGAAATCCGCCTCTTAGATTGCTAAGAACACTGCAGACGAACAAGTTATTATGGATAGTCGACTTCTTTATTGCACGAATTGCGACGTTTTGGTGTAGATACTCATCACTTGCGGTGTTAAAGTTAATATCCACACCGGACCGTCGCCATTTTTGCAATAAAGGAGTTAACTATCTAGAAGAACTTGTTTTTCTTTATTTTCAAGAAGCCTAGGGGAAAATGTGTGGATAAAGGCATTTGATTTATCATAAAGGTAGCCTACCTTACCCTCGGAGACGAAAGACGTACTTACGTAGTTTGAAGTGTTGCAGACATCAGTTAAATGGATTCTTGAACAAGGGTCCTATATGTCTTTCAGTACTACTACAACGTCTTCAAAGTATAATGAAAAGACGTTTTCTTGGATGCAAAACCCTTGAAGGTATTTGATACATCATTTTAAAAAATAACGATTTTAATTTGATTTTGTATGACTTTTTACATTTAGATATTTCTTCAATGAAGCATACTTCACTGTCTATAACTAAATTATTCAAAAGTACTTTTTCAGCAGACATCAATAAAATATATTTCAATCCGATATGAGCTCACTTAAAGATAAGTATTTGAATCTTGAATATCAAATGGTTGACAATATTGAGTTTGCTCTGCGATCTTCTTTGACAGATAAAATAAAACAATGTCTGGTTAAAACTTGTCAAATTGTTAATACCCTAGAGAGAACTTTTTTGACACTGAATGTCATTACATGATTGGATATCATCAACTTGTGTTTAATTTAAGTTACTTATTTAGTTGATTGCCTCTTTTAAATGTTCGCGTATGGTGAATATTGTCAGTTAGTAAACACGATGGACACAGTACATTCAAACATGATTGGAGTTTTATCCTAATAAACCTATTATTGTCACAAGGTAGCTTTGGTTTATCTAGAATTTGTTCAACAAGACCTTAATCCTGTTATGACAATGGATGTTGACATGGGATGGTTGGTTTTGTTATGAAAATGTAATAAGATAGACACAAATAATAATGTTCTACTTTTTAAATAATTGGATAGTGAAGCTTAAGGTTGTAAACTAGTTTAATGACAAGGCCGTCTTTTAAGTAACCATTTAAGAACATTGAAAGATTTGGTGGATAATAAAGCCTTATAAAAAGGAATGTTTTAAACTTCATATATCTTCTTATGAAACTCAAGCTTTGATAATATTTAAACAGTTATCTAATTGTTTAAAGTCGCAGAAAAAAGTGATAGAATTTATTAATAATTTTTACTGAATTTCGTGATTAATCTTTCTCCTTGATATGTTGCAACTAATTTGTTAGAATTGATTATGGTGAGTCAAATATTTGAGAATATCAATATTTTCTTTCTAGATAAAGTCTTATGGAAATCTGTTCGCTTGTTTCAATTTTCAGACATGATGCGAATATTAAGAAGATTAATGTGTTTTTTTATTCATTTCACGTGACATGCTTTTAATATTTTTCTTCTACTTTGCCATCAACATGACAAATAATAATTGAATTACAAAGTGGAATTCACTCAGATTTTTAAAATACCTTTTTTTCAAATTTAATAATGTTTCTGGCTCTGGAAATCTCTCAATGTTTTTTAAGGAAAATGCATGTTCTGTCTTTATGTTACAAAAACTATAGCTCCATTTAAACGCATGTGATTTGTAAACTTCATTGCAGATCGAAAGTTTAATCAATTATATATTTGGACATGATCTCATAAACTCGAAGCTGAATGTGATTGCTGCTGGGTTACTAAATGCAATATAGTGTCATTGTCGAGTACTGACAATTGCTTTATTCGTCTATCATTTAAGAAAAGTGATAATGTATACAAGTTGAAAACTATAACTGAAAATCTTTGATCGAGAAGGTAACACAATACTTCCAGAATGTAAACGAGTTGACATTGTACATAAATAGAAACGTACCAAACATCATACTGAGACAAACGAAGTGAAGGATCATTCACGTTTACAAAAGCATTTTACGTATCAGCTCATATGTATACGTTTACTTTATTTAAACAACGAATGATTAGAAACAACGTGTTAACTTGGTTCAAGTGCCTAACACAGCAAAATGAAAGTGAGACTCGAATCATTGAGTGTCTTAATAAATAAGATACAAAATGATATAGTCCTTAAGACATCATTATATGTATACTACTGTTGCCAAAATATGTACTTATATATATAGAGAATACTACACGAGGTCTCATTACGTACGAATTGTACGAAACGAGTGTCCCTCCGGCGGTCAGATACCAAAGGAAGGTCACGAGTTTCGTATAATTCGTACGTAATGAGACCGAGTGTGGTATTTTATTTATTAACCACGTTCTAAATGCCAAAAAAATGGAAAAAAACTGTTATTATGTAGTTTTCATGTTTTCAAACCGAAACCGGTTTCGTAAAGCGGTTGCGGAGGAATTTCAGATGACCCATGGCCACTGCACTTCTTTTGACCTTCGTGAGTATGCGCAACAGAATAAATCAATATAGGTTTTTCAATTAAAAGAAAACAAAACCAAAGGGACAACTTAAGAATTTTAATTACAACTAACTCAAGCTTCAATAGAAGCCAATTTCATTTTTTCATAAGTGAATAGCGTACAACTATTGTTTTTGTCATTTCGCCCCGCACAACATCTACCTTCAACCGTCACTTGAACGACACTTGATGTGTGACCTAGTTTAGCATTCGAGTCGGCTCGATCACAGGAGGTGTTACGGAATTCTCACGCTTTTCCCCACCCTGACATTGGTTGCTACAGAAGTTAATGTTTATCGTGCCACCATAGATGGGGGCAGAGAATATCGAGTTCCCAAACCCAGGACGAGATTGAGTCGGAGCTAGTGATGGTCGCATTGTGCTGGCAGTGACTGCGTTGGATTTGGGTGGCATGGTTTACCTAAGGGCAAGGTCACCGTCACAGAAAATGATGCTGTTAAGCTAAGTTTTGATGTTGAACACACTGAATGTCCCCAGATGTCTTCCTCGAATTGTACCATCGATTTCCACGCTGTCATTGACACGAATGGGAGTCGCCATGTTTTCCAAAAACATTGTAGACAGAAAACAAAGCAGACGAACTCCTAGAAAACTATTTATTTTCCAAACAATGTAAATTACTTTTAGTGGCTTCCAAATACGTATAAATATGTTTTGTGGTGTATTTATTTCAATTTTATCTGTTCTTGCAATTAGTTTAAGTATTATCGTTCATGCGAGATGTAACGCTCTATGAAAATGACGTATTAAAAGTTGTAAAATGAATGAATTCACGTGATTGTTATGAATGAAAAAGTAGTTCCGTCTGAACGTGACCTAAGTGAAAGGTCAACGGTTATCCAATCAAATCGTTAGAATACGGGTCAAATGGTTACGACACGGGTCAATGCGATACGACACTCGTGTGATGTACGAGATTAGTATGCAACTGCCTATACGCTGATCACGTGGGTAATAAAATAAAAGTGGTACCCAGTGTATTTTTTCAAAGTGACAAAACCAATATTTACACTTCCATTATCCACTTTAACAGACACATAAGCTAATAATTTTATTATATATTATACACTGCACAAATGGTCATCTGTAAATTGATACTAAAATATTATCATAATATTTGTGCACTTATCATCTTATGTCAAAAGCTTTCAGGCTTAAAGAGACATATCATAAGATCGCCAATGGTCTTGCATCAAAATTGTGTAGACACCAAGAAATTTCAGAAATAGCCGATTTATTAATCAATATTATGCCCTCTATTATGCTGGCAACACATTATCAAAAAATCTGCTTTTACATCGATGGCGCTTTAAATATTAATAGTGATCTGATATTTAAAAGGCGATAAAAACAAGTGTTCATTATAGATAACTCTTCATGCCACTTCGTTAACTTTTGCATTTACATCGGCACGGCCATTACAAGAGAAAAAGAACGGTAATTGAGTAACAGAGAAAGCATCACATTGGAGCTGCATATCCCGTAATAAAATTTATGGATTCGGAAAGCCTTCAACTCCATATTATGTACTCGGCTATGGTCCAAGAGGCTTCTTGATAGGTGGATATCAACCTGGTTAAACAATTAGCTACCTATGTACGTTTGGTGTTTATGTTAAATCCTGTTTCACCTCTATATTTATTGGACATATTCACTGGATAAAAACCTTTGTCAGACAGTTCACAAAGATTTTATTCTGAAGTTATAATCTATGATACAGCATTGTTAAATGAATAGACGTTAATACA
Organism: Phorcus lineatus; assembly: GCA_921293015.1. Taxonomy (NCBI): domain Eukaryota; kingdom Metazoa; phylum Mollusca; class Gastropoda; order Trochida; family Trochidae; genus Phorcus; species Phorcus lineatus. The sequence goes on along the minus strand of OV121097.1, from coordinate 24,394,684 downwards.
CATTTTATATTCATATTGGTTAAACAATACTACAAGATGTCAATAAAGGAATAAAATGAATAACATCTCAAAAGATGATTGCTATTTCAATTTCTATTTCAAATTTAAAACTGTTATCAGCCTACTTGTAGCTTTCGTTCCAGAGAAAAACTAAAACAAAGAATATGAAAACAGGGATGTCATTTAAAGAAAGTCTAACTTTGAACCATTTTTAGTTAGAATGTGTCGAACACAGAACCTGTCATGTAGTATGGTCTTATCTGATTGGAGTTATGTTAATGGATTGATAACGCATATTTCTAACTGCCTTTTCAATGTTTTTGAATGCAATAACTGATCATTGTACAAAGCAAATGTATATTATATTAAAACGCAAAATTCAGTTTAAAAATGTGTGTAATTGAAATATCAATATTATAAGTCAAATTGATAAATACATAACTAGTGGTCAATTTGAAACTCAAAGAAGTGATAAATTTAGACAATCAGGGACATTGTACTTGCACGATAAATGTTATGTTACGTTACGAAAGAAGCTAAACAATGTTTGGCTTTGTCCACTGATATCACAATTCTTAAAGGTGCAGTAGCACGTTTTTTTGAAAATCTTATTTCTTTAAATTTTCCGTAAAAAACAAAAGTTTATACCAAATGAATCATCTTCAGGGGGATAAACTAAACCTGGTCATCCGTATTCATAGAGAGATTTTTAGGAAGTACCAAGCAAACACTACTGATGGCCCTTTTAGTGTGAACACCTTATAATCATTTGAGGTAAGGAAATATATTCCCATAGCTAAACGTTCATTTAAGAGCTGCTTCTTTTGTTTAAAAACATATTAGAAATGGTTTTCAATTCTGTGAGATCACTTTTTTCTGATTTTGACAAAGGAATATAAAACTTTAGACCCTAATGTTAGGGTCAAATACACACTTGACTTCCAATGTTACTTCCTCAAACATTAGGGATCAAGATATGCACAGATGTCGTTAAGCTCTATTGATGGCAATGATTTTGTATCTCATCAAGACCCCTTGGGAAATGTCAAGCACTTGCCGACCACACTTTGAAGTGGGACTTCAGTTCCGTGCTTAATCTGTTGGCCGTAAGGTGCTTTGACATTGGAATCCATTTGTTTATTTAGTTTTATCAGTAGCTATAAAAATGCTACATAAGGGGTTTAATTAATGCGGCTAATCTTTCGATGTTGTAACTTGCTAATTGCTTCCTTACAGTTTACCAAAATTGAAATAAAAGATGATTTATGAATGTGAATTTGCCATGAAATTCAGCATTCAAAACATAAGGACATTGAATAATTATAATATAGGTATGAAAAAATACCTTTTTTAGAGTGATTTGTACAAATTATTAAGGTTTTTATAATTGATATAATTTGCCTCCGATTAACCAAGTATTCTCAAGAACAAATACAAAGGTTCTTCTTGGGGCTTTACATATACAGAACGTCATACTAGTGCATTTTGATGTTTTGTATTGAACGAGAAGATGTCATGGGAGCAGAGAAACAACGAGTTCGCAGAACGAGTTGTTTCTCTGCTCCCATGACATCTTCTAGTGCACTAGTATGACGTTCTATATTTATTATATACCCGATCTTAATTAATAAAACAAATCATTTTGTGATTTATACAAATAAAAGGTTGCGTAGCGATACACATTTTCACGCCATACATACTTCCGCGTTGAGGTTACCTTGACATTGGTATTAGTACGCTGATGACCGAATAACGCAAATGACCTGAATGCCACATTCCTCCGCATGACGTCAAGTATAACAAGTCCGACTTTCACATCTTACAATAACAAGAAATAGATTTTAAAAAACACAATATTTTGATCAAATTCTGAATTGATTTAATATGATAAAGCATAAATCAAACAATGATCAAGCTATTTTGTTATAAACAATCGTGTAGAAATCAGTAACTTTCAAAGTTCAAGGTCATTTTAGCCGTCAGTCGGAGTCACTGTCGAAGATAACACGTCAACGCTTTCGCTGCTGATTTTCAAGGTTCATGAAATTTGTTTGAGATGACAAGTTGAAATTGATGTTGAAAGTCCCACCGTAAATGTTGGTGTTGCTGAATAGCCCAGATGTCACTCCGTGAAGTGCACTATTGTTATGGGCAATGTTTTTGCTAATCTGACTGTTTTTAGGTGTGTGTTCAAGAGATTTTGAAACTGATTGCATGTGAGAAGTGTCATTAGAGGAATTGTCAACGGGAACAAGAGAATTTTCTTTAGCACCAGTAAGGATGTTTGATAAGAGCTTTTATGCAACTCTCGCAAACTGGGAATCCCAATGACCTAAATCTATATCTATAAATAGCTACTTCGGGAAATCTGGGAAGTCCCAAGGTTGAGAAAAAGTAGAACCGGCAGGCGTGCAATACGGATTCTCGAGTGCAATACGGAATTTGAAGACGTATTCCGTATTGCACCCTTGTATTACTATCCTAAGTTTACATGGGTATATAATAACATATAAAGATGTTCCCTTTCCTGGACTTTTATTATCAGCTGAGGTCACATAATCAACAAAATGTTTAGATCGCTTTGCAAGAACTCGTCATCATAAAAACTTTAATCCAAATCTGCCAGCAATTCACAAAGTAAGATTTGTTTTGTATGCAGGGAAACATATTCACTTCTGTTCAAATGAGATTTCAGGCATTTTCAACAAATCTGTTTCTGTTCAGGCATATTATAACACTCTTATGGAAAGGCTTTGCATTTTTTGTTAACAGCATGGACTTTGGGCTCTGTAATAAGTTGTGTAGTAAAATAACAACTTGAGAAGACTCATAGATCTTTACATTTTGCCCAAGAGGCTATATGTATTGAAAATATATACTACCCTTCAGTGCAGTCTGATAACATTATGACTACTTAAAACACCCAATTGTCTCATTTACTGAGTAATGAGATATACGCATGATTACATGAAATCTTCCCAAATGAATTCAGCTGGAAACAGTGATATAATAGAAAATAATAACAATTAAAGAAGGTACACTTTTGGAGCTGTCCTTTTAAAATTCAGATGTATATTTTAAAACTAGTGAATCAAACTCTACGCTGATGCCAACTTCACTAAACATTGTGACAGTACCGGGCTTGTCATTAAGGAATAAAAAGTTGTTTATGATCATCACTGTAAAAATGTAATAAATGTATGGTAAAATAAACAAACAATTCTGTGAAACCGTTTTATTACAGATATAAGCCCCATTTTCCAAAGACTATTTTCTACACCATTCAGATAAAAGCTACTTTTACTGTGATTTGTGATTGTAAGAAATCAAGTCCAACATTCAAAGATTGACAAATGATGGGTGTTATTGGCAATGTAATTACCAGTGATGAATGCTTAGAAGGTTTGATATGCATTAACCATTAATCGTTTCATAACATGCACAATCAGAAGTCTCAGGCTTCCAATCTGATTAACATAATCATTTTAAAGGAATGCAACAAATGTTCATCTAGATTAAATTCTAATGCAAATGATCATATTTTTTAATAATCATAGGTTACTGGTTTAGATATGTTACACTTTGCGTCAAATAAAGACATAGAAATTCCCGACAAAGGCTTAACCTTCATGAATAAAAACTAATAAAACTGTGTGGTCTTCTTCAAAAATTAATGTTGGGTATAGGCACTTAATGAATTATTAATTGAAGCAGGATTTGTTTTCAATCATATATTGTATTATTATATTATTTGTGCTTTGATCGTAAGCTAAACTTAGGCTTGTACGATTAACGGCAAGGACATGGCGCCTGCTGGCATGCTTGACTTCTGAGTCTTAGAATCTACCTGTTTTAGATGGACCAAATTGTGTGTTTAAATACCGTATATGATATGGAAAATAAGTTACAAATGTCGTATCAGACATCCAAACAACAAGTTCTTGGAAAAAGTTGTTTGAATTTAACTCAATTAAGTCATCTAAGATAACAAACCAAACCATTTTAAAGCAATTTACCTTAATAACGTTGACATTTTACACTAAATAACGTTATAGCTTCTACCAATACTTTGTATGCGGCTATCAAATTTCACATAACTGCACCCTTTAAAATAATTGTGACACTAAAGGAAATGTCATTAACTCATGTAGAACACTTAATGTGATCATTTCTATAGCTCTCATGTATATGACTTTACATTTCCAATACATATTTCAATTACAAAAACGTTTCACCTTCAAACTGAAGCTGACCGATAAACAGCGGAATAAATCATGGACCGTAATTAACTTGATCTAAGGCGTACATTAATTGACTGCTGAGAAACATAGATTACATTTTCTTGTGCCATTGATTGTCATTTAAAACCAGCAGATGTCATTAAATTTAATTTTAAGTGATTTTAAAACATATTCACTATCACTTCATGTAAATATGCATTTTGATCCTAGTTACAATGAAACTCCTGAAAACAAGGATGATCAGATTATGTTTTATGGTCTTCAAGTGGTTGCAATTGTAGTGGATGAAATATGACTAAGATCCATACAATTTCAAAATAAAATGTTATCTTTCATAAAGACCTCTGACGATGTTTTCTGATATTGCAAGCCATTATTCATATATCCTCACATTAGATTCATCATTTAACCAAATAGAGAAAAGGAAAACAGTATTTGTTATCCAGACACGACTTTTTAAAAAGGCATGCCATTTCATGCAACCTGCAAATGAAACCCCATCTAAGGACGCCTGAGTACAGTCAGGAGGTAATGAGGCTTGAATAACAACCAGAAGAAACGATTAATGAACTGTAAATGTCAAGAGACAAAAAAAGTCAAATTTCTTTCTAATATCTATTTTCATATGTGCTTCGAGCCAATTCAATCAAAACTTGCTCAGCGTTTTCGATTAAAAGTTGTAATTTGAAATTTTTAAAAAAAAATCAATTATCAAATTCAAGAAGAAGAAAAATAGTCTCCTAGAAACCTTAGATAAACATTTATATGAATTTTAATCTTTTAAGAGGATGCGTAGTGCATAATGTTGATTATTGCAAAACATTATCTGTATTCGTATCACTTATAAGAATCAAAAGAGCCAAAATATTAGGAAGTGTACACTTAATTCTTAATATTCTTTACATTAATTCTAATATTAAGACAACTTCTATATTACGGTTTTGAATAACCGCCTAATCAGACTGGGGAAAGTTTTGATATAATCACCAAAGCATGACTCGATGCAACGCCAAGTGTGTGGCACATCAGGCAGTCACTGAAACTCCAGTGCTTTGTTTTTGTCTGTATTTGTAAGCTTCTTCAACAGCCAAGTAGGGGCATTAGCATCATCATGTGTAGCGACATTTGTATCATATTTCGCAGAAAGTTAGAGCTAAAGTGGATGATACGTCTGTAGTTAGCTAACAAATCGTGTTATCTTTATTAAATATCACACTGTGTGGTTATGTCACTGTGTTTGAATTTAACAATCAACGATTTTATGACATATCTGGCGCAAGAGTTAGAAATATCCTATATAATGTTAGAGGATTTTAGTAAACGTTGCAAACGACCTACTTTTTCAAATGATTGTCATCCTCGATAGAAAAGCATAAGCACGATCTCCTTCTCTTAATTTATTGGTTGACATTATAGTCTACAAGTTCATTGGTTCATAATGACTGGACGACTATACTAAGCAGCAGTCGAATGCCAAGAGTTACTCTTTTCTTACAGGAAGTTTGACACATATCGCTAGTTGCCAATTGGTCCAAGGCATGAAGATCCAATATGTGTAATTGGAGACCATTGAATTATGAATTGGATTTGAATGCTACCGCATTTGATAATGGACACTTGTTTGTCATAAAACGGTAGACTTGTTGTGACAACATTGGGCAGATGTTGTTAATGATGTACACATCTTTTTAAATTTGTTTACTAAAGATAGATTAAATATTGATTAATCGAAGGTTTAAGTTGTTTAGATGACGTTTAATATGTTAAAACGGTGGTTTAAACAGTGAGATTTGCTGTTCTTTTTTTATTGAGGAGGTTATAGGGGCGCAGCCCACACGTCATGCGATGGGACTCACGCTTAAGTGACCACAGTACCTATAAGTTCTGTTCACTTGTGCTAATTAACTGGGGCTTTGAAAAAGCCGTATTTAAGTTTTTTGTCAGCCGATTTCAGAAATGTGAAGTTAAGTCAATGTCAAATTCGAATACGTTTTAAAGAATGTGAAAAGTGGCTACACGGATTGAGTGAATATTAATAATAGAGCTGTTTGTTTACTCATAAATTAAATCAAGCCGAGCAGAAAAGTCAAATGCAAAACTCTATTTTATTCTATAGACTTTAGAAAGTCATTTGAGGGTATCATGTATCACACTGGTTTTTTTTAACGTTTCCTCCGTAAAATTAAATTTCGTTAGCACTTTGTCAGCACTTAAAGATTGATTGATTGAAAGTCCCTCCTGATTGCCTCGGCATTAAGCTTTAAAACTTCATGGATTATACGATCAATCAATCAAGGCCCGATTAATAAGGGAAGTTCGGAAAACAGTTTTTTGTTGTTTTAGTAATCAGTTAGAATAAAAAATATTATATAGACATATTCCATGTATTGTTATAAACTGTATTCATGAATTTAAAAAATCATATTATGGTCCCTAATCAATGTTTCTTTTGGCTGGTTTTTCAAAATTCAGATTCTATCAGACCTTTTAAAGGGTAACATAACCAAGAGATCGACACTTTCAACTGCAGATCATCAGGCTCTAAGTCTAGAGAAATAACAACGAGGAACATCTTTTCTCTCATGTCTTCTGAAGATCACGAGTTCCCATATACCCGAAGTTTTAACTATCTGTCACATGATATAAACATGTTACACCTTACAGACTGTTTGGTACGATAGCGTGTATGATCATGAAAACATATTTTTGAAAAGGACAGAATTTATCCTAAAACATTTATCTTGAAATATTGTCAAATGACTGACAAACATCCCAGTACAATAAATGGTCACTATTTGGTCAATAGTCAATGTTGTCGAATTCCGGTCTGATGAATGACATGAATATCACAATGAAATCGTAACGACAACATGCAATTAAGAAATATTTCATACTTTGCTGTCCTTGTACACCTGAAACAGTAAGAAGTGCATCAGAATTTAATCAATATATACATAGAAACACAACACTTGCAGGGTTTTTTCAGTTACTGGAGTTAATTCATTTTGTCAATAGGTTCTGGTCTTCCAAGTGAGTTCCTGTCATAATACCAAAGGTCCCTAGTGAAGTTAAAATAGCCTACTTAAACTTGCATCTTTATCTCTAAAATGCCATCACGATATTTCCTGTTTTCATTGAAAATTTGCAATCGGCCATATAAATGTTTAAAAATCAAAGTTGCGGGTCTCTTGTACATGTAAATTAGTTAAATGACCTACTTAATCCTACCAAACCATATTGGTATTTGTACCTTATAATACCTTATATTTAAAAACAAATTGAATAAAAGAATGCCACCATTTCAAGTATTCAAAAACGAAATGCGTGACTATTATTTACTTACTAAATGTTCAGCGATCAAAAAAAAAAAAATATTGGTATTTGTGTCTGCTGTCAACAATTTTCCAAAATTACGTTTAGGTTATTGGCGCGCGCCAATGTCCGGTTTCCGATCACAAATTACGACTCTTAACCGGTTTATTGTCGCTATACTGAACTGATAAGCATCAGATTTTCATAAACCACCACGACCTCTCGATGAAATAACACCATTAATAACGTTTTGCATAATTGACTCCAACAATATACTCTGTGTCCCTTTTAAGGCCACTTCATTTTCTTTTGACATGGTATACTATCCAATTGCAAAAAACGTTGCACATAGGGATGATTTAGTCATTCCATACTAGATAATGGAAATGGTGTTCCTCTCATTTTCTCACAATACACCCACAATATGCCCCTATCCAAATACACTCAATTGGATTATTGCAGGAAAATATCCCATGGAGGAACAATAGACCAATTTCTAAGATGTGATGGAGAATTCTGAATATTCAAACTTCACATTCCAAAGGCAAAATGCTACTTTTAAGACCACATGAGTCAGAAATCAGCAATATGTTGTTTGATGTATTTGAACCGGCATTAGAAGAGGTATAGCCTCATACATTTGTTAGTTTAATGACACCTGTGTGACTTTCAGAGAAAGTAAGAGTACAAACGTTTGTGTAAGTGTGGTCTCAGGTTGTAAATAATACAATTTGTCATTCTAGTTTGATGTTGAACATTTTGGTTGTAAGTTGGCTTTGTCAATATGACCATACACTTTGATATTTACAAGTGGTTCAGGTTATGGGGTAATTGGGTCTAAAAGGCGATTGGACAAGACACAAGACCTTTGGTTATTTAACCTGCAGTAACTCTTTCCCACTTAGATGGCCTTTCGAACTAAACATACCACTCTCATCTCTGTATCTAAATCTCATGGTTGTCCTACACGGAAATGCTATAGATACTGCAAACAATGAAAAGAAATGTACTATGATAAAAAAAAATCTTTCACATTTTATAATTAAACTTTATCATATAATGAGTCATTTTGTAATCAGCCAAATAAATTATTGACGTTTCTTCAAACAAATATTGAAATCAAAATAAGTTTTGTTACTAATATCGAGCGTGATTGCAAATTGATTATGTAAATCATTATTCGTTTGATGAGAGAAGTTAAATAAAAACAATGATTTTTTTCTAATAATTATGTCCATAGGTCATCTTTTTAAAATGAAAAGAAACCTTTATTCTTATATCATAAATCAAGAATTATGTTCTATTGATAAAATAAATGACAAAGTAACCCTGCAAATATGTATTATAAAGCAATATTATAAAGAAACATTAAAGAAAAAAGTTTTATATATCTGTCAAGATGATCAAAATGTAAGAAATATCTAAGATTACCAATGTTTATTACACTAGTAGAAGCAGTAGAAGTAGACCCTGTTGCGTGAATGTCAATTAGTAACTTGATGGAAAGATTATTAAGATTGATTGGTTAGCTAGATTTCGTTGATGTTGACAATTATATCAAAATGTCCTCTGCTTTTCAGTTAACAAGACAAATGACACTACCATTTATAATTAGGGATGACATAAAGAATTACATTTATAATTTGTAATATTTTTTTTTTGTTCTAACAAAATAATAGTAATTGAATCCCTTGGGACTAGCTATATGTTTTACATGTAAACTGTCCAACAGCACTCCTGCACTCCAACCATTTCCTGCTGCGTGAAAAGAGGCACATGTGAAATAAATCTTTTGCCCGATTAGATACCACGAGTTTCTCAGTGTAGGGCACTCTTTAAACTCTTAGTTAATGCAGCAGTGACGCGGTTAACCCACTCATCTGACGAATCGCGCCCGATATTGCCGATGTATGGTGTTATATAACTGCTATGGCATGATTAAAGCTTGATATCTCTGTCAGATTTCAGAAAACCACGCTGAAATAGTCTTCCTGACGTGGGTCCATATATAATAGCCATGCAGTGACACAACAATATCACTTCAGAATAAATAGATAGAGCCCTGCGAGGTAAGAGGATCTAAAAGTTACTAAAATTTAGTTACCTCTCAAAGTTGACTGCTCTTTCTATCACTAAAGTAAAATTACAGATTGCGTCTTTTTAGCCGTTTTCAAATACATATGGAATTGTATTGACTGACTGGAGTTCGTATCGTTTGTCTTGTCACCAGATTGACAAAGAAGATCGAGTCTCATTGATTGATCGCCTTTTTGATAAGGTAAAAGAAGAAACAACATTTTTGGACTAAGAAAATGTAAAAATGGTAAACTAAAATGGTAACAAAGTAACTTATTCAGATACAGAACATCAAGTAAGTTTATTTCCAGAATTTTCTATATAAAATTGATAATTTGTAAGTTCCAATTTTTAACTGTTTGAAGCTAAAGAGACATTACATTGTCCTGTTAACGAGCTTCTTCAATGAAGCCGTCAATTAATATTTACATATGACCTGAATGTTCACACTTCCTTAAACTGTCATTGGAGATCTTGACATAGGAATTTTAAATTTTGTAAACTTTGTTAGTGGCACTCAATGTACTTGATCAACAACGTTCACTTCCTCAAAACCCAAGATGAGAGATCAACACTGATTATGAAATCATTGAGACCACTTGGGGAAAAGTCCAGCACTTAACGATCACACTATGAAGTGAGACATTAGTTCCGGTTCTTAAGCTCTTGTCTGAAAGGTACTTTCAGACCTACGCATGTAGCTAGAGTTAATACAGACAGTATTGATCAATAAACATGCATAGAACCTACAGGAAATCAATGTCTTAACATGCTACTATATTTGTTGATCACAGAAAGCAGGTTGTCAGGTTGAAATGGGTGAAGTTCTATGAATGTTGTATAGCTACAATTGGATTTAATTATTCTTAAGTCAATGGTTATTTAATGTCCTGTGTAAGAATGTTCTCAATGTTTATCGAAATAAGGTCAAAGGGTGACACATGGAGTCTACCTTGTCTTCACAAAGGAAAGGTCTCTTTTTGCTTATGTAGTTGGAGTGTTGCCTCCAGTAGATAAATAGATTCTTGAACTAAGATCCTACATGTCTCGCATTATTCTTTAACGTTTTCTAGGATAAATGAAAGACATGTTCATGAAGCCTGGCTAGGTAACTAGGTAAATAAATTTATGTAAAAAAGGTGTTTATATGTCATAAAAGTTTTTTAAAAATTTAATTTGATTTTTTATAACTTTTTACATTAAAACAATTCTTCAATTAAGTACCTAAGCAAACGTCACGATATATAACTGAATTATTTAGAGGAACCAAAGCTTATCAAAGAGGGTAATTTAAGATTGTGCTCCAAGTTACTTTATTACCTTTTTTCTTTATATATGTTGTAAGTGACTTTTACAAATAAGTGAGAGTGTTGCGGTAAGCGCTGCATAGGCAGTATTTTACCAAATAGAAATAGAAATTGAAGGAAAATGCCTCAACCTGATAAATGATTGCAAAAGCAAAAAATAAAAACAGCACGTAGACTATAAAACATAAGCAAAAACTGTGGATAGCTTCAGCAAGACTTTTGAAATACAAAGCATTGTAAAAGGAAGAATTTTCGAAGAACGATATAAACGCATACATTGACTAAATATATAGTTACCTACAAATGAAATTAAAAAGCCAAAGCCAAATGGCTGTGAAGATTCTCCTATATTTGAGTATGAAATGAAAGTTTCTTGTGACGTGGTTCTTAGGCGCAACCAGCTGAATCATACAGAATTTTTTCCAACTCTCTACTTTAACTAATCATGGCATTATTTTTGTAAAATTTAGAATCAGAACGATTCAATAAGACGCTTTGCTTTCTTTTTACAGCCGAATAAAAATATAAAAGTCATAAGTGTATATAAGAGTCGACTATAAGTACAGATCAATAGATAAACTTGAATTGCATCAAATCGTTTTATTATTTATTGGCAGACGCTTCTTAAACAACCCAATCACCACACCAGAACACACACCATCATAGCTTCAGTTTGATACTGAATGCGTGCTTTATATAAATTGAAAGAATGATAAAAGATGCATAGCTGTGTTGTGTATGCATAGATGTATGATGATTTCATAACCTAATCTCAGAATCTGATGAATAAAGAAACAACAAAGCAATACTAAAAGGTCAAATAAGATGACATTCGGAGCAACTGATTACACCATTTGTAAACAGGATCATTTGTACATTTTGGGTAAAATGATGAAATAAAAATACCCAACAAACAACTAATGTATATTTACAGCCAACAGTCTTCTGTATCATAACTGAATAGTAAATGTAGTCTATGAATAATAGGGTTATGTTTGACTTGTTTTCAATGTTTCATGTTAAGATTGACTGATTTTATTCTCATTGGTTACTAAAGAACATAGATCTATAGGCGACTTCATAATACTGCTGGCTCTCTTTGTATCAAAACGTGATATCATGGCTAATTGTAGGATTTAATATTTATAACAATATCTTGAACTCAGTTCAGTCTTTTATTTTTGAACATTTTGACGTTCATTGTGTAGACAGCAATTGTTGCCAGCTGTAAATTGGTTGCTGAACAGATACAAGCTACAATAAAACGAAAATATATTGATAGGTAACTTGCTTGAAATGTCAGAAAATGAATTAAGAAAACTACACTTTTCCGGATTTTAAAACCGAAGATAATATTGAGGAATAAACATGTAATTACACAAATATTAATAAATAACAGTGATTTAGATAGGCTTATCCTATATTGAGGTGATGTTGGAAACCTAGAAAGTATACTTACAACTTTTGTGATAAACCCTACAAAAGAGTGAAAATTGATTGGACATGAAAGTTACAATATGTGCTTTCAGCCATTGTTATTCGGATTCCCCTCCAGGCAGAACCAGGAAAATTTACATAAGGTTATTTTACCTTAACAACATTTTCAAAGCATGAATATAAAGGTAGATTATAGGAAATAACAAGGAATAATACAGATTTGAAATATAATGACCAAATAGTTGAAATCAACTGACAATAATTACTGTTGCAAAAACACCAAGAAAACCTCAAAGAAACTGTAATAAATCACTTGAAACCTTCAGTTAAGGTGATATAAATTAATAAATACAACACTAATAAGTATAATAATTTATCACAAGAACAGTTCAAGTCTAAAGTGGGACACTTAAGTCTTGTTTTCCTATGGAAATGATACTTCATGGCAAACCATGATACTTAAAATGCCGCTTTTAATGTCGCATAACCGTTTAGCTTTCACATAAATGTATATAACCATGGGTGATCGACATGACAGAACTGTTAAAGGGCAACGTAGCTTGTAACACAACGAGTGAATAAAACAAAAACATTAATGAAAGCAATCTGCACATATATGGGCAACTAAAACTGAACCTAAAACATACAGGAAAGAAAAGTATTAAGCTTTTCTGAACATGTGTGAGACTTCGAGTTATGGGAACAAAACTTTTAATGTTTAATAATTTCATATTCATTCTAAGAGTAGAAAATAAGAGTACGAGGGTAGTCATTAAATCTTCAGCACCCAATTTGTTGTGTCGTTTCTCAAACAGGGGTAAACATAGTCTATGTATCAGTTCCTCAATAGTTTTCTACTTCATATTGTTACTACAATATGTTCATATATATTGCTCTAAATGAAGTTCTGATGACCTTTTTCGCGTCAGCCACTATCTAATAGTCCTAAACGCTGCCCATAGGGAGTTCAATTACCAAAGACCTCCTTATTCATCACCCATAATGTAAACAGTGTGAATTTTATCATTATCTGAATATACTCCTCCCTAAGGATCCTATAAGTTGTATAATAAATATTGATTTGTTCTTCAGGTTATATTAAAATAGGCAGTCACGAAAAGTATTTACAAATTTTAACAAATGAAATACAGCTTTATGTTGATAAAATCCGCATTATTTTCCTATTTGTTCTGATAATATAATCAAAAATCAAATAATTATGTCGTAGTATTCTCCCAATCCCCATCAAGATATACGTTGTACTCCCTAAGTGCCATACAGTGAAATCAATGTTGTGAGATATGTTGAAAAGGATATATAAAGGACGGTCGACAAAAAGTAAGGTGTTGAGAGGGGGGACGCTTTATTAACATTTATGCTCTAAACTTTTTTTGTTTAGTTTTAAGATGTATGAAAGGGTCCAGTAACAGAAGCACACTCAAAGGCTATAAACAGGTTGTTGCTTTGCATTTGAAATTAGACTCAGTACTATTTGTCTCATAGACATGAACTAGTTATGTTAGTGACGCCAGTGAGACTTTTAGAGATGAAGTGCTAAACAATGGTAAGTGTGATCACGGTGTATAGCTAATAATATTCACTACTCAGCTTAGCTGTTGACATTTATGGTCATAACTTGACATTTACAGTAATGTGACCATACACTTTGGTGTTATCCAGTAATTCAGGTTACGAGGCAATGTGATATATAGAGCGGTTGGAGAGGACACGGCGCCTTTGGTAATTGAGCCTGCAATTTTTCCTCCCAATTACAACTGAAGTGAGCTTTGCCTGGATAACCTAAATAGTGTGCAATATCATTATTTTGTACTCTACAACAACTCAATACAAACATGATGTGACAATAGAACGCAAACTCATTAGAAGATGTTCATTTCATCACATAAAACCTTTTCATTTCAACTCATTAAGAAAAGAATGGTGCTGATAGATTTGAGGGTAAATGTGATAAAATGTTATGATCGAATTTTTTTAAACGCTATAGAAACTTTCTATAGTCATTAAACCATATAGTTTTGTGGATAATGACCCCTGTGTTATTAAAATTTGTTTATCGTACAACGTAATGGTTGATTTTGTATATTAACAATGAAAAACAATCTTCTTCAGTTGAGTTTCTTGCTCAAATGTTTTATTCCAGAGATGAATCACCCGCTTTAAAAAAATTCAATTTAAATGCCTAACGTGATTATTAATAATGGAGATTACCGATTTTTAATTCCAGATAAGGTCTGATGGAAATCTGAGACATAGCTTAATTTCAAACTGATGCAAAATGTTCAAGATTAATCAGCTTTCTTGGGGTTTTTTAATGTTGGCCAAAAACAATTGTAAATAATATGAACATTTCTTCTGCCTTTCTATAAACATAACCAATGACAGAAGATGGTAATAATAATGATTTATTAAACCTTTTTGATCTCTTCATTTAGCTGTGCACTTTTTACGCCAATAACGGAAACATAATTTTTTAAACATATTTTAAGCAGACACACAGACAAATAGGGGTTGGTAGTGTTTAGTATGTCATTTACAAATATGTTCATGTAAATGGGGCGAAGAATGGGGCCTTGTTTAATGTTAGACGGCTGTTTTGCGATTATCACTTTTTATGAAAATATAAAAATCTATCATTTTACAGACTTAGATTCCAATTTATGGGGGCGGGATAGCGCAGTGGTTAGCGCTTCGGATCAAGAGGTCCGTGGTTCGAATCCCGCCAGGGGCTGGGCAACTTTGTCTGCAGTTGAGAACAGTTCTACACGCAGTCAGGTTTGGGTGCAATGCCGCACTGACTTTCAGCGCAGTACCACCCATGGTTCGCTAGTTCCAGCCGATGCTCGCAGGTTTCACCGCAATGCATAGCCACAATGGTGTTGCGGGCTTTCTCCCTGCAATAATACTAGCATATAATATAAGTATATATACGATATAAGTGAAATACTCTTGAAAGCGGCGTTAAACCCCATATCACCTCACCTCACCTTTATGGAGGCGATTTGAAAATAAATCAAAAGCATTCTTGCCATTGATTATAGAGTCTCAAAATGTTTTCTACTGTCAAAGTACAGTAACTGTTCTTAAACCTCCATGATCATTAGTGTGTTCCTGGTTCCTCTGAGATTCACCAACTACCATAAATGAGCCCACCTATTTACTTCCTGTTACATGTAATTATTCCAGGAAATGTGGAAGAGGTAATGGTGTTTCAAGGAAAGTATCACGATGGGTTTGACAATTGAAACATCCTGGTATTGAATCTTTTGGTTCACAAACACTTCAGCCCAACTCTTTGGTCTCCCATGTGCGCTTGATAACCTTATATATTGTGTATTAATATTGCTTTATGAAAACAAAATCATCTGTCATTGTGGAACATTTTGAATACTGTGGTATCATTAAATGGATACAACATAAGGAATCATTTAAAAACTTTGTCTGAAGGTTTAGAAAGGTTCTTAACCTTGAACCCATAAAAGCTTCCTGATCCGAGTGTCATAAAATAGACGATGTTTGCTTTTCATTTGAAAGTTGACAGTTTAACACCATTAATCATTTGTTCACTTCGTTATAAGTGTTACTTTGAGATATAGCTTATTCTATACTTCAGCGAATATATTTAGGGGGAAAAACTTAACTTTTTTTATGATAATATATTTCATCACCTAAATCTTTTATCAATTAAACAAAAATATAATAAGAGTCAGGGCTTTGAAAGCCACACCATGACGTTGAAGAGCAACTATAAAGAAATAAATTGATCAGAGTGATACGTAAGTTCTAAGTTCTATGCAACCAGTGCTTACAGGCGATATACTTAAATAATGTTTGGCTCTATATATTTCTTTGGCTTATTCGGGAAGCGAAGATTACATTATAGTACCCATATGGGCGAGGAGACACAGGTGGATATCCGCACATGTGCTCTTTAGTGATTCTCGACGTTGATTGGTCTGTTACCCTGAGAATGAAATACGATTGGTTGACGGGACTATTTTCACATTTCATTGATAAATAGAACGTGTCGAACAAATGCATCGCCATTCAAAGAAAAGCGTAGATCGATGAACATTCTTATACATTTATTACAAATTAAAATTCTAACACATAATTTGACACTTCATCAATTCGCTATGACTGTTATTTACAAGAATGATAATTTTTCCCAAGTAAAATACTTGAAAATAGGCGTCGCGTTTGTAAACAAACATGGCTGCCATAAAAATATTCATGAAAACATCAAAACATAATCTGAAGATTAACGATACATTAATGATAACTTAGAATTTATCATTATCATTTCACAACATAAAATCGAATGAAGCCAACGACTGTTCAAACAAAGTCGTTTCGATGGTTTCATTATATATTTCTCTTCAAGATATTGCCATTTTTATCTGTTGAAATTTTAAAAAATTGATAGGTTTTTCCAATTTTCGTTTCAACACTGTGCGTCCAGCCACTCGCCCGTTAGTAAGTAGGTAGTGACGACGACACACATTCACTATGAGCATATTAATGCGATAGCTTCGAAGAGTATTTTTGTTATGATCTTAATGTGTCTCAAATATGAAAATCATGTTATGTTTTATTTGGGGATCAAATTGTCGTGTTTCATGGCCTTCTTTAACAGAAGTACATTACATAGCGTTGTTGACTAATTTACTTCCTGAGATGTTTGGTTTTTAAACGCGTATGAATACGGATCAGCTGATCAATGTCACTACCGTAGTATTGTCGTCTACAAGGATTTTTAGCCGTAATTGATTATTTTAATGGCATATGGGTAATATATAGAATAACCAACTCGGTACGAGTGATTACGTGAAATATCCACTCGCTGAAATAATGTTCAGTCGCTCGCCAAGGCTCGCGACTGTGAACATAATTTCAACTTGTGGATATTTCCCGTAATCACTCGTACCTCGTTGGTTATTCTCTAAGTAATCGCAATACTAATTATTCCAGTTTTGAATGCCGTATAATGATTCTATTTGAAAGTCAAGAAACTTCATTTGCCTCAAGATAGGCCTGCAGGGGTAGTAATTAGAACAGCAGTAGTAGTAAATAGAAAAATAGTAATAGAACAATACAAAATGGATATTGTAAATGATATGTTCATGCCAAAAAAATTTACATTTTCAATTCACTTTTTTAATTCACTTTTTCTTTATTAAATCATCGTAACATTGCTTAATCATAATGTTTTAAATTTACAGTCCTGATTTTGCCCACAAATACAAGATATGTTGAAAGGTTGTAATTCATATATTCTGTGTAGAAAGACTTGCCCATGCAATTTCATTTGAGACTTACAAAATGTGTGCGTTTTACGAATATATTACCAAAATTTACAAAAGTGACAAGAGAACCCAATGGTTTCAATTATGTTTTTGATAGGGTGAAACCATCTACAGCTACACGGGATGATTTAAGTTCATTAATACAGGAGAATATAATGTCTCACAAAAATTCAATGTTTGCTACAGCTATTTTAATTGGATGCACAATAAGCAAAAATAAATCAACGAAACAGAATAATAAATTTAAGATTGGCTACATCGATATTTCTTGTCAAACGAAGTGCTTGAAGCTAAGTAATAACCATGTAACAAATTTATTAATGAGAATGCTTTCTACAGCTGTGGGCATATGACAAGCTAAAATCACTCCAACTTCATAGGATACAGACTCATTTTGTATCAAAGTCCGGCTCAAAGGATGTTTCTGGTCAAAGGGATTAAAATTTGATTTCGAAGTATTACCGAAGTGATTCCATAGTCAGAATCTCCTGGTAAATGTGTCAAGTTTGGGGACAATTTGATGCAAAGATGTAATCGATATTCCCTGTTTCAAAGAATGATTGTGCGCAAAATACTTTTGAACTTGATTTATGATGCGGGGCTTTGATTCAATTCAATTTAAGTATCGACTGTTGACAGTACAAATGATATCACACTGCAAAGGTTTTGTTGTTTTAAAGCTTCAGTGTGCTTAGTTTTCCTTATTGAAATAAACTTTGTACAAATAATATGGATACTCAAAATGTTTGATTATGCATTTGAATCAGTCTTTTGCAATTGAAAATATGAAAAAGAATTATGTATCTTATTATCAAATCAAACAAATAGTCACATATATAGTTCGAGAAAACAAACAGAAAAAATTTATTCTAATCATTTTGAACACTAACATATAACAAGGGCTGTATTCGTCTTGCACTTCTACCAATAGTACACCTACAAATGTTCATGATAACACCTTATTTATTAAGAATTATGTAGGGCTTTAACGTGTACAGTTACATTTTCTTCAGGTTAAATGTAGACCATATGGATTTATATGTACCTTAATGCATTGCAAACAATGATTCATTACGAAGAAACCACGAAGTAAAAGAAGAAAGCACCATTTACTTCGGAACGTTCTGTAAATTGAAAATCTTGGTATCCTCATTTGTGTCACTTAATAAGTATATGCCATTCAGAGGCTGTATGCATATTCCGTTTTCTGTTTTCAGTTACTCGGGCATTTATTGCTTTTGGCTCATCTTTTCAATCCCTTTCTCCCTGGTCTGTCCACGTATTTAATAACTGAAACATTGTTCAAAACACAAAACCCAAACTCACACACAATTGACTTAACGTTATAAGGAGCAATAACGATTAAATGATGTGTTCCCGTCAAGAAATAAATGATCTCTTTAACTTTCCAATCGAATTAGTAATGATGAGTCAATGTTGCGCTACGTTTGGGGAATGCCAGCCGAGTTTGAGTTGATAAATGAGTCTTTAATGATTGTTTCGTCTTATATGAGACAGATGACTTTTAAAAAAAAACACTTGGAGCATTAATGATACGGCCGACGGAGTTCATGGGTTCATGATTTTAATCAAGATGATAAGCCCATGTAGTTGATCATACAATGGAAAGCATTGCCAACAAATATAGTTCCCGCATGTAAGATATATCGCGAGATAAAAAAAATTAAAAACCCCACAGCAATTGTAATTATTGTGCAAGTTTATAATGATATTAGTCGAGAGGCGATCAAGTGAGAGTCGACAGAAAAGCACATTGACCTCACCCAAAGTCGAACCATAACGACTTTTAGTTACTAAAAAATAGACATGATATCTTCAAACATTTGTTCCCTGATTTCATACTATGTTTATTGCGTAGTCATTTGCCCTTAATGTTGAACAATTGCGGTAAATTACTCTTCATCAGTAGTTTCCTGTTTTCTTTACGTTTTTAATTCAAAACATAATAAAACAATTATCTACTGGTGAATTCGGTCAATACCTGTTTTCATAGACCCAAAGAAAACAGTTATTGACATCATCAACAGTCTATGTTTATATAGTATTAGTGTTATTATATATTATAGATTACATGTAAATGATTTTATGGAAGCTTAAAGTTTGATACAGTCTATTGGCTACAATAATTCAGATTGGCTGCGTTTTGCTCATTATCTTTTTTACTTATCTTTCATAAATATGGGTTAATGTTTTTCAATACTGCAACGTCAACATATTTAATTACATCGATCCTTACTTCACATGAGAAGATTAGTAATTGGTATGTAACCAAAACCCATTGATCAGATAAAATATTGCACTTTGTTTTTCAAGCGACCCGTTTTAGGTTCTATATATAACTTTGTTATTCCAATAAACAACAATATAAAACCAAACTAAAATTGATATTCAAAGCTCATTCTAACAAGATATATATATAACACTGATAGGATGCAAGTTTGTATGTACTCAGCAAAATATCAATATACCACTAAGAAAATCACAGATTTTCTCCCAGACAACAAACCGTGGAATAATGAAATTTCTTTGATGTTTTAATAAAAGACTTGACATAATGACTGGTATGAATCCTATTTCCTTATTGATGTGCTCGCATTGCTCAATGTTTTAATTGAAAATTTCAAATCAGATCTCTGCATTCCATGATAAGTGTCATCAATGCCATCGTATGTTTGAAGGGATGAGACAGTTGCATGATTGAAAAGTTTAATGTTAGAAATAGAAAGAGCAATAGATGTAAGTGCCCCATTTAGTAGCAACAAAGTGGATGAGATTTTTAAAATGGATGCTGCCAAATACTCTCTTCTTTACAAGAAAGAACAGTTTAGATGTTTCATTACCATAAACAAAATTAATATTATGTCTATTTGTTGCAGATTATTTCAAATTATGTATAAACTTCTTCAGCTTCAATTCAAATTTGAGTTCAGAAAAATTATTTCTAGTTTAATAATCTATAAAGATCTAGCCATCCTTCTTGTGTTTAGAAACAAATACACAATGTAATTAATGATCGAATTTCTCTTTTGTTGCCAAACTTGTCAAGTGTCTTTTGCTTTCCACACTTAATTGACAACAACTCCAAATTTTCAGCCGTGACTAAATTGTTAAGCAGCCTCGATTAAAGTTTGTTGTAAGTCCAATTTTACTGAAAATTAGCTGTCAGTGGATACATACTCTATTAATGTCGTTGCTAATATGACAGCTCATCCTTACATTAAATGAAAATCAAATCGATTAAAAACATTTTAAAAATAATTAAAAAGTTAAATTCTCAAAAACACGTTTTCATATATTTGGAACGATATAAGAGGAAATATCATATGTGGGATTTCCATAAGTAGGTATGATATAAAGAAAAATTATCAATATTTTCTAGAGTGATCAGCCACCAAAGATATTGGGAACGTATGTACACTGCTTAGTAGTTAGGTCAAAGGATCGAAGGGGAAACTATACTTGAAAATAATTATGAATGAAACACTTTCCTTTGGAGTAATATTTACATCAGTTTAAAGTTTCAGAGTGACAAATAAGATGCTCTACTAAGATTGTGATATGGGGTATTTTTTTCGACCAGAGTATTAAACTATCAAATGAAAAGATTATGCATAATTTCCCCACATTGATATTAACTCAAAACTCGCATCTATTCACTGTAATATGACAGATAACAAATAACAGATGATGTTTTTACAGTGAAAGTTTCGCAATTTAATGATACACTGGTTAACCCATTGCTTTAATGTTCATAAAGTGAGCTATAATTGTTGTATTCTTCATAATGAACATAATTAAATTTCAATCGTCAAGGCACTTTCTCACTATATTAAATATATAAGCTTAATATACTTAACAATTTGCAAAAAAATGTCCTTTTTAATGTAGAAAAGGCAACAAACCTCTCAGTTTTCATTGTTAATTTACTCCTCATAATATAAATGGAGTTCAAAGCAATAAATCGCACTTCTGATTGCTAGTCTAGAAGTTAAGGTGTCAATTTGATCAAAATCCCTCCGTAATTTTAAACCACTCAAGGGTATAGTAACCTGAATTAAGTACCACGTGTATTAACCCTCGTACGACTTAAAGACCATCTTGCAGAATGAGAGTCGTCTCATTGGCTGGTTTGATAGCTAGCGACATGAAGGTTTTGGCTTAAAAGAGATCAGGATTCATATACGCTGAGTTAGCAGGATGCTTATAGACACAACTTGGGGTCAAAGAGACCACAGAGAAATTCTCGTACTACACGTTTTGACCTGATATCAGTAGTTGAATGTTAAACGAATGATCCCGACAATGAATTTTGAAGGAGTTTTGAACTTTGGCTAGCGTCATTTTAGTCATTTGGCTAGAGCCATTTTAGTCATTTTTACGACCAAAACATTCATGAATTATTTCAGATATGCATCATGAAGATTTTTATGGAAAGGTGAGGGAATGTTTACCATTTTTGATCTTTTTAAAGATTGGGTCTAGCAGACCCCATATCGGAGGTTGTTTAAAATGATGTTCTTTTGTAAAAAGTAAAGATGAATGAAGTTCATTACATTTTTCTTGTGTTCATAGGGTTGATTTGAGTATACACACAGCCTGGTTCATGCTTTATTCATGCATTATGTTAAATACCACTGGACCCCAATGCGCCGAAAGCGGTTTACATTCACATAAAAGTGATAATCATTATGATTTTCATAGTGATAAGTCACAAAACATTTTGAGATATAACATCATATTAGCTTAAAGTATATTAGGTCTTGCAATGTCTGTTAAAAGAATCTTGGGGACACTAGTTTGTTTTCATATTGGGCAAAAATAACATTAACTAAACTGATAGATACAGCATGTATGAATGAAAAGAGCGTGATTTTCTGCTTTCTCTTACCAGAAAGGTTACTCAGCTTATTTTCCCCACGTCACCTCTGTTGTAATGCGAGTTTTTCTAAGAAAATCCTAAAAAGAACAGAGGACAGGATTTATCTGAAGATTAAGAACCAGTAGTGGTGTTCCAAGGAAAACATCAAGATGAAATTAACAATGATAACATCCTTCAGCTGAATACGTTGGTTCTAAAACCCTTGAGCTCAACTTTAAATTCTAACTGTAACTTTAAGTGTTAAGTGATCTAGCCTCTAATAACACAATTATCTTCCTGTGTCTGTTTTCCACATAAACCCTCAAATGGATACTACAAAACTATTATAAAGTTTTTTTCACATTAGAACTAAAAATGTCTCGTTTTATGTTGCTGGGCTGAACACATTAGATTTTATGACCTGCATTGACTCCCGAAACGATATCGTACTTTTAGAACCTATTTCTAAACGCAATTAAAAAGTCACTTTGTCAATAGTTTCAATGACGAACATTTAAGTGGTTAAAAGGTTGCAGAGAGCAAAAACGTAGTTTGATCTTTTTACACCACTTTTTCATATGGAGGAGATAGAAACTAAAACAAATCGGTTCTCATACATGTGTCAGACTTTTACAGAGACAAAATCACCTGAATTTTATATATAGAGAATATTAAATGACTTATAGTCTCATAACATTCTTATGAAACGATTGAGTGCTTTGGTTTTGAACGAGTGAAAGTCAGTTAGAAACCAATACCATTCACAAGTTTCATAGAAATGTTATGAAAATGGAGCGATTTTAGTAATTTAATCATTTATTGCTGAAATAAATCGCCAAATAGTGCAAGAAAACCATTGCTAGCATCCCATCTGACATCCCGATTAACATCAGTCAATGATGCCATTACACAATTTGTAATACAATTGTAGAATTCTTTAACAGCAATATCTTCAATGGGCGAAGAATAATTTGAAATAACCATTTTTATTTTCAAATAGCAGCAAAATAACTCATTAGTTTTGGGAATCTTGCATCACAAAGCCTTTTATGTCTAGTTCTCTACTCCATAAT
Organism: Phorcus lineatus; assembly: GCA_921293015.1. NCBI lineage: Eukaryota > Metazoa > Mollusca > Gastropoda > Trochida > Trochidae > Phorcus > Phorcus lineatus. Next base: position 24,371,035 of record OV121097.1, on the reverse strand, counting down.
TGCATTTAATGATCACTACATTAGTTGGGTTTTTTCATTGTCTGCTACCAATTTCATGTTATCAGGCTTTCAGAGCTGAAATATTAGTTGCAGAGTTCACTGCCTACATTATCATAATTGTAGACCTGAAATAACTTTGGCACAGCCATTTTTAAGAATTCTCAAGGATTACAACAACTTCTCTTTATGCTACTGTAATCATTATAGAGTGAAATTACCTGTCAGTTTATGTGATGATTTGTTTCATGTCAACGTTTGTATAAATCCCTAAAATATCTGATCAAGAAAATATGATCCTGACTCTCCGATCCTTGATTTCGGTCGTACTTCACAAGTGACAGAATCTATTTACCATGTTACAGGCACAGATGACCTTGTAACCTTGTGATCAACAGATTTGACATAGGGCAAGACGTCCTTGGTCAGGAAAAAACATTATCAATATAACAGCTCCATACGAATATGGTATGATTGTTTATAAATATAATTGCTTTCGCTTAGCCTTCTCAAATTTGTAGGGTTATTTTACCAAATTAACATATCTAAATCCCCAAAAAGCACAAGTATACTTTTAAAAAACTGTTTCATTTGACCAGAACATTTAGATTAGTTTCCATGACAACAGTCAAAAGCTACGTCCTAAGTTCCATAGGGCTTAATATTCCGACGCTCATCACTTTTTCACCCCTGGGACTCCTCATCTGGAAAATATATGTACTGAAGAAACTCGCCCTTGACTCTAGTCCGTCAGTGAACAACTACGTCTATAAGACATGCAAAAGTCGTTGACGTAGTTGCAGGAAGCTTAAGTCTTGCGCTAAGGTACTGCAATTCTCTAAATGATTTAAACACAGCGTTCCAAAAAACCTATTTTCATATTTAGTATCAGGTTATTTCATTGAACCAATTTACCTTTAACTAGAATTTTCCAAACCATGGTACATGAACAGTATTGAGAGATGTTTTTCTGTGTTAACCATTTAATTATAACATTATTTTATAATATAATTTTTTTAATTGACTCCGAGAACTTAAAAACCGATGTAAACTGTGTAAATCCGCGTAGCTATTAATCTATTCGTATGGTCTTAAGTCCCTATAAGGTAAACTCCAGACACACGAAGAGATGGAATCTATGTACATTTCTACAGACAACTTTATTCAAAGGGAGGTACATGTGCTTCGTGAAGTATTGTCTTCGCTGTCACCAGCGGCTGGAGTCCTCTCGAGATATATCAAAAACAAGATAAAGAAGGAAGACATTTAGTAGTAGACATTCATCAGTTATACAGGTCAAGAGGTTTGATTTATATGAAACATTTTAAAGTAAAGGAAAATATAATAAAACTCACCAGTGACAAAAATATATTTGTTTAAAAAATTCAGTTTCGTAAGCTTACATCACCAAGTCAAGTTACTCAAAATTTGCAAAAAATTGTTTTAGTACGCGAAATTATCAAACGTAGACGTTAATTGTACTGGTCTAATGAAATAGGTTTATATCCAGACTAATAAATGAATTTAATTTTAAGGTAGAACATATGGTAGAAAACTGCATATAAAACATGATTATCGTCAACATATACAACCATACTAAATTATAACACCTCGTTTTTTTAGTTCTTTCAGTTCAAATTCTTGCCCTTAAGGTCAGTGTAGTTCTCTGAACGTTGCATACTATCAAATTGTCAGCAACTATTGCCCATAGGGAGGTCGAGTACCAACTATTTCCTCGTTCATCACCATACAATGGGAAACTGTTAGTATTATCTTATTATCAAGGTACAATCCTATTCTCTTAGTGACTAAATACATTGTTAAATTAGTGTTTTTTGGAATGTAAAGAGATGTTGAAGCTCAATAACCGTATTGTTTATATAAACATTAAGTACTAGTGCTGAAAAAAAGTTTTACATAATTGCTAACAGTGCAGATATCAGGTATAAAGGTGTTAACTTCATGTCGACCCATTTAATCATCTCTTTAAAGTTTTCATTTTTGAGGAGATGGAAAAATCGTGTCCCCATAGCCCTTAAATATCATATTCATATTCGCACTATAACACATTTGGCATGGATTTGCAAAACATTGGCGTCCAAAAAATCTTTCTAAATTCCTCATAAAATTTTCATTTCAAAACACATTTTTTGTAAATAACTTAATATATATCTTAAGGTTAAACATTAATAACTAGAAAACTTTTCCGGAAATGTCTTCAAATAACATTGTATTAATGAAATATTATTTATGGAATGGAAAGTCAAAGTAAAGATTCATCAGGCCACACCCCACCCAAACTAAAATCCCGTATCAGCCCCTGTGTAAGCTGACTTACCAGTTCTTAAACGTTAATCACGTTAGAAAAATTCAAGATAAGAACATTTTATGAAACTATTGTTCCGTGAAAAGAGACGAAATTGAAAACTGTAAATGATATGTTAATGCCAAAAAGTTTGAAGTTTTTATGCACTTTTTGTTATACTTTTTGTATATTAAATCTTCGATATTATATAGTCATAATATCCTCGATTTGCAGTTTTGATTTTGTCCATAAAAATACAAGACACTTTGAGTTTGTAATTGATATATACTGTGTAGAAAGCCTTGCCTGTACCATCTTGCAATTAACATTTTGAGACTTGCAAAATGTGTGCTTGTTACGAAATATATTACCAAAATTAACAAAAGGACCGACTCATCATGGTTTCAATTATGTATTTGATAGGTTAAAGTCATCTATAGCTATTTTTCTTTGACTTCAGTTCATTAATACAGGTGAATAAAATTTCCTACTCGTACGTTTTTCAGTTGTCACATGAAGGGTTTTACTTCTTTTTGATCAATCATCAGTTAAAACAGGTCTTCAAAAGCTCTTTTAAATCGGTTCCCGTAACTTGTCAAACCCACATGCAGACTTGAAAGACAAATTGACAAAAAGATCTTAAAAGGAATGCCGGTATATCAGCAACTTCGAAAACCTTGATCTGTTCGCTTTTCAATCTTTTAACTTGAAAGTTTATTTCACAAAGTATAAATGTTCGATCTCCAACAAAACATAATACAACATATTCTTTTCAGATTTTTAGATTCCAAATTTAATAATCTTTATAAAAATGTTTGAAAGGGATCTGATTATTATATGTCTCATGATGGAATACGTCACAATATTATATTTTTGGAAAGGATGTTTTAAAATCATAATCCTACATTCATGAAAGTAATGCTGTTTGGCACTGTAGTGAACAAAGACATCCCTTATCACAAGCAGGCAAATAACTAACCACATATCACACTGTTTGAAACAATTTGTGCTTAACAATAGCTGTGTTCTCCCAAATCAACAAAAAACAATTCGCAATAATTCTATAACATGACAGTGGCTACAAGGCCAATTGATGAGTTATTTAAAATAATGGCTCTGTTTCACCGTGATGATACATCAGCGTATTTGTATCAGCAGAAGTCCGTCAATACCCTGATATACATCATGCCAAATGGATAATAGTGAAATGTGTATAACCAGTCGAGACATGGCTCGCAATTAGGAATAGTGGCACAATCCTAATGACAAATTCAATGAGTAATAGAAATGTGCTGCCAGCTCTTGCTTCTCAACATAAATTCTTTATAGAAGAGAAATGATACCATCAAATATTTTTTTATAAAGAATCCAATGATTCCGAAGACAAGTAATAAAATTAGGCTTCAAAGTTAGGTAAAGAAGCAAGGAATAAAGAAAATGGTCAAACCTAAGTCATAACCATGTATCAAAATTATTCCTAAAGATATCTTAATTAGACGCATGACAAGCTTTAATCACTCAAACTTAATATGAAACAGGAGCATATTGTATTTAAAACGGCTCCATGGATGGTTCTTGTCCAAGGGAGTAACATGATTTCAAGGTATTACCGATGTGATTCTTTAATCAAAATCTCCTGACAATTTCTGTTAAGCTGGAGACAAGTTGGTGCTATGATGTAATCGATACTTACTGTTTCAAAAAGTTATATTGTGTGCAAATTACTTTCGAACTTGATTGATGATGCGGAGTGTTGATATAATTCAATTGGAGAATCGACTATTAACAGTACAAGTGGCATACTTACCAACGGTTTTGATGTTTTACCGCTTCATTCTGCTTTATTTTCCGAGTGAAGCTTTGTACAAATCAACTGGGTAATGTACTTAATTTGATACATTAATTATACATTTGAATCGGTCTTTTGGAAAAGAAACGTCTTTAGAGGTGAACGATAAACGATCTGTAATTATGCAACCAGATAAGGCATAATGTGCTCATCGCTCTGTAATAAAGTCAGTATTGTGCTAGAAGAGTTTGAGTTAATGTGTCCTTGAATGATAGTTTCCTTTTTTATCATATAATTGCAATGTCCTGTTATTACATTGATAAAAAGGATTCACAATATGTCAAGTGTCATCGGAGAATTGATAATATAACCACATTGAGATTTTAACCGCTATAGAAAATCTTATCCCAAACGTGAGAGAGAGACAGTGAGAGAGAATGAGAATGAGACAGATTATGTTCTAATAATCTAATTGCTTAGGGGGGTCACGTTAGAGGCGACCGAAAAGCATATGGACCTCACCCCGAATCTGACCGAAAGTAATAATGAAATGATGACCATTATTCCCTGACGTCATACTTGTGTTCACGTTGCATCAAATCCCACTTACTCTTCATGACTGTACTTTCTTGTTTTCCTTTTTATTTTATTTCTTAACATTCTGAAAAAATCATTGCCTGATGAAATTAGATCAATACTTGTTTTCATAGACAAACAGCAACTGGCCTCATCTCACTTCTGTATTATATTTAAGAATTGAATGTCTTTGCAAAACATTCAAACTCCTGTGCACGAGGCGAGCTTACGTTCATTCAGTGAACTTTAGTATATTGAGTACTAGCAGCGCTAAAACATGATTAACGAAGTGTACACAGATATGAACCCAACGAAAAAACAGGAGATCAGAGTTATCTCCCTTAAGAAAAATGTCAAGGCAAGACGGCCGCCGTACGCAGACATCTGCGTGTTTCTTCGTAAAAAAAGTAAACAACAGTTGTTTGATTAGTGTTGTGATTACAATTACTATATATTTCAATACCTTATTAAGTATGGATTCACCGTGATTTTTGTTACCTCATGGTACCCTCTATTGAATCATAACGAATCCTAGAAATGAATTCAGCAAATGATTTAATTCAGTTTTCTCCATTACATTTTATTGAGTGAAGGGTCAAAGATGAATATGGTGAGTGATATTTGATACAATTTAAGGTTTGTCCCTAGGTTCGAGACGGGAACCGAGACGGTAGTTCCAGTGATCGTCACAAATTTACTTAGGTCGGCTAGAAATGGTTCAAGAAGTCTTAAGTAGTTCATGGGAAGTACGCCTCTGAAACTAAGATTAAATCAAGCAACGCATAGGAATATGTATAAAACACAAAGTGCGAAATAATAAGAAAATGAACAGTGTAACGACAGTGAATTGACACAAAATAACACCACCTTTATATATGTTTAACAGTTTTGTATTGTAACAATGTAAAGGTGACTCAAAGTTTTACATTTCAAATATTTATCATCATATCATGTTTATTTTTCCTAAGAAAGATTTAATGTTTTGTTGGCAAAATTGAAGTCGCATTCTCCAGCCTTTGAGTAATCAAGTGGGCGAGCAAATCTTACGCAGTGGCGACAGTTTCTTCCCTTCAGCTGCATAAAACAAACATATTCATAGAGAGCTAAAGTAGAAGATCATATTTTGATTCTACGATGCCTACTTAATAAACCGAAAGTAAGAAACAATGAACGAGTGAGTGACATGGTTTTTTTTACGTAAACTGTCAGGCAAAAGAAAGGTTTCACCTAAGTTGATTTAATCATATATATAAATTTCGATTACAAATGTTTTAAGTTTTAGACGTCGTACGCTAAAATCGAACAGTGCAGGCCTTTAGTTATCAATCGTAGAATACGTATGCATGTGTTTGCAATTTTTTTTGGAAATTGAAATTTTGAATTTAATTTTTTTGGAGAAGTATTTTTAATAACCTACAATTCTTAATCGATATAAAAGATATGATATACGTAAAAATCAACAAACATACCTTGTTTTTCACACATTAACGCCCTTTTAAACATCGTAGGGGTCATATTGGTGTAAATTTCATTTTTCACCCCTGTCTACTTTAGTATTACACAAAGATATCTTCACATTAACCAAACAACGATTAGTTCATATAAATTATTGTAGACATGATTAATGTTGATAATTCAATTATAAAATGCGTAACATACATTTCAAATCGTTGTAAAGTCGAAACCAACTGATGTGAAACCTTTCTTTTGCCTGTTAGTTTATTTTGAACAACATTTCAGTCATTAAACAAGATGCATATGATGACGAGCATCCAAAAGAAAGTAGACAGATCAGGGAGAAAGGGATCGAAAGAATGAGGGAAAAGACATAGTAAGAGATAGAAAAACAGATTTTACAATTACTAAAATTTTGTCTGGCTTCTACCCACTCAAGATGTCAAGCTTGGCTGCCCATACCAGGGGCATTAATAAATTTAACATCCAAATTAAAATTGGAATTTATAAAGCGTTATAAAAAAATGTTTAAAATTGTATTTTTAAATTATTCATAATATCAGCAACGAATTTCTCTGCTGGCTGTGCTGAGTAATCGAAGACGTTGCAAGCCTCTCTATAAGATACAAGTTAGCATGTTCTCCGGAAGATATTGATATACAACAATGCAAATCACAGATTTTCTCCCAGACAACATGCTATGGAATTATGAGAACTCTTTGATGTTTAAATGAAAGACTTGACATAATAACCGTTATGAATCTTATTTCATATTAACGTGCTCACATTCCTCTATAGTTTAATTGAATATTGCCAAAGCAGATATTTGCATTACCAAAATAAATGATATAAATGACATTGTGTGTTTGAGGAGATGAGACAGTTGCATGATTGGAACCTTTAATTTGAAGAATTACAGACAGCCACAAATGTAAGTTCCAAATTAATGTAAGTTCCAAATTTAATAGCAACAAAGTCGATAAGACTTCGAAATATACTCTCCTCTTAACAAGAATAGAAAATTATTAATATGTTTCGTTATGAAAAAAAGTTCTCGTGATTACTTGTTGATAATGACTATTTCAATTGTAAATAAATATTTGAGTTCAAAATATTTTTCCTAGTTTCATTATCAATAAAGAGAATTCAATCCTTTTTACTTTTAGAAACATATCAAACTGTTTTAAATTAACAAGGTAATTTAAGGTTGTATTACACATTGTTAAACTAATCATTTACTATTTATCGCTAAATTATCCCCTTTTACCACCACTGGATTCAATACCTTATCGTGGTGTGGTGGTTAGCGTGCTTCAGAGACCCCGAGAGCTATACCAGCCGGAGCTTACATGCTCCTGGTAGGGACACCCAAGCTGGACAGGTCGAACGGGTAGAAACCATACCAAATTCGAGTCCTTCTAAAACCTGTTGTCTGTCTCTCGCTGTGCCTTTCTTCACGTCTTTTCCTCATCCTGTCGATTCCTCTTCCTGATCTCTTCACTCTCTTTTGGATGCTCGTCATCCACGTGTTTAAAGAACTGAAATATTGTTCCAAACACGTTAAACCCCAACTCACTCACTCCTCAGTGGAATCAATGTTAAACCTTTTAAGTCAAAAGGCAGAACATCGGTTTTTTTAAAAATAACTCGAAATTCCCTTTCCGTGCCAAAGTGATCGAGCGGTCTGCTGCTTTCCACACTTCATTGAAATCGAGAATCAACTACGAATCCTAAGTCCCAACTAAATTGTTTAGTGTACTTCGACTATAATTGTCGGTACAAATTCACTGAATCTAGCTGTCAGTGGATACTGCTTCAATGATAAACATATTCCATAAAATTAGTCAATTTTTTAAATTCAATGCAATACTTAAAGGCCACAGGCCTATAGTACAAATATGTTAAAAATATGTAAAATAGCATTTAACATGTCAAAACACCTTTCCAGGGAAACAATTCTTATACATTCATTTATAAGTAAAATTAGTCTACAATATGACATCCCGGAAACGAGTGGATCTCAATATATGAGAGAAACTTTAGTTTTAAACTAAGTAACATAATGGGACCGTTTCAAAGAGAAATGTCCCGTGTGTGCGCAGGAAAAGTAGGCGTGCTGAAAAGATAAAGTGATCAATATTTTCCAGAGCTGTCAGTCACAAATGATATTGTCCAAACATACTCACTACTTATAAGATTTTCGATCGAAGGAGAAACTATCGGTACTTGAAAAAGCTTTCGCTGAAAGAGTCTCCCTTACCTACTGTTTACACCACTTTTGGGCTGAAGTCTCAGATGGACAATAGTCATCTTAGATGTTTACATGATGTATTTGTGTCGGTCAAAGCCCCAAACTAAAAAATAAAAACTCCAACACTGTCATTATCTCATTTATCACATCTATACTCTGCAATATGATGTATTCGATGAATAGCGGATGGTGTATTTAAAGTGAAAGCTTCTTAACATAAACATCATCTAAATATAATGAAATACTAGTCAAAAATAGAGCCATGGGCTCTGTAGCTCATCAGACTTTTGATAGAAATAGGTGTTTGGGTTTAGACCATGGGGTCATGGGCAGTGTAGGAAAGATAGCCTGTCCCAACGTCCAAGTTATTCACAATCAAATAAAAACGGCCCATTGCCCATTTGGGGTCAAGGTGTCACCGAACCTACAATTCAGAATCCCCATTGTCCAAGGAGTCTACACACAACTATTAAGCTATCAAGACCTTTTGGAACTAGGGAAAAAGATGAAATTAGGTTTTTAGGGGTTTTGACCCCTATGACCCTATTTGGGGTCATGGGGTCACCAAACCAACAATTTAGAATCTCCAGTGCCCAAGGAGTCTACACACAACTATTCAGCTCTCTGGACCTTTTGGAACTGGAGAAGAAGATGAAAATAGGTTTTTCATGTTTTGACCCCTCTGACCTCATTTGGGGTCATGGGGTCACAAAATCTACAATTCAGAATCCCCATTGTCCAAGGAGTCTACACACAACTATTAAGCTATCAAGACCTTTTGGAACTGGAGAAGAAGATGAAAGTAGGATTTTAAGGTTTTGACCCCTGTGACCCCATTTGGGGTCAAGTGGTCACCAAACCTATAATTTAGAATCCCCAGTGTTCAAGGAGTCTTCACACAATTTTTCAGCTCTCTAGACCTTTTGGAACTAGGGAAAAAGATGAAATTAGGTTTTTTAGGTTTTGACCCCTGTGACCCCATTTGAGGTCATGGGGTCACCAAACCTACAATTTAGAATCCCCGTTGGCCAAGGAGTCTACACACACCTTTTCAGCTCTCTAGACCTTTTGGAACTGGAGAAGAAGATGAAAATAGGTTTTTCAGGTTTTGACCCCTGTGACCCCATTTGGGGTCATGGGGTCACCAAACCAACAATTTAGAATCTCCAGTGCCCAAGGAGTCTACACACAACTATTCAGCTCTCTGGACCTTTTGGAACTGGAGAAGAAGATGAAAATAGGTTTTTCATGTTTTGACCCCTCTGACCTCATTTGGGGTCATGGGGTCACAAAATCTACAATTCAGAATCCCCATTGTCCAAGGAGTCTACACACAACTATTAAGCTATCAAGACCTTTTGGAACTGGAGAAGATGAAAGTAGGATTTTAAGGTTTTGACCCCTGTGACCCCATTTGGTGGGGTCACCAAACCTACAATTTAGAATCCCCGTTGGCCAAGGAGTATACACACACCTTTTCAGCTTTCTAGACCTTTTGGAACTGGAGAAGAAGATGAAAATAGGTTTTTCAGGTTTTGATCCCTGTGACCCCATTTGGGGTCATGGGGTCACCAAACCTACAATTTAGAATCCCCGTTGGCCAAGGAGTATACACACACCTTTTCAGCTTTCTAGACCTTTTGGAACTGGAGAAGAAGATGAAAATAGGTTTTTCAGGTTTTGATCCCTGTGACCCCATTTGGGGTCATGGGGTCACCAAACCTACAATTTAGAATCTCCAGTGCCCAAGGAGTCTACACACAACTATTCAGCTCTCTGGACCTTTTGGAACTGGAGAAGAAGATGAAAAAAGGTTTTTCATGTTTTGACCCCTCTGACCTCATTTGGGGTCATGGGGTCACAAAATCTACAATTCAGAATCCCCATTGTCCAAGGAGTCTACACACAACTATTAAGCTATCAAGACCTTTTGGAACTGGAGAAGATGAAAGTAGGATTTTAAGGTTTTGACCCCTGTGACCCCATTTGGGGTCAAGTGGTCACCAAACCTATGATTTAGAATTCCCAGTGTCCAAGGAGTCTTCACACAATTTTTCAGCTCTCTAGACCTTTTGGAACTGGAGAAGAAGATGAAAATAGGTTTTTCATGTTTTGACCCCTCTGACCTCATTTGGGGTCATGGGGTCACAAAATCTACAATTTAGAATCCCCATTGGCCAAGAAGTCTACACACAACTTTCAGCTCTCTGGACCTTTTGGAACTGGAGAAGAAGATTAAAATAGATGTTTAAGGTTTTGACCCTTGTGACCCCATTTGGGGTCATGGGGTCACGAAATCTACAATTTAGAATCCCCATTTGCCAAGGAGTATGCACATAAAATTTCAGCTCTCTAGAGTCATTGGTTCTGGAGAAGAAGTTGAAAAAGTGAAAAGTTTACGGATGGATAGACGGACGCCGGACGCCATGCCATGCCATAAGCCCATCGGGTCTTTCAGACCTGATGAGCTAAAAAAAGTCAAATATTTTGTATTGATATTTGTGAGATAAACATTTCCATTTCCATAATTTCATTATTAAAGCCGGTCATATACGATATAGGCCTATATTGAAAAAAAAATATGAGAACCATGCAGGTGGTGTTTAAAATTTAATTTTAATTCAGTTACTCAAATAATTCTGATTCAGTAATTTTCTTAATGTTTTTTCAACTATATGCTTAATCTTTCAATGTAAAATTAAAAAGGTTTCAATAGTCATTCATTCAGTTAACCACTGCTGGGTAAATTATAACAGCAAAGCAGACGATGTACAGATCAATTTATGGACATGTAACCGTGCTGTGGTAAAACACTGAAAACACATTACATTAAGTAAACTAAAATCACTCAAGTTCTTTTAAACATTATTAAGTAGAGTTATGATGTATACAAATTACTTGACACACACCACGTAATGTTTTTGACCCTGTTAAGAAAGCCGACAGTAACAATCACTTCAGATATGATATAGGTCGCTGTTCCTTTGTGCACCCCTTTTAACGCAAGCTCCAAACACCGTTGGCTTGTTATATACCGTGCTCAGTCGATGCATGGAGCTTTGTAACCGGAACTTGAAGTTATTGGAGGGAGGGTATAGTAACAGCATGTAAACAATAACGACTTGCGATTTCCCGACAGTTTATTAACGATCCTCTATGAAGATAAGTTGACAGCTCTTTCAAAATTTAATTGTACAATAACAATTACACGCGACAGTTAGGCGCATAAAGCTGAAAACACATGCCACATTTTATGTAGAAATCATGCGAGAATGTCGCGGTTGCGCCGTAAATCTGAAACACTGTATAATTTTGTAAACGTAAATTTTAAAAAAGCATTTCTATTCAGATTCAATACAAATTTCGTACACATAATTTATGTTAAAGTGAATAGTAACAAAAAATTAAAAAATCGAAAATATTCGGAATATTTTGTGTGTACCCATTTATACATTTTAATCTTAAGTACATTGCCTATCACTCTATGCTCTAAAACTGTGAAAAAGAACAATCAATTTTGCAAAATTGTAACATTTAATATGGGCCTCTAGTTGTGAATTCATCTGCATCAAAAAAATTAAAGGTCTTCTAAATATTCAGGGGTGAAGTCAGTTTGAATCTGGAATGAAATCTAATTTCCCATTGAAAATTCAAATCAATGTGTGTAGGATAAGGGTATGCTACAAGAACTTAACTTATTCAAAATATACAATTTACTAAAATGAAAATATATACCATTTATACTCAGTAGTCGCCTCTTTTTTAGAAATGTAACATTGATTGGGTATTTGTGCAATTTTCAAAATGTATAACTTTGAATAGCTAGGTATTTTGTTTCGAACATATTTTTGTTTTGGAGAACCCAATATAATATATATAATATATAAACATTTCGTAAGCTATGAATGTGTATGTTGAACATAAGGACTAGTTAGTCATCGCACTGTTACTGTGTTAAAAAAAAACTTAGGGTCAAGTAAAATTATCTGTTGGTCTATGGGCCCCTATCTTGAATAAATTATTAAGCTAATAAATTGTCAACGAAGTTTGAAGTCTGGCATGGCATGCTTTTATTTACCTACTACTTTCAGTATTTTCTTACCAATATCGATCGAAAAGCGTTGTTTGTTATCCCAGATCCGTCGATAATAAAGAGTTATTTCCCTTGCATGAAAAAACGGTATCGTGAGATTTAAGTTTTCATCCGTTCCTTTTAGGCAACTTTCACTGTTACGAATATATTCTGCAACTACGAGTAACAAAATTCATGTTTTTCGAACAGCAAAACCATGCATGTAGCGAAGCCATTGTTTATTTAGTAAATAACCCTATCGAATCGACTTGACTCCGTTAGTACGTAGGACGATATTTATAGCCTACTTAATCCTTCTCAGTTACGATTTTGTCAAAAACGGGAACAATATTTGTAAAAATAAATTAAGACTAGAAAAAATAACGCTACCCATATGATAAACATCATTTATATACAGAAAATGTCGACTCCTGACGCCTTTCTATCTTACCGTGAACAGCTGAACAGAACATGTGCTCCGTGGTCATGACCAATCATATACGTGGAATACGATCACGTGATCTTCTGTCGTAACCAGTGATTTCGTTGACAAAACGAACTCGTAGACAGATTCTTGGGATGTTTTAATGACATAATATATTGACGAGGGTCGTTTATATTTTAACTTCATTGTTGATATGTAGGGGAGACTGGGGCACCTTGGAACCATATATAATACACACATATATATATATATGAACACAAGAAAAATGATACTTTGGATATTTATTTGGATAAATTAAAGCAGCCTTTATTATGAAGAAAAGAGAAAGTGAAACAAAACAATATGTCAACATTTCTTTTTGGTAAAAAAACAGAGATATCAAAATTAAAAAAATGCTTTCCAAACCAGCGGTAACTTGGGCTTGAACTAGGGCACATTAGGACATTGCAAATTGTTATGTTGAGGAAAGAAAACAACAATGCATTTCTCAAAAGTTATTCACAATCAAATAAAAAAGGCCCATTGCCCATTTGGGGTCAAGGGGTCACCGAACCTAGCTACAATTCAGAATCCCCATTGTCCAAGGAGTCTACACACAACTATTAAGCTATCAAGACCTTTTGGAACTGGAGAAGAAGATGAAAGTAGGATTTTAAAGTTTTGACCCCTGTGACCCCATTTGAGGTCAAGTGGTCACCAAACCTACAATTTAGAATCCCCAGTGTCCAAGGAGTCTTCACACAATTTTTCAGCTCTCTAGACCTTTTGGAACTAGGGGAAAAGATGAAATTAGGTTTTTTAGGTTTTGACCCCTGTGACCCCATTTGGGGTCATGGGGTCACCAAACCTACAATTTAGAATCCCCGGTGGCCAAGGAGTCTACACACACCTTTTCAGCTCTCTAGACCTTTTGGAACTAGGGAAAAAGATGAAGTTAGGTTTCTCAGGTTTTGACCCCTGTGACCCCATTTGGGGTCATGGGGTCACCAAACCTACAATTTAGAATCCCCGTTGGCCAAGGAGTCTACACACACCTTTTCAGCTCTCTAGACCTTTTGGAACTGGAGAAGAAGATGAAAATAGGTTTTTCAGGTTTTGACCCCTGTGACCCCATTTGGGGTCATGGGGTCACCAAACCAACAATTTAGAATCTCCAGTGCCCAAGGAGTCTACACACAACTATTCAGCTCTCTAGACCTTTTGGAACTGGAGAAGAAGATGAAAATAGGTTTTTCATGTTTTGACCCCTCTGACCTCATTTGGGGTCATGGGGTCACTAAATCTACAATTTAGAATCCCCATTGGCCAAGAAGTCTGCACACAACTTTTCAGCTCTCTGGACCTTTTGGAACTGGAGAAGAAGATTAAAATAGATTTTTAAGGTTTTGACCCTTGTGACCCCATTTGGGGTCATGGGGTCACGAATACAATATAGAATCCCCATTTGCCAAGGAGTATGCACATAAAATTTCAGCTCTCTAGAGTCATTGGTTCTGGAGAAGAAGTCGAAAAAGTGAAAAGTTTACAGATTGACGGACGGACGGATGGACGGACGCCATGCCATACCTGATGAGCTAAAAATTGCTTCAACCTGCTACATCAGTGTAATTGAATCCGCTGATCCAGCTCCTTCCATATACCCTGATATCCTTTACGCTGATGATTTTGCATGTACTTTTCGTAAGGGACATATTGATGATGAACAGTGCTTGGTTTTAGTGTAACTTTTTTTCGATCAACTCATTGCCACTTTATCAAATATAGTGAGTGAGTGAGCTGGAGTTTAACGTGCTTTGAACAATATTTCAGTTATTAAACACGTGCTTTTTAAGAAAGCAAATATAATACTTCACCATGTCAGTAACGTTGACCATTGTCGGATTGGAATGAAAGATAGACAACAAACTTGACCTATCATGACTAGTTCTGTTGTGCCTTTCCTTGCCAGAATATACCCCTCCCCCGTTTAAAGCATACGTGTTTAATAACTGAAATATTGTTCCAAGCACGTTAAACCCCAACTCACTCACCGTTTAAAGCATTCAAGGAAACGGAAATAGTAGATTAGATACTGCAGACATGTACACAACGGCTTTGATTGAATCGTCGGCAGATTTCTCTGCCGTCATTTGCTAATGGGACACGTGATCGTTGACGTCGGGGTTGCGTTGTTTTCACGTGAACGGTCCATTTGGTTCATCGCTCTGTCAGTGTCTGAGTTTTGTTTAGGTTGTAATTGAAAGTCACGGATTTCTTGATAAGGTACGACCCACTGAAACCTCTCATGCTTTCTTTGCCCGTACTCGGTATCGTAAAACAAACCATTGGCCCATTCTTACTTTGAAGCTAAACGCGAAATGTCTTGCATGTACTTTAAGTAAACCCAAAATACCCGACATATCAACATCACTCACGCTCATCTCGTCTTTCAAGATACTAGCATAGGGTCACCTCTCTGGGAACAGGGGAGACGGTTGACCTAACACACCTGCATCTTTAACAATGTCAAATCCAGGAGTTCCGACACGAACCGATTTCCTGTCGATAGAATAGAGGGAATCTAACCAAGTATAAACAGATAGTTTCCTAAGTTTTGGATTATTCTTACGATTGGATTACTCTAACGTTGGCTATCAGACGTGTTTGCGTGGCGGCTCTGCGGCGAGAAAACTTTGCTCGATCGCCGAGAGGAGGGTTTCAGGGACTCCTGGGCCTCACATCATTTTGAGTCAAGCCTTCTGACGTTCTGCCACCACTGGACTCAAAACCTTATCGTGGTGTGGTGGTTTGCGTGCTTCCGAGACCCTGAGAGGTATGCCAGGGGGCACCCACGCTGGACAGGTCGACGGGTAGAGGCCAGACAAAATTTGAGTCGTTCTAAAACCTGTTGTCTGTCTCACTCTATCCCTTTCTTTCCGCCTTTTCCCTTATCCTGTCAATCCCTTTCTCCCTGATCTGTCCACTCTCCTTTGGATGCTTGTCATTCACGTGTCTAATAACTGAAATATTGTTGAAAGCACGTTAAACGCCAACTCACTCACTCTGACGTTTCGGCTTCGGGTTGCTTCAACAACTCTTGCAGGGACAAATTAATTCACATTAATTGTCTTCGTGATTCTTGCTGTCGCACAACGCGCCGTGCAAGGGAGGCAACTGTGCAGCGAGGGAGACAACTCGTACCCCAGTTTAGAGTGAGTGAGTTAAACGTGCTTTCAACAATATTTAAACTATAATAAACTCTTCAAAAAAACTTGACACTGACTTTCAAAGTTCAACATAAAGACCACAGATGCAAGTTAAACATTGAAATGAAAACTTAAACGCTGTTTGAAGATCTCTGTTCAGTAAGTTTTATTCAGAATAAGCATGATCTTGAAATGCACAGGTGCACAAGTGTTTCAAAATCACAGGGGTGCACAAATGTCAGTATCGGGTATGGCCACCATTGGCATTGATTATTGCTTGGCACAGACGACCCATGGATGCGATCAAGTTGTCAATCACAGCCTGTGGAATGTTCTGCCATTCGTGCTGAAGTGCTGCAAGTAGTCGTGGAAGTGTTTGAGGTGGTGGATTCCTACTGCGCACGCGTCGATCCAGTTCGTCCCAGAGATGCTCAATTGGTGGCAAATCTGGTGACCTGGCTGGCCATGGCAATGTCTGGACATTGTTACGCTGTAAAAAGTCTTGACAAACACGTGCAACATGTGGTCGAGCACCTGCTGAAAAAGACCACCATGGACGTTGAAGCGAGGAATAACGTAAGGCTGTTATGACGGTGCGTTAAAACGTGACGTCAAACTGGTCTGCCTGACCTTGGCCTATCATCAACGCTGTTTCGGGTGTTGAAACGGGCCACAATGAAGAGATGGTCTGTCTGGACACGCCAAAGTGTGTTGCAACATCTCGCTGCATCGCTCCTGCTTGCAGTCTGCCATGGCCAATAGCGTTGTTGCGTTGCGCTCTGATCAGTCTAGGCATTCTTGAGCTCGCTGTACCGATGTTGTGTAGTCTGAATGAATAGTAGTCTGAATGAACAGCGGCTGAAATGGCTTTTTATACCCTTAAAGCAGACGTGTCTGCATGTAAACCTTCACGATCCCATGCTGCACGTGCTTTGGCAGAAAATGCATTTGGACGAATCGCTCGTTTTCGTTCCTGAACACAAGGTAAACTTTTTGGGCCATTGTTTTTGGTAAATTTTCACTTTTGAGCAAGCCTTTCTTTAAACTACAGGTATGTATCATGAAAAAAATTGACCCGTTTCGAAAAAATCAATTTCGCATGAATGTCAAGTTTCTTTTTTTGAAGAGTTTATATTAAACACATGGGATTCCAAGGAGAGTGGACAGATCAGGGAGAAAGGGGATCGACAGGATGAGGAAAAAGACGGAAAAAAAGGCATAGTGAGAAATAGACAACAGGTTTTAGAACGACTCAAATTTGGTCTGGCTTCTACTCCGTTCGAGCTGTCCAACTGGAGAGTCCCTACCAGGAGCATGTAAGCTCCGGCTGGCATAGCTCTCGGGGTCTCTGAAGCACGCAAACCACCACACTACGATAAACATTGAGTATTGAGTCAAGTGGTGGTACCCCAGTTGTCAAAATCTTATTTATTTTGAAAAATATGTATAACTTAAAAGCACTCAAGGATACAGACAAAAATTATAAGAACCGAATTTCTTGATTTCCATAGAGATATACAGATGTAACATCATAATAATACAATATATAGGTTCTATCACCAGGGAAGTTACTTTTGGATCATTTATCGTACGTCACCTGTTTTTGTTAGTTGGACGCAAGTTGCAAAAATCCTTTTGATGCTGGACCACTTAAGAATAAAGGAATTTGCCAACCGAAGATTGGATGACATGCAGATAAATGAACTTTTACAACAGGGTACCCCGAATAAAAACCAAGAGCGAGAAGTAGAGGATGATTAATCAGACATCTTAGCTCATTCAGCAACGTTAGATGCAGACTCTGAAATTTCAGAAGAGGGCTTTGCATTGAAGAAAGCTCGGGCACACCTGGAAAGAAAACCTTCGACAAAAGCAGAAGAGAATTAATTCAGAAGTGAATTTAAGGAATGTTTTGAAAACCTAAACCGCCCTAGTGTGAAAGAGGTCGAGAAGTGCAGATTGAAAAGCCAAAAAAAGAGGAACTGACGTTCACCTGTGTACAAAATCAAAACTAAAGAAAGATTTGTTAGGAAGATTGACTCAGCAAGAAAAAATGATGATTGACTTAATTTGACTTGATGATATAATGAGCAAAAGCTTTGGCTGTTAGTATGCCTTTAATACTGTCCAATTAAAAGGAAAGTTTTGAAGATATAATACCATTATGATATTTCTCAGAAATTTTATCTTTTGGGATAATTGAAAACGTTTATTGTTTTAGTTGTATGGTTGAGGAAAATTAGCATAGACTTGTACAGTACCGATACTGATCTCATGAAATGTGCTTGAATAGGACAGAAATCCTTGTAATTGTTTTTGTTGAATTTCCTGCGACTGTCGTCAGCCTTTCAGAGTTTTTCATAATTGCAATCTTGCCTTTTCATAACAGTTTAAAAGAGTTTAAGTATAGTTTGTTTGATTAAAGAAGACGTGTGTATTTTGGAAGTTATCTTTATCAGATTCTTTTTTTTTTTTGTGGAATATGATATGCTGTATCTTTACTTTTGCATTTAGTTTTCTTTTATTATCACAGTATAACAGTTTCAGTCATACTTGTGTTGACCACAAACCAATTTGACTTATTCGAGGCAACTTTATCATGTTGTTAAACAAGAATGATGTTTAGTTGCAACCGAGATGTAACTTTAAGTGCTTATTTCTACTTTTGTGGGTCTGCAAGGAATTATGGGTAATGCAATGTTAGATTCATGATGGGACTGTGTTGTGGCAAGAAGTTAAAAGTAGAGTTGTATTCCGGTAAAGAGGGCATTGATAGCTAGAACTTTAGGTTGCAGATTATGTCCAGGGACATTGACAAACTTTATTGTTATGCAGAATGTCCCAGGCATTGTTGTTATGAAGATAGATTGTCAATGCTGAAACAGAAGAGAGAAGTCACGACCACCACGCAAGATCGAACCATCAACATCAAGATTGCTGCTTGAGCCTCATCCAACTACAAATACTTCAGTGAGCATGGGGCGTTGTTAAAGTGTATCATACATCGATATGCACTCTCCTTGAATTTCCAGCAGGATCAGCGCATCACCGAACTTAGGTACTTGAGATAGTGCTTTACATTGTTCAAGTGATGTCAGTTTATTAAGTATAGCTTTGTCCAAACCCATGTGAGATTTTGTTCCTTTGACTTGGAAAGTTACCAGAGACGCGTTGCTTCTAAACAAATAAAATCAGTGCATATATTGTTTGAGGTTTTTGTGTTTAATACTTCCAAATTTACTCTGTAGCTGTCAAACATATAAAGAGATAAAACTTAAATTTCCAAGTTTCAAAATGAAGTACGAGGTGCGATGTGATTGTGAATGAAAGAGACTTCAAATATCATTTCAACAATCATTAAATCATATTTTACTTACGTTTTGTAACAGAGCAATAAAAAAAACGTATTTGTGCAAATAAATAATAACAAATTGATTACAAATTAAAATGTCATTGTTTTCATGAACTAAATCCTGGTCTAAGCATTGAGAAACTTCACGTAATCATCTTAGAAATACATTTAAGTTGCGCCTCATTTTTTGCGGTTTCCATGGAAACATGACTTACAAAATGACTATGACAATGCCCTTTGTCTGGTTTTTATGTCATAAAATATACATCTTAATTTCACCAAATTGTCTTTTATTTGTAACATTCGCATATTTTTTATGTCATGTAAATTTTCCATTATACTTCTATCCAACGTCACTCAACTGTTAATCTTTACAGTAAATCTGACGTTTTCTTTCATGAAAGGAAGACTATAGTTCGAAGAGGGTTTTTGTTATCTGTTCTAACTTCTTGTTATTCTTAAACCTCTCTGTAATTGTCGGTCACAAAACAGTTGCCTATGATCATATCGGACAGACACGACAGCACTGATCCCGGAATGATGCTCTGGAAAACCATCTTATTCTGTGAATCAACAACAGTGAGTGTAACTGCAAACCTTAAATATAACGAGGTGTACAGTAGAGCCATGTTTATAGTGAGTAGAGCGTCAAATTTGGTTGTTCATTTCAACTTTTTATCATCAATCTATGGATTATTGAATCACCAATGAATTCTGACGTGTATATTACCTATGTTTCATATATAATGGATGAAAAATCAATTATTTATTATGTACACTGAAATTGGTTGTTAGATACATTCTCCTTGTTTTATCTAAATATTCCAAACTGGTTGCGTTAAAAAAAAATTCACAGATGAGGAGTGCGTGAGTTTCGGTTTGAAGAAAAAAACAGAGATAAACGTTTCTGAGAAGGACGAAGTTTGCATTATTTTCATCTCTAGAAAAAAAGAGATCAGGGTATTTGGAAGGAGTGAGAGCGGATTCATATACGCTGATTTAGCAGGATGAGGGGAAAGATGACTGGTTATGTTTCATACCTGCAGAAAGTGAGTTAGTTGGGGTTTAACGTGCTTTGAACAATATTTCAGTTATTAAGCACATGGATGACAAGTATCCAAAAAAAAAAGAGAGTGGACAGGTGAGGGATAAAGGGATCGAAAGGACGAGGAAAAGACAGAAAGAAAGGCATAGTGAGAGATAGAACTCAGGTTTTAGGAGGACTCAAATTTGGTCTGGCATCTACCCGTCGACCTGTCCAGTTCGGGTGTCCCTAGCAGGAGCATGTAAACTCCGGCTGGCATAACTCAAGGGGTCTATGAAGCACGCAAACCACCACACAACGATAAGGTATCGAGTCCAGTGGTGGCAAAGTGGTACTGTGTATGTATCAGTTTAATGCCAATTCATTTCATAATTAGTAGCAGAGAGACCAAAGAAAGCGCACCGTGATGCAAACTATGGTAAAACACCCTTGACAAATTTGAATTGAAATTGAAGTTCTTTCAACATTATTCCCTTCCCCCGATTATAGAAAGATTGAACCCTGACAAAATGAAAAAGCCAGAAGAAATTGTCTCGTCATATTGATGAAGTTATGATTTATTCCGAACAAACCCAACATGATCCAACTTAATATTCGATTACAGATTGATTGTCAGGGCAGCTGTGGTTCTGATTAGAAGACAGCTTATTGTACCGTAAACATGTCTAACTGAATCAATAAGGATAAATGATTTGAAAAATAGCTTAAGTCGCAAATGAGATACGAGACAGGTGAAGTCAGGAGCCTGACGAAGCAATATTTTATTAGTAATGGACTGCAGGAACTCTGCATAGATACCTTAATTACTATTTTGTAGTTTTCAAAATATTAAGTAAAATGATAATTTGTAACTGGCTTTTAAACAAACCGTCAATCAAGAAATAAAGAAAAGCTATTGCATGGAATAGTTCTTTGAGAATTACATGCCAAAAGACTGACCAAATTTAATATTGTTACGCTAAGATTCCAATTAATGCGATAGTACGAGTTCGTATACTTTTGCGGGTCGAGTCTCTTGAGATGCGTAACTTTTGTCAGGCAAAACAACAAATGTTAGTGAACATCAGTTTTCTGAAATTCATCAAGTTGAAAACGAAACTTGATTCAATACCTTGTTGTGGTGTGGTGGTTTGCATGCTTCAGATCCAATCGACGGGTAGAAGCCAGACCAAATTTGAGACCTTCTAAAAACCTGATTTCTATCTCTCACGATGCCTTTCTTTCCGTCTTTTCCCTCATTCTTTCTCCCTGATCTGTCCATCTGATGAATGTCATCCACGTGTTTAATAACTGAAATATTGTTCAAAACACGTTAAACCCCAACTCACTTAATTGAAAACAAACATTGAGCACATTATGAAATAATAAATCATGAACATAGTAAAAAAATTTCAATAATGGAAATTTATATGTTTAGAGTACAAACATTCAACAAAACTTCAAACTGGAAACAAGAAGAAGAAAACTTAATTTAGTAATGAACAACTCAAAACAAAAATCTCAACTTCTAATATATTTGACAAAAATTTAAAGTCAAAACTTTCTGAAGAAAAAACCCTCTATAATGACACAGATGTTTCAGGGACACACAAATATCTCGATGCTGACAATCTTGGAAACATAGACCCATTGTCTCGGCAAAGTCAATGGGTTTACAGACAATGGAATGATAAGCCTATCCTGGTATTTGTCATCATTACTCGAATCAATTTTGACTTGATCTTCCCATTTAGTTATGAACATTTCACGCAACAAATCGTGGACGGCAAATTTTTTCATCTTGACATCCATCCTGCTACATCCAGCTCCTTCCTTATACCCTGATATCCTTTAGGCTATAAGCCTTGTATCGCTAGCTATCTAACCATCCAATGAGACTACTCGCATCTAGGAAAGGCGGCACAAACCTGATTGAAAAAATTCAAAAGAGTAGCTTCAAGCTCCTTGGATAACGACATTTCATTGGCTGAAACAATAACAGGTGAGCACAGCCTCGAACGTATATATAGATTTTATTTTTACAGCCATATGCACTCGTTTAACACTGTACTAAACTGCACAAAAGGCTTTTGTTGGTTAAGTTAATGTATAACCGATCATACTTTAAGAGGAGCACCATGCCTGTACAATTCCAGAGCCAGCATGTTAAGTAGGAAATTGAAGTTTAGTCTGCTCTTCACATGAAGAATGATTGCCAAGAGCAGACCAATTGTCGGGTTAATACTGCTACTTTCACCGAGAATAAATATATGTTCTTTTATTGTTGTACATTAAGAAATATATATATAGGTAGATCACTTGTGATAAAATAAGAAAGTATGATGGTATCATTTCATTAATTGATGACATTAGAATATTAATTTTGAATACCTTATCTTAGTTTGGTGGTTTGCGTGTTTCAGACACCCTGAGAGCTATGCTCCTGGTAGGGGCACCCACGCTGGAAAGGTCGACGGGTAGAAGCCAGACCACATTTGAGTCCTTCTAAAAACCTGTTGTCTATCTCTCACTATTCCTTTCTTACCGTCGTTTTTCTTAACCTTTCGATCCCTTTCTCCCTGATCTGTCCACTCTCTCATGGATTTATGTCATTCACGTGTTTAATAACTGAGATATTGTTGAAAGAACGTTAAGCCCCAATTCACTTACTCACACTTTTGAAACTGATCCATGACTACATGTAAGCATTGATGTAAGGAAAGTAGTTACAGTGGGCATGTTAACTTTGAGTTCCACTAGACATGAACTCCAGTCAAAGGTTTGTAGACTCTGAAGTGTCGGGCTCTGTCTCAACAAGACATCTTTTTGGACAGATATCATCCAACCTCTATCTCTCACCATGCCTTTCTTTCCGTCTTTTCCCTCATCCTTTCGACCCCATTTCCCTTGTATTGTCTGTCCACTCTCTTTTGGATACTTGTCATCCACGTGTTTAATAACTGAAATACTGTTCAAAGCACGTTAAACCCCCAACTCACTCACTCTTTTCTTAGAATGTTGCTGAAACCATGGTTTGCTAGTTCACGCCGTTGCCCGCAGGTTTCACCGCAATGCATAGCCAAACTGGTGTTCTCCCTGCAGTAATACTAGCAGCCGCGATATAAGTGAAATAATCTTGAAAGCGGCGTTAATTCCCAACTCGCTCACTCACTCACTCTAGCTAACAATGAATTATTCAGGATAGATTATTATATTTAGTTTACATTTAAATATAAATTTAATTACCTGTGAGATATTTGTGCATTTAAGCATGATTTACAATATACTTTTAAGAGAAATTCAAAATCTAACCTGATGTTTTTTTCCCTGCATCCTGTTTTTTTTTTGACAAGGCATAGAAGCAGACCTGACATACGAGTACAGACATGCATTCAACTAACATGCTCCTGGTAAGAGCATCCACGCTGGACAGGTCCACGGGTAGAGGCCAGACCAAAATTGAGTCTTGTTAAACCTGCTTTCTCTCACTATGCCTTTCTTTCCGTTTTTCCCGCCTCCCTTTCTCCCTGACCACCACCGGACTCAATACGTTATCGTGGTGTGGTGGTTTGCGTGCTTCAGAGACCTCGAGAGCTATGCCAGCTGGAGCGTACATGCTCCTGGTAGGGACACCCAAGCTGGACAGGTCGATGGGTAGAAGCCAGACCAAATTTGAGTCTTCTATAACCGGCTTTCTATCTCTCACTATGCCTTTCTTTCCGTCTTTTCCCTCATCCTATCGATTTCTTTCCCCTATTATGTCCACTCTCTTTTGGATGCTTGCCATCCACGTGTTTAATAACAATTAAGTGAGTTGGGGTTTAACGGGTTTTCAACAATATTTCAATTATTAAACACGTGGATGACTAGCAGGTGGCCGGACAGGTCGACGGGTAGAAACCAGACCAAATTTGAGTCCTAGAAAAAAAACCTGCTTTCTATCTCTCACTATGCCTCTCTCTTTCTCTATTAATGATAACTACGCTTCATGCGCTGTATTTAAGACCGTTTTCGATGCAAGAATTTCTTTCAGTAAAAATTAGAATGGTAGAAATCTTTAAACTAAGGTAAATCTTCTTTACTAGTATGTACTTTAAATATAACTATACATGTATCGTGAACCCATTTGAAATGTCGTATCGTGATGCACTTTAGAATCGATATTCGTATCGAATCAGTGTATCGACAGCCTATATATCGATGAATCGTCACACCAATAGGCAACGCTTATGTATACAATGACCTCTTTCCCGTTGAGATGAATCTATGTGCTAGATAAGTAAAGTATCAAGTTGATTGTTATTACGACATTCAAATACGATTAAGAGAAATAGTCGGCCGAACTATGCCGATTTTTATACGATAATTTAGCAGGATACTTGATTGTGTAAGACATAACAAAATTTAGCAGGATGACAATCAAGGTGCCCAGACATTCCTGCTTGCATATTGTATTACATGTAGATACCTGACACCAATGAGGTCTTTCGGGTTTGGGTGTGAACCTTTTGCATCGTCTGGGAAAGAAAATACAGTCGCGTCCAAACACGATAGGCTGTGTATCGAAAACAAGCTGTTTTTAATAGTATATGTGGTTTACACCTGAGCGTGTGTCGGTGCATTTCAGTGAACTTCTATATGTCTCATACACATTGGTCTCCAATAATTGTTACATATCTATTGTTCATTTGGACGTTTTACTATACCCATGTAAAAGGTGAAAAATAGGTGATAATGAAAATATAACAGAACCAAGTTCTTGACGGTTGAAAGCTACTAAGAGTAAAATCAAATCATTAACAGCTTCATTTGTATTGTTATCTACTTGACGTCTGTCGTCAATTTCTTATGGGATAGCCCTCGTATATCTCCCTATTGAGTAAAAGAAGTCGAGGATAACCAATATGGCGGACGCCTCAATATCGGACACCGATTTCATTTCAACATCAGATTTTGCCAGTGAAACGACACGATGTTAAAGACTGGGATAACTACCCAATTCGTCACTGGTAGTTAAAGGTGATACTGTGTCTTGATTTTTAACAGGTGTGAAAGTTAAACAAATCCTCTTTTATCCAAGTGGCTTTGAAAACATGAAATGTCATAGCTTTTTGACTGAATCTAGTGAGTGAGTGTACTGAGGTTAAACGTGTTTCAACAAAACTTGAGTTATTAAACGCTTCAACACCAGAAATACCACTTGGATTTCTTCAAAGAAGATAATAATTAACATAATTGCTTTGATGTTCAATGTTCCAGTTAGTTCCTCATGTTGGAAGATACTCAAAGCTTTATTGACACTTTTTGAAAAAATGTTAAAACTTGCATTTAACAAGCAAGACTAGAACTTTTAACGTTATTTTAATGGATACCATAAGTAAAGTATGTGGAAACGGAGTTCGCTGAAAACATCTCCCGTTGAGCAAGTAGAAAACTAGTCCTTATCTAGCATTACTTAAATGGCACAAATACAACTTGAAGTTTCAAACCGTCGTATCAAATCCAACTTAATTGATTAATTCTTCAGTGTTCTTGCATCTCAGATGAACAGATTGAGAGTTGGAAAGTAAAGCTTGGTCTTCTTTGCTAAGGACAGTCGCAAGACGACACTCGCCCCTAGAAATGTGACTTCCACTGTTTATACTGTATTTTGTAAATATAAGATAAAACAAAACCTTTTAGCATAAGTACTCGAAGGATTCAAAGCCCAATTGTAATCTTTTTTCGCTCTATATCAGTTATTTAATTGTTTAACAAATACCGACTTGATTTTGTGCTAACCCTTTTACGGTACTCTGCAAACTCTGATGGACAAAATTCATTGTCAGATTTCAGCATTTTCCCTTTATTCAAGTAAAAGTGTTCCATAATTTTTGTTTGATGTGTCAGAGTTTAATAAACATTGTTAAAGTTTGAAATCGTTTCGTATTAATGCATAGATTTGCAAATAAGATGCCAATGAACTTGATTGATGACATCTTCCCACGCATACCCTTACAGCCCGCAAGACCCACTGATATGCTAAATTAGGCCTCTCCGCATTTGCGACGAATCGCGATACTCAATTGAGAAATCATATGAGAATTGCATCATTTCGCCGAAAAACACGAATTTTGACGATATGGCAGCAAGGTTTGGTTTAGCCAGTGATCGAGCTGGGGCCGTTTGCCGTGACACAAACAGTAAGTCTAGAGAAGATCCGCGGCGTATCTCTTACACTATTCATGTTAGGTAGCCTGAACCCGTACAAGTCAACCATGACCCCTAGGATATGTGTCTTTTGAGCATTATGTGACTTGTTTATTGAAATACGAATTAACAGTGGAACTTAAATTAGGGGATTATTTTTCTGTTGGGAACATCTCCAAAACTAAACATGCTCGCTACACCAAAACTGTCAAAATTCAACCCCGATTCCTCGATTTAGTGATTGTGCCTTTGAGAGAAAGACGTATATATGAATTATGCTTTTACGGTTTCCGTGGAAAAAAACTCGTGATCCAACTATATGAGAAAACAGCTTGTCGATAGATGTGCAGTTTGCTTCTCTTAAGGCATTGTTTTTACCGCTCTAGGAAGGCACAGCCAAGCTTTTTGAGCTGTAATCGTTTCTACAATTATTACATGTAACATAACAACAATGTCAAGGAGAAAGAACCCCATAAAAAGGAAGATTGTGAGATCATGTTATCAACATTTTGTTTTACATAAACCTGAATGAAGCGTACGTAAGCGTAATGAAGCGTACGTTCACCTTATGTACATATCTAAAGAAAATGTTATTTATCCAGTTTCTTAACTATATTGGTAGGGTCCTGCGTTGCAATTTATTGTATGACATATTCAAAATAAAATAACTAATTAGTCGTAATTGCTGTTTTTCAATTTTGCTTAAGGGTATTATGCAAATCATACCCTGACATTATTGTTACCTCGTTATTTCACCCATAAGTAATTCTGTTTTAAAAATGTATCTCACCATTTGTCCAACTGCTTGAAAACTGTTTAAGAACCTATAGCGAAACGTCGCTACCAGTATAATAAAGAAGTTGGTAATCCTTAAGCAGATAGTTGCAGAATACATTGTTTAGTTATTTATCCCCGCTGTGAATTATATGATAACTCGAACAATTATATTCAGAATGTAATGAAAGTTTACATGTCATAACATTATGTCGATGTTCTAATGTATGTTTCGGTCCCTCATTTGCTTACATAATGAACAATTCTTAAATCTTCCAACACATGCTTACTAATAATCTTGTTGGAATTAGCGTGTTGTTCAAAGCGAATAATTTAACCCCGTAATGACAAATTCAAGAGCAAGTGTCATTTCAATAATTGATAGTGAAGAGACACCATATTAGAATTTATTTCAATTAAGTACCTGTTAGTATCAGCATGTTTGAAGTCGCCATCAGTAAATAAGAGTTCATAAAGTAAAAATAGCTGACTCTTATTGATGCATATGTAAAGCTAGTACTCTATATAAAGTGGCACTTTTTTAAAGTGCACCTAATTCGGATATTTTGGGAAACACTCATTCATTACTGACGTTGATGTCTGTTTTTGTTTAAGAATCAGCTTTTTTCTGAGGTTTTTAAATCCATGTTTCCTTTAACATGTGCACATATCCATCAAGTGTTGATAAAACGTACATGCCCTGAAAACATCAGGAAGTTAGATGAAAACCTCTTCCGAAGTGCCAGACAAGTGTAATTAGTAGCTTTTTGTGATGTTTCATTTCAAGACGTTTTGCTGCTACGTCGTCTTATGAACACAAAGGTTTTTAACTGACGATGGTTGCATGACTCCTAGTTTAAGGAGCACAGCATTTAACATTACATTTCAGTTCTTTGAGAGGCATTTAGAAGTTCTATGAATTTACAACTTCTTCATTGCAGGAATGCGACGTTTCGGTGTGGATACTAACACCGTTATGAAGCAAGTGATATGGACATGATTTAAGAAGGAATATATACATAATGGAAATAGGTTTATGCAATTGAGTAGGTTGAAGTACATCGAGATAATTATATTGATACAGTTGATAAGGTTGATTAAATGGTGATAGGTAATTGTTGCAGTACATATTGCAGCTATACGACGGGATATCAAAAAGTTTCAATTATCACAAATAATGTACTGGTGAATACGGACCAAATGGTCACTGTGGCATAAGTGATCCTTGTCTAGTTCCTGGGTCAACAATAGTCTTTTTCGCGACAGCCAGTTTTACGTCTGTTGACCAAATAGCACATTACCCCCTCTTATGGAGAAAATTGAGGCGTGCAGTGTAATTAAGTTTTTACATTTGAAGGGCTATACTTCACGTCAAATTCATGATGAGATGAAATCTGTTTATGACAATGACAGCCCATCCTATGACACTATTGTGAGATGGAAAAGGAATTTCCAAACAGGTCACATGTCCCTCGCAGATGAGCCAAAACATACGTCTGTGATAATTGAAACTTTTGTTTTCAAGAAGTGGACGTCCCTCACTTACTGATGATATGAATGTCATTAAGAAGGTTGCGACGCTACAAATGATAATGCATGAAACAGGTCCACTTCGAGATGAAAAATGTCAAGATGATAATTGAAACTTTTTTTCACATGTACCTCGAAGATGAGCCAAAGAAGTGGACGTCCCTCACTCAATGATGATGTGGATGTCATCAAGAAGGTTGAGACGCTGGTTCAAGAAGAAGATGAAGAAGCCACGTAACTCTACAAATGATAATGCATGAAACAGGTCGACTTGGAGATGAAAATTCCACTTCGTGGACGTCGTTTTGAGGACACCAATGTTACGAGATGCCATTAAACAGAAGCGCCGCGGTATGATCACCAAAGGTGTACGCCTGTTAGTTGACGATGCCCCAGCTCACACTTGATAAGCAGCTGCTATGGAGGCACGGCGACGTGGCTTTGAAATCTCCCCCCTATTCAACCGATCTTGCACCAAGTGACTTCTTGTTCCCCGAGATGAAAAATCCACTTCGTGGACGTCGTTTTAGATAAACAAGATAGACAGATAAATAAGAAAACAATAAACAAAGAAATAAATGTTTCCAATCAAAGGAAGCAGTTTTCAAACAAATGTAATATGATCAAGAAACTTGTGTGAGTCCATTTCCCTAAAAAAAATAGGTGTTCACACAATAAGTCCGCATGTGGTTGTTGCTTGATTAATTATTTCGCCTATGGCGGCAGTAGATCGGATTCAGTAGCCGGATGTTTTGACTCTTTAAGAAGATTATTCATTTTGCAAATACTAATTTTAATGGGGGAAAATTTGATGAATTAAATCTTTCAAAAACCGTGTTACTTCCCATTTAACTAAAAAGGCTACACAACTGACTTTTTTTCATCAAGTTTTATTTTGAATTACTTTTCATTGTTGATACAAAACATCATGTTTACAAATTGGGAAGGAGATGTGGGTTCGCACTTCGTCCGACCACGCTTCCTTCCGTCCGAGTTAGAGGGGATATATTTCCCAAAAAAGCATTCAAGATAGTACAACCAAATCTGATATAACATTACAATCAATACCTTAATGGAGTTTGAAACTGAAAAACCTGCAATCAGTTTGCAGTTATTGTCCTTGTTCCATTTTGTCAAAACTGTTTTGGAATAGTTAAAGATAGGATTACCAAAATGGAAAGCGTAACATTATTTTTTTTTTCTCTGAGTAAAGACATCTAGGAAACTGTTGGGAGCTTCCCTGAGAACCAATTTTGCGAGTAAGTTGATCAAGATTTATTTTTTGTAAACATTTATGGTATGATATTATTTGTAATATAAATAAAAACCCTGAATCTAACGAGGTTATGGCTAAGATACTAAACGTTTATTGGATTTCATAGCAGACAAGAAACCGACATTTATACTTTTTGAGTACTCGTTTAGGTATCATATGACTGGTGTCCTTGGATTGTGAATAGATGTCATTTCGTCTCGGTGTTTTATGCTACCATGAGTATATATGACACCAATCGCATCATTACTTCTGTGAACGAAAACTAGAATTGTATTTGATATATATGCTTCTAGAGTATTGAAATAATGTGATAAAAAAACGATTCCTTTATTAGATATGATTTCACGTAATTGGACATTGGTTCGGCTAAATAACATAAGGTTAGGCTCAAGTTTAGATGTATGACATATAGTCGTGACAAAGCCAGGGATAATATAGTCTGGGATTGATTTTCTGTAATGGAATTAGACAAGGGACACTGTCTGAACCTTCATTGTTGTTATTTTTCCATCAACATTACCCATATTCTCTTTCCTACTAACATAACAAACATCTAATATTTCAAGATTTGCAACAATCGTCTGGACGTTATAATGAGAAACATAAGGGGCTTATCTCGTGACCAAACAAAATCCCTGCTCATGATTGTTGTTTCTTTCCTTGATGAAATACGATAACGGAGATCAATGAAGATATCCTTTAATCAATAAAAAAACGATATGCTGTCTTGTCTGATTCTTATCGCATTGGTCGAAAATTCCAAATGATTTGGTGGCGGGATAGCGCAGTGGTTAGCGCGTTCGGCTTCGGATCAGGAGGTCCGTGGTTCGAATCCCGCCAGGGGCTCGGCAACTTTGTCTGCAGTAGAGAACTGTTCTACACGCAGTGAAATTCAGCGCAGTACCACCCATGGTTCGCTAGTTCCAGCCGATGCTCGCAGGTTTCACCGCAATGCATAGCCACAATAGTGTTGCGGGCTTTCTCCCTGCCATAATACTAGCAGCCGCGATATAAGTGAAATAATCTTGAAAGCGGCGTTAAACAACATCTCACTCACTCACTCACTCACTCTGTTAAGAAACACCTCCTCATTTAACATTCAGAGTTAAGAATAACTATTAGGTATCTTTATTATTTATCTACATTGATTAATAGCCTTATTCAGACAACGTGGGAAGTTAAAGGTAATCTTTGCAAAGCCATTGGTAGAAATTATTTTATTCGCTGTTCTGCCAGTGAACAGTTTTGCAACCGAAATACATTTTAATTTAAGCGATTTTGTAGAAGTGCACATTTATAAACCCGAACAATTTTTACAAATAGTTTTTTTTTGTATAATGAAAAGTTTTAAAATATCAAAATACATTTTTAATTGTTTAAAACTAGTCAATAGGAGTGAAACGACAACTGCCTGTAGGAGTGCAGACTACTGTCGACATTGTCAAGACCTGATTTCCTGTCATTATTATGTCTATAACCTCCATATAAATGAAGCCAGATGACTGGAGGAGTTCAATAGAAATTAATAGTAATGTCCTTACAGTACAAACTCAAAGAAAAATGGATATGTAGATGTTTATAACCACGTTAAGCTTTACCTTCACGCTAGATAATTTTGAAGTGAATCATATGATATACAGTAAAAATCTGAAAAAGAACATGGCAAGTATTAAACCATGCTCTACAAACTTTCATTTGATCTTGATAAATAATGATTATTTATTCGCCTTGGATTAAGCTCAACAATGGTATGAAACGGGAATTTACGTCTGGTAGGATGTTGTCTGTCTCTATTTCAGTGACAAAATAATTGTCCCATACATCAGACCAACCATCGGCAATCATCTGAGACTGGAGAGTGAAATCATAACTCTTCTTGTGAGACAAAAAGGATCTCTAATTATTGCTAATCCTTGCAGGAAGTGTATGTCTCGCTTGTAATGGTTGACTTAAGCTGAAGAACAGAAGGCAGCAAATCAGCCATATTGTTGATTTCTCATATATTTCTCTTTGCAAGTGACTGCATATTAGGTTTTAGTCCTACTTTTTCTATTTCTCATATTTTAAGATCGTTGTAATTATTCTGGAAATTAAAACAAGGTCAAAGGCAATAAAGATTCATGCATTATTAGAGTCTGATATAGAAGTGGCATTTGTTTTGTTAGGCGTATGGAATATCATTAAAATTCAGTGTTGTAAGAGAGACATTAATGAAGTTGCAAACATGAAAATGGCTTTTTATCTTCGAAAAAGGTGATATAATTATTTGTTGATTCTGTTACATAAAGGACTAGGTTAAACGACTCAAAATTCAGTTCAGTTGAAATAATAAGTAAGGTTTATTTTAAACATTTTAGTTTATTTTTCAGTTCTTCTTGATTTGAATATGCTTATGGGAATGCCACGTCGATTTTCTTTTTGCGAGCCTGCATCTTAATAGAAACTAATAGAATTATTGATAAAAACGTTTTTATATTATCTCATAACAGAAACAAAATTTCCCGAAACGACGTTGAACGGGATAAAGGTATTAGCTTGGTACGTCAATGTGTTCGTCCGTCCACCCTCAATTGAAATGAGATGAGAAATGAAAATTAACAAACGTGTGAATATTACGGAGTTACTGTCTTTGTTCCGTTTTGGGCTCAGTTCAAGTGTATATCCATAAGCGAAATTATTTCTCAGAAACTATTTCAGATAGGGTAACAAACTTTGATATGTTGCTTCAGTATATCAATCAAAATTTCAGATTATTTTACCCTTGTTTCGTTTATTTTACTCTAATTGAAATGAGAACCACAATGGCATGGGATGTTGATTACTAAATGTATGTCTTCGTGTTAATTGTTCTCTATTCTCATTACAAGGTATCGCTGATATTCAAAGGGCAGTTGATTCGAGTATTTGTGTAATAATGTCCAATTAAAATTTCGTTATTAAAAGTACGGGTTTTTTTCAAAATAATTCACATGAAATTTGATATCCGAAAATTCGAAGACCAAAACATGCTAATAGCAACAGGGGGCCACTCATGAGGACGTTTGATACCAATATATTGGGTATATCTAGAAGTCATCTAGTAACAGAAAACTTCTTCCCAATTTAGCATAATCATTCAATACTCTAAAAGGAAAACATATCCTTCCCCGTAAGTAAAATTTATCGTGTGTTTTCTTAAAAAGTTTTCGACTATAATAACACTTCTGTTACTGATTTAGTGTACATCAAAAAGTACATATTCTTTATTTAAACAAAGACAGTAAATAGTGTGAGTTATTTTCAGTGACGTCGCCATTTGATGTTGAATGTGTTCGGTTTTTTGTTGATAAAGCGGTATTTCGACCCGGCTATCTGTCACATATTCCGAGTTTTACTGTAAAATCAACTAAAATCATATGTATAATATAATCACTGAAACCTGGCTGTTTTGGCATGTCAGTAGACTCACGTTTCCATAGAAATCTGGATAATATATTTGTTAAATCACTTGGCATTAATTGAAAATAATGAGAGAACCAATCAAAGTTAATCAAGCAAAAAAACGTTGTGTCACATGCAAAACATAAATAATAGAAGGTAAATGGAAAAAGTGTATTTAAGACGACTTATGAAATAGAGATAAAAGAAGGTTCAACAATGTAAATTGTCAGTATCATAATTTCAACCCCAAGCTTTAATTGTGACATAATAAAACGACCCAATCATTGAGTTGGAATTTTAATATGTAGTACATGGCTGGTACCTAATTTGAAATCATGTTTATTTGATTGCGTGCTTACAGACTTAACCTCTAAGAACCGTGTTATTATTTTGCAATTTTTCAAAAATCTAATTTTTAAAATGACTTCGAGATACAAAGAAAAATTCTACATAGTTTTGTGATTTAAATGATTTTTGAAAATTTAAATAATTAAATTTGATGTTTCAAGAAAATTTCAAACTTGAAAATCAACATAAGATCGTCTTCTTATATAGGATTGCAGGCATACGTCTAGAAATCCAAAGCCAACATGATCAAGTGTAATATTTTAGTAATGATTGATTGCCAATAAGGCTGCAGTGCAGATAACAAGACATCCTATTAGGCCTTAAACATGTCCAAGGGAATTAATTAGGGATAAATCCTTGGAAAAATGGTTAAGTCGAGATATGAGATATGGGACAAGTATGGGCTTAAGCTCTTGAAGGAATGGATAATAGTTTATCGATTGAGGACATTTGGAACCTATCGGGACAGGTTATCAAAATGATATATGCAATTTACCAAAAGATTTATTCCTTTTCAAATTTTAGGTAATTGACGAAATGTCAAGCATGCTATTTCCTTCTGTATTTATTTTCTGCTTGAATATAAATTTCTTCATGTAATAGCAATGAAAATCATGTTTTTGTTTAAAATGACTTCGACGTTTCAGCAAGAATGCATCAGATGCATTCATATACTTAACAGCAAAAGAAACGCAACTTTTTCTTTTTTGTAAGTAACGACTTAGTATTTTTTTAAAGTAAAAGAAATGCAGTTTAACATTAAAACACGCAATCAAAGATGGTTTTGTGTATGTTTCCAGTTATTCTTTGCGCTAGTCGTTAAAACGCAACAGTTTCCATGATTTTGCATGTTTTGCATGATTCATTCGTGTATCACACAAAATTTAAAGGATTTCTCGCTGGATGTACCCTTTAAAAGACGGGAAATTCAGAAAACATTTCACTTTAAACAATTGATTGGAAGAAGAAAGACTGATCATGCCACGCTTAAACCAGCAGGACCGAGGAATTGCCATTGGAATGATGGAGACTGGCTCAACAGCAACTGCGGTGGCCAGGCACTTCGGATGTCATCTGACAACCATCACTAGACTCTGGACAAGGTATCACCAAACATGGATGTTCAAGATCGTCCACGTTCAGGACGACGCCAGCTCAAGATCGTTACACCCGGGTCAGCCATCTTTGGAACCGTCAACAGCAAGCAACGCAGAGGGCTGCAACAATTCAAGGACCTAATCGGAACATCTTAGCAGACACTGTTCGTCGACGTCTGCGAGCTGCTGGAATCCGTTGTCGATGCCCTTACGTCAGACCAATACTGACGCAGCGACATCGCCAACAACGTCTACAGTGGGCCAGACAACATCAGCGCTGGCGTCGTCATCATTGGCAACAAGTTGTCTTTTCTAATGAGTCGAGATTGAACCTGTTGCACGCTGATGGTCGAATCCGTGTATGGGGACGCAATGAACGCTAGGCTAATGGCTGGGTTCTGAAAGCTGACCGCTGGGAGGAGGAAGCGTCATGGTGTGGGGAGCCTTCACTTACCATTACAGAACACAGCTGCATGTGTTTCAACAACGTGTGACTGGTGTTGTCTACAGAGACGAAGTTCTGCAAAACCATGTTGCGGCACTGTTCCAAGCCCATCCTCAACTCCACTGGTTCCAGCAGGATAATGCTCGTCCCCATACAGCGCGTGTTTCCATGGACTTCCTGAGGATGAACAACGTCGCTGTAATGCCATGGCCTTCCTTGTCTGCAGACATGGCACCAACTGAGCATGTCTGGGATGGAGACGAGTTCAAGCTGCTGGTCCCCCTCAAAATCTCAGACATTTGGAGGCCATGTTGATCAGGACATGGAATCAAATCCCCCAGGCATTCTTCCAGAGACTCGTAGACTCAATGACACGTTGTTGTACTGCATGTGTTGCAGCCAATGGGGTCACACTCGCTGCTGAGGACGACATTGAGTGGGGTTTTTTTAATAAACAAGTGTTTTTACACAGTGAATTCAATGAAATTTCTTCAATGATAACGTGTCTGTTGTTTTTTCATAACGTTAATATATTTCAAAATGTTTGCTCAATGTTGAAGTTGAACTTGCGTTTCTTTAGCTG
The DNA here is from genome assembly GCA_921293015.1 of Phorcus lineatus. NCBI lineage: Eukaryota > Metazoa > Mollusca > Gastropoda > Trochida > Trochidae > Phorcus > Phorcus lineatus. Next base: position 24,334,922 of record OV121097.1, on the reverse strand, counting down.
TTAAGTATATAATAATTCATGACAGAGTTCATTTTAGGCAGTTTTGATGAGTATGAATGATACGCTTGAAATATAACATAAAGCGTTACGAAAATTAAATCTTTTGGTTATTCGTTGGTCTAATTTGCATAGAAATGTATTATACAACGACAGTTGTTTTCAATTATTCTAAGTTATCAATCATGTTATTGTACTCTGAATTATTATTTTATTATATTACTGACACTTTCCTCATTGTCATCAGGGTTTTGATTAAATATTTTCACATTAGTAAACAGTGTTTAATATACTTTCCTGTATTTTAGACATTTGTCATGTGATTTATGTTGGATTTTAAAACAGCTGCATATCTCAGCGATATAGTGGAAAACCATGAAATCCTTCGCTCCAGATTCTGCACACATAGGAATTGCAAACTGACGGGATTGCAAATAATATAATGATAGTTTTATCAGAATTATATAAAGAAAATAAAGTAAAGTAAAGCAACGACATGAAGTCTGATATTTCCAAGGTTTATACTCTTATTAAGGACTGAAAACGTGAGACAGGTAATAGAAATTTTGTGTCAACCTCAGCCGACGTCTTTTAAGTTTCTCATCAAAGTAAAATCAATCGTATCTATTACTATCTATTTTAACGCAATGATAATGACCTTATTAAATAGAACTGTCAAATTATTGCGTGACAGGAATTTTTCGTACCATAAAATTATTAAATATTCTCACTACAGTACCGGAATCTACAATGTACACCTATTACTGAAACGTATTGCATTGCAAACAGGGTCAAGGTTGATGTGTTACTTTCCACATTATGTAAAAGAGGATGACCACATATGAATTAGGTTATGCGACAATTACTAAGATCAACATTAGGCAATATGCTATATCACGATGTTTAGGTTTGTATGTCCCCGTGAACCTCAAAACTAAGTCAGCGGGATAATTATTGTTTCTAGCAGGTTCAACAAACTGAACAGGTCAATGGGGAGACTCCGGACAAAATACTGTCGTTCCTTAATCTGCTGTTTCTCTCGCTATTCCGTCTTTCTTTTTCCCTTTTACTGATATGTATAATCTGTGTAACGCCAATATTTCGATTATTTACAGTGGCATTGTATCATATGCATCAGATCGTGATGCATCAGATGTTCATTTTAATTTGACATAAAACTCCTTAAAGGTAAATTCATTTTAGGCAGGCAAATAACAAAAAAATTTACTTTAAAGTTCTTTGTGTCGCACAAAGCTTCGTTAAGCATGCCTCTTTCCATTAACATGTTTTTCTCCAAAAAAAATGAACGAATGATTAATACATTTTTAAAACGGACTATCAACGTAAAGTAGTTTTTTAAAAATTCTTTCCAATTTGGTTTAGCTTTTTCAAGGTTTCCAATTCAATCAGATTTAGATTGCCTTATCTAAGTTGTCAATTACTGAAAACTTAATCTGTTGGTGTTAAGATAGCTTTTAGAACATGCCAGCCACACCCCACCACCCTAATCATATGCATTATTTCCATCATAATAGTTTTGATTGCCCACGCAACAAAAATACTTAACTTTATATCAAAATCACTTATACAGAGGGGGAAATGTGAAAGAACCACTTTAACACGGAGGGTCAATTTCTTAGTCAGTACAGTCTGCTGAAGAAATATTACTTTGGCGAACTGATTCAGATTGAAAATGGTAACATTGAATGTCAATTCATAAGATTTTGGATACGTCATACAAATATATTTTAAATTCAGAATAACCTATCATGCTACTCATAATTTAGTGGTTTGGTTTGGTTATGTTTGAAAACAATAGGTAGTGCCCTCTTTACTCTTTGATGCTGATGAATAAAGTAAGAATAGAGCATCTTCAAACGTTCTGTATTTGACTTAATTACTTTGATCTACAGCAAAAACTTACATTAACTTCCTTTTCTTGAGATTGATTTCTTCGTTTAAAAAGATCCTATTCACGTCAAACCATATAAATCCTCGTTCAATTAACTATCATGCTTGCATAGCTCATATTTCATTGATGGTCTGATTCTAAGAGACATGTTTATGTCTTGTTAACCTGAGAGCTCATGTGCAAACACCCTCATGTTATTGAAACCTATCAATGAAAATAGATGAAATCATAATTTCCAGATTCACCAATATTTTTCATGATGGCACAGCAGCACGAAGAGTTATTATTGAAGGAAAATACTGCCTTGAGTTGCAATTGCACATAAAAAATAACCAAACCTTATCAATTGTTTTATCATAAATAATGTGGAATAAAGTTTTAAAAGTAAGTAATCAAACTTGCTATTTTTTTGTGGTTGTTCAACGATCAGACTCTGTTGGAATGCTCTCTAATTGAATCGTAGTTTGTACACAATTTTGGGACCAAATGACAGGGTAGTTGCAACGAAATGATATTTTGATAATATATTGTTGGTTCTGCATAAGACAAGTAAAAATGCTTTACGATGTTTGGCAATTCTTGTGTCTGCATTTCTCAACATATACAATATCGGTTTCTATAATTCTTTCACATTATTAATAATAACAATGAGATCTATCTCAGACTTTTTTCGGTTACCTCATTTGTAAATGTCGAGGATGCAATAGTGAGGCAGATTTGAATTTTTTAAAAGTTTTTCTAACTATCCCACATTCGTTTCACAGTACTGCTTCCAACACCGAAAACCATTTCATGTTCCGTCAAAAATAATGATGACAATTGTTTAGGTAATGAACAATCTGTCCATATTTGTGAATCCATTTGTGAAGAAAAATTGCATACACCGTTTCAAACAAATTGTAAGTTATTCAGCGTGAAAAGATTTTTGCTTATCCCTATGGAAGTTTTTCAGTTATTAAGGAATTCTTCGTCTCGGTATGCCTTAAATCAGAGTTTAATGAATTCAAAAATAATATTCAATACAAGTCTTATCGTGAAATATTTTTGTATTGCACATATCCTTGTCATATAACAATTATTTAAATAAAATCGTTTGGTTGAGAATTGCACCCTTTTGTTTGGTAAAACATACAGTTACGGGCGATTCAATGCATCTTCTTCACGGCCATGAAACAGGAGAATGGGACCTCATCTAGATACTAATAAAACTTGTTTTTTTACATCAAACCTTCTTTGAAATAAAATAAAAAGTTATTTCGCTTGTAACAAGTTAGACATAAAAGAAAAAGAACTCAATAAATGACTTCCAGAAAAAGATTATTTCAGGGCGGTTTACTTTTTACACAAAACAGCGAGAAATATTTTTTTGCCCAAGGAGATTAATGTATCTTCATATTTTTTGTTGGTCGATTTTTAATGGGTTTTTCTTTCGAAACTCTGAGTTTGCTTTGTTAATAAATCAACCAATTCAGTTTGTGCTAAAATCTTTAATATCCTTACTTTCAGAACAACAAGCAACATGTTAAACATATCCTGGAGCCCGTTTCATGAAATGAACAAAATGTCTTTAAGTCTTGCCATGAAAGTTCTTGCCAAAATTTATTCATTAACAGTCCTAATGATAAAATACCAAATTCTTGCCTAAAAGTAAAGTATTCAATAATTTTGTATTATGTAAATTGATAGCTCTTTGAAAATCGTATTCATCTCTGCCCTCTCAAATTAGAACAATTTAAATTCTTGCATTCAGACTGGTATACATTTAACGTATTGCCAATATTGCCATAGAGCAGCCAACATGGTAAAGGTTATCCTGCCAACAACATTTAACCCTACCAATGGCGTCAAATGTAAAATATCCTGCTACTTTTTGACCATCTTACCACGGCAAGGTGAAAATGTATCGAGATAGACTTTGAAGATGCTTTTTGCCAAGTTACCAAATACATTTTTCCTTTAAATAAACTATTTGCCAGTATGCTTTTGAGGCACATGACCGAGGTAAGTAGTAAGATGATATATAACATTATTTAAATAAATATTTCCCTAATTACAAATATTTAAGATAATTAACGTTATCATAAATATGTTGAACGGAAACTAGAAATGTGGAATGTAAATATGAACAATTGTCCATTCATATACATCGTCGTTATAAAAAAGCTGTGACGTTTTGATCTAGGTTTCTTATTCAACATGATATCGGTATAATGATGTAAAATCTATACAGAAACGTCGCTACTGTTTAATATTCATAAACACATGTTCATAGTTGACATTATAAACATGGAAATCAACGCGCCAATAAAATGTTGAATCTATTCTTGAATCATTACACGTCCCCTCACAATACTGTAAAGCAAAAACCAATAATATTTCATAGCCAAGACTCCCTCACAGATGATAATGTTTCTATACTAGTCTGATTTTTTGTATTACATAGTAAATGAAAACAACCTCGTTGTAACTGCAATGGTCATCTAAAACCAACGTACCAGCTGCATTGGCAATGACAACTCGGAATCTTGAGAATATAATTATAATATTTTTTTGATAATACCCCTGCAATGACAAGTCAAACAAGTCGAATCTTTACAGTTAAATCTATCTCTCCAAAGAGCAATTTTAAAAACGTCTTGGCTTACTGTTACGTCTTTTGAGTCCAATATAGTAAAATACGTTTTCTATCGTTATTATGACTTACTGGAAGATGGTCACATGTGATTTCGGTTCACAAACACATATTACGTCTCATCTAAACTCGTAAATCCTACAGGTTATCAACATTCAACGATCGGACTGCTCAGTGGATGAGACAAATGAAAATATGACTTGTAATCAGTAAAGGGCCATCGTCAAAGAATTTTGCCTGGAATAGAAATGTTAGTTTGTTTGATGACCTGGTTTCTAGGGATCTTATGAAATCCTGTCAATCGTTGATAATTTACTAACCTAATCTTGATTTTTCCTTAATAAGCTGTTTCGATTTCAAATTTTCCTGCCATGAAAAATCCCCGCTTGCTGTGTGTGGCGTATTGGAACATTCAGCACTCAGTATTTGAAGAAGAGATATTAATGACTAAGCTGTTCAACCGTCCCACCTTCCTGAAAACGCAATTTGAGGGTGAAAAGGTGAAAACGGTATTACAATGCTATAGCTAGCAACCACTCCAAAAACAATTTTACCTGAAAGGAATGTGGACATGGATAATAAACACTCCCTTTTAAATTCATAAAAACCTAAAAACCTTTCCTAGATTTGTGGCGCCTCTCGCGACAAGTTTAACATTGGACATGCACATTTGAGAAGCCTTTAAGAATCAATCATAAGCTTGGAAAACATCGAAACCTTTTAGATCGTATGAACAGATATCCAGAGCAAAATACGAAACAGACAAAACATATTTATTGCCTTGACATACTTCAATGACCTTTTTTATTCTCAAAATCTTTCCTCATACAACTTCATACATTTACGATTCTTAACGATAATATTAAAATAAGTAACCAAGGAAGATAATGAATATAGACATGTTTTGCCTTGCACTGTACATTTTAATTACAAAGTATTCGACCTATATCTCTTTCTATCACTCTATTTTCTTCTTAATTTGTTCTTTGACACGTATTGCATTTATTAATATCGCAGAGTTAATATTTGAGTATCCTATCTGCCTGCGATTCCATAATGCTATTTACATGAATATTAATAATCGTCATGAACACGCATCACCTTTTATTGTACAAATGTATAAAAACTAAACTTCTGAGCATTACGCAACATGATCAGCACAGTCATGGATTTTTTGTTTGTGTCAAGATGTGACTGTGACTGTGCTATGATCATGCTGCCCATTTTCTCCAAGAGTAGGCAGTTGCCATTCGGATGATAGCATTTGGAAAGTTAACTCACATAGGTTTATTTTCATATGTTTGTACATTTTACCTTCTACTTAATTAAAAAAAAACATATTGATGTAATTACATTTTTCATTTACATTTTATTAATTTATGTTAGCAGTTCTTCAATGCCATATGAAATATATGCTACTAACGGTTGTTTGTATTTGTGCCACTAACTAATTTACTAATAGTCTTTTCTACTCTCACGTCAGTTTCTAGCAGAACTGATCTTGTGTGAATGATTTCTAAGTAATATCTGAAGAGTTTTAATATGTGAAAAAAGGCTCTAAGGCCCTGATGGAATGTCATTTGTACTGTCAATCACAGCTAAAGAAACGAAATTGAAAAATTATGAGTACGCTTTAGAACCTCGGGCGTCTTCGTCCAATATTGACAATATTTGTCTTCAAAGAATGGCTCATCGATCAAAACATATTTATCATGCTTCATAGCATTCCTCTCGGTAATCTCTCAGTTTGTATTGTGAAGAGGTGAAACTTTGTATTAGCTGTAGTGATATCCCAATACAAATCTCCTTTAACTGGAAGTATAAAGAAGAGCAAAGATCTTAAACACATGGAGCATTACAAATCAAAAGTGTCGCTGAAATTCTCCTTCAACATTAGATAAACGCTGTGAGGCAATTACACATTCTGAATGTTGTTTCCTCTCCCAAAGAAAGTTTCTTAAGAATCAATCTCAACATGCTGAATCATTTACTCAACCAAGGAAACATTTTTTAAGTTTATTCAGTAAATGTTGCTAAGAGAATGAAGAGACTTCCTATGAAAGGGCCGGATGATATTGATTATTTGTAACAGGTGATTAACTATAAAGAAATAGATGGTACCTGATATTTTCTAACTATACAAATTGTTTTGATTGTAAAATAATGTCTCTGAGCATCAAACTCCGGGGAAAGAAGAGAGTCACAATCGGTGGTAGATTTTATACTCAGGTTGTACGTTTGAACAAAATCTTATAACTGCCCTATCCACTTGCCTTCCAAAGCAAAACTTTCTCTAGACACACAGCAGTGCTAAAAAGGGCAATATATACATAACCTGGAGTAACCAGTTTTCATGGGTCACCTGTTTTCGTGGTATGTGAAAAATATGTCTATTCCCCTTAAACCCTTACTGCTCCTAACCAGTTAGCTCTTATTTTATTGATCATTTGTTCTGTATCGATCAAAGAAGGAAATTATTACTATATCATCAATCTGTCTATTGATTCATTTCGGTGATGAAAATCAACCGGAATTTCATTTCAGTGATGAAAATCAAATGAAATTTCAAGCTTTTCCCTAAACACTTTTTGAAGAACATTTACAGATGATTTACAATTATAAGAAAATGATCTTTGTCTTGCATGAGCAAACTCTTGCTCAACAAATTCAACTAAGTTGCTTACGCTAGTCACATGTAACTAAAAATGACAGTGCCTCATCACTTTGTCAACTAATAAATTTCAACATGTCATTAAAGACACTTATCTTCAGATTATTTTTGAGAAAGACAAGTTTGTCAACATGAGCAGCTTTTAATGACGCTCTTTGGACAGTTAGAATGTCCCGGGAGGTGGAAAATACTCTCTCTGACGGAACCGAAGTCCCTGGGATGCACGAGCATTTCTTAGCTTTGACTTATCTAAGATTTGGATAGTATATGTTGTTTTTCTCGTCACCAGCTCATTGCGTTTGAAAAGAGATGCAAACAAGGAGACTTTCTGTACATGCTTCTTTCTTCATTGACAATGTCAAGCATGTAGAGCACACTTTGACATTCCAAAAGGTCCGGAAGGCAAAACTATGATCACCTCATTTCTTGGGGACGATGTGGCCGAGTCGGTCTGGGTCACAGTCTCATGTTCGAGATATCCTGTAGGATATAGGTCAGGAAGAAGAGGCAGTGATGGTGCTGCTGGAGCCTCATCTTCCTCCTGCTTCATTGTCACCTGAAACGTTCAATCTTAAATGAATAACTTATTTATGCGTTACTACATATCTTTAAAGAAAAATAACTCAAAATATAACAAGCAGACAGAGTCAGCTATATCCCCCGCCAAAGGGAAAGGGTAGTTAAGGATACTAGTTGTGGAATATTGAACAGTGACCATGTTGTTTTTCTACAAACAACCTTTAAGAAATCCTATGTTACGTTTCCATGGAAACGGGTAAAAATAAAAATGCAAAGAAGTTGAAAACCCCAAAAGGCACATCTCCGCATGATGCCCGTTGCACATACCAAGTTTCGTCGAGCTAGTTTTCACCGTTTTGGAGTTGTGCTCCGGAAACATTATCGGGACGGACGGACGGACGAACGGAAAAAATGCACAGAAGTTGAAAACCCCAAAAGGCACATCTCCGCATGATGCCCGTTGCACATACCAAGTTTCGTCGAGCTAGGTCTCACAGTTTTGGAGTTGTGGTCCGGAAACGAAATCCTATGTTACGTTTCCATGGAAACGGGTAAAAATAAAAATAGAGCCATGGGCTCTGTAGGTCATCAGACTTTTGATAGAAATAGGTGTTTGGGTTTAGACCATGGGGTCATGGGCAGTGTAGGAAAGATAGCCTGTCCCAACGTCCGAGTTATTCACAATCAAATTAAAAATGCCCATTGCCCATTTGGGGTCAAGGGGTCACCAAACCTACAATTCAGAATCCCCATTGTCCAAGGAGTCTACACACAACCATTAAGCTATCAAGACCTTTTGGAATTGGAGAAGAAGATGAAAGTAGGAATTTAAGGTTTTGACCCCTGTGACCCCATTTGGGGTCAAGTGGTCACCAAACCTACAATTTAGGATCCCCAGTGTCCAAGGAGTCTACACACAATTTTACAGCTCTCTAGACCTTTTGGAACTGGAGAAGATGAAAGTAGGAATTTAAGGTTTTGACCCCTGTGACCCTATTTGGGGTCATGGGGTCACCAAACCTACAATTTAGAATCCCCGTTGGCCAAGGAGTCTTCACACAATTTTTCAGCTCTCTAGACCTTTTGGAACTAGGGAAAAAGATGAAATTAGGTTTTTTAGGTTTTGACCCCTGTGACCCCATTTGGGGTCATGGGGTCACCAAACCTATAATTTAGAATCCCCGTTGGCCAAGGAGTCTACACACACCTTTTCAGCTCTCTAGACCTTTTGGAACTGGAGAAAAAGATGAAAATAGGTTTTTCAGGTTTTGACCCCTGTGACCCCATTTGGGGTCATGGGGTCACCAAACCTACAATTTAGAATCTCCAGTGCCCAAGGAGTCTACATACAACTATTCAGCTCTCTGGACCTTTTGGAACTGGAGAAGAAGATGAAAATAGGTTTTTCATGTTTTGACCCCTGTGACCTCATTTGGGGTCATGAGGTAACAAAATCTACAATTTAGAATCCCCGTTGGCCAAGAAGTCTACACACAACTTTTCAGCTCTCTGGACCTTTTGGAACTGGAGAAGAAGATTAAAATAGATTTTTAAGGTTTTGACCCTTGTGACCCCATTTGGGGTCATGGGGTCACGAAATCTACAATTTAGAATCCCCATTTGCCAAGGAGTATGCACATAAAATTTCAGCTCTCTAGAGTCATTGGTTCTGGAGAAGAAGTCGAAAAAGTGAAAAGTTTACGGACGGATGGACGGACGCCGGACGCCATGCCATAAGCCCATCGGGTCTTTCAGACCTGATGAGCTAAAAATGGAAAGAAGTTAAAAAACCCAAAAGGCACATCTTCGCATGATATATGCCCGCTGCACATACCAAGTTTCGTCGAGATAGGTCTCACCATTTTGGAGTTGTGCTCCGGAAACAAAATCCTATGTTACGTTTCCATGGAAACGGGTAAAAATAAAAATGCAAAGAAGTTGAAAACCCCAAAAGGCACATCTCCGCATGATGCCCGTTGCACATACCAAGTTTCGTCGAGATAGGTCTCACCGTTTTGGAATTGTGCACCGGAAACATTATCAGGACGGACGGACGGGGACCATTTCAATATCCCCCGCTAACTACGTTGGGCGGGGGATAACTATCCAAATATTTCAAGATGTTGACGTTTAGTCCTTTTAAAACACATTTAAAATAAACTTCTTGAAAATAATAAAACAGCGGCTAGTGCTCATTATGAATTATTACACACTTCAGATACAATGAAATATGATACAAATTACATGATGAAATAAGTGTCACTTTGAAGACTAATAGCCAACAGTTGAAACGCTTTTGTTTATACAATTTAAGTTGTAAATTATACATCACAAATTTCAGTTACGGTATACTGATGTCATTTTTCTTTTTACAAGTGACATGCATATGTTTCTTGTAATATTTTCTTGTGTTATAATTTATAAAGTATATATAGAACAACATCATTCTCTCAATACCACTCAAGAAAGGCCACCACTGGACTCAGTACCTTAACGTGGTGTGGTGGTTTGCGTGCGTGCTTCAGAGACCCCGAGAGCTATGCCAGCCGGAGCTTACATGCTCCTGGTAGGGACACCCAAGCTGGACAGGTCGACGGGTAGAAGCCAGACCAAATTTGAGTCCTTCTAAAACCTGCTTTCTATCTCTCACTATGCCTTTCTTTCCGTCTTTTCCCTCATCCTTTCGATCCCTTTCTCCCTGATCTGTCCACTCTCTTTTAGATGCTTGTCATCCACGTGTTTAATAACCCCATCTCACTCACTCACTCACTCAAGAAAGGCAAGTCCTTGAAGCTTGGATCCTGTGCAGCTGCGTTAATGGAACAGGTCTTCATCTTTGGCTGGATCTACACAAGGACCGTTTTGTAGTAGTTACTTCATCCATAAACGAGAGGTGGATCTAGTTACACCACACCTGATCGCTGTTTGATTGACAGCTGAATTCGTCGAGGACGGTAGCGAATTCAGCTGTCAATCAAACAGCGATCAGGTGTGGTGTAACTATATCCATCTCGAGTGATTGGATGAAGTAACTGCTTTGTACCACGCCCACATTGCACGTTGTAAAAATCTGAACGAGATCTGCGCGGGATATTTGAATTTGTAATCATTCAGTTTCACACCGCCACAATGTCGAGTCACGAGTGGGATGACATGATTGACGACGCCTCACAAATAATGAAAAATAGATTATCTTTGATAGTTCAATTTGTTTGAATGTGTATGGTGCTCGTTGCCATTAAAACTTGAATTACTTGTCATTTTTTAGAAAATTGACATCCTTTCAACTAATTCCTTCAGGGCGTGAACAAAAGGCGTGGCTTGCTAAACTGCAGCGAGCCAATGAGATATCTACCTTCAATGATTACTTCAGGCCGTGGTGTAACTATTAGATACACTACGGCCGACATCAAAGGGACCGACGCGTGGGCATGGTACAATTACCAATACACAAGGCGCTAAACAGCTGTGAAATAGCCAGTACTTTTCGATCTTGAGATGACATTAATCAGTCTTCTGATAGAGGGGGAGGAGGAAGAAGAAGAGATTGGGAAAGAAACCTTAGCATCTATGTCAGTTTCTATTCTTGAAGAAGAGAATAAAACTCGGAGATGGTGGGTTGTCATATTTTTTTACACATTTTTAGTACATACAAGTGAAGAAACATGTTTTATTGAATAACTTATCAAAGAAAGAGCGTTATTTTACTTTGAATCGAGTTTTTTTTAATGAAAGTTAAGGAAATAACCTTACCTGATTGCCTACGTGTTACGTGCAAATATCTTAATGAAATGACGTCATCAGGGGAATTTCTCATGCGATATCATTTGCGTTCCGTAAAAAAAGAGGCCCTCCTATCTTTTTTGCATCGCATCATAACGCATGCAAAATTCGCACTTAGTGTATTGTGTAAATGTAGAAAACACTATTTGCGTTTTTTCTGACACAATGCAGGACGCAACGCATTAAAAAATAGAGCCATGGGCTCTGTAGCTCATCAGACTTTTGATAGAAATAGGTGTTGTGGTTTAGACCATGGGGTCATGGGCAGTGTAGGAAAGATAGCCTGTCCCAACGTCAGAGTTATTCACAATCAAATAAAAAAGGCCCATTGCCCATTTGGGTTCAAGGGGTCACCGAACCTACAATTCAGAATCCCCATTGTCCAAGGAGTCTACACACAACTATTAAGCTATCAAGACCTTTTGGAACTGGAGAAGAAGATGAAAGTAGGATTTTAAGGTTTTGACCCCTGTGACCCCATTTGGGGTCATGGGGTCACCAAACCTACAATTTAGAATCCCCAGTGTCCAAGGAGTCTTCACACAATTTTTCAGCTCTCTAGACCTTTTGGAACTAGGGAAAAAGATGAAATTAGGTTTTTTAGGTTTTGACCCCTGTGACCCCATTTGGGGTCATGGGGTCACCAAACCTACACTTTAGCATCTCCAGTGCCCAAGGAGTCTACACACAACTTTTCAGCTCTCTGGACCTTTTGGAACTGGAGAAGAAGATGAAAATAGGTTTTTCATGTTTTGACCCCTGTGACCCCATTTGGGGTCATGGGGTCACCAAACCTACAATTTAGAATCTCCAGTGCCCAAGGAGTCTACACACAACTATTCAGCTCTCTGGACCTTTTGGAACTAGGGAAAAAGATTAAATTAGGTTTTTTAGGTTTTGACCCCTGTGACCCCATTTGGGGTCATGGGGTTACCAAACCTACAATTTAGAATCCCCGTTGGCCAAGGAGTCTACACACACCTTTTCAGCTCTCTAGACCTTTTGGAACTGGAGAAGAAGATGAAAATAGGTTTTTCAGGTTTTGACCCCTGTGACCCCATTTGGGGTCATGGGGTCACCAAACCTACAATTTAGAATCTCCAGTGCCCAAGGAGTCTACACACAACTTTTCAGCTCTCTGGACCTTTTGGAACTGGAGAAGAAGATGAAATTAGGTTTTTCAGGTTTTGACCCCTGTGACCCCATTTGGGGTCATGGGGTCACCAAACCTACAATTTAGAATCTCCAGTGCCCAAGGAGTCTACACATAACTTTTCAGCTCTCTGGACCTTTTGGAACTGGAGAAGAAGATTAAAATAGATTTTAAAGTTTTTTACCCTTGTGACCCCATTTGAGGTCATGGGGTCACGAAATCTACAATTTAGAATCCCCATTTGCCAAGGAGTATGCACATAAAATTTCAGCTCTCTAGAGTGATTGGTTCTGGAGAAGAAGTCGAAAAAGTGAAAAGTTTACGGATGGACGGATGGACGGACGGATGGACGGATGGACGGACGCCGGACGCCTTGCCATGCCATAAGCCCATCGGGTCTTTCAGACCTGATGAGCTAATAACGGCTGTAGTGTAGATCCAGCCTAAGTCACTTTGGTAACGGTGATTAAGATCCTCGTACATTGCTTCCTTCATCTCTCTTGATGTGCGTGATTCAGCCTCAACACATTTCTCTGGAGTTGTGTTGTAAAGTAGACTACTGTACACGGGGAGGACCATTGAGAGAGAGTAGGTTGCTGCTTGTCACACAGGCGCCATTATAGTCTCCATTGGCTTTATGATCTGAAGTGAAGATATAAGTACAAGAAAATATTAGAACAAAAGAATGTTTTGTCAGTCTTGTAACATATTGAATTATTAAAAATTGAAATGGAATTATTGATTCACAATTAAACAATCAAGTCGTTGTATGCTTTTTACTTTATATCCGATGAAAGGTTTGAGCAGATTGAAAGACTCATTTCAGATAAGTTCATGCTTTAAATATTGTGTAATTTAAGTATCATACTATGCCTTTGTTTTCAGTTTCGATGAATTGATTTATTCATCTCAGTAGAATAAGTGCTTACATTCTCTTTACACTTTTTTGCCAAACACTGTAACTCAATAGTTCATTATCTGCTTTAATTCTCAATTTTAAAACAAATTCATTTCTTTTCGAAATTTATCATTGCATTTAAATATTCAGATAAAATTACAAAGAATAAGATTGTAGAAAAGTATCATATCATTAATTTCCCTTACACGTTTTCAAACAGTTCACACTTGAAAAGGAGTGACATAATTGTGATGAATAAACTGATTAAATGAAAATAACTTTACAATACCTGTACAATGTCTTCAGCAACGGCTACTTCGATGAGATCTGTTGGAAGACTTCCAGATCCTCAAATCCTTAAATACGAGGGTAGCTTGGATAGCTGGATGCTGTTCAAAATATCGTTCTACCATTTCGTAAGAGCTATTCATTCTTGCCACATTCTTCAGCTTGTTATATGCATATGCAGGTTGAAAACCTGTTTCTTCACAAGAGCGATGGCTTTTTGGTTTCGTTGACAGGAACTTACATTAAGACGTGTTATGACCGGGACCAACTGACAGCCGACACTTTTTGGTTTTCTGAGAGGCGAGATTGAGGGTATTGGCAAAACGCTGCATCAAATGTGCTTCCTGTACCATAACTTCTTCACAGCATTGTCAAGTTGTCACAGCGGCGACTTTGTCCCGAGGTAGATTCTTTCCTCAAGCACAGCTTTCATAATCTTTGGTAAGTTTTCACCTGTGTGATCGTCCGTCATTGTTCGAGTTTGAAGCACAGATTTGTGGATTTGCCAATTTGAATCAATAAAATGTGCGGTGACAGTAACGAATGACTCGTTTGATCTTGGTGGCCAGCCATCAGATGTTTGCCCTACAAAACTGGCACCATCTATCTATAGGATAACGGGTGATTCTACGTGACGCAAAATCATAATTAATAATAATTGGTACTCGTACCAAAATGTATGGAACAAAGAAGAATTTTTTGCCAAATTTCATTCACTTGTTATGGATAATTCGGGTAAACAATGTACAATTTGAAATGTTGTTTTCATGGCTAAATGTATGTGAGAGATTAATTTACTGTCAACAACATTCAATGAAGAAACTATACAAAATCAAAATAATGGTTTAAAATAAATACATTTTATACTTAATACAATGATTTAAATGTTATAAATACAAGATTGTGTGATAGTAATATATTTCAAACGAGGAAAAAAGTCCATTACGAATTCATTAATTGTATGAAATCGTGGTGGGACAAGTTCATTTTGGTTACAAATTCACCTAGCTTTCGACAGACCATTTGGCTTGACCTACTCACAAATATTTTCGGTTAGTCGCTTCATTGCGATCTGTTATGCATTTACAGTTTTCTAGTAAATCAATGTGTTAGTATTATCAGGATACATGATATCTTGGGGCGTTACATCGATGTATCGTGGACCCTCCCGATATGAATATTCTGATATATTACCTAAATCTGATTTGCGTCAATGCACTCGTGACTCAAAGTATACGATACAAGTATCGATATCATCAAGAATCTTACACCACTACTAAATTGACTGCTTTGATTCACATGACTAGAGCAATAACTTTCAATTCAACAGTTGGAAATTTGGGGAAAACACATTTTGTGTGCAATAGAACCACATGCCGATCATTCACTCCCGACATGCCGATCATTCTCTTCTCTCTTCCTATGCAACCTCTGTCTTAATACGAAGGTTTCTTGAGGTTCTGGCACCTTCCCCTAGCGGAACAATAATGCAACTACCTGGCTATATTTCAGCTAATGAAAACAACGAATGCATGAATAACATATTTGATGTCACACAGGCCTGTGCAATGAAAAAGTCGGAAAATGAGGCGTTTGTGTTCTGCAAAGACTACTCAAAGTGCAAGATGCATATCCGAATAAGGTTTAATTATTGAAAAGCTTACGGGAATAACTAAGGCGATTTAAATGATAACTTTTGAAACGGCGTCGCTGATTGCACAACAAACTTTGATTGCATCCAATCAGCGTTCTACACTTCGTGCACAAGAAACCTTCCAATTAAGACGGAGATTGTATAGGAATTTGTGACGGAGGTACCTCTGTTGGTAGAGAATGCATGCCGATAAGATATATTCAAGAAAAATCTTTATAAAATCTTTATATTTATAAATATCTAAATATCTAACGTGGTGTGGTGGTTTGCGTGCTTCAGTGACCCCCGACAGCTCAGCCAGCCAGAGCGTATAATGCTCCTGGTAGGGTCACCAAAGCTGGACCGGTCGAAGATTAGAAGCCAGACCAAATCTGAGTAGTTCTGAAACCTGTTGTCTATCTCTCACTATGCCTTTCTTTCCATCTGTTCCTCCATCCTATTGACCCCTTTCTCCCTTATCTATCCACTCTCTTTTGGATGCTTGTCGTCCACGTGTGTAATAACTGAAATATTGTTCAAAGCACGTTAAACTCCAACTCGCTATATTTATTTTCAGTGGCGAGTGTAAATATTAAGCTAATAAACACTAATTTTTTTGCCATCTGTAAACAATTATACATATTTTTACCTCAATTTCAAAGCGAAATAAGAACTCAATGAAACGTTACTTTTAAACTTAAATGAAAAATCAAGCTAAAACGAAGCTAAAGTGTATTGTTTCTTGGGTGTTAAATGAAAGCAGGCTTTTTCTTTTTATTTGTTACTACTGAACGTTTTCCTATCAATAGATTGCAGTGTCCCAAAGGCAGAGTATTTTGTTCATTCGTCATGAGTGTCCAATTAGAAAATTTATTCATGTTTAATTTACTTACTGATATTTTAGAAAGAATTGGCAAATTCATAATGAAGTGAAAGAAGAAAGTAACATTCATTCTAAAAATGTGTTATGGACTAGAAGTTTAAAAACTTATGTCATAACATTTTTCATAAAAACCTACAATTTCAACATGTCTCTACTTATAAACATACCTTTGGACACCCATCTACAGCCTTATATTTCGATTCTGTACAGAATTTAGTATCAGTACGTTAAGCTCTTGGATACCGAGGGTGAGAGTAAAAAGACGATATCCATTAAAAATCGAACCGTTGTGTATTGTTGAAAACAAACCTTGTCTACGATCAGAGCTTCATTCCGAGTAAAGTAGGAATCAGGAGTGAAATCATTTAAATTACAAGTAAAGAGAAGCAGAGCAAAGATCTTAAACGATTATAAGGCACTAACGCATCAAAGTGTGGTTTACGCTCTCAATCAACTTGGTGTAAAAACGCTGTCAGCCAATGTCACATCAAATTGCTGTTTGCTCACTCAATCAAGGTTTCTGAAGAATCAATCCTAGAAATTATGGGTCATTTACACATTTCATTGTCACCTTCTTCCAGAGAGTCCATCTTCGGGTATTGTCATGAGAATGGGATTCCTTTCTTTATTGTTGCCTTCTACAGTCCTGCAATTTGCAGTAACATTTGCAACATTTTATTACGAAGTGATATATCCTCTTAACGTATTGGTGCTTTCATGTAAGTTTCTTATTACATGTTTAACAATTTCATCTCCAATTTCATGAAAAAGGGACACTACTACTCCTGCTATAAATGCTAATTATGGTTGGTATTTGTGCCATTTAATGTGCCTCTTTCTTCATAATTGTTTTCATCATCTAAATTTACTTTGAAGTAGAAATCATCTAATGTGAATTATTTCTACGATTTTTAATAAGTGCAAAAACCTCTAAGGCCCTGATGAATGTTTGCACTGTTATTCAGAGCTGAAGAAACCAAATTGAAAAATGGTGAGTAAGCTATAGAACCCGAGGCTTCTTCATCCAATATTGGCAATGTGTGGGTTCAAATGTGATCAAAGAGCGGATCATAGAGGCATTGATCAATACATATTTAGCATGCTTCATAGCAATCAATGAATTGAATATTTCAATAAATCAATAGTAGAATTTATCATCTTCACTATTTTTCGTTGCATAAATGTATCTTTATCAACAGTATGCTGTAAACATTGAACAATCTAATAACGTGCTTTTAGGAACGGAAAATTGGCTATAAACACAACTATTCTTTGTTTATATGTCCTCGTAATGGGGTTCAAAAATCTCTCGAAAATTTGAAGGATGATGTCGCAATTACAAATTACAGGAATAAAACTGGGAGTGTTTGATACAACCAGTGCTTTTAAAGATTCCCCTTCATTATATAATTATTTTCTTATACTTAGAGACGTGACTTAGTATTCGAACTGGGATTTACAGTATTGATTACACCTTTCCCCCAAGCATGAGTGAAGGCTCATAACATTAACATTATTAACACCAGGACACTTTCCAAGGGTCAACGCCTGAGGATGTCACTATATTGACGATAAGATTGACGACTTTGAATGTTTATGATAGACAAATGTTTAATAATTTATAGATCAGAGCAAGTTACTTTAATTTTTCTGTTCCTTTACATTTACTAGAAGCTCTTTGGGGGCCAGGAGGTGTTGTATTTCAGTTACAAAATTACAGTTGTACACAAATTGTTAGTAAAAGATGTAACCGATATGTATTACCCTCTTTGACATTAATATGTCATTATTACCGTAGGATATAAAACAAGCCACAAAATCTTATACTTCAAAATTTGCACTGCCGGTGTTTCTCATAAGCAACTCAAAACTCAAACAAGATTCTCCTGGTGTTTTTTAAACACATTGATTTCAC
Organism: Phorcus lineatus; assembly: GCA_921293015.1. NCBI lineage: Eukaryota > Metazoa > Mollusca > Gastropoda > Trochida > Trochidae > Phorcus > Phorcus lineatus. The sequence continues at coordinate 24,316,638 of OV121097.1, read as the reverse complement.
TGCGTAATGTTTTTTAAGAAGAAACAAATTTAGAGTCTTTGATCAAAACAAGAGCAGGTGTTGAATGAAGTGGAATCGTCTTTTTATTTCCTCCTGCTACTTAGATGTGTCTGTTATATTGACATAGAGGTGTCCCCAGAGTATATTTTATTGTTTCAAAATGGTGATTGCCTCTCAAAATGGTTGCGTTTCCTGAGGAGTTCCTTTTGCTTGCTTTTACATCATCTTCTTAAACATCTTTTTTATTTAAAGTTAATTTGCTCAGTCATGAGTATGTTGTGATTTCAACTTATGTGTAAGTATGTGATTTATGATCGATATTTGTAATTAAAAACCTTATTTACTTCACCTTGTTAGTTTAATAAACTACCTACCCACGTATTGTACCACCCCTTGCCATTTTATTGACAGCTATGATACATTCCAGAGTGATTGATTAATTCTGCCTCGAGTGCTTATATGCTTTGTAAATTACATACGTGTATTCCGCACAGCCAATATGTATTTCATTGATGTTGTACTGTAGGCCACGAGGCCTCCAATACTGAAATAAAGACTTTGACTTTGACAGCTTATCATAATATATATTTGTAATCGTTGCAGTAATGGCTCTAGTGCAAAGCTATTGATTTTATTGAAAACTATTGTTAAAGTTAAAATGCAAATTCTTTTGAGTTTCCCAATCTTTGGTACATCATTTGACAAACTATGTTCTTGCTGAATCAATAAGGAAAACAATTTATTACTAATAAGCATATTGTAGTATTGTAACGTTAGAATAATAAAAGGGCACAAGTTAGACCAGCAAACTTTGACAAACATTTAAATATATCAATAATAACAATGTAATACAATGTAATCAATGATAACAAAGAGTTAAAAGTTATAATATAGACTGATACAAATAGGTTATACAATATCAAATGAATCATAGGCTAGCGACAAAAGTCCTTGATCAAATGTAGTGATAGGCTGACTTCCGTCCTTGATGGTAATTCCATGATAAATCTTCTTGTACAGAGTTTCCAAAAGTGGAAAACAATACAGCAGTAAAATGATCCTAAAGTCAAATGTATAAAACCAGGTTAGCCAAATGTGTGAGTGAGTGCTCTTTAACAGCTGGCCATTATATAGATCACAAAATTTCAAGACCCTTCCTTTTCTAGCAACATCGGGAACCCTGAAATACATGGAAACTAAAGAACTTTCCAGAGAGAACATTCAAGAAAAACTAGCCAACAGAGAAGTATTTGACCCATTGAACAGTGTGACATTACCTAATGTTACACATGTAAACAATAACATTCTTATAACAGTATTTACATTATTATGCTCAAATACAGTCAAAAACATGAATTTAGAAACATAATTTTGGATTTGATGTTGAAAAATGCACCATGTAAGGTTTTCCTGTGTCAGTAATATATTATTAATTCTGTGTGATTAAAACTACATTAATTGTATGGAAATTGACAACGTTTTTCAACATAACATTGAAAGTGCAAATATTTCCCCAATCGGAATCTTTCGCAGTCTTTATAATGAAGCCATTTAATTTGTTTTATCATGATTGTCCTTTTTTCTTAGGAAGTAAATAGTTTTTAAAGTGTAAAAATTTATACCATTTTATATCATTTTCTCTTCAACAATATACAACAACATTTTAGTTTCCAAACACGTCATGAAATAGTGCGTCATTCTATCTATGCTGCTGTTAAATATTGCCATTACATTGAGAGGAATTCTATCGGAACAATGACGAAAGGACGACGGTATATCTATAGCATCCTCCATCTCCTTTGTGTACTTCATTTTCACAGTGAATACTGACCATTTACATATGACCATCGTGTTTCTATATACACGAGAGTATATAAGCTCTCAATGGTCTGTTTAAGAGAGAGATATCTTCTCGGAAGAGCAAAGGTCTGAAACACAAATGAATCATTGCAAATCAATAGTGTTGCTGGCATTCTTCACCAACAATAGATAAACGCTTTGAGGTAATGGCACATTAAGAATGGTGTTTCCTCTCCCAATTCTAGATTCTAATGTATTTACTGAAAATGATGAATGATTTACACAACCACAAAAAAACATTTGGGAGGAATTCATTTAGATACCAAAATGATAAGAGAAAGAGGGTTATTTTTGGAGGGCCAAAGTATGTTTACTAGTTTAGATCATTCTTTATGGGGTGGTATGATATAAAGAACATGGTGGTACCTGACATTTTCTAACTATAATTTTCTTTTTCAATTTTAAAATATTATGTCTCGGCGTCAAAATTTAAAGATAAGATTCTGAGGAAAAGATCAAAGCAAACGTCAGCAATGGATTTATACTTAAAATGTACATTTACTTACACAGAAATCTTATAACTGATTTATCAAGTTATCTTCCAAAGCGAACAATTATCTAGTTGACAACATTTCTGCCTTCTTTGAGTGTCCATTGAGCAAATAAAAAACTTGACAGCCTCTTTGCATTGTGTCATTCCCATAGTTACTTATGCCAAGATATTTTAATAATTCAAACATGCTCTGTATATTTTCAAGACAAAAAGGAAATGATTAGTTGTCATCGTGTCAAAAAGTGCCTCAGTTGTTTGACAACTCTCAAACTTTGACTCATAAAAAACAGCATTGCTGTAAGAAAATGCAAGAATTGGCCTATATCAGATTTCAGTTTCGTGGCATGTTAGTGACAACTGTCAAAAAAGATCAACATCTAAAATAATATCAGAAACTTTAGACTGTGATGAATCAGGATCACATATATCAAATGTGATTGTGTTATCAACTGGTGAAAATAAGCAAACACCTAGGCATTGAGATTTAATATAAGGAGTTCAAATCTTGCGACTGGATCTCTATAATAGTATATCTATAGGATATCTGTTAGATGTTGAAAGAATGGTTATATAATACTCGCATTTATGTATCACAAATATTTCAAACAAACCTTTTTCATGCTCTAATTCAAGGCAAAATAATTACTCACTTTCTAAACGAGCAACTGAATTCCAGAGAAACGAACTGCCAACATAGTTAACATAACACCTTTAGCTTTCATGTCAATCCCTTAAATGCTTGATCACGCCCTAAAGAACTGTGGCGCCTCTAACAAACATTTGCTCATTGGAAATACAAAAGATTGAATACTAAAAGTTTATAAGAAATCAATTATTGAGCTGAATTAAGGATTACAAACATGATTTTCAAAACATTAAAAGACGTTAAATACGAGAAATGCTCTGAAGAATAACTCGGAGTGAACATGTTTTCTCATGTATTTCATCATTTATTTCTAAGTATTTAGGATTTGATGACTTAAATCAAATGAAGATTCACCAAGTTTTCTCACCAAAACTACTTCTTTTTATACGAGGGAAAAATTAACTTAGACTCTAAGTGTGATTTATGCAATTTTATATCACGGTGATATTACATTTCTGGTGATTTCATCCAATTTAGAACTTCGAATTGTTTCCAACAATGTCTTTTGCCATTTACATATATGTGAAGTAATTCGTATATTTTTTAAGGGTATATACTCATCGGCAAAGGAAACCTTTTTGTTATTACCTTTATTTAACTGTGAATGCAAGCAGAATGTTCATCTCAAGAAGATAATATGAATCAATTAATCCCGAAACAATTTACCATCTAAATTTCATACTTCTTTACCCACTTAAATCCTGTTTAATTACATATATTTACGCAAGAACCAAATATGCTCATATTGAATGCCTGCACATCAAAAATCCCTAAAAAGAACAATAAACATCTTATGAAGAAATCATGTTGATTTTAAGTATTTATGTCGACAGTGTTGACAGTCCCATATGACAAAGATAGCAGCCTTCTTTTAAAAAAGATAATTGTTGCTATTCAGGGCTTTTCAGAGACCCAATCATCATGTCTGCATTGACAATGAATTTGCAAAAACCTTTAACAATTACTGAAATCCATTAACAACTTTTTGTCAATTTTCAAAAGTTATTTCAGTCTAACTTTTTGTACTTCACCATCATCTGCACCGGTAACAAATTCTCAGTTTTTAAAATTACGCAATTGTTGCCAAACTTATTGCAAACAACAACATCTAATGTTGATAACTTTGGTTTAGTGATAAGGGGAATTTTTCGGTGATCTTTTGCAAATCGTTAACCCCTCAAAAATAAGCAGAATTAATATGATATCTTGTCATCGGGGGGTTGTTCCAAATTATTGTCAATGTGAATTATTAAATGATGCAGCAAAACACGACGACATCCTGTTAATTTATTTTATTTTATCGCTAATTTGAGCTGTGTTAGGAAACTCTCTCCCAAGTCACTCAATTTCAAGGTTTTTGATGTCGAATGTATATTTTCTATATATATTCTTATACTAAGTTTTTGTGACTTGTTCAACATTATTCATTTCCTTCCTCAAATTTCAAAGCAAATTAAGACCTTAATGAAATGTTATTATTAAATTTAAATAAAAAGAAAACCAAAAGCAAAGTATTTTGTTTGCTGACGCAGTAACAGGTAAATGATGGAAGCAGGCTTTTCCTTTTTATTTGTTACTGCCAGTTTGAAGGTTTTGTAATCAATAAAAGCAGTGTCCCAAGAGTCTAATTTCATTCTTCTAAGTGTTGACGTCAGAGTTTACATGTTCCCGGAAGTGTGTGTGTGTGTGTGTGTGTGTGTGTGTGTGTGTGTGTGTGTGTGAAACGGTTACAGAGAATCAGATTGGTGTACTCCTAAGAAAGTATTGCAATTTTAGTGATTGACATAGGATAAAACAAGTCTACAGGTTGCAAAAACAACAAAGTAATTGATAATAACATAGCTTATCGTTTGAAAACAGTGATCAGTATATCTCATATTTATCTTAATTATCTTCACAGTAAGTCAAAATAGCTTTTGAGTGTTAAAAGGTTTTCTCTTAGAAGAGTTTGAAATTGATAATATTATTATGTTCATATACAGAAAAGAATGCCGCAACATATCTCCATATAAGAGCCGGCAAAGAGGTAGCTGATTTTTTTGCTTTCGTAGTTTCTTTAAGATAGTGTTTATGAATACATGTTAACGTTTCATCCCTCGATGATGGACACCTATTGACAATTTGACAATAAGTAACGTTGAAAACTACAAATCAATATTATTCAAAGTGGTCTCTTACATATTCTTATTGAGTCATGCCTTTACCCTTGGGAAGGCTCTTTTGTTTCGATACTAACACTGTGAATCATACAAACATATCAGTCTCTTGGTAACTCAGGATGCATGGATGGAGATGACATCCATGTAATACGAGAACCATGCAATTGTTGAACACAAGCCTCATCTAATTTCCGTCAACACCTTCATTTCGATGAAGTGGCAATGCAAAGTGAATTCCTCTTTAGATTGAACGGAAAAGAAGCAGAGCAAAGATTTTAAATGAGTTGCGAATAAGAAGTGTCGTTTACACTATAATGAAATAAATGCAAAAACGCTGTAAGGCAATGACACATCAAACTGCTGTTTGCTCTCTCAATCAAAGTTTCTACGGAATCAATCCCGAGGATTCATCATTTATTTACACAATCATAGGAACCTTCATTCTACAAAGATTGGCCTTTGACAAGCATTTCCTACTCCATTGCATTGTTGCCGGTTATAGTTTTGAAATTGTAGCTGGTTTTCACGTTACAAGTACTTAAAAGGCAAAATGCATGAAAACAATTCATACTATTGCACAATTCATATCTTAATGATCTTAATGTGCTTCAATGATCAATTTCAAAATTAATTTTATTGGAGAACATTATACATTGCGTTTGATATTATTGCAAGAAGAACCTGATAGTATACTGGAAAGCGTGGTGCCATGGTTTTGTGATTTCGGCACACTACATCTCAGTCAGTCACAACTCTCGGTTTTTAGCAGATATCATTAAGCTCTTGATAAATCCTTGAAATTATGGCCCCTCAGATAATTATCTATTATATTGTTTGCTTTTGAAACCAAATCTGTTTAATGCGATATTAAACGAACTTATTTAAAATTAATCTCGGTATGAAATCGATTTTTTAGAAAAGATATTTCGTTAAGCGTGATGACCAGCTTAAAAATTGCCTGTCATCTCAACATCATTTCAATCGAGGAAGATAGCACAAATAAACCTTTGCCATGTTCTTAATAGAGACAGATTATGTAAAGATGTGAAAAACCAGCGAAGCGATGCCAAATGAAGAATATTATTTGCTCTCTCTATCAAAGATTCTGAAGATTCAATCTGAGAAATGATGAGTTATTTACAAAATCATTGAAAGCATTTCTCCGGGCTTCAATGTCAATTATTGTCGGTGCAAGGGTCCAATTATGCCAACGTGAGTGTGCAAACACTGCCATCAAAGACTTGTACTTCCATGATTCACTTTACAATATTGCCAACAGACACAGAAATATTGATATTTCATCAGACTAAACCATGAAGAATATACAGAAAGCATTTAAGTTACATTTGGTATTCTTGATCCTCCTTTTATTCTGTAATTGAGATTTCAAAATAATGCATCAATGTATGTGAAATAACTAGTGATTTTTTTTGCCCGGGTGTTTCCGTCCGATAATTCAGCTATCATAGGTTTTTTGGTATTTCAGGCTTTCATTTTCGACCTCCTGTTTTGTTGTTTCCGAGGCCCTGCTTTTGGGTAGGGTTTGACTGCAACAGATTAATAAAGAATCGAAGTTGCAGGAACCAAGTCTTGTTCAACACCATTGTGATTTTAGGTTTCAAACATGCAGTACACCAATCTCTGCAAGCTATCTTGGTCTCGCTCTAAGCCTGTGGGTACTCCAAACCATGTTTCAGAGCACACTAATATACTAATCTGTGTATATGTTAAGTCGTTAACCATAAACCTTAGTATATTTTCATTTTACTCGAAAAAACCCTTATATTGTGAGGTATGTACCCGAATTATCAATGGCTGACCAGTATCGTTTTCATCATAATTTTTGCAATTTCTTGCCAAGGTTACAGTACACATATCTACTAAACTATACTTTTCACAAACCTGAATTTTCTTGTTGCTAGGAAGAGATTCTAATCGTTTCAAAAAGAGCTGTGCACAGTGTATCACAGATAAGTTCATTTAATTCTTCATATCATGAAAAATGTTCTTCAAAGTGTGAGCGTAAGAGTGAGAGTAAGTATGACAAGATTGATAAGAAGGATGTTTATATCCTCCTTATGTATTCATGTCAAGAGCCTTTACTCTGGTAAAATTTTATTTTGGTATGTATATTTCTAATATATACAGGTGTAAAGCTTCAGAAAAAATGAAAAAAAAAAGGAGGTCATTTTGTATTTTGTAAATATTTTGAAACCGAAAAGGCGATCGCTCTATGGCAAGGGCCATAACTAAAAAATATAACATGCATATTGCCGAAATAGGAAATAGGGAGATGACGTCACTGACCTGTATCAAGGCAAGTGTAAATTTTCAGAGAGATAAATTAAAACAATGGGAGGAGTTTATTTCGTTTCCCCAGCTGAGATCAAAATAGTTTATTTTGTTTCCCCTGCTGAGAATGAAAATAGAGCAAAATTATGTTTTTGAATGCTTATTCTGTAGAAATATCCTCGTATAGATATCTTTGAACCAAGTTTTCAAGTTCTTTATCTTTCTACTGTACCAAGTACACAAATGTAGCTTTGATGGCCCTCGAAAGTGTCGCAGGTGGGTAACCTGGTTGTGACTCTTTGACGGTTTGAATATGTAACATCATTAAATGTTGTTCATAACTCTTTTATCATAGATAGAGGATACTAAACGACCTTCCATTTAATACTATTTTTATTAACAAGTTAATGATGAAGAATAAAACGAGCTATAGCGAGTTTATACCCAATCATTAACAAGTGTAATACAAATAGTATTAAATGGAAGTGAGTTTAGTATTCTGTTTATTACTAGACCACAGTTATCAAGAATAATTGTCGAAAATGTGCTGGAGGAAACATTTCTGTGACTTGCCTGCCATCGTGACGGCAGTGTTGACATTGTGACGTCACAACCAGACACTATTGTGATGTCATACTTGAGGCGATATTACACTAGTTTAATATTGCCGTTTAAATATTACACTGCGATATCTTACACGGGCGAGTAATAATTATCAGTAATTGATTGGCGCTAGACGTTTTAGACCTGATTGTTTCGATATGGATTTGCACAAGCTTGGCTTGATCAGGGGGTTGATAATGTTGACCAGTGTACACAACTATTTCTCCAATTGATATTGACTCAAAAAAGGGGTTAAGCTCTCTGAAAATTTAAGCTCTTTAAAGAAAATATCAAGTTGAGGGTTAACTTTGAAGAGTAGTTATCACTTAGGAAAGTATATATGTTCCGCTTAGCCGTATGCAAGTTTCCATATTCAAATCATCTTCTAATGTTGGAATATGGCTCACTTTGCAATGTACTTTATATCGTATTGTAATACAACTATTGTAATGATTTTCAATTCTACTATGAATTTAGACGCATTTTTCCCATAAGCAGAAGAATTGACATCCGGCAGATATATATCAGATGATTGTTTGGTTACAAATAGCATAAAGGAATATCTCTTCTCCCGAGTGTGACACTGAACAATGGTTCATTGTAGTGTTATTACTTCCTTGTTAATAATAGTCATTGTTTTTATTTAACAATGTAAACTCTAATGAAACGGGAACGGTCTTAGTTATTATTTTCATTTTGTATATGCGTATTGCATTATGTATAAACAGGAATATTTCCTAGTTTTTCATAAATTGAATACCCAACTACTTTCCCAAATCCGACAAGTAGATGGTTTCATATTTGAATTTTATATATACTTATTTTAGGTACAACATGACTCGTTTATTATTTAAAACACCACGCGTATCCTTCCGTAAAATAGTACCATCTTAGTAGATTACTTAAACTATTTCGGCGATGTAAAAGGAAAAATTATCATATAAATTGTCTGCTTGTAGCATTTGATTATGAGGGATGTGCTATCTTTCATGTTATGTGAACCCGACTTGTGTATGATTTCCCAACACATTACGTTTCTTTTCCTGTGGTTTGATACATAATGAGTAGAACATATGATATATACTATTTACTTCCTCGTTAAAAATCTTCCTTAATAGAGAACCAGTGTTTCAACCATGGTGCGGATGGTGCTCATATTTCTGCTGCTGATGCCATTCAACTGCAGTAAGTAAACTTCAACTGAAAGGTGTTAGAGGCGACAATTTACTTCTACTCAGATTTCGAAACGAATAGGTTTCAAAGAGGGTTTACTTAGTGTTATATTGCAAAAAGGTTCCAACATTTTGAAAAAAGTAACTTTTCCTTCTTTGTTAAATTATATACATATGAGCAAATTCAAATTTCAATCAATAGTTTAAACTTTTGGTTCGACGTCTTCATAAAAAGGAGTGACTTATTTGAATTTGTTAACATGCCACTGTCCCTTAATTTCATAACCGTTTCAGGCTTGGTCAGAATGGGTATATTTTAGGTTATAAATTGATATATATAGAATCCATACCCTCATACCCTGATCTCATTCCGTCCAATGCCTCGTAAGGCAGGATCGGCTTGATATTCGGGGCTTAGTTTACCTGTTATTATTTCAACCAATGAAATTTTGTTATGCAAGTAGCGTGAAGCTACTATCTTAAACACAGTGGATTTTCCATCAAGGTTGTGCCGCTGTTGCTGAATGCGAGTCGTCTCATTGGCTGGTTAAAAAGCTAGCGATACGAGCCTTTTGGCTTGAATCAGGGTATACGGAAGGGGCGGGAGCGGATTTATATACCCTGATTAAGTAGGATGGATATTGCATGTAAAATCTTTTAATAATGTTCACAAGATTTTTGCCTTCAACAAAGAAACAATTAAAACGTAAGCGCTTTAATTTCGAAACAAATCCTTTCCTGTTTTTAGCAAATACTTTATCTCACAGTTTTGATCAGACACAAATAATAATTATAAGGAAAGATAGTTCAAATATATATTTCATAATGTGTTCCTAAACTATAATCGGGTTTGAAGTGTGCAATTTAAATTGTCATAAATAGCGGAGATGGTCGACGGCATTTAGACTACTGTTTAAACTAAACTCCCAAACCGTTTATATTCAAGTTGGAAAAAACTCGTTCAAACTTTGAAATTTAAAGGATGTTCAAACGAGAAACAAACGCAAAAGGGGTCAACGGTAGAACAACTGTTTAGACCTTTCCATGTCACACCCCCTTAGGTTCGTCAACAATTGTGCCTAGACAATTATGTCGCCATAAACAAAAAATTCTTTTAAGAAAAGATCTTGTCTAATTAATTCTAACCGACATTTGATTGCAATGTCTTACCTTGGCATCAACAAAGATAAATATGAACACAATCTGTGATAGGTGTGTCTCTACTGCTGATTTCCACAGTTATAACGGAAGTAATGAGGTATCCTTTCCGTCGTGTGTATTACAATTATACCAGTCACGTGACCTGGATAATCCAATCAGTAGCAGACTAATTTAATAGATTTTAAAGTCATAATATTTACAATATGAAATCACAGTAAATAAATTTGAAGTTGATATTTTTCGAGTAACGATGCATATACAACAGTAGCAGCTAACATACAAATTAGTTTGTGGTTGCATATTGCTAAAAATTAATAAAAAAACGTTTTTCAAAATCATGTTTCCACTCCTAAGTCATAATACCATCGCAGAATACTAATTCAAAAGAAAAAAAAGAAGACTAATCGATCAGTCGATACCAACGTGATCCCTCGTGATACTTTTCCAAGTAATAAAAGTCAGCAAAATCTTAAATTACATTAATCTACGTCACAGTAGTGCCAGGCCTTTAACGTAGATTTTAAATGTCAAAATTAATGGGACGGATAGTTTAACATGACAACTTCTTACCATTCGGTGTGTAATGACGTAGAATATTCCCTAATAACCCTTAACCCATTTTATTATATACCCATGTAATCTTACGATAGTAATACGTAATGAAATACAATGAATTCCGTATTGCACTCCTCAATCAGTATTGCACTCCGTATTGCACTTCTCACGGAACTACTTTCTCAGCGAGTGAGGTGTCATGTCAGCTATTTCTAGAATTTAGGTCGGGGGGAAACCCCATATCAATAATGAAAACAAACGCACATAATTTGATTCAGACATCCCTGAGTGTTCTTATCAGAATAAATTTACATTGTTTCACAATTATAGATAAAAAATATTAACAAATTAAACTAATTACATTACGTCATTCACGTGAACCGTCGTCTGCTTTCTGTGTGGTCAAGATGGCCGAAAACATAAGTTTTGTTGATGAAGAAGACATTGACCAGTGTATTATTGAAATTTGTTCAATTTTGACATGGGGTATGCACAAAATGAAGCGAAGTATTACCGATCTCAAAAAGTACATCGACAGTAAGAAGAGTGTGAACACCGTCAAGAAAACAACAAGTGTTTGCAACTTACCTGAGAGAAAACAATGAAGAGCGAAGAGTTTTAGATATCCCGGCTCCGGATCTTGATGTTTACATCGGTTCCTACCTGTTGACACTGAGAAAGAAAGATGGATCTCCGTTCGAACCCGATACTTTGACTTCATATCACCGTGCCATCGGCAGGTATCTCCGAGAGAATGACTATCCGCACAACAGCATCAGATCAGATATTTTCAAGACAAGTCGTCGCGTTCTTTAAGCAAAACGCAAAGAGCTAAAACAACAGGGCAAGGGAAATCGTCCGAATAAATCCGAATCTCTGTCAAGTGAAGACGAAGATCGCCTGTGGAATGCACGTGAGTTTGGGTCGCACACGCCAACCGCCATGATCAATACATTGTGGTATTTCTTCACCAAGATGTTCGGTCTGAGAGGACGAGATGAAAGTCGACAACTTCGGTGGGGAGATGTTCATTTGAAGACAGACCCCAATGGATGTGAATACCTGGAATTTTGGGAACGATCGACGAAAACACGTGATGGCAATTCTGCTCACAGTCGGATGTTTAACCCGAAAATATTTGCTGCCACTGGTTTTGTGTGCACTCTATTGCCATGTGACGTCATAGGTGGAGGAATGTGATGACGTAATATTTCGTGAAAGGGTTGGCTGAGTAATTTCTTTAGGTCAAGACAACACGTAAACACTCTTCCGTGTTCGGTTTTATTTGAAGTAAATTAAACGAAAAAAGGGTATGTTATAAATATAGAACGTCATTCTAGTGCATTATTTCGTTTGTATTGAACTCGTAGATGTCACAAAGAGCAAAGAAACAACTCGCTCTGCGAACTCGTTGTTTCTTTGCTCTTTGTGACATCTACTCGTTAAATACAAACGAAAAAATGCACTAGAATGACGTTATATATATGTATTAACCATTCTCTCCCGACAGAGGTATCTCCGTCATTGATTTCTATAAAACATCTGCTTAATACGAAGGTTTCTCGGGCATCCGGCAGTTTCATCTTCCGGCTCAATATTGCAATATTACTTAAACTACCTGGCGATATTACAGCCAATTAAAACAACGAATGCATGATTAAAAATTTTGTTGTCACACAGGCCTGTACAATGATACAGTCGCAAAATGAGTCGTTTGTGTTTAGTTAAGCTTTTGTAAAGCTCTCGGAAATAAATCAGGCGATTTGAATGATACAATTTGAAACGGCGTCGCTGATTGCACAAATAACTTTGATTGCATCCAATCAGCGTTCTGCATTTCGTGCGCGAGAAACCTTTGTATTAAGACAGAGGTTGTTAAGGAATTTTTGACGGAGCTACCTCTGTTTGGAGAGAATGCATAGGCTTAGGCGCATTTGGAACACAAGGTCATAGGTTAACTGTTACGTCAAAGCATTGTTTTTGACGTGACGTCATAATAAAAATGCTCTAGTGCATCGTATTAAAATTATGAACACCGATACGATTTCCCTCGTAGGGAATAAACGGTAATATTCATGCGGCAATATTATACTAGCATCATTCCGCATTCTTGACAGAAATGATTTTTTCATAAACCCTTATCAAGTGTTAACAATGTTTGCATTTTGATCGTGAAGTATCCTCTATTTTCCAGATGGATGTCGCAAAATCTACACAAATGATTCAGGCATCATCATCAGTCCGAGAAATGGCTCTTCCACAGAGTATCCGAACAACGCTCAGTGCATTTACATCATCAAGGGAAGAAAGGAAAGGAAGATTATAGAGTTTACATTTCGACGTTTCAGTACGGAAACATGCCATGACCGTCTTTACATCAACTATGATCGATTTTGTGGGGACATTCCTCGAGGAACAAAAGAGATATGTAAGCACATATATACCAATAATCAATCAACTGGAACTACAATAATCATGTACAGTCAACATATTGCCCAAAGGACTTTGCGACAGGAGTATGCATATCGCATTCTCTACTTACAAAGGTTGCTTGGTCATAATTTCCTTTACTAACCTCTGTATTAATACGAGCGTTTTTTGGGTTAGATTTGAAGAATCTTGATAGAAAACATTTAAAGATAGATGTGCAACCAGAGACCCTATTCACAAGTATTCGAATGTGCATTTTGCACTTTGAGTCTTATTTACTGAACGCTGTCGCCTTATCAAGCGACTGCATCATTGTATGGGCCTCGACGACAGCAAATGTTAAGTGTTATTCTTGCATGTGGTGTCTTCATTGGCTGAAGTAATGCAAGCTAGATGATATTTCAATATTTTGCTGCTAGGGGAATCTGCCGGAAACTCGAGAAGAGTTGGTATTACAAAAGAGGTATTACTGGGAGAATATGAAGGCGCTACCCCTTTGTAGAAAGAATATCATACCCAAGGCGGGTTACAGGGCAATAGATGATTTACAGCAGGCAACTGGCGAGCGCTAACCTGTCAGAGCTTGTCATAAAAACACTTTTTCATTTGTTCTCGGCTCGACTTGATAGTCCCCTGATGAAAGTGGCATTAAAGAATGTAATAAACATAGCTTTTATAGCTGAAGTTAACTTCAGATGCCATTTTATGTCAGATGGAAATTTCCAGGAATATTAAGTAGTTTGGATAAATATAAGTTAAAAGTTTTGCATGTGTGACAACAAATTATTTGTCTTTCTAAACTTAAATAAGTGAATATCGGTTAGGCCAATACCATTTTCTAATCATTCTAGGAGTTTGGTATAATGATTGTCAATGAATGGTCTTCAAAGATATGATGAAAAATGACCGATCGATGAACTATCAGTTTGCCTTGAATTACACTGCATATGGTAATGTATTCCCTTTTTTAAAAGGTATTTCAATATTTACTTTGATAAAATGTTTATGCAAGAATAAGATGTACACAACTGACATTGACCTTTTAATTATCAAAGGAGAAGAAAACGAAAAATATCGATTAGAATCCTAACCTATTTACCTTTTTCATTCTTGTTTACAGATGCTTTTACTAAATCAATGAGATTGCGTTTCTGGAGCGATCACATCGGGACAAGAAGCGGTTTTGAAATCAAATATGAATTAAAAGGTAAGGATAGCAAATTGTCTTTTCATTACGATAATGGACATCATATTATTCCTGGGACTTGAAGGGAGAGGAAGTTTTATTCAAATGACCACTATTTGAGGTATTAAAGAAACAGAGTATGTTGTTGAAATCAAATGTGTCAAACTTCATCATCATTAATTAATTCAGAGATATTGGTTGTTACTGAAAATCAGAATGCTTATCAGTTCAGCATAGTGATAATAGACGGATGAAAGTCGTTATTTGTGATCTAAACCATACGCGCAATGACGCGAACGTGATTTTTGAAACTTGACAAAGGTAGACAGACATTCATCCTGCTACATCAGCGTAATTGAATCCGCTGATCCAGTTCCTTCCATATACCCTGATCTACTTTAAGCCAAAATCCTCGTATCGCTAGCTATCTAACACGCCAATTAGACGACTCGAATCCAGCACCAGCACTACAACCCGGATTGAAAATTCTGTTAAGTTCTAAAGAATAGCGTCAAGCTCCTTGGATAACGACATTTCAATGGCTTAAACAATAATAGTGAGCACAACCACGAACATCAAGCCGCGCGCCAGCCATACGAAACATTTGGCTCGAAGGAAATCAGGGTAAATGGTAGGAGCTGGATCCGCGGATTAAATTACTCTAATGTAGCAGGATGGTTGACGACAACATTCCAGAAACATAAATAAATGCAAATTTTGGCTGAAACATAATCTTCTTTAAACTTCTTTAAACAATAAAGAAATTTGAAACATCTGTTCGTTGGTTACTCAGAAATCGCGAAGACCTTTGTCCCGTTGGCACGGATGGCACTTAGGTTAACCTTAGTGTTAAGTTGCTGTGTGCAACTACCCCTTGAGTATGTAATATCTTGTATTGTATTGACGGATCAATTTTAGTTTGTTGTTACCATTACAATTGTGATCCTATTGTAATTCATTGACGCCGATATTTTACCAGTTTCTTGGTTTCAAGTTAAGTTTGATAGTAACTGTTGTTTTAATTTCTTAATTAAAATGTTGGGCATAGTGGATTTAGTTTCTTACCATAAGAATGGATTGGAATGGAAACTGGCAAGTGTCGTAAGTATTGTCATTCTGTCATCTCGCAGTATATATACCCATATCCTATATATCCTACCATGCTCTTATATCAATCAAGTCAAAAGTTTCCCCAGAAAGGCTCTTATTCATTTTATGTATGACTTTATTTTGCCGGGTGAAGTGTTTGACCCATAAGAAGCTGTTTTACTAATACGTAATTCATATTTCCAGATACATGTAACGAAGCTCACACAGGGGAATCAGGTTTCATCAGCAGTCCGAAAGGAAGTTTCTCTTCAGACTATCCGAACAACATTCGGTGCACTTACACAATAATCGGAAGCCGATTAAAGAAGTTTGTCGAGTTTACGTTTGAACGTTTCACTACACAATCAGGCCATGATCATCTTTATATCAACAATGACTCTTTCAGTGGGAACCTGTCAGGACAAACAAACCGAACATGTAAGCGCATCATTACCGATCCTCAGTTAAACCGGAACTGAATGGTCTGGTCAATCGATCAATCGATCAACTTCATTACCATAAGTTTACAAAAACATGATAAACTTTTTGGGACAGTTCAGAAAGAAATATGGAGTAAATGCACATGGTTTTATTCAACCTGCTACATTTGATTGAATTTAATTAACCACCACATAATTGTAGTATACAATGAGTTTCGAATAATACATATTATAATTAGGGTTGTTGACAAAGTAGTTTTTTAAATAAATACACCTTGAGTGTGACATTAGGTACACTGGATTATGTAATATGGACCCCCTCTCCCCCCCCCCCCCCCCCCTTTAACAATAGACGCCATTTCGCCAACAATATCAAATCTTCTACTCAATCTTAGAAAAAACGTGTTAATGCCGATAGTTAACATAAATAAGCTGCTTATATATACCTTACAAATGAAAAAAGAAGAAACATGAGCATGAGATATATCTTAGACAGAATGTCACTCGTTTCTCATTTCTTTTTATAGATGGTTTCAACGGATCATTGACATTGATTTTTTTGAGCGATAGTTCCAAAACTGAAACGGGCTTCCATATCAGCTATAAATTAAAAGGTAAGAACAGAAATTAAAAGATGTGAAATAAGAAAACATGCATAGGTCTGAATGATCAAGATCGAAAACAATTCATTTGATTTTCAAAGACTGATGTGTATCTGCTTTTTACATTACCACAGCTGCCACCACTTTGTTGCAGCAAGACATTCCAAGAAATGATTTGGGGTACCATTCGTAGCATCATCATACTCTAACCAATGCTATCTCCAACTGCATCATTCTGTTTTTTAATCCTGCATTCTTAGGGACATTGGCTACATTTTCTTGTTCTTTTGTTTGTTTGTGGCGCTACTGAATCTAAAACAAGAGTAAAAAGCTAATTATAGTGCCAAATGTTCTGAGAACTTTTGCCATCCTCTTGCTGAACGGTCAAAAACTGTCGATATGCCCGATCGCGAATACCGGAAGCTCGACGACGTCTCATGACAGTGTTCCTCTTGAAATGGTGCATTAACGCCGTCGATTCCGTTGACGTGATGTAGGCGTTCCACTTCTAGGGCGGTCATATTGCTTGGCAGTTTGGTTAAGGGATGAAGGAGTCGAATGACTGTGTCTGGTGCAACCTAATGTCTTGGCAATCTGGGTGTTTGAAACCCCACTTGTGACATTCCGATGACACTTTCTCTCCCGGTTGCTCTTAAACGTTTCATTTTCTTCTGCCTTTCCCGTAACAAGAGAAGTGAATGATCGAATTCACCGCGTTTATAACTCTCTTCGTGTCCAATTCATGTGCTATTGTAAAAAAAAATGATTTCTGAAAAAAGCACTTTTCCATCACTTTTGCAAGCACTTGCTTCAACGAGCAAACCACTGATGGTAGTGCGCTGAAATTCAGTTTATGATAGCACCCAAATCCTTTTGGAATGTAGAACATTTCTCTTCTGCAAACAAAGTAGCCGAGCCCCTGGCGGGAACCACGTAGGGAGGCACAGCTATGTGAGTGAGCTGTCCTCATAAGTGCTCTTGTTTGCACTTGTTACTCAGTATAGGGATATGTTTATTGTAGACTGTGAGGATGGTTACTATGGAGTTGGCTGTGAGTCTGAGTGCAGTTCTGGGTGTTTAGATGTCTGTAGCAAAGAGACGGGGAGATGTAACTGCGAGCCTGGTAGAACAGGAACCCAATGTGATGACGGTTTGTAAAGTTTTGACCGAAAGGCTAACGTACTATCAGATATTGCAAAGACAGACGAATTTATTTGGCAGGGTCTGCCCTAAGCAGCGAATAACTCCTACATGATGGTTAGCAATGATCAAATAAGTTGATAGACAGATATTGTAAAGACAGACGAATGTATTTGGCAGGGTCTGCACCAAGCAGCGAATTACTCCTACATGATGGTTAGCAATGATCAAGTAAGTTTATAGATAACGTTTACATAACGGTTCACAATGATAACATACGTTCATAGATATGTATAGCTTGTATTTTTATATACCCCCCGGCTTACGCGCACGCGTAAGCCAGGGTATATAGCGTTCATTCTGTCCGTCCGTCTGTCCGTCCATCACAAATCTTTGTCCCGAGCATATATCTTAAACTATACATGCTAGCTTCACCAAACTTCATACACTTATCAACCATGATCCATAGATGTGCCTTTGGAGGGTTAGACCAACAAATGATTTTTATTTTTTGCTGTTTCCATGGAAACATGACTAAAACAATGACTCTATGACCAAGTCCTTTGTCCGGAGCATTTCTCCTAAACTATACATGCTATCTTCACCAAACTTCATACACTTATCAACCATGATCCCTAGATGTGCCTTTTGAGGGTTAGACTAACAAATGATTTTTATTTTTTGCGGTTTCCATGGAAACATGACTAAAACAGTGACTCTATGACCAAGTCCTTTGTCCGGAGCATTTCTCCTAAACTATACATGCTATCTTCATCAAACTTCATACACTTATAAACCATGATCCCTAGATATGCCTTTTGATGGTTAGACCAACAAATGATTTTTATTTTTTGCAGTTTCCATGGAAACATGACTAAAACAGTGACTCTATGACCAAGTCCTTTGTCCCGAGCATTTCTTCTAAACTATAAATGCTATCTTCATAAACCATGATCCCTAGATGTGCCTTTTGAGGGTTAGACCAACAAATGATTTTTATTTTTTGCGGTTTCCATGGAAACATAACTTAAACAATGACCAAGTCCTTTGTCTGGAGCATATTTCCTAAACTATACATGCTATCTTCACCAAACTTCATACACTTATCAACCAAGATCCCTTGATGTGTCTTTTGAGGGTTAGACCAACAAATGATTTTTATATTTTGCGGTTTCCATGGAAACATAACTTAAACAGTGACCAAGTCTTTTGTCCGGAGCATATTTCCTAAACTATACATGCTATCTTCACCAAACTTCATACACTTATCAACCATGATCCATAGGTGTGCCTTTTGAGGGTAAGACCAACAAATTATTTTAAAAAATTTGCGGTTTACATTGAAACTTAATGACTATCTGGCAAAGTGCTTTTTCCTGAGCATATCTCCTAAACTATAAATGCTAGCTTCAACAAACTTAATACACTTCTCCATGATCCCTAAGTGAGCTTTTTGAGGGTAAGACCAACAAAGAAATCCAGACTATAGTTTGAAGCGGGGGTATGTGAGCTGTGCTCACTTCTTTACTTGTTTCTTTTCTTTCATCAGTTCATATCAGTTATTCAAACACTTATAATGTCACTCAAAACGTGATATTCACATAACTAAAAGATGTTCTCAAATTTAACCATCTCCATTAAACAGCATGTCCATCTGGAGTGTACGACTCCAACTGTATGGACGGATACTGCAACAAGGAAGATGGCAGATGTTCCTGCAAACCCGGCTATACAGGATCGCGATGCGACAGTAGTAAGTTTTTGCCATTCAAGGTTCTTTACGATGCGATTTCACAGTGATTCGTCTAGCCAATTTGCTGTTTTCATTGTGATTCAACTATGGGAAATCTTTCAAATCATCCAATCAGGATCAAGAATTCACCCTATTCTTGTTACAATAACCAATTATTCCCCTTCAGAATGCCCAGAAGACAGACACGGTGTTCACTGTAACCTCAGGTGCTCCGCAGGATGTGTGGATGGGGTGTGTCACCGAGAAAGCGGATATTGCGGCTGTCTTGCTGGATGGAGCGGGACCCAATGTCTACAAGGTAAATGGATGGAGAAAGTTTGTCAACTGAAACAAGTCGTTACAGAAGCAGTCATGAAAGGCTGAGTTAATGTTTTGCGCAGCTTGGTAAAAAGTAAACTTGGTGGAAGTATACATGGAACAAAAGAGAACGAACACTGTGAATGAACGGGTTATGGGGAAAAATCGTCGACGAAGAGAGAATTAGTTATCTTTCGATTTCTTACACACGGCATTTCATCAAGGTTGAATAGTTTGATAAAACAGATTTTCGTCTTAAGAGAGGCTACATGTATCTTAATACGCAGGATAGTGAACTATGTGACACGAAAGTACACGAATGATATACGACAGACCCAAAACATCGACAAAAGGATGTAAAACCCTCTAGATATGAACAGTTGATACCCATATGTGCACGGAATATATATTATATACTTAGATCTAAAGTAAGGTTTTGGTGCTTACGTTTGCCACAGCAATGTGTCATTTTTTAAATACCCTTCACTTCAAGGATTCTTGCATTGGCTTCGGTTGTTTGATCAGGAGGACATAACAAGTTTATTTTATTTCATCCCAGAATGTGACAATGGAACATACGGCGAGTACTGTAAACATTCCTGCAGCATCGGGTGTGCAAAGGATGATTGTGACAAAATTAACGGATCCTGCATTTGTATTTCTGGCTACCAAGGAGACCAGTGTAAGTATTTATACATTTTGTTCAGCAACAACGAATTTTGACGGGGTATATAAGGCAGTGACATCTGTCTATCCACGTGTCCGGACATTTCTTTTCTTAACTAGAACTTGAAAACCAAACCTCTGTAAACATGATATATGAACAACCTGATGGGCATATGGCATGGTTTCTGGCGTCTGTCCGTCCGCGAATCCGTTAACCTTTTACATGTTTTCTTTCGTCTCAAGATTCTAATTGATCAAATTAAATTTGTGTACAGGTACCTTGGTAAATGGGGATTATATTGGTAATATTTTTTTATTTTTTTTTGTTAATACAGTGACCCTACATCGGAGACTTCATCCCCTAAAAAGTCATCTTGATCCAAAAGCACATTTGAATCCTAATAGCTGAGAAGACAAAAAATATCAGTAATATTATACATCGTAAAAAAATTTACAGAGTGTTGTCCCTAATGAGGGCCTTGGGTCCATGCCCTAAAAATATGTTAATCTCATCGAGAACAAAATTGAAGATTTGGACATTCTGCTTCTCCAAAGAAAGATTTTGTGACAGTGTATTGCCCCCAATGGGGGCCTTGGGGCCGTGCCCTAACAAAAACTTCATCCTCTCCAGAAAAGAAAGCCATAGAATAGTGAAACGTTGTGTACAGACAACTTTGCAACTTGTGGTTATATGTTGCAAATTTGGTTGACTCTTTGTCCCGTAATGAGGGCAGAGGCGTATACCCTTAAATATTCATTTTCTTCGGACAAAAGTCATTGGAAGGCTTAAATATTGTGTAGGTACCTTAGCCAATGGGGGTTATAAGTTGTAGATTTGGTGACATTGTCGTTCCTTAGGAGATCCCTAGGATGGTGGCAGGGGTTGGCCAAAATATTTTGTAATCTTGTTCTCAAGAACCAAATGCCAAGAATGCTGAAATCACACACATTGGCCAAGAAAGATTATAAATTGTCAAATTGGCGGTTATGCCCTACAAATCCTGTTTTCATCTCTCTCTCCAGGATCGGAGTCAAAGAGGTCAATCAACAGGGTCATGCTCTACATGTATTTCTGTCGTCTTCTTTTTATCGATTTATCAATGAATAGTTATACACAACTAATATCTCTGTGCTTACTCATTGGCCAAACGAGATGATACATTAGGATTTGTGATACCCATAACAACTATTTACAGACAATGCGTTTAGGTTAATTGTAGCGTATATAATATGTATTATAAAAACCTGATGAGCTATTGAGCTAGATATTAACCACGATTTTGCGTAACTATGTAGTATTTACTCAGACACGTTCATTTCGTGGTTCTTACCTATCTATCTTTATCTGGATGTGTATATAATGTGCTTTTTCACAAATCAACTTCGTTAGAATTTTACAGTTTTCATATAAACCTGACTTATTTTGGTATAGAACAATCTGAACAATTCTCAAGTACCAACATTTCTGGTGAAGCAAATAAAAATAAGTAAGGAATAATTTTTCAACATTTACCATTTTCCTTCTTGCGGAGGATATAGCAAACCATGCATCTATGTTTTATAAGATCTAAAGTCCAAATGAATTGAAAAGTTTTCTACTAAATTCTAATTTAGTTTAGTTCTGTTGACTTTCACACATCGTAAACTGCTCTTGCAGGTAACAATAAAACCAGCCAGGTAGTTGCAGTATATGCAGGCAGTGCGTTTTCCCTGGTGTCTCTTCTGGTCCTTGCATTGGTCTTCATTACTGTGTAAGTAGACAGTCGATACTATGAATTTAGGTCTAACAGCAAATGCTAGTTTATTCTCTATACTTGTATTTACTAATTCATTCTTTGGATAACAACATCCTCGTTTATCCGATACTCAACTATCTACACTCGGGCCTATATTAAATTTATTATTATTATTATGATTATTTGGACAGAACTCAATATGGTACATGTAAATCCAGTTAAACATGGTTTTAAACATCTAAATCCTCTTTATACTAGTCATTTTGATGATCACGACTTGTTTCAATTGTAGGTCTCAGAGTTTTGCTTATAATTCAGTGATATAAAACAGAATACGTACTTCCCGAATTCATTTCCCCAAAAAATCTCTAATGTTTCTACAACATGTTACCGTTTATTATTACTTTAAATCACCATTTGCTTTTCTGTAAACGTTGCCCCAACAGGATTGGTTAGATACGACATTCGAGAAAACATCATTAACATTATCTGAACATTTTTTATTGAGTGATTTATTGATGTATTACCGTTTTTAAGACAACTACTGGTATTACATTTTATTGGAATATTTATTTTCTTCTTATTTCGATCTTTTTGGAGTGACAATCTATTCGAGAGTAAATCAAAGAGCTCGATGTAACAATCCACTACTTCCAAATTATCTATTAACCTTGAGAGCGATTCTTTCTGAAGCTAGTGACAAAATATTGCAACCATCCGTAGAGTAGTTTTCGAGATTTCACCTTCCAAAGTGCATAGTGGTGAAGAAACTAGAAACATTAATGATGTTGAAAAGCCTCCAGTCATCAATTATTTGTTCGGGAAAAGGAGTGTCTGCACTGGAAATTTATGAATGCATCGATACATTTGGTGATGACTCCCTTGCAATGTCCACAAAAGCCAAAAGGTTTGCTGAATTTAAACGTGGCCGGCAGAGTGTTGAATATGATGGCAGGTCTAATCGGCCGAGAAACTCCACCAGTGATGTCCAAGTTGATGCTGTTCACGACTTAGTGCCTGTAGACAGACGTGTGACGATTCAACAAATAGTTGAGACACTGGGAATTAGTTATGGGTCGGTATAAACAATACTGACAGATGTTCTTCAAATGAAAAAGCTCTCTGCAAGATGGGTGGTAAGAAGGTTTTCCAGAAACAGAAACAGAAACCTCTGGACATTTTTAGGAACTTTTGGCTCGATGGACAATGCTCAGTAAAATGCTCCCGTTCACTCAGCACATGATGCTGTCGATGCCGCGACCGAATATGGATTTGAAATCTTTCACATCCAACCTGCTTCGGATTGCTTCCATTACTAGAACCATTTACTCTTTCATTTACCCTCGTACTTTTAAGGCATTTTGCCAGCAGCCGATACACAAAGCCCTTTCATTCAATTATAAGTAACAATACGGGTTTACAAATTAAAGATCACTAATACTTTACATCTTTGTTTATGATGCTCAAATAAGTTTATAAACAGAAATGCATGACAATTCTGGTTCCTAACTGTGCATGGAATATGATGTCTGATCTGAGAACTTAGTTTTTTTAAATGTTGATGTTAAATATTCAAAACCATTCAAAAGATGAACTAACTGTGGCGCGTTGAAGTCAGTTTTATTAATTACCAAGGCATGGTTGTCTCACGTTCTATACAATATTTTTCACATTCATCTATTAGCTTGCTAGTATGCACTTGATAACTATCCTTATTAAAGGCGTCTTTATATATAGACGTATATTATCATAAGTCATATTCATTTTATCTGTTATGTAAATTGCTTTGTTCAAAAAAGTATCAAGCATGAATAGAATCAAACTGGTTTTTTGGTCTATGAATATATCATTTTACAAACTCATGTGATCGATGTACTTCAAGTCGTAAGTGATCTTTATTCGATCATATTTCATTACGTCATCATGATCGATAACAGTTCGTAAAAATACACGTACAAAGAAGCAAACAGATCAAAATGAAACTGAACATGTAAAATAAACGCCTTTGTTACCTTACTCAAGTCGAGGTCATAAAATTAACTGCGCTTTATCCTTTGCTCTACCTTATAGGTTTTTGTTGTTTTTTAATAGGAAGTAGTCGGAGCAATATAGCAGTCAGGGTTTCCGTACGCAGACTTACAATTTTCTTTCGTCTCATAACTAAGACCCATGTAATCACTTTGATATATAGATGTATTTTTGAGTTTATCATTCCCTTATTTGCATACGTTATGCCAATATATTCCTATAGCTTCTCCGCCAAAAAAAGTTTCCGCTTATTATTCAGTGTAATATTGGATGATAATAAAATTTTACACTCGTAACCACAATGACGTTTAGATGTGCCTTTAGTATGTTCTTGCCCCGATTTGCATACTTTATGCACTTATTAAATAAAATACCACCTCTGACTCTATTAGACAATAAAGGCTTTAAAGTATACATGCAAGCTTTCATATACCTATAGTGGATTTAACTTCTATTTTTGTGGTTTCCATGGAAACAAAACTGAAACCATGTCACATTCAAGAAGTCATTTATCTCCCCAAAGAACGTAGACAGATGTTAGCTTTAAGGAACGCGAAGGCAAAAGGTATGAATTACTTACATTGTATTTTTAAGAGAATTTTGACCTTGTGCAATATCTGAAGCTTATTTGACTACTATGTGAGCGGGGATATATTTAAGTAAGCTGTGCTCACTAGTGCTCTTGTCCACCGATGTTTACTTACGCTTAATGTATGACATTAAATTTAGCAGGGAGAAATGTTGTTGATATTATTAAGACAAAATAAGGACCAAAAACATCTTTTTAAGTTTCAGGAGAAAGAGAGTTAAGAAGAATAAACCTGAGTCAGTTGCCATGAGAATCACAACAAAAGACGATAATTTGTCAAGGTACGACATCCCAAATGAACTATCTGAGCGCCACGTGTATGAGGAAATCGATGACGAAGTCATATATGAAGAAGTCCGGGAGCCTGAATACGAGACTCCCATTTTCAGTGATCCACAAAAGCCAGCACCGATGACAGCGGGAGAAACTCGAAAGGCATCCAGAAATGACAAAGTCCTGATCTGTCGTAGTAACAAAGGGGGTGAGACCGCAGATGCTTTTAATGTCGCTGCTTCAATTGAAAATACTAAAAAGGAATCTGAATATGAAATTATTTAGATTACAAACAGTGCAAACATCACTGTGTTTAACTTTTAACTGGAAATTGTTCCATCAGTTACTGGACTGGACCAACGTATTTCCTCTATTGTCAACTTACCACGACGTTAGTATTACGTATAAGTTCAATTTAGAGAACAGAGGTAGCTGCCTCATAAATTTCCATACGACCTCTGTCTTAATTCGAAGGTTTCTTGTGCACGAAATGTAGAACGCTGATTGCACAACTAACTTTGATTGCATCCAATCAGCGACGCCGTTTCAAAAGTTCTCATTCAAAATTCAAGTTATTTCCCTAAGCTTCCCAAAAGCTAAACATTTTTCGAATATGCACCTTGCACTTGAGTTGTCTTTGCTGAACACAAACGTCTCATTTTGCGACTGTTTCATTGCTCAGGCCTGTGTGACATCAAATATGTTTTTAATGCATTCGTTGTTTTCATTGGTTGATATATAGGTAGTTTGTTGCGATATTGTCCCGCTAGGGGAAAGTGCCGGAAGACCTAGAAACCTTCGAATTAAGACAGAGGTTGTATAGAAATGTATGACGGAGCTGCCTCTGTAAGGCGAGAATGTATCGTTTGTAGCTTTCACCGAATTATTTCTCGGTATTTCCAATATATAGAGGCTATCATGCGAGTATGTTTTGAGGTTGTTAATATCCTGCAACGTATAATAGATATTTTATTTTGCGAGCTAAATACATTATGTTAATTCCTAATGCAGAGCAGTTACAATTTCTTATTCATTCAAAAAGGTTCATTCGTTTTCTGTGTGACTCCTTGAAGTTAAAATGTTTTATCTTTCAGTTTTCAATTATTGATCACTGTACAATATTCTTGAGTGACCTTCGTTCTGAATAGGTGATAGGAATTTGTTTGAAATGTTTCAAATGTCCTCATAGATTGTTCAAGATTTTTATCAAATTTTATTTCAATGGCGAGGTAATTGTAACTTTCAAAAGTTACTAAAATTCATAAATAAAGCAGAAAAATATAAACGAATTAGTGGTTGTAGGATCGTATAGTAAGTAATGATTGTGAAAAATGGCATATAAAACACTGAAATAAAGGCTTAAATCGCGTTCGTATCATGTTAAACAGATCGTGGAATCTAACCTCTTGACGTAAGGGACGCAACTCCCACCCAAACGCAACCGGCAATCGCTAAAAAGAAATCTTCGGGGCGGTCTTCCGTTGTATAACTGTTGGTTAAATATACCAGGGTTATTTTGGCAATCATTAAAAGAGGAGACATATAGTACGTCGATAAGGAAATCATGATCTGAACGAAGATAAACCAAGCTTTATGAGGCTGTACATCAACAGCAGGATCACTCGAAGTACATTTTGTGGGTGAACGCTCTATGAATTACAATGGTTGTAATTTTCATAAACTGTTACGCTTCTTTAAAATTATTTCAGAAGCGGGGGAATTATGACTGACTAAGATTATTTGGCTCAATTCATTGGATTTTTTTTTACACGTTTTGATATTGGTTTGTAATATATGCAAAAAGATAAATAGACAATATTTTGTAATAATCATGTACTAGTAATTAACAGTTGTTTGCTTCCCTCGCGGTAAAGACGGTCTCATGTACCATCTTTGAAGGAGTTTCCCCCGAGCCGACAGCCGCGGGATGACAATAGTGCAAAGAAGCATAAAGCGTCTGTATCTTACCATAATGTAAATTGTTTATACAAGATTCTGTTCATATCATATGTTTTATTACCTTTCCGCGATTGAACGGCCTCGACCCTAAACATATATATAATGAGTCATTCGTGTAAACCTTTACTTTGAACCTGAACCAGCTTAACATGGTATTCCTAATCTTATTCAGTGAGCAAGTAAAACACAATGTCCACGAAAATTGGAAAATAAATCTGTAATTAATCTACGTAAGAAAGTTGACCGAATTGCAGTGTAATGCAAACTCTGAACATCGCGTTTGCAATAAGGTAACGTAATGTTATCTAAGTGCAAGATTTCTTCTAGAGGATCTGTTATGATTGCAGCTGGGTTCATAAATCTGTTTACCGAGAGCTGTGGTAATCGCAGGGTACATTAGAAAAAGTTGTCGACCGTCAGCCATTTAAAAAGGATTTTCTTACCGTTAAGTAAGAACAAACGTTATGTTCTTGTACTCAAGTTCTTGTTATTCCTCTTTACTCCATTCTCTCCCGACAGAGATATAGCTCCGACATTAATTCTTAACAACCTCTGTCTTAATACGAAGTTTTCTCGGGCTTCCGGCAGTTTCCCCTAGCGGGACAATATAGCAACTTGAACTACCTGACTAAATTTCGGCAAATGAAAACAACGAATGCATAAATAACACATTTGTTGTCACTCAGACATGTGCAATGAAACAGTCGCAAAATGAGGCGTTTGTGTTCTGTAAAGACGACTCAAAGTGTAAGGAGCAATTTCGAATAAAGTCTAGCTTTTGGAAAGTTTACGGAAATAACTTAGGCGATTTGAATGATACATTTTGAAACGGTGTCGCTGATTGCACAACTAAATTTGATTGCATCCAATCAGCGTTTTACTTTTCGTGCCCAAGAAACCTTCGATTTAAGACAGAGGTTGTATAGGAATTTATTACGGAGCTACCTCTCTTGGGAGAGAATGTCTTTACCCATGTCGTTATTTGTAGAAATGTGTTTTATAGTTGTAAATATTTTTTTCAATTTCTTGTCCTAGCACTTTACTTTGTGTTTTCCTATATTAAATTCAATTCTTACAGCTATTTATTTGTCTGATCATATCCGCGCTTAATGTCTCTTTGACAAGCTATTTTTTTAATAAAAAAAATTTAATTGGCTTATGCACTTATGCCTTTTTGAGTTTTATATGTAATCTATTTCACCACGCAGCAGACTACATCTCTGCCGTTTTCTACCCTTTTTAAGAATGTCTTAGCTCACGTTAAGTGTTATAAAACCTACCTTGCAAGTTAAAACAGTGTTAAATCATCTAAGCGTTTGCTTATATTCACGTTATACATTAAAACCAAACCATCAATGTCATTTCTGAAATGATTTTAGAATGTTAAAGTCCGTAATGTCGGTAATTTAAGGAGGTTGTATACAAAATATCTTTATTAATAAATATGAAAACCCGCCTTATTAGGTCCTATTTTGTGAAAATGTTGCCTGAATCCCTTTAACGACCGAGATTTTTCAACAAAATCAGAACTGGGCTTGATTTTTTTTAATTTGTCCAATAAACACCTTTAATTCGCCTTTCATTAAGACAGCGTAATTATCGGCTGTGAAAAACCTACCTGGGCTAGGGGCCATAAATTTCGCGCGGGTGTGACGTAATAAGCAGACTGTACAGAGTGGCGTATCATTATTTCAACTAAAATAGCGCCTTGAATAATTGTTTAATTACCATTGATGTGGATATCTTTTTTACACCAAACGATTAATAGTGTTACATCGGCAAATGATTTATCTAACTTAGTGGAAAACATTCTCTGAAAATCGTTAATTATTGATTTTTTTCTCTGTGATATTGGTACGATAGATGTATAGATCACGAGGCAACGATTCTGTTTATGACGTCACAAAAAGGGCGTGGGACCAGTCATGCATTTATTGATTTGTGGCCAGATACATCTAAGCGGCCCATCAAAAGTGGCATTCAAACACGGCTTTCATTACCAAACTGAAAATATTTGAGTAGCGACCTTTGACGCACTATACAATATTTTAATAAGACATTCACATATTCCAAAGAAAATAGTGAAATATGTTTGTGGTTATGTAGACTTTAAAGTCGGAAAAGTAAGATGTTAACACATGCATACTATTTGTACAATACAGTCAATCCCCATAATGTACCGAAACATAAAAAATGGAAGTTAAAAATTAATATTGATAAAAGTAAAATTATTGTATTTAGGAAAGCTGGTAGACTTAGGAAATATGAATATTTTTGTTTGAATGGGGAAAACTTGGAAATAGTCAAATCTTATAAATATTTAGGTGTCCATTTCACGAGTTCAGGAAATTGGTATATCACACAAAAGATTTTAGCGGAACAGGCATGGAAAGTTTTGTCTCTCACTAGATCCTTAATTAATAATTTTTACAGTCTTCCATTGAAAGTCTTGTTGTATATTTTTTATGTTAAAATTCTACCAATTTTGCTATATGGCGCAGAGGTATGGGGCTTTCATAGCTCGCCAAATATTCTTCATGTTCATGATAAATTTTGTAAGCAAATACTAAGGCTTTCTGTTACTACACCGAATATAGTAGCTCGTGGTGAACTTGGTAGATATTCTTTGAATGTTAATAAATATGTCAAAATAGTGAAGTATTGGATAAGATGTACAAGTCAAAGGGACAACGTAATTTTGTTTAATGTTTATAAGTATCAATTTTAGCTAGCTGAAAAAAATATAGATTGTTGGGCACTCAAAGTTAAAAATTTATTATTTACATATGGCTTTGGAAAGGTGTGGATTGATCAGCATGTTGACAATGTTAAAAGTTTTCTTTTGGAATTTAAACAGAGATGTATTGACATTGACGTTCAAAATTGGTTTTCAGATCTTGATAAATATTCTAAATTAAAGATGTACAAGCAAATTAAGGTATATTTTTGTTAAGAAATGTATTTTAGAGTGATTAACGTTAAAGCATATTGCACTGCGTTATGCAAATTCCGATGTTCAACCATAACCTTATGATAGAGTATGGTAGACGCCTAAAACTTGACTATAAAGATCGTCTTTGCCCATTTTGTGTTACACCTACTGTTGAATCTGAATTGCATTTTTGCCTTGAATGTCCATTTCATAGTAACCTGAGAACAGATCTCATACAAGAGTACTACTATGTAATCCCATCTGATAACAAGCTCAACTCACTGTTTACATCAACAAATAGTATTGTACTCAATAATCTTGCAAAATATATTTTTCTAGCTCAAAAGAAACGTAACAAACATTTTGCATCATGCTGATGCCCAACAATGTCCATCATAGAATTGCATTATGCTTTATCTGTACATAATATTTTATGGCGCTTCGGCAGTTTATTGTATCATCAACTTACATGTATAATGGGCTGGTTGCCCCTTTACAGAATAAACTCTCTCTCTCATAGAACTCAGATTGAAAACAAATACAGTTTTAAAGTAAATAAATAAACTATTAATTATTCTATGTTGACCTATTGAGGTACTGTGGTATCGATAAGGACTTGTGCAGAATCAAGCAACGTCAAGGCGATATGAAAAAAATCATATGTAAATTTGAGGTCAAGCACGTTCATGATCAATGAAATTCGACGTACTCAGGATGTGGTGGACACAAGGGAGTAGCCCTGGGTTCACGTGGTCGCAAAGTGTACCAGAAGTGATTTTCAGTTTTTTAAAAAAAAAGATCAATAATTAAATGTTCATATGATCAATTCGTGGAGAATGCCTTGCTACTTTTTGACAAGATTTTGATGATCAATCTTATGATTAATTATTTATAAGCGGATATTTTTATAGACATATATTTTTATTTTAAATGTTAAAATGTTTTACGTTAATCCACTTAAGATTAAACGCCCTTTTAAACATGAACCTAACATAAGAGTTTAATTTGATAAAGGACTAAAGAAATAAATATCAAATCTATTTCATAGCATATTAGAGAGACATTACCGAATAAGAGTGTAAGGTCTCAACTTAGTCGATAATCTTCACGCTTTATAAACCGTTGATGTTGATGGACGTTTAGGGATCTTGATTTAATTATTACCGAGCATTTACTCAATTATCAGATGCTTGCCAACTATTCTCTAATTTATTTGACGGCAACGTCCAAATTCGCTCGTATTCTGTAACTGTGTAATGTCATCTGAACGATTTCATACATTATGGATTGAACTAGATTTTCAAGGTGATGCCAATGTCATTGTTTGGGCATTGGGCCTAACTTTAGAATCCCTCACCAAATTTATCTCTCGTGAAAAGAATGTTTTTTTTAATTCGAGAACACTTTTCTTACCGGACATGCGCAGATGCCATTTCTCATTGAAGCGAGAAGTGTTCGACTTGACGCCATTTACGTTTACCGTGACTTTTGCCAGGTTGGCGGTTTTGGAAATTTTAGCCCCTTTGGGTACATTTGATGATCTTATTTCGCATTAGGCCCCAAGCTAACATAGTATCTTGTGGTTAGTATTATTGTTCAGGGATCTTTACAGTCATGATTTCAAGAAATATTGTTACTTTTTTGTCAGTAGGCGAAGGTTCTCTTCGATTTCGACAACGTAATATATTGAGTTTTTCCGGGCGTCTGATTGACAGTTTGCAAAGCCTTGAATACATTTAGACGATGTTATTTAACCCTTGGATCCCCTCTTAAATGATGCATTTAACAGAGGTTAAATGGTACTGTCATTTTAGGTTGATGTCAGTCATTTTGTGTAAGAATTGCCATATTTATTTTCTAACGTGACCGAGTGATTCGGTGTTTGATTAGCGGTGCATCTAGTTTCGATTACTGACAATAGGTTACGAGTTAACCCCTGTATACATCATGATATTCTCATCCCTTTGATTTAATTTATTGATTAGATGCATTTTGTTTCAAGATTAAAGCTAAATGATCTTGAATAGTAGCTAGATATCCCGACGCGGGGCGTAAATTTCCGGGCATCGAGTTGTCACAATAATTTAAGTCACCAAATAAAAAAGTATGATTAGATCTTATAATAAAATTTACTGCAAGGTAACTTCTATATATCTATAAGTATTTTGACAATATTTTAAATGCATTTAGTAGCGTGCGTTAGTAACACTTACCGTGGAAGATAATGAAAACATCGACATTTTCACTTAGGCTAGGCCCAGTTGGTCTTTCCTGTGAATCCTTCCAAGTTTTGTTAAAAATAACTATGTTCATTAAAAAAATGACACACAAAATAATTCCTTACAGATAAAATGATTCTCAGTCGTTAAAACACTCATGTGACCAATATAGGCAGCATTATAAACGGAAGATTACAAAAACCTAACGTAAACAAAAACATTACCGTTTCTGTCATGAGATTTTCCCCAAGTAACCTCTTCCTTATTTGGAAACATTCGTCACGTGAGGTAAGAATTGACCAATCAGCGACCAGATACGTCATCGGGATTTTCCCTCGATTGCCAAAGATCGGATGGATGTTTTTGAGTAATACTAAAATTCGTGTTTAAAACTATCGTCTTTCAGACGAAGTTTTAAATTAAACTTTTGATGATAGACACGAAAATGATCTCTATTTTCGTCTAAAATGTCTCCTTACGGATATCAGCCCGCTGTCGCGTGCTTCTCTTATATATAGGGCGCCGAAGGCGCGTGAACTGCCTTCGGCAGGCGCGTGCTTTCATAAACATACACCACGAGAATTTTTTGGTGAGGGATTCTAAAGGTGCTCCGGGCATTGGAACTGATTTAGCAGATTCTGTGGTCGATTTGATTCCATGTCTAGTTATAACCATTTTCGAAAGCATCAAAATGTACAAAAATAACATGATATTAATCATAAAAACTTGCTAAATATCAATTATGGCGACAAAAATCCAATTTCTGACATGGGATTCAGCGAGTTACAGTCTCTGAACACAAACAGGGGTCCAAAAAGTCATTTTTCGCCAATCTGTGGCAAACGTCTATAGCAAATAAATTGTCACTAGAAACTGTAAACATGTCACTTGTACCTTGTGTGACCTCCCCTGGCACGAATACACGCTTCACACCTTCTTCTCATGGAAGACGTAAGCATTAAGGCGTGTTCAAGTTCTTGGAGAGTAGCTGGTGGGTTGGGACGGTTCCATAACCTTCTACCAAGATCATCCCATAGGTGTTCAATGGGAGACAGATCAGGTGAACGTGCTGGCAAGGGCAATACGTTGACGTTGGCGTTGTTTAGGTAGTCCTGAGTGATCCTGGCTGTATGGGGAGGCACATTGTCCTGCTGTAGAAGGGTTCCCATTGGTCGCTGCTGTAAGAATGGCACAGCTACTGGCCCTAAGAACTTCATCCACATAGCGTTGTGCATTCATGTTGCCACGTAAGATCACAAGACGTGTCTTTTGGTCTCCGCAAATCCCTCCCCAAACCATAATACCACCTCCGCCTTGTTGATGGACCTCTTGAATACAATTAGGAGCTGCTCTTTCATGTACACGACGATATAGTTGTACTCTCCCATCTGCATGGAAAAGGTTAAACTTACTCTCGTCGGAAAACAGCACCTTTTGCCATTCGCGTCGCTGCCAGCGTCGTACCTGTTGTGCCCATCGAACTCTGGCAAGACGATGTTCAAGGGTCAGTGCCATCCCACGAAGAGGTCGGTAGGCTCTGATACCAGCATGACGTAATCGTCTCCTTTCTGTGTGTCGACTAATCCGACGATCGAGTGCCGTTGCTGCCGATTCCGTCACTGACAGGAACTGATTCCGAAGATGCGAAGGAAGCGGTCTTCTCTGGATGTTGTTACACGAGGTCTGCCGCTTCGAGGTCTGTCCCGTGTTGTGCCAGTCTGATGGTACCTTTGGAACAACATAGTTATGCACTGGCGTGAACATCCAAGTCTTCTGGCTATTGTTGATTTATTTGTCCCCACCAGGCCCATGCCAATAGCCCTCTCTTTCTCTTCAGCAGTCAAATCATTGTTTTGATGTTTTGATTTGGTTGATGTGATGGCAAACTACAATTTATATTGGTTCATATAGTGATCCGTGCATGCAGATTCCATGAAAATGAAAAAAACCGCATTTTTGGCTTTTGGGACACAGCACGTGCCCCGACGAATGTACAAGCTTGGTTCTTTGGAAATGAGCGTGTTGCGTTTGTGTGCACTGCTCCTACAAGTAACAGACATGGGTTCAAATCCATTTTGGAAATATTCAAAATATCAGGGTGACAAGTTTCTTTTGATCTTCAGTGTATGATCAGAGAAGAAGAATCGTTTGGTCTCGATGATAATGAATTATCACTCAGAGGTCAAAAAACTTATCATTTTCCCTGAAGGTCCCTTGTGTTCTGTTTTCCAAATGCAGCTACAGAATCTGTATTTGAGTTGATCTTTAAACGTACAGTCAAAGATGTGATGTCCAGTAGCGTTTGTCCAAATTACAAGTTGCTCTATACACAGCGGTATAGCGAAACATTGTTTGTATGCCTGAGTATCCTAATGCAAATATCTTGTAATTTGGGATGTCTTTGGGACATCGTAGCATTGCGAAAAAGAAACCGATAATGCTTGATTTTCAATAAAAAAGTGGAGATTCATTGTACCTTAACGAAACAGTATAGCATTCACAACAGTTATACGTGCCAGTTTTAGCAGGTCATTTAAGTGACAAGGAGTCAAAATAACTTTTATTGTCCTAAAAAAATCATTTATAAGTGATCAACACCTTTAAGCAAAAAACTTGAATATTCCTTTGCACTTAATCAATTTGATTGTGCTGCTTTTTTTTCTCATTAGGAGTCGATGTGGAATATTTAAATCGATATTTAAGAAAGTCCGAATTATGTCTATTTCATCATGCCAAAATTCGTGTTTCTGTATGAGAAACAATACAATTCCAAAATAAGTTGAAGAATTGCTTTTTTACCAGGACAATGTGTGACCCTTCGTCATTTTTTTAAAAGTTATTTTATTGACGTCCAAACTTAAGCCAAATTACACTGAATTTGCACTACTATACAGTGGTAAGTGAGCAAACTTTCGGTAGGTAGGTGTGAAGTGTTCATATTGCGTGAACTTGTTTTAGGAATGTGTTATGAAGAGTGATATAACATACTAAGGAGAATATTATGCATGCACTGAAAGAGTCGGAATATGGCGATTCTGCGAACAAGTTTGAATTTTGCTTCATTATCATTCAGAATATAAATTACAGCATAACCTCCTTTAGTAAGTTTGTATCAGCTTTGTCAAAGAAAATGGAGCAACAATTTCATTTCAAGCTAGGACCAAAAAAACACATGAGGTGTTAAATGATTGAATCAGATGTAATTAAAACAAACCGCTCTCGAAGGAATGTATTTCTCAAAATTCTTAACAATCATTTGAATGAACAAGGGACAAGGGTTTCCACATTTTGAGGCTCTGTTTAATCAATATTATAATGTAAGGATGTCGAATCACATTAAGTGTAACATTGAAAATTAATATTGAAAAAACCAACATGTTTCACGTCATTAGCCTTTTGATGTTCGTCAATTGAGATAAATCAAGAATTGTAAGGTGTCGTAAACCATTATTAATCAAGAATAAGAAATGCATATTATTTTAAAGGCTGAACGTAAGGTGAACAAAACCATATTCATTAAAGATGCAAGAAGACCTTAATTAGGCACGGCATTCTTACAATACCCTGGAGTACACATTGTGTCAGCGGAGAAAGACATACAGTCAATCTTAATTGATTTAATTGAAATAGATGTTCCTTCAAAGTTTTATATCAGGTGCTATTTTTTTCAGGAATTCGTTCATGACATATTGTTTAATTAAGGAATCATTTCTGTGAATCTTTGGGAAATTGTAGCAGAATAGATGACAATCTGTAAGTTGTCACACTTTGATTAGACTGAATATAGTGCCTCAGAAAGATTGAATACGTACGATATGAGCAATGTTTGTTTGCATTTGTCCCAAAAGAAATATACTGGGAGTGAATAGCATGTTTAATCATTTATGATTACTTAAGAGGCTTGTCCAATAAAAAAACAAATCGACGACATACTTACTTCTTGCGTGTATCGTGTTATTTAGACATAATTGTATATATTATATGTACCTATTTCCTACATAAGGCGGAGGAGGAACTTAAAGAGCCACTCCGTGATTTTCATAACATATTATTTACCTTCGATACGAACCTAAATGTCAAATGTGGTGATATAAATCAAAACATCTTAACTTTTCATGTCCAAAAGAAATATATGTAGGACTCAGATCTGTGGCAGGTCTCTAATCTATGGCGGATTTCCTTATCTGTGGCGCGTTTAATTGTTAGACTGTTTCATGACGTCATGCTAAGTGACGTCATTGTGCGATGACGTCGTAATAGCTAACTGTTCCCGTCGTAAGGCCCAATTGCGTCGCTAGCGAAATAATTGGGGAAGTCACAGAGAGATATTGCAAACGGATAACGACCAAATAATAAGAGTCCATTTCCCAATTACGAAAATACATTAAACAATATCTTACATGTGCGTAAATAAGACATCAAAGAAAAATTTGAAAACCCATTTGTGAAAAACAAAAGCGGGTACATTACCCAATCACTCAAAAAGTTATCTATAGCTCCGATTATCCCTAAGATATTGAAAGACTATCTTTTGTAACCATTGGATTCCTGTCGACGAATTTTAGGGTAAGTTTGTCCAGCGTAAGGTTTGGTTAATCATTGCAGAAAAATACAAAAAAGGTATAAATGTCTGTCATTTGAAAAACTGCCATAGATTTGGAAATCCGCCACAGATTTGAGTCCTGCCATGGATGCGAGTCTTACATATTTATGGCAAATACTTTTTCAGTGAAAATCTGAAAACATTTTTATAAATTCACAGAGGTGTAGATATCAAGTCCAATATAAATGA
This sequence comes from Phorcus lineatus, assembly GCA_921293015.1. NCBI lineage: Eukaryota > Metazoa > Mollusca > Gastropoda > Trochida > Trochidae > Phorcus > Phorcus lineatus. The sequence goes on along the minus strand of OV121097.1, from coordinate 24,279,566 downwards.
ATACTAGTTATAGAAGCCTACAAACACTATCAACTCCTAACTGCACTTCTGGCTGTTTTAGATGAGTCTCCAAAATTACGTGTGACTATTTGACGCGCTCCAGTGTCCGGTTTTCGATCATAATTGCGACGTTCTACCTTCATATTGTCACTGTAAAAAACCAACAAGCTTTAAAACGTGTCTTTTTGGTAACAGTCGATACTTCGCGATCAAATGTTACCATTGAAAAAGTTTGGCATATACGACTCCAACACCTCACGGAGTGGCTCTTTAAGATATAAGAATGATTTTCTACATACTTTGGAAAAGAAAGTTATGATAATAAAGGTATAGAGGATATGTTTCGTTGTTCACAAGGTTCAATTTGATAACATTTATGTGCTATAAGATTTTTCGCCCTTGATAGGAAAAGGTCTATTGAAATCATGGATCCACTAAAACGGATTCACAACATGAAATGCTTGTTTTATATAAAATCGTTATGCCGTATCAATGCCTAGAAAAGAGCTATAACTGATGTATATAAGATTAAAGTATCATCTGAGCTCGCGTGAATTCACTTGTTGAAACTTGTGTGACAGATTTGAATCCTTTATGATGTTATCTTCCTCAGATCGATAACTCTCAACCGTCACATCTCCAAAGCAGCTTGTCATCTTCACATCACTTTCAACCCTTTTAGATTTTCTTTCTAAATTGCTTCACGCAAAGGAGATGATATGATTTCATGAAAAAGGTTTAAATGATCGGTTTACTGAAAACTGAAGGCTGATATCGTAAGAAAATATTGTCAAAGTTTTGGGAATTGATGGAATGTACTTCATTACAGTAAGATGAATGACACAGAAAGACGTGTTGAACATATTTTTTTATAACCCTACCATCCCGGGAAAGTCAATCATTTATTACATATTTTTTACATATTTATGCATCGAGACTAAACATGATAACTGCTCTACCTAAGAATATCTTCGTCTTTAATAAATGGAACCATTGTTAATATACTTTTAAAGGAAACCATGTTAGACAACAAAGTAGTTTTAGGTAGAGACTTGTTCCACCTTTTTGTCATTGAGGACATGTGTTGGCATCTCTTCGATGAGTGAGTTTCATGTTCAAAAGCTTCGAAAGCAATTACAAAAGTGCAAGCATCCTGAGAGATGTTACCCTTCAAAGAATCAATCGGGATCTGTCAGAAAACATTATCTATCATCAGGGACTTTCAGATGCTTTGTATGAACTTTGTAATATAGATATAAATAACTTGGGGAACATACTTATGCATCATTGATAACTATGTGACGCGGTACTCAAATGGATACAGTTCTGCAAATATTTATAAATGAGAAACTGTAGAAAGAGAAACACATAGACTTTTGCTAAATATATGATGGTCTAGTTTGGTTTCGTTTATTTCTTACAATTATGTCGCTTATTAGTTACGTTTTTAACAATCAATTGTCAAAATATAATCTAAAGCTTAAATTCAAAGTCTTTAAAAATAAGTTAATGTGTAACTGTAATTTTCTGGGACATGTCTTACATGTACCTTTAATTATATCCAATATCGCTATAATACACATTCATGTTCAGGAATTTCTTTTTAACATATTGAATAACGTTACGTCTAGAAAGTATGCTCCAAAGATAGCAAAAATAAATTCCATTAGGATGTTTACGTGATTTTTGTAGATGTTCATTTCTTCCAATACATATGATTGTATTTCCATCCATCTTCATCTATAAATCATATACTTTATCTTTGAAAATGCCATTGCAAAAGCTTTCGTAAATATGAAAACTTTGAAATTTTGGAATTGGAAATCTAATAAAACCTCCAAATGTAAAAATTTTCTCATTTGACAGATGTTTGCATTGAGAACATTTCACTACATCAAACAAAATGGAGGCATTAGAACAACCTGTTTTCTTTTGCAATACATGAGTTTGAATCAGTTTATTTATCATGTTTATCCATTGAAAGAGCTTTGAGGCAATTAACCTCGGTGATGAAAACATGTTGTAATTTGGCACGGTGAAAGGTGAATATATATTTAACAAAATTAAAAAATAAATGTATGTCAAGGTCCCATTTATCTCTAAATGGAATAGAATTATGTTTCTTATTTTTTTAAAAGACTATCATTCAGACATAATAATCACAGCTTACGTATATAAAAATGAAATTTGTAAGCTTATTTTCCTGTAGTTCATCACAAAGCCAGACTTATCAGCACCATACCCATTCTCTCCCCACTTGCACAGGGGTCGTTCTATCATAAATTCTAACTATATAAATAAATAACTAACCTCTGTTGTAATATGAGCTTTTCATTTTGGTTATAGGGAGCAAATGAAAACATCGCTCGTATTGATAACGTATGTGTCGTCATGGCCACTGAATTAGGCTACTTGTTTTCTCCCGAAACATACGGAAATATGTGACGCCTCTCGAATGATAATTGAAACGGCGTCGCTGATTGCCGACTAACTTCAATTGCATCCAAACAGGCTTCTATATTTCTTAACCGAGAAACGATCGTATTTGGAAAGAGGTTAGCATTGGAATTTATTACCAATTTATACGAATGACCATGACGGCCTGTATTTGAATATGAAATTTAAGTCGTAACTGTAGTCAAGGTCCGCACCCCAATCTTTTATCATGCAGTTCTCATGAAATGCATTTCTTTTTGTTTTGTTTATTCCATTCTGTCTTGAAAGCAGTTATTAGTTTTATTTTTAGCAGAAACGCAAGACAAATATTGAAAAATGATTTCAAGATGACTTGTTTAGATTAAGATGCAACTGTAATGAGGTATCGATCTGAAATGATAGCATCTTACAGGTTAGAATCTTGACAGAGGTTTCATTTTAAAGAGTGCGCTCTTGCACGGATGCTTTTCAATTTCTGAAACGTCAGTATTTCTCTTGCCATTGATTTGAAATCCGAGATTTTCCAATAATAAGCGAGACACTCCTTTTTTTGAAATTTATATATTTTTCATGGCTCTTCAGATAGCTGATGGTGATAAACTCAGACACCAGTATGAAATGTGTTTGTTATCTGAGAATTTAAAAACGTCTCCTTTGCTTGAAACACTATTTACAATTAACGTTATTTAAAGTAGGACTCGTTAATTGGTAATCACATGATCAACAGTATAAACAGTTCTTTTTGTTTTAGGGACGAATTTCAATCAGAGTTCGAACTTAAGGCTATATATAAAGTCAACTATTTCATCTTCTTGAATAAAAACAATGCAATATATTTATTCGTATCAACGGCATTTGGTAAAGTTGTAGAGTCAGAATAACTGGATAATTGTTTCATATTTCTTATGAAAATATTATTTCCATTTGATACCTGTTAAAATACTAAATATGTTCTAAGCATTGAAATATCTCACATTTTCATCTTTAAACACAGACTTTGTATGAACATGAGAGTTTAAAAAATGGCTTGTAAATACACAACAGCGGAAATTAAAAGCACACATTTAGTAATAAACGTAAAACCTTCAACTTCAACATGTCGGTCTATCTGCTTAAGATATCATGTTTCAAAAAATGATTGGGATTTACATGCGCCAGTTTGTCCGGTTTTCGATAAAAATAGTGATATAAAACTTTATTTCGTTATCAATAATCGTTTAAATTAGCCTTTAATTCATACTTTTCATCACAAGTCAGTTATTTTCGAACTACTGACAACATTGATAACAATTCAGATATTTAAATTTCATTAAGTTACTAATTGCCTACTTCTATCACAATCACTTTTCTTATTGTTTAACGTTTTTAAGAAACGAGTAAGTGGTTAACGAGCAATTTTAAGTAAGTTACTTTCGATATCATTCACGAGTTTCATAAGCATGTAATTAAACGGGAACGAGTTGAGTATTTTTCCTATTACTCGTTGATTTATATCAAAGAAATAGCATGAACATCGCTCTCATGACCATTTCCGCCAGGCTTTTCGAATTGTGACGTCATACTGAACTATTTTGACGTCATACTTGACGTCAGTCAGCACGCGATGTTATGTCACAATATGAATTAGCTTTGAAGATATATCAAACGGTGGGTTTCTCAACGGGTAAGTAATAAAAATTAATAACTTCATTCATATAACTAAGTTGGTTAATTTTCTATAACAGTGAAAATCAGTTAAATCATTTATTCATTTATTCATATATTTTTATATCATTGGTCCGTAACCTCTCGGCTAACCGCAGCAAAAGGAGTGTTTTCATTAATTATAAAAGTAGAAAATAAAAACGAGTATTGAAAGATTACCAAATATTGCTTTCAAAAACTTTTCTTTAAATAGAGCACGTTCATAAAACAATGATCATCGGAAATCCATTTCCATGACGTAAGTGGCAACTAATAACATGATTGATGATAGCATTGGTGAGAACTCTGGCGCCTTTTTAAAACCTCAAATAGTTTCTTATAGTTTTCACATTTTAACTTTTAATATTTATTGAAATCAGCAATTTGAATTATTATCAATTCTAACACTGTTACAATGACAGGTACAATATCAAAAGAATATTATATACCGATTGCATCACGTGATTTTCAGCATTATAGCAGATTTTTTTATTTTAAATTATTTAATATTTTGCACGTATTGATTGTGTATGTTTAGGTCAGTTGGCGAATATCATAATTGAATTTCATAACTGAAAAATATGACAGTATAATGACCAAGGATTGGGTTGTGACGAATGCTAAGGAACACTGATTGTCATTACGTTATTAGCTTTGATAACTATTGTATTGTATTTTATCAAACAGAAGTCAATCGCGGTTGACAAAGTAAATTCCTTAACTCATTTTTCATTTGAATGAACTAACGTGTCTTGATAGAGTTTTCCCTATTTTTTTATTTGATAACCTTATCCCAAGAAAATGTGTCAGTGATTGATTTTTATGAAGATCTATTCTTGAAAATATTTTTCGCGAGTTTAAGATAATAATTTTGTTCTGTTTTTTACTTTTTCAAATCGATCACAAGAAAGTTTAATGTTTAAGGATGACAATTCCATGGGCGCATGCAGTAACGTATTAAGTGTTTAATTTTAGCCAGTTGTTCTTCAAAATAAAAAAAACGGTCTATTTTCATTAAGAAAGATTTCAATGGCAAATACAAACAGAAAGTTATTTGACGTATTTGAAGACATTTTTAAACATTTGCAAAATCAAAGTGAAAAATCTATTGCAATGTCAGTGACAATGACACCCTGAAATCAATCTTTCTTCCAAAAGTAAAATAATCTAAAGAAATTGTGAATTCTCTTCAGTTGAGTGTTTTCTCAAAGCAGTAGAACTTTCCTAATTGATTTAGCCAAGATTTTCAAAGTTCTTCATGTTAAGTTCCTATGATCTCCGAAGGCTCTTATTCTAACTTCAACAGTTTCCTCTACATTTTAACTTTACTTATACAAAGACGTCTTAATATGCGTGTTATATTATTATCAATTCAGCAATGTATAATATAAGTTATGAAAAATGATACAAATAAGTATAATGTCTACTCGAGTCTAATTATATCGTTAATAAACTGAATGCATTGAGATTGACATAGTTACACATCGATCTCCTTTCAAGATGAAAATATTCAAAGCATCTTCTTTGCATTTTATAGAATGCAATGACAATATAATTCCGTAAATAAAGAACAATATAATACAATTATAACGGCTACACTTGAAATGCATATCGCTGTAATTTGTACACGAACTTAAAGATTTATGTGAAACATTGTTTTATTTTGTTCTACTCTTAAAATGTTCTTTTATTGCTTGACTGTCTTAGTAATTAGTATTATGTATGTGTGCACACGTAGCTCCCAGCAATGATCTTCTTTGAACCAAATATTGGATCATGTATGATTATCTAGTTGGCCTATAATATATATTTTCTGCTTGAGTTCTCAGATTATTAAATTTCAAATATGAAACAGAAAGACAGAAATAAGACATGTTCGTTAGTCATTACCTCAATCCTTGAGAATAGAAAATGTTTTTTAGAAAATGAGACTAACATCTCCAGGTTTTCTACTTGGTGACTTTATAAAAGTCTTATAACACCACAATACATCGTAAACAAAAACCTGCGTTTCTGTCTGCTCAAGAAAACTTTAAATTCTAAAATACTTTGACCATTTTAACCCCAAAAATGGTGACTTCACATTTACAGTAACTGTTACTGATGTCCTTAAAAGATGTTCACAACAACATTCAGTAGTTCATGATAAACAATATCATTGTCTTATTTGACATATGTGAATCCCACAATAAAGGGAGTATTTCTTCAAACACCCATCCAACATAATCGTGTATTAAATATTGGGTATATCATCCATTACATATAGATACAAAAAATTTACGGTCCTGTTTAGGCGTCATTTTAACATTGATTTCCATACGTTTTGTTGACATGTTGTTGTGTTCATTAAACATAAGCAAAGCGAAAGCTTATCACGAACGTTTACAATAAGGATAATGTAAGAGCAGCTTCTGCATTAAAGTAAATGCATATCATTAATAATAGACGTTGTACAATAGTAATCAGAAAACAAACTTTATATGATTTGTTATTTAGGATATCAAAACAATCACAGATTTTGATTTCTATGCAAGTTTGTTATCCATTAGTGTTAGAAAACGAAAATGATTTGATGAACTAAAACTTTGGATCAGCTAGCGCATCTGGTGCAGTCGTTGCAGAGGGATATTACTTTCGTATTTTAAGCAACTTGTTAACACTCCTGATATTCTAAATTGGTTTCACAAAACCTGTTAAGAATAACCTTAGTAATAATTTAAAGATATTCAGAATACTTAAGCAATACACTTTTCTTCACGTGGAAGTGTTTCATTGGCTGGTTGTACGACACATTTGTCATGAAAGATATCAGGGTTTTGTAGGACTTCTCAGATACAATTAGTTGATGTAGTAGGATGATAATTAATCATTTTAAATTTTATGCATGGATGAAAAGTAACGAAATGAAGACTGCATTACAGGATACTTCATGTTCTTAACCCATTTTTGAGAAACATGAATCAACCTTTTATAATTAGTTCTTTGTGTATGATCTAAAGCCATAGCCTCTTTCAACATAGAAATATTCCAATGCCAATTGCAAATGTCAGTCAGTTCGTCAACCGACATTAAGAATTAAAGCTCTTTTATATCTTTTCTCATACATTTGTGGTTCAAATTGAAGACAAAGTTCTCCTTCAATTAGGAAAAGTGTCCAATTACATTACAAATCCATCATTACATGGAATCGTCAATATTTTTATATTTCTCTGAGGCGTCTACTTTGAGAAATGGACTCTAAAACGTAATTTATCAAAATTACGGTTTCAAAAAATTTCACCTTTGTCTTGTAATTCAATTATCCCTGTTTTCCTTTTGTTTAAACCATTCTTTAGTTTATGTTCCTTTTCAATGAATCATTGATTTATGATTTTTCCAAAAAACAATTACTCCAAAACCAGAGAAAAGGATACGGTGCTAATACGTGGTTAATTTTACATGACGTTAACTGATTGCCTCAAATGTTTACTACGGTATAGGCCTATAGTGAAATAGCAGAAAAGACTTCATAGTTACATATCAGTTAGTGGAGACGAGTTAATAACAATAAATTTTATTTTGTACAGGATCCTTTTCGCGCATAACTAGCCAACAAGTTAAATGACTTATGTCATTTAGCAATGGTACGTTTATTGTTATATCATCATTTTAAATATAACGGGTAGATACTTACTGTGTGCAACATAATAGCAAGGTGACAAAAAGAACAATTCTAATACCAAATATCACAAGATATTAGCTTTAAACTTCAACTTTAAACTACATTGCCTTAGTACGTACGTGTCCCTTTAAAACAAATTCGTGTTCTCGAACTTAGGTCGTAAAATGTTCAAAAATGTAATGTTTATACAAATAAAATCTACTGCCTTTATATCGAAACGTCATCATTTCATGAAAGTTTATATTTGTATATTGTCGGGAGAGGCATTCATATAAGCAATGATTTTGCTTGTTTGCCAATCCCATCAGTTTTTCTCTGAATAAATATGTTTACACCATATCGAAACGTTATGGTCATAAAGCGACGTCAACGATGTGTTAAAATATCTTTTGAAACTTACTATCTAAACTTACCAAATTTATTGATTTCTCAATCTTTGGTTGAGACTTGTCACGATTTTTCCGTTTTAGTCTATCTTGCGTAAAAACAGGATGGCCCATGCATTCAGATGAAATATTTACTTTTTTAACTTCTTGCGGTGTGGTGATAATTGATCAAAGGTGAAAATATTTAGAAAAAAAAAACTAAAACTAAAACATTGAAACTTACATCCTTCATCTCTTACAAATATCATTCTATAGCCATCAGAACTGTTGCGAAGTTCTCCTTTCCTTTAGTTGGTTCATGACATATTTCTCTCCGCTTGGGATCACTTGGAATTGAATGTCAAACTCAACACATGAATGCTTGATGCTATCGGTTATTAGGTAAAAAACTGTGCTTTGAAGAAAACAAAATATTATTTATTGGAAATGAAAATAATCTCCACGTATATTCCTATTGTTGACCTAATAAATACATGTTTTGAATGAAGACATGACTACAAAGACAAGTAATTGTATTCATCGAATAAATTTTGACGTGTAAATATTTGATTAGGTTAAGTTGTTGTCAATGTCATGGTGAAAATAAGCATATTAAAGGATAATTTGTTACATTATGTCAGTACATTGATATATATTAACTAACTAGGCAACAATTTTATAGATGTTGTAAGGTCATCCAGTAAGTGGGCGGTACAAAAACTCATTTAATGTCCTCATTAAATTTTGTCGAGTAAAGACACCTAAATCTAGGTAATTCTTTTTTAATGTTGTGTCTAAATGGTTTATGGTCACATTTTTGGGGTGAATGGTCATGAACTGAAAATTAGAGAAATTCACTTTAAGATGAATAATTGAATCGAGTAACATATTTCTTCCAAAATTATGTGAAACCTTTTGAAAATGAATGCAAACCAGTGTTTGTTCACATCCAAAACAGCGAGTGCCATGATGCCATCACTGTTAGCGAAGGTAGAATAATCACGTAGTAACATCCACAGATACAGATGTCCATTCTGAGGAGGAGAGTTTACACTTCACCAACTGTCTCAATCATTACATGTGAAAATACAAGGAGGTTTATATAAACACCCATGCGACTATAGTGTCCACGGTGACTATTTGCGTACTCTCTTCTCAAACAAGTCAAAGATTTCTATTCAATTATCAACATTTCTGGACTTAGAGAATTGTGATGTCTTTTCATTCAGACCGACTTCGTAACGAAGAATTCAATATTTGTCCCTTCAGTTAGTTGATCAATAGTCAAATAGAGATTTTCGATTTTGTGAGTACTGCAAACAATTGGAAGACAGGTAAATATTTAAAATTTCAATTGATTCCTTCTTTAGAATTCGTATTCCTAGCAAGGAAATCCTATTTGAAACTTTGGAGAGATTGTGTTTATGGATGTTTTGTATCATATACCCTACAACCCATGAACCTAATATTAGCCGAAATCCTTCAGTTTCATGTTGGACTATAACAACATCAGATGGTGCAATCGCAATGTGTGTAGTAAGTTAGTTTAAACACAAGTAATTCAATATTTTCCTTTTTTTTTCAAATATTTCATTTTTCCATATTAAGCTGCTATTAAACTGATATTTGGTTTTGGAAAACTTTTACCTTTTAAAACTGAAATAACGAAATGTAAATTTTTAGTAAAGTTCGAATTTACATTGTTGAAACCTTGTTGCTTTTGTTAGTATTATGTGTGCCTTACGATTACAGATACAAAAATATATCTTAAACATGTACATGTGTAATTATTTGGGAAGCGCAAATTGCTTGGCAAATGCGACATGGCTTGACGGAGAAAAGCTTTCGAACCAAGTTTGGAATGAGAAACCGTTGTTACATATGAAACTTAAAATTGATATTTTTTAGCAGTGTGTTAAGAATTAAGGCTTTCGAACCAATTTTGGAAAGGAGTAACCGTTGTTACATATGAAACTTAAAATTTATATGTATTGCAGTGTGTAAAGGATTAAGGCTCGGATTTGATTCACTGTATTTTTGTTCCATCTTTCAGTTTCTGATATACCTATTCATCGATTGCTCAATATTAACGTTGTGTTGATGCATTGCTCTAGGTTATATCTTAATGGAATCGTCTGAGAGGAGGATAAAATGTAGCCTGACTTACTGTGACATGTCACAACATTTGAAATCTTAAAAACAAAGAGCAAACTTTATTCTGTTATCGATCTAAAATACAGATGCGCCGTCAGATAAATCATAAATTTTTACACAAATGTTCACTTTTTGCAATATGTTGTTCGTGCTAATAGTGCAAAAATAATTATTAGAAATGAATTATAAAAAGCAATACAAGGTGCTTCCGTAAAGGATATGCGACTATCATTCTTTATTTAATACTGTTTGTTTATTTGCATGAATGTAATGTGAGATGTTATTGAATCAAATCTAGGATAAAACTAGCTTTTTCAAAATACAAAAAGCTTAACATACTGTTATCTGGGGTTATGGTAGTCTAAATAATGTTTTTCCAAAGTGTCTCATTGTCATTTGCGGTAAAATTTCGTTATAGATCTTATTTCTCTTGAGTTACTTGGATATTAAATGTGAAGTATGTGTAATATATCTCTTGATGTGAATGTGTTCAATGCGATAAACCAATTATATACATCAACATGTACGATCATATTTTTTTGTTTTATCATAAACAGTTTTTTTCCAAGTTTGTAATGAACTTGTAAGTGGTATTCGAGTTTATTGCCAAAATACAAGTCGTAAAATAGCATGTTCATGAGGTCACACGGAGTAAGAAGAAAGAAATTAATAAGTTATATGAAATACTTTTTAGTTACATGAAGAAACTCATATTATTAGTGTATTCGAAACTAAAATTATGGATTGACAATTATTCTAGTTGAATGAGGCTTGTCTCTCATGCTCCTAGCAATACTGATGAAGAGTAACATGGAAAAAAATAATGAAATGTGCTTTCGTTTGCTTCATGTTGGACAGGATTTTCACGAAAAAATTTCATTACTATACAATGCTAATTCACTAAAGTGTTATTTAAAATTTACCACAGCTATGAAGCATCCAGAGGTTCAAACGTCCAAATTCAGATTTTATCAAGGATTTGAATAAGTTCATGATGTGTACAGTAGTGATAATGAGGGTGAAAAGTTTGTCTGAAAGGTTTAGATAAATGTCCATGTAACTAGAATATCTGGAATGTCGATCAGGGCTTTGCGTAAAAATTCCTTACAGACAAGTGCAAGAAATCTATCAGATTAAGAATATTTTTGGAACTAGTGTGTGTGGTCCACTTTCGTTCTGACAGAAGTAACTAAATTCATAGTCTACTCAACAGTTACTTCAATATTTGTCTCCTACGTGATTTACAGTCCATGAGAGATGTTCAACTATGTTTGCAGTGAAACATGTGGGAAGAAATGTAAATATTCAATATGTCAATTGAATCTTTCGTTTGAGGTTATTAAATCTACTAAAATATATTTGGAAGTTCACGTCGCATTATAACTACATCAATCGCCTTATTCTATATGAAATTTAATTTTTTGGAGATAAAATGACAGCTGGCTTATGTCAAGAAATACTACCACGTGGCTGAAACGAGACAAGAATGCCATCCTTCAATTTCATGCGCCTTAAGCAACGCATCTGTCCAGTGAAAAGCAAAAGACTGGCACCATAACACGACATAACAAGTGATGTATTACTGTATTATAATGCAGATAACTTTTCAATGTTCAAATATCGTAAATAAGCGAAAATCCATCTTCCATCTATGGCCGAAGTACAGCAGTGATAATAAACCCAACCTTGCTAGGCACAAGCATGCCTGTATCACTAAACGGTTGTTTGATAAAGAAGAATATTTCAATGTGCCGTTATTCTTTGAGTAAACGTGTTGTTACTACTTTGTTAAGACACATTAATTATTTTTTATTGTCTGCAACATATTTCTCGAATCATTTATTTCGAGTGTTGTGTTAATTGAAATCCGAAAACGTTTTCTACTTTAAGAGAAGCAAGTTATCTATAGGTCGATAAAGCATGTTAACTCTAGGTATACACTTAGCTTGCTATCCGGCGTACAGGATTTGAAGTAATTTTCTCTTTTACACTATCAGTGTATAAAAACAGGAAGGAAAATCATTGCAAAACATTACAACAAACTTGCAATTTCCGAATTCTCATTATTTACTGTACTTGTATCTTTACCTTGGATGAAATATTACTTCATCGTTGCTTTGTAAATACAGCTGTAAGGCGTGCTTTTCAACTTTAGTAAGTCAATATTTTCAATATAAATATAAAACTTTAAATCCTGGAAGAACCACAAACAGGATTTTATTGGGTACCTGGCCTTGTGTATCACGTGACAGTGTATCAAAAGACAGTGTAATTTCACACTTTTCCGACACTTATGTAACCTACATTTATATGAAGTAACCAAGTTAACATTGGATTGTCATCTAAAGCAAGGGCCTTTGTTTATTTAGAAAAACTTCCAATGCCACTTGCAAACGTCAGTCATTTACTCAATACAAGTGGAGAAATCTAATTAATATTTTTCACAGCCATCTGTCTCTAGAATTGAAGACAACGGTCTCGTCGAAGTCAGATCTGTTTCCGTTTCAATTTCTCACTACAATTAATTAGCAGTAAGAGGAAATTTCAATTGTTGATGTTCTGTTTTTCTTTCAGTGATTGATATGGGAATTAAATGTGTTGAAAAATGAATGTTCAAAAGAACCAAATCGTATTTGTTATACCCATTTTGTTTTGGTACTTTCTTTATTTTGTTTGTATAGCTTCCTTTGATTGTTCGCCGCTAATGGCTGAAATATTGCCCAAGCGGCGTTAAGCAATAACTCACTCACTCACTCCTTTGATTGTATTGTTCTTTTCTAAAAGAAGTATTGACTGTATTTGACAAAAGATAGAAATAAACAAAGATTATGAAATATTATATGTATTATTATGCATATTGTCCATCAAAAAGCATTGGTTAATTGCAAATGCACATGGCAAACATTTGACACTTTGCGTAAGAACCGAACTCATCTATGAAAAAAGTTATTAATTTCAGACCCGAATACTTAAAAGGACATTGAATCATTTCAAAAGCTAGTTGGAAGATATATGTACGTTTTTAATTTTTTATCTATGTATATTTTGTAAACCAAAAAGGCATCAGCTCTTTCTCTCATTAATGAAAGTATGTAAATATTTTCTACAATTTAAGAAACACTTTAATACTTTCAGATAATTAACAAATGTAATATAAAACATATGTAAAAAGGACCACAGCTCTTTGCTCAAGGATCAAATGTCCACATATTAATGAACGTCCAATATTTATGACACCAAAAATAGAATTTCAGATTTTCAAAAAACATTATGCTTTAAAAGTTTTCAAAACAATCAATAAAGATGAAACTCTAAGAACTTGCAAGTTTGATCTTTTACATAATGTCCTTGGCGCCTCTCTTTCCGGCATGAGGTGCCTGGAAATTGAATGTCAAATATAAAACAACTTTAGACGGGATGATGGCGGGTTCATGGTTGAAAAGCCTCTGTTTTGTAAAAAGGAAAAAATGATTATTTTTGTAGGTGAACAAGTCTAATTATATCTTTGTTAAAGAGACAGTAGCACTTTTTTAAATAAATAAAATGAACCGACGATAACAACAATAATGTTACCATTCTCAAGACAATATATTTTAATCATTTCCCTACCTTTAATGTGTATAGGATTAAATGATTAAATGTCTGCCAATGGTTTTTGCATGATTTTTTAGTATTGAGTTATAGATTAGGATTACCGAGTTGAATAAAGAGTTGTTTGATTCTCTGAAAATTATGCTTTTGGCATAAACTAAAGATTTTTGGAATTTGACGAAATGAATTTTCCTAAAAACATACTTCTACCCCTTTAAGTCAGTGGGTCATGAGGAACATATATGTAAGACTCGAAACTATGGCAGGCCTCAAATCTGTGGCGGATTTCTAAATCTATGGCAGATTTTCAAATGCCTGACATTTGTACATTTTTTTTATTTTTCTGCAATGATTAACCAAACCTTACGCCAGACAAACTTACCCTAAAATCCGTCGACGGGAATCCAAGGGTTAAAAAAGATAGTCTTTCAATATCTTAGGGCTAAAGAAGACAGACTCACCGAGGGCTAAAAAGATCCTACAAAGTAAACAAATTTAATATGGCATAAAGCTGTAAATGTCTTATTTACATATTTACGTAATTTGGATATGGACTCGTATTATTTGGTTGTTATCCATTTGCAATATCTCTCTGTGTCTTCCCTAATTATTTCGCTAGCGACGCAATTGGGTCTTACGACGGGAACAGTTAGCTATTATGACGTCATCGCACAATGACGTCACTTAGCATGGCGTCATGAAACAGTCTAATAAGCAAACGCGCCACAGATAAGGAGATCCGCCATAGATTAGAGACCCGCCACAGATCTGAGTCCTACATATATAAAGTAAAACATTTATTCCAGATGATGGATTATATGATTTAAATGAATTGTGGAGAGTGAATTATAAATGGTAAACAGGTGTATGAGGGATAATGATTTTTGTTACAATGATAATAGAATAAGACTGTCCTCAGTCAAACCAGCCAAATTTTAAAAAGTATACATTAAGATAGTAATGTAGTAAAAACAATTTAATCAACTGAAAATTTTCCAAAACTCTAAACAAACTACTCGTCATTAATGAACGAACCAAACATTCCCATGAGTAATAAAATCTGTCAACCAAATAATTTGTCTGTTATTGGTTTTTCTTCACGTTCATAACCATAATATTTCGCGATGTTTTATCATTCGCGGAATATGGCTTTGTGCGAAAAGCGCGAAAATTAAACCCCGTCGAAATATTATGATTTTACAGTATACCAAGAATCGTATTTCATTAAGTGTGTTTTCTGAAACTTGAGAATAGCGATGCCCTTTCGTCAAGAGGGTTCACCTCATTCGATGCCATCTTAACAAAGAATTCAAAATTGGTTCTTCAGCTTAGTTGATAAATAACCAAGTTTGGTTTTATGTTCTGTTTGGAAAAAAATGGATGAAAGTAAATATTAATAATGTTCATGGATTGCATATTTGAAATTAATTATTTAAACACTTTATTCCCTTTCCTCTTTTCGTCCGATCGTGGAATGCTCGTTTTAAAACTGATTATTATGATTATGTTTAAAAACATTGTCTTGCAATGGGTAACATTTATTTTCGTTTTCTTGAGATTAATTTATTTATCTCGAAAATGTGTGACTGTCCCTATAAACCAAACCTATACAATGTAATGCACTGTGTAAATATGCGTCCCTGTCCCGTTTTCATCTTTTTGTGAAAAATACTTACTGCAAAGTATAGCAGACCATGGCGAAACGCTTTTATCAGCCGTAAAGTGACCAAGATTTTTTAACAGCTGAATTTTATTCAGTGCATGCAAGAAACTAAAGGTAACGTGAAACGTAAACCAAGAATTCAGGTAATGAATATCAAAGTCCAACCTGCAATATAAAACATGATATTAATTCCTTTTTCAACTTAAAAACCATATTGCACAGGGTAAACATATCTGTGTTCATATTTAATGATACTTAGAGATTTGATTTCCTAGTGGAAAACCCTTCATTATTCACCCCTTGTAAAGAGACATGAAAGTAATGTCAAATTCTACGCATTAAGCCTAAAGCTGATTCATTGTGTTAATGTTCCAGTTTATGGATACGGTTTCTTCAAAATCATTTGAAATTACTGTTATTCTTTAAGCGAAAAGGAATTGTTATCTTTTCACAGATTTTCTGATGTATGTCACGAAATATTTAAAAAATAACCATCACAATTTATCTCTCAAATAGCTCCAAAAGGTGCCTTCAGCTAAAACAACCCAACGTGTGCTTTGAAATTGTTTATGTTATCAACAAATGATTAATTTTGGTATTGGAAGGTTTGTGTTCATGGTAAGGGGTTATTGACTTGAATACAATTATCGACAATATCATTGCTTGTATCTAAAAGAAATATGACGATTCTCCTAAACGTAAACAAAGAGTGTTAATATTTTTAATAAATGAGTTTTTAAATACAAATGATATCAATCAGTAGATAAACCTTTTGTCTGATATATGAGTACGAGAAATAGTTTGGGGTTTTCTATCATGACAAATCGATTTTATTATGTTCCAAAGACACCTACCGTTTTGTGTAGTGTCCGCTAATGATTTTGATGTCGTTAAGCGAATTTCCTGTCCACCATGAAAAATCATTTGGTTTAGCATTATCTGCAATAGCAATCAATTACTTACAATTTTCAAAATTCTTTCAGTAGCAGAGTATTGGAAATGAATTCTACATAATCTCAGTATTCGATTGCCTCCTCAATTTATACTATATAACTATATGTAACCATTGATTAATTCCTGAATTTTCATTACGTCCAACAATTCCTTGCCGCATGTCATCCGGACAGTTCATGCACGCACGTGCGATTTCATGATCCTGTGGAAATAGTGATGCATGGTTTTCTTCAACCACATCCCACTTTTTGACGTCAGATGTTACTGGATGTCTTGCAAATGTGCTTCTTGACCTTTGTATCTAAAAATACTTCCTTATAACAACCTACATTGATCTGATGCATTAACAAGACCAACTTGGGAAAATCTCATTCATTTCAATATTTGTTAGAATTACATAATTTGATCAAGTAATAAACAACAAACGCCAAAAACAAGTACTTAATAATATAGTATATTCATATATACTATATAATAATATATATTTCAATCCAATACTTACGAATTAATAGCTTCAGATACAATTGTCTATTGTTTTCACTAAATATTCTAAACGATTCATAGGTTTTATAATCTCAAGCTTGACAACTGAAACGACTCCTTGAACACAGTCCTTTACCAGCTAGTTATTTATTCTATTCACAATATTCTTGGAATTAGATATTGTGATTATTTTTATTCAGAGGAGAAGGCCACACTTTCGACTTTTAAGAACTATTTCAATGTTTACTACTTGGTAAATTGTTTATTAGAGATCCTCAACTGTGTTTTATTACAAACAATGGAAAGCCTGATAAATATTCATGGAGTCGATTGTCGTTTTCCTTTAACGTGTTTTCTGACCGACATAATTTTGATTCGAATTTCTACTCTAGCCTGTTGATGCATTCATTTAAGGTGAAAATCGAAAACATCAGTTATAGGAAAACATTCAGTGATTGTTTTGATATAAATACAACAACCGAGGTGATTACCAATGTAATTGAAATTATGGCTGTTTTTTGGATATATAATCTGAATCTTTGATATAGACGTAAAATCTAGTAATTCGTTTTTGAGATTGGTACAGCACTCAGTATGTTCCATTCCTCTTGTCTTCTTTTTATTCCAATGATTTGGCATGACTTTTTTGTCTGATAATTTGTAATTTTAGTTTTTATAAATAAGGGCTTTAAGGAGATATATTCTTCTCACGGTATTTTTGTTTCAAAAATCGCCATGACAAATGTGTACTGAGACAATGTTTTCAGGTTTACCATACAGGCTGCTATTAGGTCAGTATGAAATGAAATTAATTACTTAATTCAATAATTATCATACTTGGCTACTTTTAGGACATATGCTCTCTGAAAAAAAGGAACACGTGCGATTTATGGATGGTTAATGAGCAGTCTGATGTATATTGACCGTGTTCCCAGGAATAAAAAGTTTAAAACAATGACTCTATCGGGGTTGAGTGTTTACAAGAGAAAATCGACTGTACATGGAAACCGAAGTTTAACCGCTGAAACTATCCATTTCCCTCTCTACAGTTTTTTTTTTCGAATGAAACCCATGTTGGTTTTTTATAATTGCTAAACTGTAAAAGTTTAAATATTTGATAAAAAGGGTATTGTTATGATTTTCTCCATATATAATATATGCAATGACATTTTCGCGATATAATTCTATCCTTTGCCAACTTCAAGCTGCAGTCTGATGGTCGTCAGTATTTAGGTCACGAAAGAGCTGCTTTTACTCATATCTGTACGTATTTGATGACGAGATAGCAGTTAATGTTATTTATGACATAGAGTTAGCTTTATCTTATAGCGTTTCAATGTTTGATAACTTGTACATAAGGAGAAATAAGGTGAAAAAATGATCTATGCACTGATTGTTGTTGCAAAAGCACTATACGGTTAGTTGCAGGAAATTGCTTTTTATTGTACAGGTAGTTGGTATGATAGTGGTCCATGCTAGTCAACATCATCCGCGTTATTATGATTTACTTTAATCAAAGGCAAATTTTATACTTACTGTTACTGTTGATGATTTCCACTTGCTATAACTGCGCTTTTATTGAACTGTTAGCCCTATTTCATTATTCTATTGACGTTCATGCTTCTCAAGATTTTTTAAACCCATGGAATATTTTTCGTAAGTCCAAATCTATGTGACCCGTTTACTTGCTTATTCTATCAGGAATGATGAAACGTGTTTTAAAGGTCCAACTGATTTAGATCTCAGTACAGCTCTACAGCTGCATACCGAAAGTTTGTTCACTTACCACTGAATCGTAGTGCAAATATCATGTAATTTCGATTTCGTTTCAACGTCAATACAATTACTTTAGGAAAACTGACAATGGATCACCCACTGTCCATGTGTGAAATAGCCATTCATGAACTCTTTTTGGGATCATCTGGTCTCTGGAGCAAAAATTTGAATTTTGACATATTGATAAAGACAGAGGGGGGCACATTTTCGAAATTTCGATTTCGTTAAATGTCAAATAAATGTTCCATATCGACTCTCTGAGATTATGAACAACATAATCACATTGACTTTGTGCTAAGGTACAAATGTGACGTATTTTTTAAGAAGATGATAATCTATAAAGGATTTTATTGAGAAAAATAAAAATGGCCACTTCAATGACCTGCCAGAACTGTTACGGGTAATTGTGGGGTACGATAAACATTTGCCTTAAAGAAGAATGGATCTGCATATGTGTATTGAAAATTCAATATTATGCGTTTATTTTTCGCAAGGCTACTATACCTCAAAGGCATCTCAAATTACATGATATTTGCACTAGTTTATACAGGTATGTGAACAAACTTTTGGCATGCAGCTGTACGTGAACCGGTTTATCAGCTTATTCTATATCGCGAATTACTCACTAATAACCTAAATAAAGGTGTGAACCATAAAATAAACTGAACCTCACAAACGTGCTTGATGAATGTGTCGGCCCCGTTTCAAACACCGTTTCATTTAATCCTATCGCCTGTTTGCTCCTAAGTCGTACCGATTAAATATTAAGTCATTCAAGAAACTACCAAAACTTAGTTAGGAATATCTTTTGCATACTTGTAAACTTTTAATTTTCAAGGACAGTCAATTTTTTAGACAGCGGCTGCTGGTTTTGTTTTTCAGGCTGTTAATAAATATGTTATGATATATAATACTTCCGGTGTTTTAAAATCAACGTACATACTAGCCAAATAGTCTATATGGCACATTAAATGAGTGCTGGTCACATCGAGACATATGCATTATGTTTAGTGTATATTTGTAATGAGAATGTCCCAGTCAAACCATCATTAATGTCAAACAATCGAAAATAATTATAACTAATTTAATTTAATTAATAATTTAATTAATGATAAACAAAAAGTTTGACTTACAATATGACATTAGTACAATTTCAAATGATTCACAATAGAAAAGCAAGCGATATATCATCTCAAAAGTCGTTGGTAAGCTACAAAGTTTACCATAAACCAAACGTCAGGGGTAGATTGTTTGACATTTAACTATGTCCCCTTATCAAAAGGGCAGCTTTAAACAGAGGCTGTTGTTGGAGTCAATTATGTCAACCTTCATCAAGGTGTTATTTTATCGAGAACTAGTAGTGAACAGTCAAGTGACAATTAACCGGTTAAAGTCGTGATTTATGACCAAATACCGGACAAGCGAGCGCCAGTGACTCAAACGGAATTATGTAAACTTATCCACAGCATACACAAAGACATATATTGAATGGTAGTGTTAAGTAGGTCTTTGCATAATTTACATGTAAACTGGACGCAGAATTTCGACTTCCTAACACTTATATATGGCTGTTTTGATATTCAGACAGAGTTGCAACAAGAGGGGCGATATGAACTTAACTCAGGGCATAAGGTATTTTTGACTCTTATTCAAGCCATATAGAAAACCATAAAATAAACTCCGTGTCACTTTAAATACAATTTGTAATACACGTGCTATTTGATCAATTGAGAATTGAACGAGTACCTAATTAAAGGCACCTTGTTTTAGAATTAAAACAAAGATAGATCAGCAAATAAACTTTTTCGGTTAAGAGCACTGCAAAATTTCGACACTTGACGTAGCAATGCCACTAAATGAGTTTTATGTTACAAAAATGAGCAGGAAATCTCCATTGTAATTGTCGCTGCTGCAGAAACAGAAATAATTAGATTTAATCCTCTTCACACCTGCAAATACTTCTCTTAGCTTACAAAACAATTTCCTCCACCAGGAAAACTTTATTTTACTTCGTTTTAATTCTTTTTCAAACAATATCCATTTTGAATGTCGAATATTTTTTATGTTTAATATGATAACAGTCTTATTCAAACTTGCGTACTCGAAACACTGATTGCATAAGCCAATACGAAAACGAAATTAAGTCTTCTGTCGTATAGTTTATGGATTTCTTAATTTTGTTACGACCATGTCTTCCTTTGTTTAACTTTAACAGATATGTTTAAATAATTATGAAAACGAACTTGATTTTGTAATGCTATCGTTTGATAAATGAAGGTTATATTTAATTTGAGAGTATGATAAAGCAAATGAAAAAGCAAGTAAGAAAACGTAACATATCATTATAATCAAGAATGTATCCAGAATGTAAGGGTGCGCGGTGTTGTCGATATATCGGTATATTGCAATACAGAGACAACACAATACGTACTGGTACACTCTTCTGAAAATAAACAATATATCGGAGGTTTAAAATTTAACAGTTTCCGTGTAAAAAGGTGTGAACTCGCAAAGGGAAAATAGTGTTAAAAAACATGTTAAAAATCCGAAACATGTCACCAGAATTAGCTCTCTTAACAAGACAGCGGCCGGTTAAGCATTTGATCACTGTTCTAATCACTGCTATTTAGTCAAGAGAGCATGGAAAACTGAACTATGAAGAGTACCAATATATTGCAATACGTATTGCAATATTATTTTCCGTATCGCGATTTATTGCAATACGGAAATGAGGAACGATACCCATCCTTACCAGAATGTATCAAAGTGTATGTCATATATCATAACATGTATACACATACGGATACCCTTCGTGCATTATTTCACTTTTACTAATCTGTCCTGATTCAAAGCTTTGAAAATATCTCTGCATAAAAATTTGCTTTTAAAGCGAAAAGTTTGAATTTGTAAGCGGAAGATCGGGTCTGGCCAGTAACTTCTGAACCGATCATAGTTTTTATTCAAATTTTATGTCAAGATACATGATTACAGTTTTGATAAATTATTCAACTGTTATTCGAATTAATTCTATCGGCGTTGGAGAGGAAAACCCCTTATGAACGAGTTCGAATCCCCATAGAGTACATTTTTCAAAACTCTTATTCTCAGGAAGATGTTCTATAATTAACTTTTTTTAAAATTATTTTCATACAAAAATGTATTCGGGGGCAATAGGTAATGAAGAAATGAGAATATTGTAATGAGTATTGACAGATAGACAGACAGACAAACATTTGTATTTATTTCTTACTCGTAAATACTGTCTTTTTCTATCGGCACCTAAATGGAGCAATAGCGTGTTTTGGAAACGATTTATTTCTGCAAATGTCCCCCAAAAATCGTTGAGGTATGAAAAATTTATTATCTATTGAGGGTTAAAACATCACATTTCTCATCTCGATCATCCATAGCCATAGGGGAATGGAGTATCTAAGAAAACGCAAATTGCATACTAGTATTCGAATAAAGTTGAGCTTTCCGAGAGCATACGGAAAAAACGATGGCGTTTTGAATGATTGTAGCTGATTTTGCGAATCTTTGATAACTTTGATTGCATCCTATCAGACTTCTACATTTCTAGACCGAGACAAAGGTTGTATAAGAATCTATGACGAAGCTACTCTGTGGTGGGGAGAATGCTTTTTGATCGACAAATAAAAATATTATATTCACCTTACACTACTACTCTGGGAAGTTTCTTATTCAAAAGTAAAATTTGTAATGTTGGAAAGCAATTTCAATATGAATTTTCATAAAAGATTCTTTTGAAAAATGGAAATGTTCAATGGAATTATTTTTTCATTGTTTTTAATATAATGTAACATAATTTCACTTAGCTAATATGTTGATTTCGAAAATTTAAGGTAATACAAATTTAACTTAATAAGGATAATGACCTTTTCTCATGCTGTAGTAGTTCATTCCTGATAGCGGAGTGAGTCCCGTTGTATGCCTGTATCATGCTGCACTGAGTGCACAGGAAGTCGAGTGTAGAAGAACGAAACACAGTTCTTGGTATTCATGCACAGCAGGACACAGTTCAGAATGCCAAATACTGTCACAAATGCTCCACCATCTAGGCTGAAATTCTCAAACTTCATGTAGAACGTACTCACAGCCAATATTGGTAATTATGATAAAAAAAAGTTCACTTTTTTAAAAATTGTGTTGCCTTGTCTACGACGTTGGGCTAAACTGTCCAAATGGTATCTTTTGGTAGATTTCATCAATCTCATGTCAGACACTACTATCAATAATGAAGGGAAACATAAAATCAAGTGTTGATATTTCTAAAACTTAGTCTCATGGTGCTACCTTAAACCTATCTGTTCGCAGATGATCGCTAGGAGCTCAGATGTTGAAGTAAAGGAAACCAAACATTTGCTTTGTGCATGGTACCAACGATTAGCCTGCTGATTAATTAAAGCTTTTAAAATATTTGTTATCTATTGGTTGTGATGGTCTAACGCAATATCCCAACAATTAATCTTTTTTTATAGGGATGGTTTCAATATCATTTCATCCAAGTACAGAGAACCTTTAAATAAGCAATTCGCTCTTTCTGTCAAATTGTCGGAGATGCCGAATGTAGTACATGCAGTGAACTTGATGACTCATGGGTAGATAGGTCATTGGTCAAACATCACATCGCACAGCTTTACATGCAGTTGTAACCCTGGGTAAGAAAATAGAGCGGCAGCTTATTTATGTTACCTTGAGACAATATTTAATCAACTGCTCTTTCATAGGAAACTCAGGTATTATTTTTTCATCGTATTAGAGAGTCTACACATATCTGTGAGAATGATACATCTGAAACGTATAAAATATTAAACCTTTGAAGAAGCGATGGTCTAGATTCTTACATCCAACTCTACTACTGCCATCTCGATTTACCCATTGGTCTCCATTTACCCATTGGTCTACGGAGGACGGTCCGAAAACAAACTTGTTTTGTCAGTCAAAAAAACTATGATTTTCACTTGACGTGTAAATCGTTGAGCACATGTGTAGAAGCATGATCTGAACACGTGCAATGTGGGATATTGGTTGTAAAGCACATCGTGATGTGTGAATTATTCGCAATCACGTGCATAGACGAATCTATTTTGATTGTGTCCCATATCCGAGAAGTGAGGTACAGAAAAGTGCTGTGTGGGTTGGTAAAATGTGGGGAATATGAAAATAATGATGGTTTCTATGTTCGTATGATTCATGCATGAATTAAGAATGGGAATATATGAAGTGGAGTCCATTAGTGGGAAATAGCCACAGGGCCCTGACGATTACATTTTAAAGCATCCATACAATCGCTTTTACATAATTAAGTTGAAAGACTATCAGCTAACTCGTTGATTGTTAAAAATTCCCTCATGTGAGGTTTGGGATTTAAAACACACAAAAGTTGAAACCAAATACCCTAGGACTTCGGGTGGCCCATGGGCGAGAGCAATATTATAAACTGGTGGAAGAAATTCTAAACAGACGTAAGACAAAATTCTTCATAAAATACCGATCATCACATTCAAAGCGATCATCTAGTTTCATAACGAAATTAAATAAACCCCACCCTAAAATCGTTTATTTTGGAGAATTCACCATTGAGTGCCATTATCGATTGGCGATGGTCTTCATTCAATAAACATTTTTCATAATACAAAAAAAAACAGTTATGTCGTTTGATAGCAAATATTATCAAATTGATAATGCCTAAGAATTTGATTGATAACTTTCATGAAATTGTTTTGTTAATCATGTAAAGGATATGCTATAGGTTACCATAATATATGCATGTGCTATGGGTGACTATTGTTCGTTTAATACCATATTATTAATTGTGCTGTTTATCTGATACATATGCAAAAGATGATGCCTGTTTTAAAGGAGTTGTAGCCCGTTTTTTAATATCGTATTTTTCTAAAAAAAAATTCAAATAAACATTAGTTTTTGCCAAATGTGTTATTGTCGTCAAACATCCTATTACTCTTATCGATAATCTGTAGTCGTAGAAGAAACAAGCAAGTATTAAGCAAAAATACTAGCAGTCTTTTTTTCTGTGAACACCTTTTGGTCGTTTGAGGTAGGGAAATGGATTAACATATCTCAACTAAAATTGCAACCATCCTACAGACAGAGGTTGTATAAGAATTTATGACGGAGCTACCTCTGTTGGGAGAGAATGCCATCCTAATAGGCTAGAAGATATTTGAAAAAAAATTGAAAAGAATCTAATAGTTTAATAGTCTTTCTGTAATCGTTCGGACAATCATCACCCGTCATCTGATATTCCAATCTTGGAATATGTTTAAATCATGTTTTTCAGAAAAAAAAGCTGTTTCTCCCCAAGCACATGATGTTTTTCAAAACTCGAAACGTTTTTAAAGTCAAAAGAACGAGACTTTTGTATGTGATAATTTTGTTGTACAAAGAACAAAGCCATACAATATCCATCTGTGAGGAACACTATATCCTAAAGGCATATTGTATAACCAATAAGTACTTTCATCATAGCATTCTGGAGTTGTAGGATTGTATATCAAAGCCTTGTCGTGAAACATCAGTGGCAAAAAGTACTTCAATATTGTGTGTACTTTGCTTCCGACAAATTATTCCTTTGATGTTTTTGTATGTGCACAGATTTATTTTCTCCTCATGAATATTCAGAAGTCTTATAAATCATCAAGGAGATGTCACCAGTTTTCTATTTTTTCTGCACTTTTACAAGCGTGTGCATCAGAGGCGAGGGAAATATGTACATGAATCAAACAATAGAACTGCATCATATAAGTAATATTCCCTCCTGAACAAACCGTGAAGATAATTCACAGATTGATATTGACGGCAATGTAATTGAAGGAGCAGTAGCACGTTTTTAGATGAATAAAGTGATCTCACGAAAACGAAAAATTGTTTTTCCAATTGCAAGACCATGTCCTTTGCTTTTTTAAAAAAAGCTGCTTTAAAACGAACGTACCATGATCGACTAAGCTATTCTAATGCATTTCCCTACGTCAAATGATTAAAAGGTGTTCACACAAAAATGGTCTCTAACGGTTTTTGCTTGTTTCTGATCATTCACTCTACGACTATATATCGATGATCATTTGGATTTATGAGATTTTTCGACTCACTTACTATAATAACACATTTGGCATAAACTTTTTATTGGAGAGAAAATTATTTTTCAAGAACGTACTGCTGCCCGTTTAAAAAACATCACAGACAAGGGTTGTTTTTTGCAATTCACTGAAATAGGAATACATAATTATATCATCTTTTTTACATTTCAAATTTGATTTAGAATTTATGTTCAACTACATTTTAAATGTTTTCTTGGGAATGATCGCGAAGAGCTGGGAGATTTAGATAGCAAATTCATATCAACTACGTGCACGCCATTTGTCTTAAAGCTATCTTATCATGTCAAAAATATGTTAAACATTTGTCGTATGACAATATCTTTTTAATTGACATGCATCTGCATACTGAAAGTTTATTCACTCACCTGTTATGAGTGAATTTAGAATGTAAATCTATCTCCAGTCAAACAAGGAAAATATGAAAAACAATAAATATAATAATATTAATTCCATTATTCATAAAATGGTTACACAATGTTTGCCAGCATAGAGATACCATATCACGGGTGAATTAAAACCTGTTATGCTTGCAGATCATTAGCAAAGATCAAATGTTCCATAGCTTACTCTTATTTCAAATTAAAGTTGACTGTACAACTTTTGCAGCTCGTTGAAGTGACAAAGGTCAACATTTCAAAAAATCCAAAAAAAATTCGCTCCTAAATCTCTAAAAAGTGATCAACAACGAAGATCATTTATCATTTGGTCGATAAAGACAATTTTACTTCAAACTTTACAAAATCGGAATATGAAAATCTGACCCCGTTTGTTCATGCCAAAGTTTGAACTTTTTGCGTTATCAACCTGACAAATAAATATGTTGCAGAATGATCGTGTTACACATGTACTTGGTAAGGTATACGAGGGGATATCAAAAAGTTTCAATTATCACAAAGAATGTACTGTACCAAATGGTCACTGTAGCATAAGTTATCCTTGTCTAGTTCCGGGGTCAACAATAGTCTTTTTCGCGACAGCCAGTTTTACGTCTGTTGACCAAATAGCACAGTACCCCCTATTATAGAGAAAAATTTAGGCGCGCAGTGTAATTAAGTTTTAACATTTGGAATGCCATCTGCACGTCAAATTCATGATGAGATGAAATCTGTTTATGACAATGACAGCCCATCCTATGACACTGTTGTGAGATTGAAAAGGAATTTCCAAACAGGCCACATGTCCCTCGCAGATGAGTCAAGAAGTGGACGCCCCTCACTTACTGATGATATGGATGTCATCAAGAAGGTTGAGACGCTGGTTCAAGAAGATCGCCGCGTAACTCTACAAATGATAATGCATGAAACAGGTCTGAGTTATGGCAGTGCATGGAACATACTCCATAACCAGTTGCGTATGTCCAAAGTGTCAGCACGCTGAGTTCCTCGCTTACTGACTCCATTGCAAAAGCAGAATCGAAGGGACTTGTCACGGCAGGCATTGGAGCTTCTGGAACAAGACGAAGAGGATTTCTTAAAACGTCTTGTCACCATGGATGCATGAATGCTGGGTCTATCAATATGATCCTGAGACAAAAGAGATGAGATGAAAGCATTCTACGTCACCACCTCCCAAAAAAGGCCAAGGTGCAAAAGTCGGCAGGAAAGGTCATGGTGGGTTTTTTTGGGATTGTCGTGGAGTCATCTTGACGGATTATCTAGTTCAGAGGGTCAGACCATTACTGGAGCTTATTACTGCAACCGGCTGAGCAAGTTACGAGATGCCATTACACAGATGCGCCGCGGTTTGATCACCAAAGGAGTACGCCTGTTAGCTGACAATGCCCCAGATCATTCTTGTCAAGCAGTTGCTGTGGCGATGTGGCTTTGAAATCTTACTGCATCCCCCCTATTCACCCGATCTTGCACCAAGAGACTTGTTCTTGTTTCCCGAGATGAAAATACACTTCATGGACGTCGTTTTGAGGACACCAATGACATCATTCGAGAGATGGAGGCTTGGTTTTCCATGAAATCAGGGCTCTTCTATTCTGACGGTCTGTGGAAGGTCAAGAAGCGACGGGGAAAATGTGTTTCTCTGGATGTTGACCATGTAGAGAAGTCTTAAAAACATAAGAACAAAAATATTTGTACCTTTGATATGTGTCTGTGATAATTGAAACTTTTTTATATGCCCTCGTACATGTATGCAAGTGCAAATGTAGTTTTGCAACTGGACTCCAAACGTAATCCAAATAACATGACATTTGCATTAGGATAAACAGGTTGGTGAACAAACTATCGATATGCAGCTATATGTAGAATATCTTAATAATAACCATTTCAACATCAAGATTTTATCATTTTAGCAGATTTTATTCATGACCGATCTAAAGTATTCTAAAAGAAGTCCTCTAGTCCTTTCCTGGGGACCAATATTAAACACCCACTGAGAAATCATTAAAAAAAACAAAGGAAAAAGAAACAACTTTCCTCAAAAGGAAGTAGATTTTTTAAAGCGCAACAGCTGCAACTTCTTTTATTGATTTTCCACAAAAATTCATTATTTTTATCTTTTTTTCAACCATCTTACATTTAGAATTCAACTTCAGCATTCCTACATAAAATACAAATGATAACCACTTTTTTAAATCAGAAAAAACATGAACCAACTACAGTTTTCAGACACACGCGGACTATTTATGTAGCAGTATAAGTGATTAGCTAGTTGGAAAGATTATTCCTTATAGATAAGTCCTTATTTTGAAAGTTTCGGTATATCGTTGAATATTCGTTGAAAGCGATACAGGGTATGTTTCATAATTTGTTTCTGACTAAAATAGCAGCCTGGGGGTTTCAATTCGTCTTTCTAACGATACATTTTTCTCTGCGATTCGAAAATTATATTATGTACTCGTTTCTTGTTATAATCGTCAAACGCCCAAATATTCTGTGTCCCGTTTACATGTATATTTGTTTAAGACCTTCTTAGCACTGCCAACCTGTCGTTGTGTCTGCTGTAAATAAGAATTTATAAATCGTTTAGGTCTTTGGCACGCGCATTCGTTCGGTTTTCGGTCACAAATCTCGACTTTAACTACCTTTGTCACTATGCTTAACTAGCAAGTAATAAGATGCTAATTTTGATAAACAACCACAACTTCTCAATCAATTCACAGATTTTACCGTTATAAATACTCTGTGTCCCTTTTAGGCCGAAGAACAAAAAACACCATTGAACACGTCGTTCAATGGTGTTTTACCAAAAAGCACGAACCCTTTGACAGTTTTTTGGGTTTGTTTTGCAAGAGTTTCAACTCTGTTATCCTGAAATAAATCTTGTTGTTTTGGTCCCATGGTACGTCACAAGCACATATTCTTTTCAACCTAAAATCTAAATCTAAAGATTCTCATTTCGCTCTTTAAAAATATGAAAAGTGTTCCCGATGATTGATTTGAAAATGTATTTTATACCAAAAAGGTAATTAAAGAAGCATTTGTTTCTGTTATATTGTTATTGTGAAGAGCTGAACAGTATTTTTCATGAAACAAGATTGAGAAGATGAGCCATTCATCGGCGCTACTAGTGTCAAAATGTCTTGCTACACTACTACAAGGCATTGTATCTTATCATGAATCATTAGTAATCTGTCCATACATATACTTATTTTCATAAAGTTGTAAAATTAGTAAAAGCACACCTCCTTTGCCTACGTTATGTCCCAAAAAAGAAGATCGCTGACTGTTTGCTGATAGGACAGATTCTAAAAGACATGCTAATGATTAAACGTTTACTCGGTCCACTTTCTTGTGTTCACAAAGTTTTGAGCTTGATAGATGTAAAACGTTGGCTTAAATTACTATGAAGTAGAAAAAAAACATAATTTCGATCTTGGCTGGGTCACTTGTGAAAATCTTAATGTCTCCTTCCCTCGATGATATATATATGGTTTTCGACGAGAAATGTCAAATACCTTCAATATGTGATTGAGGTGTAAAGATCAGGGTAAGGAGCATATTTTTTAAGGTTCCTTGGTCAAACAGCAAGTAGGTTTAATTTTGATTGGTAGGCACTTGCCATTTTATTCAATACAATGGGAGTTTGACTAATAGGTGAGGTGAGTTGGTGTTTTCAAGAGTATTTCATATCGCGGCTGCTAGTATCATTGCAGGGAGAAAGCCTGCAACACCCTGGTGGCTATGCTTTGCGGTGAAACCTGCGAGCATCGGCTGGAACTAGCGAACCATGGGTGGTACTGCGCTGAAATTCAGTGTAGCATTAATAATGATAAGCCGCCTGACTAACCTAGGAGATAATTTTGGATAATTTAATAACTTCGATATTGTTTGTATTATTTGAATCCATTTATGTTATCCTACGGCTTCAACACCTGATAGATAAATTCATAGCGTTGCAAAAATATCAAAAAGGTTGTTTTTATTCAAAAGAAGACTTTTGTTCTTTGAACGTGGGCGACACTCTCAATGGCACGAAAAGAGAGCAGTTCCTTTATTTCACTTCTTTTTTCCCCTTCATGTAATCTTGAGTACGGTTTCGTGACTTCTGCTCAGTTTAACATCCGCAGTAAACTTTCATCTTCTCAAATAGGAGAGCTAAGCTAATTGCAAGCTGAGGTTTCTATGTGAAACCTCTCTCTTTATGTTTGTTTTGGGTTCATTATTTTTTTACTGCTTTATGAAGTCTCAACCTCAGTAGTACAGTGGACAGGCAAAAATAGATAGTTCAAAGAGGATCGATCTTTCTTTTGCAAACAAAATTGTTGAATTGAAACGATTAAGCCATAGTTATCTTTTCTAGGTTAATTCAGTACGTCCCCAATTAAGAAAGAAAATCCAGTTGATTACACACTTGATCAACTCTGAAGATGTGGTAAGTCATTTTCCATTTTTATTCAAAGACAAGGCTGAATTACAACAACAAATTGAAGGGACAATAACAATTTAGATAGTAATATTCATTATTTTCACATTGCTAGGGGGGGGGGGGGGGGGGGGGGTAAAACTAAGTTGCCTTTAAATAAAATGATGAATATTCGTTGAAGGATTCCGCCAATTAATGGTTTAAAAGACCTCAATGGTCATTTATATGAAGAAGCATATTTCCGCGTTTGGCTTATTCTTCCGCAAGCCCCAATGACTTGCCAGGCCAAGCTGCATTTTCCCAACTCTTTTGTGCGTATCGTCAAGGCTTCTGCAATGGATCACGTAAGTTCAATGAGAATCATGAGAATTGCAACTTTTCGCCGAAGAGGGCGCTTCACTCCAATCTCATTGAAATCAGCCCGAAACTTGTCCCTCGTACCTCGCTGCGTTTCTTGATCTGACCACGGCTCCATATGAGCCGCGTCAGACGGCCTTGACCGCCAGACTGTGCCAGCCAATAAGAATCGAGGCTGGAAAGACTTCGGCAACTGTTGAACTGACATTCAAAACATCACATCTAACCTTTGTATCGCGTGATTCGAGCTTTTTCTGAATGGATCCGAGAAAGCCGAGCTGGGATGAACGCAATATTTCCGTTTGATTTGGAAATATTTTCGTCCAAAAGACGTTTTAAAAAAATTACAAGATGTAGTGAAGAAATTTACCAAAACAAAACTACGACACATTATGGAATAGGTCTACAAAGCATTTATATCAAAATTAGGTCGACAATCATTTTGTTAAAGGGATTCGAGGAATTCATTTCAATTTTTGAAATTTCAAAGTAAGTATTTTTCTGAATGGGGGAAAAATAAATCAACTGTAGAAAAAGAAACATTTGCAGTTGCATTTGATAACTGACATACTGTTATATATTTAGAACTCAGAAGTGTGCAATGGTTGACCATTCATCCGACCCTTTACCCCCGGAGATTATCCACATTAAAATGGATTACCCCCACGGTGCCCCCTCTCGCTCCTTCGCATTCATTCAAAATTCCTGGATACGCCACTGGTGTGTATCTAAAAAGTAACAATTATGTTTCAGTAAGAAAGCTGATCATACAATTCAAAATGATAGATCTCAGTTGCAACAACAGTGATGTTCATTTTGTATGCTATCTATTCAAAACTTTTAAATTAAAAGTAAATGAAAGTATTAAAAAATACATTATTGAATATTTCGAAATATTCAATAATGGAGGTGACATTACATCACAATTACTAACAAAGGAACAGTACTTCATTTCAAAATGTTCTCCTTCATTGAACAACGTCATAAATCCCTAATCCTATCACTGCAAATTCAAACCTACTAGATTTAAGAGGGGATAACTCACCACCCCGATTGTTGATTATTGTCAATAATAAAAAGTCGATAATCAATAAAAATGTTTTACTTCCTGACACTTTCAACCTCTACAATGCCAATCATTTATTTTATAAATATTACTTGGAACTCGTTCATCTTATTGGGTTGATTAGGTTAATCTGAATTCTAATTTTAATTCTAATCTTTATATTAGCATCAACCTATAGAAAATGTCTAACAATCCTTTCCGAGACAATGTCGCTATTGATATTGATAACCTCGTTTCCTATGATACTCTGATAGACCTGTACGTCGATTTTCTATACCTCCAATTTATTACTCTTATTAATTTTTAACAGTGCGCAGCCAAGAAATAGTAACGTTTAGGCTAAAAGAAACATAATGAGTGTTTTAAATTTCAAAAACTATTTAAGCTAACTATTTGCATATTAAAGGCAATTGTACACGCTTTTACGGTTTAAATTGACTATTCAAGGTTTAAGAGGACTTATGCATTCACTTAAGCTTTCTATCGATGCAATGAAATACTTAAAATTATTTACAATTGACCTGAAAAAAATTAGACAGCCGCTGTCGGCTTGGACATATAAAAAATCTATGGTTAGTTGTAACACAAAACGGATAAATTATAGACAAGAGAACGCGGATGAACTAGTATTATGTGCAGCTGTTGAAATTACCTAAACTCTGAACTGAGAACAAAGAATTAATTATGTTTTATGAAAGCAATGTTGTAAAAAACCCGATTTAATAACACAGAATTAGCATTATTATTTTAATAACCAAAACATTAAATACTTACGGTCTTTAAAAATCAACTTTACTACCTGAATACGTAAATATTTGTTAAATATCTAACGAGGTAGATTACTTGAGTGAGGATCTTGAATAATATCGAGAGATATGCAGTATCTGTGCATTCGTTGTGTTTACGAAATATTGGTATGCACTAGTGCGTTTAAGCCAACATTTGGTACAAACTTAACAAAACAGAAGAAATGACAAGAAACGAAAGGGTATTCCAACACTGTCTTAGTACAATTAAAACAATTGTGATGATTAGTTTTAATGTCAGCGCAAATGACTTTTCAAAGTAAGCACATTTCAAACATGTTATAGGCCTACTTGTATCACAGTCAACAACCCGTGCGAAGCGAGGGGTGGGCCACTGTTTACGCGGGAAAATCCATTTGCACGTGTGTTGACATAGCAACCGCGCAATTGACAATCAGAACCATGATCGAACACGCAAGACAAGTTACACTTGCTTGGGACTGAAACATAAACAACATATCGCAATTCCTCGTAGTCTATATGGAATTTGTTCAGTCTGATTTCATCTCCGATAACGACTTCTTTTACAAACTTGCACGTGGTTATTCGGTCAAGAAAGCGGGTGGGGGCGAATGGAGTGTCTGGCCTTTCCATATACTATTAACAGAAGTACAATTCTATTCAGGGGGTGTTCTCAACAACAAAAAATTAATTTTTTTTATAAATTGTTTTTATAACTTTTTTTAATGATCCGAGGGCCTGTGCCTCTGAGGCGCGGCGTGACTTTCAACCAATCGCTGAAACGTTTTGGTAAATTGTTACACCTGTTTTCCCAAGACGTGATGTGCTAAACAGTCACATTGAAAGTGATGAAGTGCCTTTTAAGGTTTAGATTATTGACAAAAAGTGGCTCAAGTGAAACAGACGCTTATTTCAAGTTTTGAAAATGATTCCTGTCCAAAAAGCAGGAATGAAAATTTTATCTGATGAGTATTACCCGAAAAGTGATTTTGATACCTCTTTGAAATATAAGATCAATATCAAAGATGATCCAAGATTGGATGGAAATGGCAACAAAAGTATTTTTAAATAAGCCAAAAACGATAACTATTGGTATAGGTTGTATATGGTAAGAACAGATTTGGAAAGGCGACGTCAGAGAAAACCATTTTGAAAACCCTTGGTGTCTGTTCCATAAAGTCTTGCCTCGTGGAAGGGTTATAATCACCAAACGACTAATAACGACTTGATCTGACAGCTCCTAGAAAGCGCGAACACCTGTAAGTGTTCGTTGTAGTGTTTCCAAACTCAGCTTACAGTCCAAAGAGAAACATTTGCACAAAATAACGATCATCCAGCTCTTGAAATTGTTTTTGAAATTTTTTTTAACACAAAGGGTGACCCCTTTTTCAAAATTTGAACTCAAACCCTCATTTAAAAATTACTAGATTCCCCACTATCGTCCATCATATGGTATGGTTAGTATGACGTTCCTGGGTGTGCAACGCATGTTTGTAGCCACAATGCTCTGACTCGCCTATCAACAATGTTTACCAGTAACATATTTCATCTAACCGGTGAGTCCTCTTCGACGGCCTAAGACATTATAAAGCCCAATTACTATTGAGGATGAGTTATTTTGAATTTTTTACACATCCCTTCTGGAGTGTTCGCGGTTATGAAGGACGTGTAACGACCATAATGGAAAATTCAAGGATGGATGAAAGTGTTAGTGTTAAAGTTATATGTAAATGGACGGTGGTTTGGAATAAATTACAATGACCTTATATCCTCTGTAAACAGCGAAGAAATACATAGATGCATGTGTCGTTATGAAATGTATCATAAATAAAGAATATCTTATCCATATATTTTCTTCAATCTTGTCACTTTTATTTTTTTACAATGAATAAAACTGTTCATCGTGACTATGGCAACGATGGGGAATATGAGATAGGGTAGGATTTTAATAACACAGACTATTAATTTTAGAGTTAAGTGTAATGGTAGACCAAATTGCATAGACAAATATTACTACATTTAAAATGTCACTTTCAAAAATGGATCAAATGTAATACATATTCGATGTAATACTAATTACACTTAGAATGTGTGACCATCATTGAAAAGACAGTGTATAAGCAGAAACAGTACTGGATGCAAAACAATTTTTAAAACAATGTGACCTCGTGACCCCGTCCCCTTGTGTGACCTTCCCAGCTGGTCGTATCTATTTAATCAGTGCTCAAGTAAGTCTCGGTTTAATCAGTTTCTTCAATGGTGTATAACAAGGTTCATTTGGCCTCTTATAACGGTGATTAAGTTGGTCTGATTGGAAAGATGAGTAATTCAGGCAGTTCTTGGTTCATTTTGAGGTTCACTTACAATCAGGGAAATTGTAGAAAATCTAATTTCACAATGAATAGAATCCCCAAAACTAGTCTGACACTAATGGGTGTTTGAATAGGGTTCGTTATAAGTACAGACAATTCCAGTAATAGTTTAGGATTATTCGCTGATCTGGTTTACTGGAAATAGTAATATTTAAGTTCGAATGCTGTAATCGCTGCAAATTATTCGAATATTGTTTGAGAATAGGGGATAATCTTGTGATCGAAGTTTTTTTTTCTCATACATATTTCAGTAGCGTTGAAATTTCAAGTTGTTTATTTGAAGAATTTTTTTTTTATATATTTACATGTGAAAAGATTAACATCATTATTAACATTGTATGGTTGAAAGTTTCAATTACTGATTTCTACTTGAGAATTGGTTTAAACGTATCTTTATTCAAGTACAACCTAGTTCGACAAACAAGCAAAACCTGCTAATGTAAATGCCCCAACATACATATATCACATAGATAAATACATAAGAACTGGACGCAATGATTAGATAAGAATGTTCGACAAAATTAAATATGATATATATGTGTTCATAAACGTTTTAGGACATTTCTTTGCAGTTTCATTTCATAATTTATAAAAACATTATTGAACGACTCGCTTAATCTGAAGAAGTTTACTTATCAACCTTTTGATACACGTCTTTTTAATATATATTTGTCCTTGTTCTTTTTTTTGAGACAGACGTTCTACATTTTTTGGAGATCATTTCTTCAAGGTCGAGCTTGTTCTAGAGAAAATAATGACTGATTTTATTTGGTTGTTGTAGATCTGGTTATTTGGAAAGGGTTGTTTATCGCAGTTCAATGGCAAACTCCTAGAAACTTAAATGTTACGTAAGTATATATGCGAAGGAGAAAACTCGCCACCAAGGTCATGTGCTCTAAGAAAATATCAAAAAATATTTCCGACGTTAAGGTTTTCCTTAGAGCAGAGGACCGAGGGGGTAGTGTTTTCTCCAATTTATAACTTTATAACCAGTCAAATGTCCAAATTTACTATTAAGAATTTGCGATTCCTAAATCCGGCGTAATAAACAGCATGTCTCTCTCCATATCGGACAGAAGATGTGACTATGATTATAATATATGATATATTCTTACCAAATCTTTCTTTTTAACTTCATACGTGGTTATTCTCGAAAGAAAAGCACATAAGACTTTATTCCTAGAAAAGAGGCAACCTACAAAACAATATACAAATTAAAACCTAGGTTTCTTATGTAAAATCCTCCCTCTAAATAATAAAACAACATCTTGTGAATAAAATTAAATGCTTCGTCAAAACAAAGAAAAAAAGATTATATATAAAACCAATGCAAATATGTGGAGCTTCGGAAGATTCCCAATTCCCAAAACACCCACTTCCAATATATCACTATCCTCTATAGGTGAGGTTTAGAAGAGGAGGCTGATATTTAACCAACATTTTGCTGAAGTGACGATAACGTATATTCTCATTTTTGTATAATGTGTTATTGTGTTGAAAATTAGGCAGCGTACCTTTTTTCCCCTCTGAATCTGATATTCGGTAAAGACATTATCGATATAAAACTAAGTGATGAAATAGTTCTCTTTCTACTTGATGTCGTTTTGAAAAGATAATCTCAAAGCAGACAACTGTGGAAGGGAGATAAATCGAAACCTTTTACCGCCGCATTGATCAACCTGGGCTGTAAATCAAAATCATAATTCAAAATTTTTAAAAATTAATATCAACCAAACTTTTTCAAATTTATTTGTCTTCATTTTGTATCCATTTCATGTATACCTTTAAGAGTTTACTGAATAAGAGATTCATTTGGTTTAATCATGAAATGATAAGGATTTGGACCATGGAGATAAAATAGTAATATGACCAAAGAGTAAAAAAATGCCTATATGAATTTAATGAATGTCATCAAATCATAATTCTGTCAATCTCATTGAAATCAGCCCGAAACTTGTCCCTCGTACCTCGCTGCTTTTCAAGAAATCAGGCTGATTGCAGTGAGATTGTTATTATGTATACCGTCTTTGTTAGGGAAAAATCTCATAATTGACATAAATTGATAATTACTGTCAAGAATGAGAGAATTAAGAGGCAAGCTCCTCTTTAAAGGTCAAAAATATATTCAATAAAAACATTCTGAAAACATTTTATTTTTTCGCAGCATTAAATTCTTGGTCATAACCTTGCATAAAACTAGAAATTTCACAAAGGATTAGTAATCTTGTCACATCAGCTTCCATATTCATCCCTGAATGCCAAATACCTCACAACTAATAACCCTTAATAAAAGTTTTACATCATTTTACTTCTGGAGAAGCTGAAATCATTATCAAGTATGACATATGTTTACATGTTAAGTAATATTTTTCTGTTTGCTTAAATTTAGTTACGAAAAACTTGTTTGATTTATTGGGTCCCACCAGCTGTGGTACATTTCCAGGTTTTTATTGAAAAATCAACATGTAGTTTATCTACATTGTCACTTGCAGAACCGATTTGCTTTAAGTAATGTTTTTAGCAACTTTAGGTACATCTCAATGGAAAAAAAATTACAGCCTGCTGTTTATAGCACTGCAACAAAACAATAAGTGTGCCAAATTGAAAGACTCTAGTTAGTAAGAGGAATATAGTTTATTTCACAAGAAAAATGTTCAAAGGGGAACAGAGAGCTAAGATATACGTACAAATGATAAATACAAATGAAAATGTACAACATTGCATACAGGTAGGTGAGAATTGATACAACATCAAAATAACTTAAAGCATTTGACATTAGGTAAAATTTTGATAAAGGGATTTCTTTGATTTTTTCATGATGCATTTTCGATCGAAAAGACTGTGTAAACTTAATGTACAAGATTGAAGGTGAAAAATATAATTTAAGAAATACACTCTATTTAAATAGTGAACAAATGTAAAATTTAAATGTTTCGGATATACAATCTTTGTATATTTAACAACGATAGAATTTTAGGATAACTTTCAGTTAAAATAGTAAATCATGCTTTGATACAAAAGTTAACAACTACTTAGTTGATGCAAATATGATACATTTCTGTATGAACTGTTAAATGAATAAGAGATTCAAAAAATATATACAGGAAAGTGTATAAAGGCATTGGTATAAAGAAGATTCAATCTCTTGTAAATGTTTGTAAAAAGTATGTACATAAAACTTTTTTTACTTGGTATGAAAGATTAAAAATAGACTATCTTACAAAATTTGGCATAGTATGTACAAGATGTAATGTAAGAAAATTAATCTCATCACAACTGGGCAATGACTGCTCTCAAATACTCACTCAAAACATTCAATGAAAGTGACTTTTTTCGAAAAGGTAATACTATATTTACCAGACTATTATTTTACTGAATAAAATATTGTTAAGGGAAGAAAGCTGTAAACAGCAGATATGTGGCACAACTGAATACAAAGTGTCCATGTGAAATCCTTGACAGATCATTACTTAGTATATTCAAACAGAAGAAAACATCTTTTTAGCCCTATCTTTGAAAATATTTTGCTGTAATTCGCATTCCCAATTCCAATCCTTTAATATCTATTGTTTCCATTGCAGTAAAACAGAATTTTTTTAGGGCATTTTTTACATAGGAAAAACAAGATAATGATATGGAGTAAGCATATACTCAATCATTTCATAGTTTCACAATAAGAATGTGCTATCAAGAAATTCTTTCATATCATAATAATTCCTAAAGAGGCCATAAAGCCATTCTCAACCACATATTGGTAGAAAGCACAACTTAATTTAAATATTAGTCTAGAAATGAGTTATTTTAGTGGTAAAAAAAAATTTTCCTCCAAAATTTCTTTAATATATGTTAAAAAAATGTCAAATTTAAAAAAAATCAGTTTTTTTCTCTTCTTTCACATAATTACTTCTTGCTCCTTTTTTTATTTATAGTCCTTTTAATCAAATTGCATCAATGTGGAGAGGAAAGGTCTTGGTAGACTTTCGAATCCCACTAGAGTTAATATTAAAAAAGTTTTATTCCTTGTTACACGATCGATTTTAATCAGACTGAATCAATGTGAAAAAACTGTCATCTCAATCAAAGAGTAAGAAGTCATCAATCATCTTTGCTGTCTTCAGAAGTGTTGTCATTGAGCATCTCATAGTTTTGGTTCCGTTGTTGATCTCTCTTGACCACAAACATGGTGAGGAGGAAAAGGACGGAACCCGCCACGTACAGACCAGGGTACAGGATGTATAGGGCACCTGCAGAGTAAAACAACCATCATGCCTAGAGGGATTGTGCATACACTGACATGAGACAATACAGCCCAACGGTGTAAAAATCATCCAGAATCTACAAAATCTTACTGTGCTAATAATAGTGCTAATACAACTTTGATCAAATGTTCCACAAAAATTAAAACTGAAATGCTCAAATACATATGAGACAATTTCTTTTTAAATGACAATGAAGTCACGACAAATTTTATAAAAAATGTTCAAAATGTTCATTTGATGTCAAATGCAGAATTACAAATGTCACACTCAAGTGCACTCCCAATAAGCAGATGTACACTAAAAACATTATTTTGGAGGTTGATTTATTCGAGAATATTCTCCCAATCCTCAAGTAACAAATAAATGGGAAATCACTCATTGAGTGTACAATGAGGCTTTGTTTGATTCCATTTTGTAGGCATTGTTGGAAGCACTGAATGAAC
Source organism: Phorcus lineatus (assembly GCA_921293015.1). NCBI lineage: Eukaryota > Metazoa > Mollusca > Gastropoda > Trochida > Trochidae > Phorcus > Phorcus lineatus. Next base: position 24,239,579 of record OV121097.1, on the reverse strand, counting down.
CAGATTTGCAAATTATTAATTTTATCAAACTTATTACATGAAACTGTTGTTTACATGTGTCTTATTTTATAAATATGCAATGGGTAGATAATTTGAAATTTGATAAAAGCTGATAATATCTTTAATGTTTTTAACAATTATTTGGTCAACACCGGAGAAAGACTCTTTGCAGCATATGTACATCAGAACACTGCTCGAAACCTAAATTTAGCACCAACTGATTCCAATTGTTAAAATATATACATTATATGACATCAGATGTGTATGCACGGCTACGGTTTATGAGCTGATGTTAAACTAACCTATGATTACTGCATGAAAAAAAAGCTTCTTTGCAAACGATCAATTTTGGTCTGCAACTTCAAAAAAAAATTGTAAGCACCAACATTGAAGTGCCTGGGTTCAAGGGGGGTTCTATCCTGATAATGCCTAGAGCAAAAACAAGAAAGCAACATTTCGAATCTCATAACATCTTTTGGAATTGGAATCGGACCCCTTCCTCCCATTGATACCTGGAATGCTTGAAATATATAAGGCTCTAAACTTCCTGTACAATTTTTGCTTATTTTACTTATACAAACCTCTGAGAGAGTCGACCTTTGAGTAACCAGTGTTCTCCAGAGCTGTTTGAATGGGGGGAACCAGGAGGGGCATGTTGCCCCCGATGTTGCTGATGATGAAAAGGTAAACTGCTACGGCGCCAGTCCGTACATTGCCAGGAACCAACTCTACAAGAACTGCGAGCGCTACTCCAACCCACATCTCCCCTGAGAACAGTGTAATATTTTTTGTATTTTTATGCCAGGATAGAAATAAACGGATAGCAAGAATAGTCCTCTTTAGATGATGAAAATTGTGTTAGATCCTAAAGATGGAATTTAGATTTTTAGATTAATATTTCCGCATTTAGAACTGTTGACTTAAAAAAAATACTTTGAAATATATCAGATTATAACTATTCCAGTATATATATATATATATACCAATAATGTAGGTAGGAATCTGAGAAAAGTAGGCTCCAGGAGGCGCAAGGAAGAGTGTACCAGCTGCAAAGGGAGCTGCTAAAATCTGAAACAGTACAAGTATAGAATTAAGAGATGGAATTGATTTGTAATATCTACCAACAGCTCAAGTCATAATATCGTGATCTAACCTCTGTTTGAATACATTCATATTTTGGCATGAAATGGAGCAGCCTGGTTGGATGCAATTAAAATTAGTTGTACAATCATTAATGATGTTGCATAAGTCTGATGTTGAAAAGTCTGATGTTGCAAAGTCTGATGTTGCAAAAGTATGCTTTTGGGAAAACTTAAATTTATTGAATGTGCACTTCCCTTTCGAGTCATCTTCATCAAATTTGTAAAATATCAAATTGGCTCATTTTGAAAATAAGACTTGGATCATCAATTGCCCAATTTCAGAAATTGAGTAACTTTTGTGAAGAAGAAAGGAAATGTTTTCATTTAGTAAGGTGGATTTCATTCATGCATTATGATTTGAACCCACCTGGCTAGCAACAAGAACGAGAACTCTTGCATACAGCCCCCTCCTCTTGACAACACGGTCTGCTATGAAGCCTCCGGCAACAACCCCGAGACTCCCCCCTACGAGGGGAATCCAGGACATATACATCCCGACCTCCTCCTTTGTCTCACCCACCTGGTTGAAGTACGGCTGTGTGTTGTACGCCCATACATACCCAGCTGGGAAGAGAAACCAATTGTATACAAATTTGTCATCACAGCATTCATAGAAATTTCACTCACTCATTTCAAACCATGAGGCCAGTGTTGAAACACTTCATAAGGTCAGAATTATTAATGCGTTTTTTACACTTTGCACCAAAATAGCAAGAGGTCCTTTCATGATCGCAAAATGAGTAAATTGTTTATACACAATGAACTTTATCTGCAGAATGTCATGGAGGAACTTAGTCAAAATTCCTCTTCAATCTCTCTAAGCATCTTTACCTGCATTTCTGATGGAGCCAGCTATACACAGGAGTATAACGGAGGGACTGATGAAAGGTTTGAGTATTGTTCCCAGCCTCTGACAGGGAGATTGTGAAGGAGTTTGTATCATTCCCTCGCCCTCTGCATTCTCGGGCTTTTTTAACACTTGGCGCTCCGGCTCTCGGACAGTTAACAAGATGATGATACCGAGAATGAACCCTGGAATACCCGAGATAATGAACGTCCATCTCCATCCCTGGAAACAAGCAACTTGTTTTGAGGTGGTTTAACAATAAGGGAACTTTCAAATACATTTTCTGATGAAAAAAGGGAGTGGGTTACGATGAAAACGGATTATTAAGGAGTAGAGGAGTACATAGGGATGAAAAGCGGTCATTCAACAGTGATGAATAAACTCATTTCTTGAAGAACTAACAACTTGAAGAGCACAAAGTATAAAATATCCTCAACATCTTCACTAGAAAACTATCAAAAAAATAGATATCAAAACAAATACAAATTGGCTTCTTTGTTTTTTTTCTTTGAATATTTTGCCCTAAAAATAATTGTAAGTTTTAAACACGTATTATAAACCTGTCCATTGATATCAGCGACAGTGATGAAGTTTCCGACAGCGTATGAGAGACTGTACCCCATGTAGATACCCCAGTTGTACACGCTTAGAGCCAGCCCGCGGGAAGCAGAGCCATAATAGTCGGTCAGGATTGATGCAGCAAACGGTGTACACCCTGCCTCACTGGGAGAGAGGGAAAGATTTTGTGTGTTATTAACCATATCCTTATCAAGTAATTATAAACAAGTTTGTAGCTAACAACTTAGAGTGTACAACTTCGGTGCATGGAATTTGATACAAGTATCAACAAGGTAAACCTTATTTTTTACAATTATTTATCATTATTTTAATTACCAAAGACCACCCACAATGTTTTACAAGGAAGTATGTAAGTAACAACAACCATAACACATAAATTTACCAGAAGTAGGTAGACGAGGTTGAAAATATCTACCGTAATAATTGTTTTTGACCAAGGAATTTACATACACTATTTGAGGTCTTTAAGATGGTTTTTCAAAATTTTGGCAATGTATCACAAATAATACAATTAATAATATAAATAAGAAAAAGAGTCTGAAAGAAAAAATGTTAGCTGTTTTGTTATTTCAATTCTTGAAAATAAGACAACAAAGGGTTTGGAAGGCATTTCCTCTTATTTTGGGTCTCCGAATTCAAAGAGCCTTAGGAGTGTGCTAGCACACAAGATTTCAGTTTACTAGGAATCACTATTCATGGACACATACCCCATGCCAAGTCCAAAGCGAAGGATGACAAGCTGCCAGTACTGGTTGATGAATCCCGTGAGGAGTGTCATGGCCGACCAGAAGATCAAGCAGACGGCAAGCAGAACCTTCCTGTTGTAAAGGTCTGCTGCAAAGCTGATGAAGATGCCCATGAAGGTGTAGACAAGGATGAACACAGGCCCAGCAACAATCTGATACTCCAAGCCTTGACCATTGTAATCCCACTTGCACACTTCCGAGCCATTGCTGTTCTTTATGGCTGCACATCTGTAATGATTAACATGCAAAAATATCATGTATTTTTTTAACATTACACTCTCTTGCACTCTGTAACTGTCCACTAACTCATGTCTATCTCTATCTCACTCTCTTAATATTTTTTCTTTCTGGTTACAACTACTTATCTATTTATATGTTGAAATCATATAATTTGGTTGTACCATTCTTTTGGCTGTAATAAAAAATGCTTTTCAATCTCTCTATCAAAAAATATATTTATTCAAATTAATATTCTGTGCTTGTGAGATTTCAAGTATTAAAGAAGACGCATAGATAAGAACAGCATGATATCCTGGATAACAACTTCTGTATTCTTAAAAACATGACATTTCTGAGCATATGTTAACTCCTTCATCAGAAGGAGATGGGGAGTAACAACTATTGCCCTGAAGGTTTAAGCTAGATAAAAGAAAACCATCCTACTCAATATGTATGGTTCAAGTACTGTCTAATAAACTTTCAGCAGTTTGAGGAATGCAGTTCTTGAGAAGAAGACTTAAAGATAACCCTTAACCAGAGAATAAACTTTAGCCAGTGTCCAATTAGAGAATATTCCATTTCCTAATGAATTTAATTTGAATACATTGGAATAGTTTAGATCTTAATCATTTCAAAAGCTGAACTGTTGATAAGTGCCAACTTGAAAGGGTAGCCTAAATATCTAGATTGGCACAGAATGGCACAGAATGGCTTAGCTCTATAACCATTACAAAGCCAAAGTTTTGTTTAGTGCTCTCATAGAGTGGTATCCTAACGAACACCAACATTTTCTAATTTAATACTACACACATGCAGCCAATCTGAGTACATTATACTGTATCAAGTATATCATGCATATACTTTATACTAAGAGTGACCTTTAATATTTGAGCTTCGATATATAAATAGATGCAAGCTGAGCAAGAAGAGAATGATTTTAGCCGAACACCAGGAAATGAATGGTGACATCCTCTTCACTTGAAGTATCTTCATCTCGATCTTAGGGGGCACTAAATGACAGTAACAAGGCTCTTGTAAAAGGAAATACAACTAACTTACTGATATCTACATATCTCAATACTTTAAAGGGACAGTAATATCAGGGTCTACTGCACAGAAACAGAGTGATGCTTTGTGTCTTTCTACTATAACTCTCTTCACTAACTACCAACTGAACCCAAAATATTCCATTTTATCATTGATTGTTAAAGAGCCACTCGGTGAGTTGTTGGAGTCATATATGCCAAAATAAATCAATGGTGTCATTTGATCGCGAAGTATCGACTGTTACAAAAAGGACATATCTTAAAGCGTTTTTTTTTTTACAGTGACAATATGAAGGTAGAACGTCGCAATTATGATAAAAAACGGACAGTAGCGCGCGTCAAATAGTCAACCGTAATTTTGGAGACTTATCTAAAACAGCTAGGAGGGCAGTTAGGAGTTGATAGCATTTGTTAGGTTATATAACTAGTATCCATGTACATTGGACGTGATATCTACACCTCTGTACATTTTTAAGGCTGTTTTTAGATGTTCATGGATAACCAGTATTTGTCATATATATGTCTTTTGGACATGAAAAGTTAAGATGTTTTGATTTTATATCACCACATATGAAATTTAGGTTCGTATATAAGGTAAATAATATGTTATGAAAATCATGGAGTGGCTATTTAAATTATACGTAACCAAACTTATCACTTTGGTACAAGAAAATCAAAAAACAAAACAAATGGACATGGGTCCTTGACAAACATAATGTTACCTTATATTGTTCGTTGTTGAAAATAAGGTGAATTCTTTTTTGAAGTAGAGATCCAAGTGTTAACAGCCCAAAAACTCATCACCAAATTACCTCTACATAGGAGTTCAGTTTCCTAAGCTTTTAGTCTCTCAGACAGAGTCAAAAATAGGTTTGACTGTTGCGGCTCATCACTGGCTAATTCAAGCCTTCCTGCTAAGCACCAAAATTTGTGGTCTAAATGCAGTGCCCTCTTATACAAAAAGATCTTTACTACCGGTAGATCTCTCATTGGACTATAGAGCACCATCGCAGTAGGCTAGAGAGCTGGCACAGAAAAGTTGAGGAAATGCAGCAAGGTTTCAATTAGACAGTTGTAGGGGCTGCAGAAATTATGACTTCTTGGCGAAGCGCTCTTGCCATGAATAGAATTTGAATGTTTCTTATGAGTAATAACCAGGCCATTTTGCTTAGCTTCTGAAATCCTAACCATCATTTCAACTCATCATACAGTCCAAATAGGACATGTCATCGTGTGAAGGGCCCATAAAATATAAGCAGTGTAACATCAGTAATATAGTGATTACAGTTGTAACAAATTGACGACAGCTTCTCATGCAGCATGAAAAAAGAAAAGTATTACTAAACCAGTTCACTTACACTTCTGTTGTGTTAGCGCTGCAGGCCACATTTCCTGTCTCACTCTTAGTGAAGGAGGAATTCACCATACACACTTGGTCCCCGAAATGAATCTCTTGAGCCATGGGTTTAGAGGTTATTGCCAGCATGTAGCGATCTAGTTGGTTCAGTAGATAGGTCAACAACAGCAGAACCAAGACATATATGCTGTATGGACGCACTTCACGCCACCAACTTTGTCCTAGAAATTTTGAAAATCAAAATGTTTAGCTGTCATGGCCGCAGATAGACAAGGGTACCTGAGCAGGCCTCGCCTGGAAATTAGGCGCTTTATAAATTAATCATTATTTATTTATTTTTATTTTATTTAAGTATAAAGAGTATTTTTATGGATATACAACTTCTTTATTCGGTTTGTTTATTGCTCCATCATTCCCAACTTTGGTGTCAATAAAAGATCATCCTTGGACATCGAGAGGTTGATGTTCTGATATACATAACAAATCACCCCTGGGACTTTTCATCAGGAAAATCTTAATTCAAATTACCCATTCCTGAATCTTGTTAAATAAGATCATAAATAATATTTTAATCAGGAAAATTAATATGTGTTTGGTAACAATGAGCTTAAAACTGTTCCTTACAGTGCAGTGAAAACTTAACCTTTCAGGTCTTATGAGCTTTTCAATAAAAAAAAACACAGCTTTACTTTTAATCTATTAATTTTTCTGTGTTATTGAAAATTGAAAACACTCATTCACATGTATAGGTTGCCATGATGCCCCTTTGCAAAATGGATTCATTTAGTGCCAATTTTAAGTCTGTAGTCTAAAATACTTGTACAAATGCTTGTTGCTTTTAAAATAGATAAGTTTTTGTATTCTACTCTTATGCATATTCCTGCAATGATGGTTTTGATATCAACTGTGAACTCACCGTCTGCCATTCTGATATTATTACTTTGTTGAATTCTTTCTCTGGAAGCTTACATCATCTACGAAAACAATGATACAAAATATTACATATACATGTATGAATTCATACATTATAAAATACATGCATGTAAATATGGATTTTGATTCTAATAATCAATTATGTCCACATTAGTTTTGAACATTTGTCACAACCAAATTTCCTCTAAAAGACTACCCTTGCATTTATTTTTTCGTGTCACCTGCACTCCCGGCGTGACATCGAGATTCAGCATTGATTCGTTATCTTATTCCGGGCTTCTATACCAGACCCAGCGTCTATTGGAGGAAATACAGTATTGTCGTTTCTAGCCTATCACCTTAACAGAGATTGTTTGATTGATTTCCAACATTATAAACACTAAGGGTGCGCGGTATTATCGGTATATCGGTATATTGCAATACAGAAACAATCCGATTCGTACCGGTACAGTGTTCTGAAAATATCCAATATATCGGAGGTTTTAGTTTGGTTCCCCATTATCAATTTCCGTGTAAAATTGGAGAAAAAAGTAACAAAAGCACCCTATAATTTTACTGAAAGTCGTAGACAATTCCAAAGTGTGAACATGCAAAGTGAAAAAATAGCACAAACACGTTAAAAGTACAAGACCAGTCACTCAATGGTCTCTCTTTATAAAAAGACGTCAAGTTGAGCGTTGATTAATTAAGGATTCAGCAATTTTGCTGAATCCTTATTGTTATTGGCGTGTTTTTGTTATTATTCCACGATTCTTGTGTACAAAATTCAGCCAAAACTAGCGACTCAATTACAACCAAACTTTACAATCTAATAGCCCTTACAAAGACCTCGCGACACGAAGCTTTTCAGCCAATTCGGACATTGCATTAAAGGCTCAGTACCACTCAAACTTTTCAAACTTAACATTTGAAATTTTTCAAAATGCACTTAGAGACTTGCAACTTGCAACTTTTTTTAAACGATGCGCAATAACATTTCAAGCAAAAAAGTAAATCATGGCAAATTCGTAGCATGAATACATTCGCCGCCATATTGCTTTTTTTGACTTTTTGAAATTTCCGGACCCCATGCATCTTTGAAATGTAACTCCTCTGAAGATACTTGCGTCTAAGAGCTGAAAATCTCCAATAATGTAGCTGAGACATTGGGAATTTCAGATTTTGATGAAAGTCAAATATTTATTTCTCGGCAACCCTTTCAAAGTCGGGCGACTTTGCTCATGTAAGCTTATTCAAAGGGAGATAATTAAAAAAGTTAGACTCACAATTGCACCAATTTTTCAGGGATGTAAGAACAGTATATGGACTTGATGCAACTGTCAAAACATTGCTCGCGAACAATAATTTTCGTTCACAATAAAGGATCAAAAATGTGAAAAATCATTTTGAACAAAATTAACATGGGCTATTTTTTCAAAATGAACTTAGACAGTTGAAACTTGTTTTGAAAGATGCGCAGTAACAGTACAAACAAAAAAGTAAATCATGACGAATTCATAAGTAGCATGGTTTTTTCACATTATCAACTTCTTTGCAATAATCACACAATATGTCAGAGGAAACATGCTGTTGTAGCCAAATGCGTCGGCCAATTTTCATGAAACTTTCAGGGATGATTGCTAACATCACTATGTACGTAATGAATGTTCTTTTAATGCGCTGAATCCGTTTGTCGTCGCTTGCGACTATATTATCTTAATTGCTGTTATTTAGGTAAGAGAACATGGAAAACTAGAGTATGAAAAGTAACAATATATTGCAATACGTATTGCATTACGTCTTTCTGTATCGCAATGTATTGCGATATGGAAATGAGAACCGATACCCATCCTTAATAAACACACTATTAATACAGTGACTTACAATAAAAGCTAGCTAGTGGTGAGGTAATTACAATTTCCTCAACAACTCATAACTTGTGTCATAAATTTAAGAGTCCTCTTATCCGCAATCGGTCTGCCATGTTGCCTTTTTAAGAATGATGTTGTACTTTTACCAAGTGTGCGCTCTTATTTATCAAGTTTTCAAATTGAAATCAACCAAAATGTTACCCTCACTAACAAATGTATAAATGTATAAACAGGAATTACCCCTTGAATAAAAAAATACCCCAATAGGACTGTTTTAAAGACTTGCTATATTGCACAAAATGTGTAGTTTGAGTGAATCCCCTTATCAGAAACTAGCACCAACCAAGAGAAGATATTTGATATAACTATTAAGCTACAGGAGACTAAGGAGCATGCACAGAAAAGTTGAGCCAGTGACTGAAACTGGTCTGGGGTGGGTTGTGTTTGTGGTGGAAGATTACGTCATGAGAATAAAAGAGAACTATACTTAATGAATATACCACTTCCTTACATCCTGTCATGCATTTTCACATATATTCCGATATCATTGTCAAGTTGTCATATATCTCTATTTTACTAGCTTTAGAGCTGAATTTACTGGTCAAATATAAAATGTGTTGTTTTAATTGTTCTGTCTCATCAAAATTCTGTAACAGTGGAAGATACCATTTATTATATTTCAAATGGTGAAATATGTCATTTATCGGCGAAAATAAACCCCTTATATTCACTGAGTGAAAGAAAATGGTCTTCTACTTAGTTAAATATTGCAAGAATCATATGACGTCATCTGTGACGTCATGAAACAATTGAATGACGTCATGCAACTGCCGCACTAGCAAAGCGATTTAGCTTTAGTTTAGAAAATATAATCTTCTACTCCACTCGATGACATATACATGGTATTCAACGAGAAATGTCAAATATCCTTTATATATTCAGTAAAATTATTCAGCTTCACTTGAATTCACATAATATGTGATACTTTTATATTAAAAGAAATACGTACCTTATTTATATGTTATCTATACATGACAGAAAACAAATTTTTTATTTTTTTTTTCAAACTATTCATATCTTATATTTCACTGAAAACTACATTTCTATCCTGGAGTATAATTTCAGTGCTCAACACTGTCTTAGTATGTATTTACAGTGACGTACATCACAATGTTACAGCTGTTACTTGCCCATTTTTAATAGATATTTTTGTTGATATGCTTAATTTGTTTATATTCATCATTTATCAATTATTAATGATAAATTATGTGCACAGCACATGCCAGCTTACATGTGTAATGCCAGCTAGTCTATCATTGCTTTCAGGTTAAAGAGCCACTCCGTGAGTTGTTTGAGTCATATATGCCAAACTTAATCAATGGTGTCATTTGATTGCGAAGTATCGACTGTTACCAAAAAGACCGATTTTAAATCTTTTTGTTTTTTTTACAGTGACAATATGAAGGTAGAACGTCACAATTATGATCGAAAACCGGATAGTGGCGGGCGTCAAAAAGTCAAACGTAATTTTGGACACTTATCTAACACAGGCCTGAGCGCAGTTAGGAGTTGATAGCGTTTGTTAGATAATATAACTAGTATCCATGTATATTTGACGTGATATCTACACATTTGTGCATTTATAATTTAAGGCTGTTTTTAGATTTTCATAGAAAACCAATATTTGTCTTATATATGTCTTTTGGACATGAAAAGTTAAGAAGTTTTGATTCTATATCACCACATATGAAATTTAGGTTCGTATCAAAGGTAAATAATATGTTTTTAAATGCATATGCAACTATTATATAGTTATTTTATAGTGAAAATTACTTTTGTAACCAATTGTTATAAGGTATTAAAGAGTCAAGATTTATATCCTGTAGTCAAAACAAATTGAACAGAATGAGAATCATCATTTAACTTGTCAACTTGTTACGCAATGTAATTTGAGATATAGGCTATTCAGACTGGGATGTTAACAACAACGCTCATAAATCTACCAACATTTAAACCTCCCAAACCAATTTCAATGTCCTTTTACCCTCAACAATGGTCAGGTTGATAATTTGGTTCCAGTCTATTGCATAAACGAACGACGACGTACGTGTCTGTCGCGACTATACGAGACTCTGATAAATAAATAAGATACAGAAAACATTGGTCCAACACCATCAGGTAGGTCTATGATAAGGTCATTTCAATTTCATTTGTAGAATGGATATTAAAGTGAGAAACACAGGTGAAACACGAACCTTATCTCCACACACTCCCGAATCAATGAGGAACAGTCGCCATTTTAGCAGTCACGTGTTTGGCACAACAACAAAGTCACGTGACTTATATAAGCCCCCCTCTCAAATCTAGTTCCTCTCACAGTCTCCTGATCGTTATAAATGACGTACCTTTGTCTCGTAGATAATTCTTACTTATTTTGGTCAAGATTGGATTCAAGGAGACATTCAATGCTGTTCTATAACACATCGATCACAATTTGAAGCATGATAGTGGGGGTAACCTTTGGCTTGATTTTGACTAAATGATAAACAAGAGCCCAAATCGGCAACAAAAAAAAATAAACATTGAAAAATGAAGCCATTCATCGTCGTTACTAGCGTGAAAAGCCTCGCATATATGTGTTTATTTCGGAATTGTACGCTTCCCAGAGCCCATATTTCACATTATTTACAGCATGAGACTAAACGTTAAGTACACATTATATCAAACACTGTCTTATCTAAAACATAAACAGCATATGACATACATGTTGATATACTCTTAACAGTTGATTTAGAAAAAGATGATTTTTAGAATAAATTAAAGAGCCACTCTGCAATTTTCATAACATATTATTTACCTTTGATATGAACCTAAATGTCACATGTGGTGATATAAAATCAAAACATCTTAACTTTTCATCTCCAAAAGACTTATAAATGAGGGGTTGCGAAATCTCTCATATTAGACATGTGCATACCTTGGGGAATGCAATTGTTAAATTCAGTTTCACTCATTTAAAGAGCCACTCCGTGATTTTCAAAACACATTATTTACCTTTGATACAAACCTAAATGTCATATGAGGTGATACATAGAATCAAAACGTCTTAACTTTTCATGTCCAAAAGACATATATATGACAAATATACATAATAATAAATAATAAACTGAGAATTTATAAAGCGCTTGTATCCAGCAACAGAGTCACTGCTCAAAAGCGCTGCTTGAGCTCTACAAAACAACGTAGATATCTAGTCGTATGTTTGTCTGAACAGATGTGTTTTCAGCATTGATCTGAACGTGGAGACACAGTCACTATTTCTGATTTCCTGTGGCAGATTGTTCCACAGTTCAGGGCCCGCCCTAGCAAAACATCTTTGACCATAGGTTGAAGATTTGACTCTTGGTATTTCCAGGAGGTTTTGCTGACTAGATCGCAAACTACGTGCAGGGCTGTACTCTTGGATGATTTCCTGGAGATAACTGGGCGCTTGTCCATGAAGTGACCTATACACAAGCACCAAGACTTTAAATTTTATTCTGTCTTCGATTTGAAGCCAGTGTAATTGCCTCAGGATGGGTGTGACATGATCAAACTTCTTTGATCTTGTAATGAGTTTTGCCGCAGCATTCTGACAACGCTGTAGACGTAGAATGAGATATTGTGGCAGGCCTATCAGCAACGCATTACAATAATCCAGGTGAGACATCACACATGCCTGCACCAGTGTTTTTGCAGTATTGAGGTCGATCAGATGGCGAATACGGCTTATGTTCTTTATGTTTGCATATGCTCTCTTGCACATCTTGTTCACTTGTGCAGAGCCGCTGAGGTTGGAGTCAAAAAAGACACCAAGATTGCGGACCTCTGAACTTGGACACACCGCATTTCCTCCAATGGTTATCTGAGGAAGATTGACTTTGGATAGTTTTGGGCACACGATCAACAGCTCTGTCTTTTCACTGTTTAACTTCAAAAAGTTATGAGACATCCATTCCTTAATGTCATTAACACAGTGATCAAGAGCTGCGCTCATCTGCTCTGCTGACACCTTGCACTTCGGCTTGAAAGCAAGATAGAGCTGTGTATCGTCAGCATAGCAGTGAAACTGCAGTTGGTATCTCCTGGCCACATCTCCAAGTGGAGCTGTATATAGGGTAAATAGTATTGGGCCCAGGACGGAGCCTTGAGGTACCCCATACTTCACGAGCCTCTTCTCTGATGCCTGTGCATTAACTATAACACTTTGGAAACGGTCATGTAGGTATGACTTGATCCATTCCAGAGCATCATGTGAAACACCAAATCTGCTGTGCAGTCGTTCAATGAGGATATCACGGTCAATGGTATCGAAGGCCGCGGATAAGTCTAGCAATACCAACACGGCCCCACCCTCACCATCCACAGCTTTGAGTAGATCGTTCTGCACACGCACCAGAGCGGTCTCTGTGCTATGTCCGCTCCTGTATGCGGATTGAAAGCGTTCAGCTTTACCTGTTTTAGTAATGTGCTCATTTAGTTGCTTGGCAACAACTCTTTCCAGGACTTTAGAAACAAAGGCAAGATTAGACACAGGTCTGTAGTTCTTCAACACATTCACATCCAAGTTTGGCTTCTTCAACAGAGGGGTGATAATTGCAGTTTTCATAGAGTCCGGAACTGACGCATCCCTGAAGGAGGTATTCACAATTTCAGTGATTGCAGGCACAAGTTCATCAATGCATTCCTTAAGTAGCCACGTTGGAAGTGGATCGATGGAACACGACTTCGTAGGGCTCTTCAAAATAATTGCCCTAATTTCAGGTTCTTGCACAGGTTGAAAGGCGTTCAGATGAGGTACGCTGTCAGAAGAGTTGTTATCTCCAGCACATGGACAATCAGCTTTCCTCTCGGCGGCTATAGCTATCCTTATTAAGTCTATCTTCTCCAAGAAATAGCTTGAGAAGGTGCTAGCTGCTTCTGCATCTGAGAGATTTTCAGGTAGTGATTTGACTTTGGCTTTATATAAAAGCTTGTTTGCAAGATGAAAGACTTGTTTTTGATCCTCAGACTCACAGAAAGCTTTTGAGAAAAAAGACATTTTGGCTGAACGAATCACAGATGTCACACTGTTCCTTGCCGTAGCATGTAGTTGTTTGTAAACAGTCAGTCCCGTGGATCTCATTTTCCGTTCCAGCTTCCGGCGGTGACGTTTGGCTTTCCGGATACATGTGTTTTCTATGAAAATATAAAAACAGCCTTAGAAATGCACAGATGTGTAGATATCACGTCAAATATACATGGATACTAGTTATATAACCTAACAATCATAATTGCGACATTCTGCCTTCATATTGTCACTGTAAAAAAACAGTCGATACTTCGCGATCAAATTACACCATTGATTAAATTTGACATATATATGACTCCAACAACTCACAGAGTGGCTCTTTAACCTGGTAACTTTTGGAGGTTGTTCTTTAATTTAATACCAAAATTACAAAATCATACCTTAGACAGGTACTTCTCAGGCTTATATCATACGCTGTTAACAGTATGTGTCCAATTGATGTCATGTGACTCTATTAAAGGAATATGATGAAGCTTGTACTTACTTCAATCCTTTACACAGCTTTATGAGTTGGTCAGTAAAACAACAAGGCAAAATATGAATGTACAAATTCTTTATTATGACATAAATCTATACCAGCACAGACACCCTTCGGATACAGGCAAAAACAATCAATTTTTTTAGTCATGGAAAATGTCTGGAAACAAAGTGGAAATTTAGGTTTTACCTGACAAAAGGAAAAGGAAGAAAACAACTATATATATATCAACAGTAGCTGCACATTCATTCCCCACATTCAAATGACAACCATATGTGATTATTTTAGGCTGTTTACATTAAATGAGTTATATTGCCTTGCCACTTAAAACAAAGAATTGTAATAATTCTTCCAATTGCTTGTGAATCAAATGTAAGTTTTATCTCACAATAATCTTAATAATACAGACAAGGTGAAGTGTAACACAACAGAATCCTGACAGTTAACTACTGTGTAAAGTTTAGCATCCTCTGTAGGGATAGGTTGAAATCCTCTACCTAATTAAAAAATCATGCATCAGGAAATGCTTTGCCCAAATAACCTGTCCTTGAGGTTGGTACAGGAAATTGTTTGCAAATCATTTACAACAGACACAAAGCCAATACCGGTTGGTGATGATATGTAAGTAATTTAACTAATTTTTAAGTAAATGGAATGCAGAATTTTGACTTCTTAAAATTAATATGGCTGTTATTTATTATTACTGAAAGCATGAAAATGTCATCATTTTGGAATTTTTCGATAAAGATGCAAGCTCAGGAAGGCAATATAAGTTTAACTCAGGACATTGGGAATTTGAATCGACCGACATGAAAATTAATGAAACATACTGTGTCACCTTAAAGAAAACAACCTGATGAGGTGATATCCCAGAGGCGGTATATGTCCACTATTTGATAAAGGGTACCCCTCTTGACCTTCAGCAGCTGAATTAATTACTGACAAATCATTTCAAGCGTCAAATTAGAAAAAAATTACAAAAACCAAAAACAAGACAAAAGTGAGCAGACCTCACATACCCCCACCGAAAAATCATTGTTGCATTGGACTGGTGTAGCGCTATATTAAACCCTTAATACTTTGCCGGTGTATGATCAATCAATTATTATTTCTGGTACCACAGGTAAAGGAAATATGAAAAAGCTTCTCATTTCAAACATTTTAAATTTTTAGAAAAAATGTACATACATTAAATCTTTTCAAAAGTTATACAAAAACTTACATTTAATACAATCATGGTGCAAAAAACATGAGCAAACTGATTACAAAAATCATCTCGTTAAGCAAAAGAATTAATTACAATTCTTTGGTCACATAAGGTAAACAAATAACAACTTTAAGTTAACTACAATAAATCTGTTAAAAAGTCTAAACAAACATATGTCACAATTAGGGACAAAAGGAATACTTCAGCTTCGGTTCATATTTACTGCAGGACAGAGACAACAGTTGAGTACTTTTTCCGTTCTGTACAAAACCAAAATTTCAACAAATTACATTTCAAAAGCACAAATGTTTTCTTGAAAGGGAATTTACAACTGAAAATAACTGAAAACGAGGAGAGAAGTGGTGGTTTGTCTGTCAAGAATATACACTTATATGACGGCTGCTAGTATTATTGGCAAGAGAAAGCCCTCAACACTATTGTTGCTATGCATTGCCGTGAAACCTGCGCGTGATAGCTGGAAAATAGCAGACCATGGATGGTACTGCGCTGAAATTCGGTGCAGCATATTACCCAAACCATACTGAGTGTAGAACAGTTCTTTAGTGCAGACAAATGGCGCGATTGGAAACCATGACCTCTTGGTCTGAAGCCCAAAACTGAAAACCAACAAACGAACTCAACCAATGTTGATTGCACAAAATATGGTATTTGGTATACACAAATACCATATATATATTCAATTTACCGCTGTAAACTATTTGATTAATGATACATGTCATAGTAAGACATAGTAAGTCTTTGAGGATAATAGTGCAACAATAATTTTGTTATGACATCTTTTGTATTTTTAAAAATTAAATAAACACAAGTGTTAGTTATCAAAGTCAACGCAGATGCTAATTACAGTACCAGTACTAGAGTCAACTCAACACAGATATTCGTATTTTAAATCAACACAGATATACGTATCTTAAAGTCAACACAACTATTATTTAAAGTCACCACAGCTATAAAAATTCTAAAGTCAACAGACATATTTAAATCGACAAAATATTTCTTAAAGTTAACAGACATGATTAAAAAGTCAACATAGCTATAAAGTCAACACAGTTATTATTTAAAGTCAACACAGCTATTATTTACTCAGCACATTTCACAAAATAGTTTGCATAGTACATGAAAGTAGACAAGAAACACTAACCAACACTTCGACATGATTTTTAAATTTCTAATAGCATTATATAACAAGAAAAGAAAAAGAGACCTATTTCTTTGTAGCTTATCAGGCAGTCTGTACTTATTTTCTGAGTGAAGACCTACATTTCATACAAGAAAGCATGGCCAATGTGGTCTTTAGCAACTTAAAAATTAGAGCTAAATTTGGCAAGGTATATATTTAAAAAACACTTTTTATTCTACGGTCACATTTTAAAGAAGTAAAAAAAAGGAATGAAGGGTATGACCTTATTTGCTATGACAAACTTGCACGATTCAACTCAAAGAAGCGCCTCTCCTCATAAAAGAGCACTAAATCTCTCTACATAATATTGAGGGGAGTTTGATATCCACTTCTGAAAAGAAATTCAGCTTCGGAGTGCAACACACTTGGAGAAGAAGGAACAAATTTGAAAAGTTTATAAAACCTGTGACGTCAGATGGACGCAGATTGTATGCTGTTAGATCACTATTATATATAGACCAGATGAGCAAATCCAAATTTCAAAGCAGATTATCTCACACAAATTGTAACACTATCTATGCTAAACATCACCTTAGGTCATCAAATATTAATTTTTCATGAAACAATTTACACACATGATTAAGCTCAGAATTACAAAATTTTAAAAAATCTAATTTTCTAAAGTTCATAACAAATAATACTAATAGTTCACATTACAAAAATATAATCTAGTTTTTCATTATTTACAAATAGTTACTATGATGACAACTAAACAGTACAAAACATACAAACACAAGCAAAAAGCAACACGTATTGTTCATCATTAAAAGTCACAGGGTTAATAAATATTCTAGTTGTACAATTCCCACTGTTTGCTATCAATCAATCTTCAGGCGACCAGGGTTTGTGGAAATGTGTGGGTGTTAACGGAGTGCAGTGGGTGGAGTCAAAGTCTTCCATATATCGAGAAGCCTGCAATGGAAGGTAAAATGAAATCAAAATCCATTTTTATGTAACCTATCAACGTGATAAGCATCATTATCATTATCTTTACCATGAAATCTTTATCATCTTTTCTTAACCAGCTATTCACAGCCATGTAACCATATCATCATTGTCATAAGCATAATCATCATCATCATCATCATCATCATCATCATCATTATCATCACAACACCACATCTTTTTTAACAACATGTTCAAAGCCATGTAACCATATCTTTTTCATCATCATCATCATTTAATTCAATGAAAATAAAACAATACAGAAATATCCTTTGTGACAATAACTGAAATGAAACTGGTAAAAAAATATTTATTCCGATTTTTTAAAACTAATTTTATTTTTTTAGCTACATGACACCGAATATGAGTTTGACCAGTGAATGAATTAAATATGAGTACTCCAAATGAACCAGTCTGTTTTATATGTTAAACCCTCTAACTGTGAGTGCTGGAATAATCTTAGGCAACTAATCTCATTCATAAAAATCATTTGTGCTGTAATTTGAGCCTTAATGATGTTATTTTAGAGGGGTTTTTTTTTCAGCTTTTGTGTTACGATATATCACTCTTAACGCTATCTTAAATAATCAAATTCAATTAACCTTAATGTATGATATCTACTGATCAAATATCCTAAAAAGTTATTAGGATATTTCAAATAAAATTGCTACATTATGTAAACACCACATTTATGAAAATGATGAAATGTTAATTCAATGCTTACCAAAAATAATACTAATTGGTTTTTCTTTTGTTGGTCAAAACCTTCTCCTGAAAGACAAAAAATAAAGAAGTTTTATCTGAATCTTTATCAAATAAATTCCTTATACCAATGTTTTTGTCACTTTAGAGTACCTTAAAAATACTGTTAAAAAGAAAAAATTAAAAACTTGAATATCATTAATAAGTAACAAAAATATCAAATTAAAACTGAAAGTTGAAGAACAATTATCAGGTTAATAAAACAAGGTAATTACAATTTATCATTAATTTAATATATCTATGTATCTATCTAGCTCTCTATATCTATCATGACAGCATATTTACCATAATTAAAAAAATGGTTCAAGCCATATGGCATGTCGTAATAAGACAATTAATAGGGTAGATTTCAGTGGTTTGCGTTATATACATTTTTTATTTATTTCTACCAATAAAATGACATGGTAATATACAAACATAAGCGAGTTTGAGTTTCGACCTATAACCTCTGCCACCCACCTAGTAGACAGGGAAAGCTATGGGAATGTTCGTCTATATAGGACTTGATTGTCACTTTGCACCACTCAATATCAATGTCGTACTCTGACCACATCAAGTCTGAAAAAACAAAATCAACTTTTAAATACAAAAAATAAAAACATTTTGTTGTATTCAAGTAATGCTTTGCTGATTTACTGCTTCAAGAAGAATATAACTTGCAAACAACTTGAGGTCTTACTAAGGAAGATAATAGTGTCCTAAAAGGAAGAGTAAATTTGGCTATGCTTCCTAAGAAGTCAATCCTTTTATCAAGAGATTTCTAAAGTGGTAAACTTATCATGCAGACGAACAAACTAACAACTAGAACGTGGCTATAGAACAAATCTTTAACATTAAAAAATAAAGGTTTTTATGGGAATACTTTCTACAATTCAATAACAGACTGTTCATATAAAATAGCATTCACTATGCACTTTGTATTTTGTACACTCAGTTGTATTCTGCTCTTATCTGCAAATGCAGCAAATGATAAAAAATTCAAGTGAATCAAAGAGAGTTATCCCCCTTACCCTGCTCAGACTTCTCCTTAGAGAGCCACAGATCCAGTATAGAAGCTGTGCTTGGATCTGCTATATTGGGATATCTGAAGGCAGAGAGGTAAATATTAGAACTACTCAAAAACTATGGCTTGTAATTATCTGGTTATAATTGCTGGCAATTCTGTTTTTTCTAATTACATCTTCTGAAGAGAAATGCAAGTTTGATATTTGTGTTGACTATATACAATCTACTAAGAATTCACAATATTAAAATTAAAGGCAACGAATATTCAGCTTTGTCGACTCTGAGGTGTATAATCTCTTTTGTTCTACTAAAAGTAATATATCTATTCACACTCATTCATTCTTGAAAAGCAAATTTGGACGTGTTAGCCAAATTATTCCATTGGTAATGGAATTGTGATCCTTTGAACAAGTGTTTAAAAGTGGTTGGCCATTGATTAGTAAGTAATTGATAATTTTGCAGTGAATGTACAAATTATTTGTGTATGGTTTGAATATCATTAATGATTGTTTACTCACCTATTTTGCAATAGTTTTGCAAGTAAAAAGTTTCCACGGTTACTGTGAACTAGCGGTATCACACCTTGCTGCGTTCTGCAAAACATTTTCAAATGAAGTAGAAGTCAGTTGCATGATAATGCATATAACCACTGCCTACTGTACACCAATCTTTCAACACAATAAATAAAGAGCCAGAGCATGTTGTTGGAGTCAAATACGCCAAGCTTCATCAATGGTGTTATTTTATCGAGAAGTGGTTGTCTATTCCAAAAATGAGCATCTTAGTTTCATAAGTTCAGTATAGTGACAATAAACAGGTTCAAGTCTCGATTTGTGATCAAAAACCGGACAATGACGAGCTTCAATGACTCAAACGTAATTTTGGAAACTTATTTACAACAGACACAAACGTAAATTGGGGTTGGTAGTGTTAATTAGGACTTTTAACTAATATACGTGAAAAATGTATGCAGAATTTCAACGTCCTAACATTTATATGGCTGTTTTTCAGTTATCATTGAAAACATAAAAATAGCGCAATTTGGGAATTTGGGACATAAGGGTGTGAGTTAGGTAGATTTTAACTTGATTGAGGACATATGGTAATTCGGCTTTTATTCAAGAAACATAACAAATCCAAAAACATACTCTGTGTCACTTTAAGTTGCACAACAATTCATAAGCAATAGTCGCTCATTTTTTCTGAACAATCTTAGCTCGCATAGATGCATTGTAGTTGAAACATGAAAACAGAAGATATAACGTCCGATGACATCAACACATCATTCAGAATAGTTCAAAACAGTTCTTATTGATAAGATCTATTCTTGGAAACAGGAAATAAAGAAAGTTTAAACACATACTCTGTAGTGATGATTTCATCCTTGGCTCTTCTGACCAACAGTATGGGTCCAGGGAATCTGGTGAAAAATTATTGCCATCAATTCTTGATGATGTATTACAATTCAATGATGGGAATTTGATAAAGTTATCTTTGACAACAGTTTGGTTGATAAATCAATCGGTACCAAACAATTCTGAGTTGCCAATTTAAAGGAATCAGATCTTGTATTGTTCATTCGTAGATACTCACTTTATAACTTGTTCTGCAATGTTTAAGTTCATGTACTTCCTGAGTGCAAATGTAATAATATTTTCTGAAAAAGAAATAAGAATTTATATCAATCGTTTGTCATGTTGCACATATGTTGATACGGAAGTATCACACCACCTGCTTGTAAAATCCTAATGAGCAAGGAAGAGTTGATTTGACCTCATTCGAACTTCTACCCAAAACAACAAAAACCCAAGAAAAAAGCCCTTGGCATATACAATGAACAGTCTCAAAGCTAGTGTCGACAAGCAAAACATGAATTTCTGAAAAATATTAACATAACAAAGGACTCATCTACCAATTGCTTTATAATTACATGTATAACACATGTCCAATGATCAAATAACAATAAAATATATAACCCACAGATTAAAGCCAGATTTACTTGAAAAATACCTTGACTCGTTTCATGAAATAACTTTTTAGAAAGTCCCACTTACTCAGCAATTCTGGCATCTTTGAAATAGCCAGTGGAACAATGTCATCAAATGTGGCATCCAGAATCTGGAACACAAGATATGGCAACATTCAGATATACAATCATTTCATTGACTTTGTTGATTCAAACTATCTTTTCAAGAGAGATGAAATGAGGGGTCAAAGTACACTGAGAAAGATATTTGGCTATCACATCAACTTCACTGACAAACCCTAACTATCCAATCTGGTCCTTTTGCTTTCAACGCACATGGTTATTTTATTGGCCTACTCAAATCAAGTTGTGGTACCACTTTTCATCTTCCCATGGCCTATTTTAACACCAGCCCAAATGATTTGATAGGACTGGCAGCATGTCCCATACTTTATTTGCTTGTCACCAAGGCTGCTGCGACGGATTGCGATAGTTCAATGAGAAACCATATGAAAAGTGCAACTTTTGCTGAAGAGGGCCTGCACTCAAAACACGAAGTTTGACTGGTTAGGAGCAAGGTTTAAATTAGCCAGTGTTGGAGACTGGTATAACTCGAAGCCATGAAGGGGGAGAAAACCGTTCTTCAGCAAAGCCACTAGATCCAATAACCCAGACTCACCATGTGTTTGACATCTGGGTAGTTCATGGCTGCCCAGCTGGCCGAGTATCCTCCGATAGACCAGGCAAACAGGACGATGTTCTGGGGCTGGAAGCCCAGCTTGTGTATGGCATACTGCATCACTGTGTCTATAGCGTTCTGCTCCTGGTCTGGGAATGGAACTCCCTGTAGAGAAACGGAACATGGAAGTGGTGTAACAATTCATCGATAGTATCGATGTTTGAATCGTCTACTACGTGATATGAGTGCATCGATACAAAACATGTTTAGATAATATATCAGGATATTTATATCGTGCATGATACATCGATGGAATGGAATGCCATAAGAGACCATTTATCCCGATACTGTTACCATAATTTGTTTTAAACAAATAACTATAAAAGCTAAAACGTTTTTTATTCTATTTCAGATATAAAAGTGATTAGAACATAAACAGAAAATATATGTTATATCTGATATTTTATATGCAATTTCACAGTCTCTTTAAGTTTTTGATATCCCTTCATGTAATATATATGACAGGTTGGTATCTGAGAAATAACATTACTGTTTTATGTCCTATCTATAGTTATTTCACAAACTGTAGAGAATCAGGATACGTAGTGTATCGCAACAACTGTATTGTGATGATAATCATCTTGCAGGTTCCTTGGCAATAATTCCATGATATCTCGTCTCGCTCATTAAAAAAAGAATTTGTATATATCGTCTTGCCATTTGTCATTCTCAAAGGCCAATTCATGATTACTCCCTTTGTTAACAAATTCCCATCAATCTGTCAATCAAATCTTCAACATATTATAAGGAATGGAGCATCAACATTAGATAAAATGTTGACTTATAAAGGATAACATACAGAGCTCCCTGCAAAGCCAGGATGGTTCCAACCCAGTATGGAGTAGTTGAGATCCATGGGAGTTCCACAACATCCAATCTCGTAGAAACCAGCGTTGCCTTCACAACAGACAACCTGAACAATAAACAAAAGTGGTGGGTCCAGGTAAATAAATCCATTTAGCAGGAAAATACTAGACGTCTTCAGCAAGACATAATTTGCACCAATTTCTATCACAGGCTAATCAAAGTCTTGTTGCCCAAGAGTAATGCACTCTCATTAGCAGTAAATAGTAACATATGGGTTCTGATATGAAGATCATGTGCTGTACACTAGCTAGGTGACAAAATACTTCAAAACTATGATTATCCAGTGATTGGTATAATAGAACATCATTTAAAATGACTGGCTATATTCAGAAACTATTAAAAACTGAAAGAAGACTACCTTTGGGAGGTTTCTCTAATGAGAAAAAAATTTGCTTTAAGAATGCAAAATGACAGAAATATTTGGCGTGATGCCATTGTATTGACTTCATTGAGAAAGACCCTCTTAATGATGAATGAAGGCGGCATTTGAATTCAGAATTCAATTTAACTTTGTGTCAGAAGATGTGCACCAGTCAGAATAAGGTCATAAATGTTAAACATTACTTGTTATCAACTCTTCAGTCTCCAGCAAATTTTATCCAGAACTCACCAGAGTGTTTCCGTTAATAGAATGGGGGTGCCTCCTGTCTATAAACATGGTGTCAATGTGGTTCCGGTCTTCTGTTATCAGTTTTGCTCTTCTGCCATGTTTCTGCAAGCAGTGATAACAAGTGTTAAGCTCCATCTATTAGTTTAACTAGAAGATGCGCTAAGAACATTTGAATCTTATTCAAAACAACAACAACTTTTGTTCCCAACTATAACATTCTTAGGTGAATCCTTGTAAATCCTTTGATATGCAAGTCCTTTAACTAGTAGAAACTAGCTACATACTTGTTGTTTTCTTTAATAAACCTTAAATAATTATTATACATTCAATCAGTACTTTGATATTTTTTTCCATATATTATGCTCTCTTTATCAAAAAAAAAAAAATGACATTCAACATCTCATGTATATTTTTATAAGTAATAATCACACCAAATCATAATCTACAAAGGCCAATTTGGAGATTGTACAAAAACTGGTGAAAAATTATCATCAAACATGAAACGATATGTCACTAACCCTGGTTAGCCATTCGACATTGGCTAGGATTCAGCCAATAGGTGCATTGGCTTGGATAGAGGGAACAACTGTGATTGTTATTGGGGGGTGAAACGGTTAACTACTACAGTAGTTGAACCGAGGTATTTTACATTCGGTTCGGTGCACCGTACATTATCATGGATTTTTGGTTCGTACCGCATATTTAATTTGTGTCCAAAATATGGAGTTAGAAGTCTTTTTAACCAAACAAATATTGATCCATATTCTGTTCAACTTTTAAAATATGAGGATTACTTAACATTACCCGTCTTTATTCATGAAAGAAGGCTGTCGTATACTGATTCAACTGGCACCTTTACACAATAATACCAAGAAGCTGCTACTGTGAGAAGAAAAGAAAGAAACACGTACCTCCTCAATGAGTTTTGCTCGGTTTTGAATAAGCATATCACCTGAAAGAAAACAAAATTTCCTCATTAATTTCAGATTGAGGGTTATTTGATTATTAAAATCATGAAACAAAGATGTCTTGAATAATACTATTGCTGCGCCCTTAGTGATATACTAGTAGCAAGTAGCAAGTTGCAAAGTAAGTTTAACTTCCTTTGGCCATATTTGATGTTTTCAAGAATATCATGTACCAAGGGTTCTACTTTGGAATCTTTCATATGGTAAAACTGTAGTACAAAGAAGAAACACTGCAACAAATAAATCAATCAGATCAAAATTGTTAGAAACTACCACTAATCTCTCACTGCATGATCTGTGGACTGTTTGGTACAGTTTATATCATTTTCATATCAGATAATCAATTACTAGGCTAGAAAGGCATTGGCACATTTCATTTTTCTGCAAGCCTCGGATAATTTACATTCATGGAAGTTCAAAGGTTATAGACAAGGCAACCAGATATGAACCCTGTTGAGCAGTACTGGGATCAGAAACACAGGTAGGTATAAGTGATAGGCTCTAGCTGATATATTGATATTGCAATTTATTGTTCAACTAACAAACTCTGTATATTCATTACTATATTCACTCACCAACCACAACATTCATAAGAGACGTGGCACCCGGGTACACCATCCTTCGACCAAATGTGTGGATAGCCATGTAGCTGATGATGTCACAGGGGATGCCAGTGAATGAGGACTGATTGCGAGAGGATCTGGGGATCTGAACCTTCAGTTTCTTCACATCTCTGTGGAAAGAAAATTACCAGAGGCATCAGAAGATAAAGTACTATGGAGAGGTAACTTAGCTCTATCAGATTTGAATACCTCATATGGGAATGAGAGTTCTTTGTATCATGTCTGTAATGTTCTCCTTTGATAAGAAATAAAGTTAACCAACAGAAGATTACATCAAGGGGAGGTAACTCAACTGAATCAGACTGGCATACCGCTACTGGTAATTCATAATTCTATGTTCCATTTTCGTTTCTTTAAAATTTTCAAAGGAATTTGGTGGTGCTTACAATTTTTGGAAGGAAAATGCAACATACACTTACCCAGTATTTACATCAGCCCATTTGAAATCAGCCGGCCATGCCCAGAACTCAAAATCATACTTCCACAGGGCTCTCTGTTTAAATAAAGTTAATGCATACAAAGAAAAAACAGAATGGCAACTTTGATAATTGTCAGATATGTAAATAAAATACCGGACAAATATCCACCAAAATTTATTGTTTCTAACAAGTAATTGTAATCATTTTCTTTAGAGAGGTGAGGTGAGGTGATACAATTCTTTTTCAATGTCCATTGTTATTTCATTCATTATGTTTTTAGTTCACGTTTCATAGCATATCCTATCAAGATCCTTCCCTATGATTTCCACATAGGTGCTAGCAGACCTGTTGTAAAAATAACTCTGACTTTCTTTAAAAGCCTTGGAGACAACAAATGAGTGAGTGATTGAGTTACTGTAACGCGCCGCTTGTGCAATATTTCAGCCATAAGCGCAATACCACAAGTATCATAAATAATATCTCTTAACAATACAATTCTACACATAACATGTCTCAATGCAGTATTTAAAGGTATATAAAATATGTATTACAATACAGAGACAGTATCATGATACGTCTGTCATAAGATTACAACTCTATTAGCGGCGTGGGAAATGAAATCAGTGTGACCTCGACAAGCAAAGCAATAAATAAAAATATAACCAAATGATCATCGGTTTTCTCAAAGATGTCTCATTATGTAGGGATAAAAGGGCAATTCCATATTGAATATAGAATTAATTGAAAAAGATTTGTAAGTAATATACAAAGCAATTTCATATGATCTCACCCTGTTGACCTCTGTCAGTGACCTCTCTGCCGTTAACAAGGTCGTGATGAAGGTCATGTAATCTTGACTGTTAAAGCGGCCAATTCCTGGATGAAAATGATATAATGTGAACAAGAAAATGCAAAATCAACTTTCATCTGAACTACTGAAATACTTAAGTATGAGAACACTTATGATAATGATAAAAGTGTAAGTAATATGTGTCTTAAAAGTGTAAGCAATATCTTCCTTTTCACACACAATTCTTTTTTAGTCACAAAGGACTAAATATTCACATCATTAGATAAAATCATGGACTGAAGAACCCTTCTACAATACAAGCCAAGAACTAAAAAATTTGATAAAAGCTTAAATAGCAGGTTAATGAACAAAACAGATGACTAGTTGGCATTGCATGAAATCACATGCTGTGCCTGCCCATAGCATTGGGCTCATTACCTTATTTTGGACCTTGGGGTAGGTGTAACAACAAAAATGCAAGTGTGGTGGACATGGACGATGTGCATCAGTGGCTAGATAGCCGTGTATACAAAATTTCCATGACACATTAGTCCTTATGCAGAAGTATTTTTATGTTACCAACATTGTTAGAAAACACATTCCTTTTTAATTAAGTAACTGACAAACCAACTTGCATAAGAGCTGAGTCAACATCAGTTTACTTTTATACATTTATTCCTTTTTCATTGAAAGACAAGACTCATTTTATTTGTACTTAAGTGACCCAGAGGCCAAAAGTAAATGTGTAGAAAGGATTTATGCACTTCCTGTAAAGTATATTGACAGTGTATTTCAGTGTTGTCAAATAGTTATCTTCTCTTGTCAACACACACAATTTTGAAAAACAGAAAATCATAGAGTGCTACATTTCAAAACCGAAATGTTTTCTTGACCGACAATGTGCACAACTCACCTCTAGTTAGGTACGCAGTAGCATATATAATTCCGATAGAGAACAGGAACTTTGCTATTGTTGTCAGACCCTCTGAGCTGAAGTAGCCTAAAACAGATTAAAGTAAAATTGAGTACAAGTTTTTACATGTAGTGCATATTCTGACACCAGTTTATTGCTGACAAAACCTAGTCATCAGCAGACCAATCACAACATCTCGTTTAAGAGAGGGATGGCAGCGATCAAGTTAACAAATGATTCACGGGATTAACTGGCTCCTAACTACTGATACTTAATGCTTTCGGCGGTGGCATTGTGATTGGATAGCTAAGGATATGTCAGAATGTGTGCTATGTGTGGCTGCCGTCAGACCATGTAATGAGGAAAGCCTTAGACAAAACGAGTTATAATCTAGATAAAGTCAGTATTTTAAAACTTTTATTCCTCATTAATCAGACTGTAAAAAAGCATACCCTCTAACACTGACGGCAAACTCCTAATTTGTAGATTTTGTTGTTCATTATCATTGATCTTTCACACAATCAGATACTTCAAACAGTTTTACAGTATGGTGATGTATTGAAGAGTTAACTTGCAGATGACTTTAATCTGACCTTTGGATATTTCTAGATATCCATTTAGAATACTGACTTACCTCTTCGATAAAGTATTGTCATAAGAACAGGGGAGGTCCAATATGACAATGACCAGCAGAAGTTGATCTGAAATACAATTCCATATTCAAAATAGAGCAATTGTCTCTGTAGCTCATTAGGTATTCTATATACATCTCAGGTTGAATACCAACATGTCAAATGATGAAGAATTTTCCATGCATCCTGCTACATCAGCATATTTGTCTCCGCCTAGCTCCATCATATACCCTGATATCCTTCAGACCTCAAAATGCTCGTATCACTATATAGCAAGCCAATGAAATGACTTGCATTCAGCGATAGCGGCACCACCCGGATGAAATGAAAAATGTCAATGTAGGCTATAAATAGCCATGAGTAACCAGCCGTAAGCAATAAGAGCGTTTTAGGCCGAAGGATATCAGGGTATATGATGGAGCTGGCAGAGACAAATACGCTGATGTTTTCCATGATGCTGCTATAATTGTTCAGAGAGTTAAAAAAAATTATGATTAATAATTATTATTTGTCTGGGGATTATATCATCACATAATTTCATTATGTTACATTTTATGTTCTAAGGAAAAGGTAACAAATAGTTTTAAAGGGTGTGACCTCTCTGTGTGAATCAGTGATAAATTTACTCCCTCAAGTCCTGCATCAAATCCTCATATTATTTGGAGAGAACAAATAACAATCTTAATAAACTTGCACAAATGAACTCAAGGAACCACCTCTCACTTAAGCACTGAAGTTCAAAATAGCATTGATTATAAATTTCATAGTGGTTTAAGATATTCTACCACAACCAAACAGATTGAACCTCTTCCCAATGATCTGTGGTAACCCCCATCCTTCTGTCAGCAACATTGTAAAGCTATGGACTGATAAATATACATGAAAAAGCTTTCAAAGCTTTCCTAAATGAATATGAGAAGTATACAGATGACGCTCACTTTCGGGACGGGCCCAAATTTTCAAAACACTCTTAGCACTAAGATAGTGTAATTACCATACATTAACATTGGCTTGTTACTATCTTAGCAGTAAGAGAGTTTAGGCCAGGATGAGCTGAAATTTTTTGGAAGGTTTTGCCTTCACCCTTAACTATTATAGTTCAGGGGAAAACTTAGTGCAAAACATATCATGGTTATGGCTACTCTACTCCTTGAATTAAATTGTTAATCTATTCAACACTCAACTATGATATCTTCATGAATTTCATGAAATAATTAATAAGTAACAAAATATAGTGTAAGATCAACTCACAACTTTGATAAACTTGTCTCCTCCTGATTCAACGAGATTTGCTTGATACAACCGACCTGGCTGAAAGGAAAGGAAACTCATAAATGGGAAACAAAACATAACGATGAGATGAGGGACTCTTTACAAATTTATTCAGTAGTAATACACATAGACATGCTAGCCTGCTGTAACAGACAATGATCAATAGAAAAGGCCATCCTGCTTCATACGAAAACATATGCTCTCGCTCTGTTCATATACCCCTGGGATATAACCCCACTAAATCTTAAAGGCTGTGACCTATAACCTATGAACTCTCTCAAAATAGTCAACCAATCGCATATAGCTGGAGAGACTCTCAACACGGATGAAGCAGATTGGGAGAATGCAGAAATTCAATAAATGTATAAACATGACTTTATTTAACCAATTTTTAATAATCAAACAGGTTTTTTAAAATGTAGGATATTTGATATGATCTTTTTGAAATCAAAAAGGTCAAAATAATAAATACATTTATCTTTTTGAATATAAAAAATCATGATAAATTTTACATACAATCAAATTAATTTAATTGAAAAATTCAATACTTTGGATATAAATAATCAAAATCAATTAATCATTCATATCCACTATGTCTTTGCAAACAAGTTTCCATGAGTTAAAAAATAAATTGTTGTTGCTTTTTTTCTCTTGGCCATTATTCACTCAACTTTAACCAAAATAGAAACATATTGTGTACATTTTTTTAATACAAAGGGAGGTAATATTGGAACCTGCAGACCGCTAAAGGATTTCACCAAATTTACAAAATTAAAAACAAGTTATGTATACAATGTTATAAATTGTCTATAAATATTATGTAAATTATCTTAAGACATTGAAGTTTATAATCAGAAGGTTTAAGAAACTTAACTACTGATTTACAAAGGCAGAATTAAAATGAAAAATATTTTAATGGAAAATGACATATTATTCTAAAAAAAGTTGTTACACATGCCCCAAACTTAGATTATAATGTACATAACTTTTACAGTATTGTTAGGCTCGAAAAGATGGCATATAGTTGACAGAACCCTATATCTGAGGTTTTCAGCTGTTGTGACCAAACTAGGAAGAGTTACTGCCCTTTACCCTTTATCATAACAGGTTTCCTAGGTTATGTGATTTTTTTATTGTTAAGCTACTCGTCTAATGACATGATTGGTGCTTTTTTTCTCTTTGCCATACATTAATACTACCAAATAAAAACAAAGATATTTTGGGATGTTTTTGGTCTTGAAGAAATAAACTCATTAGTCATGATTTGACAAAATGGAATCAAACAAAATGTTTCTTGACATGTAGATTCACGACAAGTTATACGTCTACGATAACGAAATCATATATTCCATTCTTTCAAAAATACATGACAATCATACTAGTAGTATCGTTTCTGCACGAAAATCGAGGGACTTTCTTCTCGACGTTTTGTTAGTCACTCTTATAAATATGGGACTATAGATATTATTTACATTAAAGCGATAATACAAAAATTAGTTATAAGAGTGATTTCTGAAGATAAGTTAAGTTGATACCTCCGCTGCATTGGTCTGATGCAGGCGAAACAGTCTTGGCCCCAAAATACACTTCAACAACGACGCCATCTTGGTTTTTTTCAGAAATGGAATAAAAACGAAACTAAAATGAAAATATATGAAGAACACATTTGACTTTAGTTGAATATTGAGGTAGGCTAGCTTTTGTTATATCTGTGTGTAAAACCGAGTATGATGAAAAGAAAATAGTTTTTGTCAAATATACAACGAATTTCTATAGCATGATCATTTTTCTAATTTATGATAATTAATAATTCAATTTTACTACTAGTATTCATTTCATTAAGTCCCTGTGTAGTGTTCAAACAAGCTGATTAACCTAATAAAATAAACAGACAATTAAAGATCAGATGTAGGGCCTAAGAAGCAATTTCATATCATGCATGCAAAATATATAAGCCATTTTCACGAGTGTCAATTATTGTCAATAATTTTTTTATATACAGAAGTATGTTTTGTTTTCATGATAAAAAGCTAGATTTTTAAAAAGTTTGATAATTGATTGGGACACTTATGCTGTATATATCTTAGTTATGAAGTGTACTATGGAGCCATATTTATTTTGCCGAAATTACTTAATTTTTGTCCCAATGTGATTTTTTTCAACAAGTTATTCTATTTAATAGAACAAAGATATCATTGTAAATAAACAACAGGTACTAGGTCTCTTCGATGAATGTATCATTATGCCTGGACAACCAGAGACAAATATAAAAACTTCGACTTTTTATTCTTGTTCCATGAAATTGTGTCCTTACGGTTACAAGAAGCAAATATTATGACTCCCCAAGTTATATCATTAAGTCGGTATCTTCCTTTGACCTTTAACTCAAGGTCCTAAAATGGCATGCAACGTGTTTTGCACAATTTGCATGAATTCAAGCAGGTGAAAAGTTGATTGTAGAAAACTTTGGTGTCGACCCATGTATACGTTACCTTGTTTAAAAGAACATTCATCTTAATTAAACATTAGTAATTCTCACATCAATTTATTTGTTTCCTCATTTCAATAACTGCATGCTTTTTGGCCTTTCAAAAGATGTTTAATCGTAGAATTCAGGTTTTCATTCGAAATGTCTCTACCGTTACTGTCCATACTGAAAAGAAATATTATGGGCAAGTTAAGTAATAGTGTGGAACATAACTACTCTCACAAAAAGGTGTCTGAACTTTTTACTTAAAATGAGCAAAGAATTCATTATAATATACTATATTACCAGCAATTTTCAACTGATTGTATGAAATAGCTGAAGGAAAACTGCGATTTATACTTCACCATTGGTGTGGACCAACATT
This sequence comes from Phorcus lineatus, assembly GCA_921293015.1. Lineage (NCBI taxonomy): Eukaryota > Metazoa > Mollusca > Gastropoda > Trochida > Trochidae > Phorcus > Phorcus lineatus. The sequence continues at coordinate 24,207,501 of OV121097.1, read as the reverse complement.
GTTACAGACCAAAGTCTGCAATGGTAACTTTGAAAACTACGGTCGCCTTTGACAATTTTCAGTTTTATTCCACGATTTAATGGAAAATGAACTTGACAAATAAATCAAATACAATTATCAAAACTATTTTTTCACATTAGATTCAAACATTGCATAGTTGATAGGTTTTCAAAGAATAAAATGTTAAAATGATAGAAATTAACTAGTTTTTAACAAGTTGTTGATATTGACAACTCAAATCAGTCACGTTATTTGGTTTTTATTGAATCGATTACATTTATCACGGAGACAAAGACGCATCGAGCAAAGATTTAACTGCATGCCATCTAAAACTCATTCAGGAGATTGGTAAACATAATCCTATTTGCCGATGAAAGAAGTATATGCAGTATACTGGTCACATGGTTTTGAGTTCGTACGTTCCACTGTGGAACGCTGTTTGTGAATTGAAAGTGTCGAATTGAAAACTTGGGACGTATTTTTCAATAATTTTTTAACACGATTTTAGCATTTCACAAACAATTTTAAATCTTTACAAAATTGCCTTTCACATTTTTATTCTTTAAATTATTATTAAATTAGATTCATATTCAATTCTGTACCATTATATTTATTTCATAACAACATTGGGATTGGAATTTTACCTAATTGGTTTTGGCATTGTTGCCCAAGCCATTGATAAATTTAAGGCAAATTCCATTTCTAAATCAGAATGTAACAATTATTTGATAAGGGGACACTGTGTACTGTATACTGGGAATGTAATTATGTATATGTTTCAATCAAGTTTCCTAAGAAAATTGTTTATAGAAGTCAAAATTTCAATAATGTCTTGTAATGTAACGCTAATTATCACTCTATCCATAACATGCTAACGGTCACTTAAATCATGCATGTATGTCATATGCATGTCTTTTCTAGAGGATAACTTTTTATCCTTTTTTTATCTTTGTATTTTGCATGCACTTTTTGTCAACTTGATCTATTGTAAAATACGTAAAAGATGAAAATAAATTAAAAATATTTTTTAAAGTTTTCCAAGATGGTTCTATAGTTGCCAATAATACTTGTTAATACATACCTACCCACTTATACTGTATACTTAACATCATAATCTAACCATGAGAGAGATTTAACTGGCAAAACGACAGTCGAGTTTATGCAGGATAATCGCTCCAATATTTCTAATTAAACAGCCTGGAATCATCTACAACTCAGGTAAATCAATGTTTTTTATGTCACCAGCAATAACATATATAATGTTCTTCAACATATCAAAATATTTCATTTCGACATTACAAAGTGAAAGATATATTATAACAAAAAAGTCCAACGTGATAACACAATGCACTGGTGCAACATGACACGATTTTGAAGTCATTTATGATAACAATCCTATATGATAATACAGCAATCCTACATTATGATATTGTATCACACGATAACAGGATAACACTGCACTTCTGCCTAATGCAAAGTCCAAGATGAGATATGTGCATAATATCGGTACATTCAGCCCTAGGAAACCATGGATGTCTAACAAACATGAATGCAGGTCCAAATATGAAACAATTATAGACATGGTGATTTTAAAGGGACAGTAGTATGTTCTTATAGGCAGATAGAGTGATCACACGAAAATGCAAATAAATGTTACTTAATGTGTTTGATAAGAAGAAGAAGTCCTAAAACGAACGTACCGTATTTACTTAAAGTCATAGAATCAGATTTGCAAGAAAATCTTTTATGCACGCCAGACAAAAAGCTCATTACTCAAGTCAATCTTTCCCCTGACGTTTATAACAATTTTCAGACTTTTTCCCGCAATCTAGACCTCAATATTGAAATTCAAAATACCATTCCCATTGACCTTGTCGAGCGACAGTGCTTACCACGTCATAACGCAAAGGCCGTGACGTAGAACACATGAACTGTCCCAGCTGATCATACAATAAAAATAGCCAATGCTTACCTTTTTCAAAAGCAATTACTAGATTTCCGGTATATCGCATTCACGATGAGGTGCACTTGATTTGTTGCCATCCGGGCTCAAACGGCAGACGCCAAAAAGAAGCGTCACCCTTAACTGTAAAACGGGCAGAAAAAATAAGAGTCTTTGCAAACACAACAGGGAAGATTGGTGTAAGTGATCAGACTTTTTGCCATTGAAGAACGGTAAGTTCAGTTTTGTTGCCTCGCTAAAGTGATCCGATGACTTTAAGCTATGGGAATCCACTTCCATATCTCATAAATATTATATCATAAAAGGTCCTCACGCAAGAAAATGGCCGCCAGTGATTTTTGCATGGAACTTGATCATTTCTTCCTAGACTATGGGTTGAGTAAAGAGATGTTTCACCCTCTGAAGATGATACATTTGGCATAAACTAATGTTCAAAGGGATAGATTTGACGAAACAAATCTGTCACAAAACCTGAAAAGAAGAAGATGAATTCGTTGTTAGTAACCAGGGAGGACACGTTGATGGTTGATTCAGTGTTGACTTAAAAGATTTGCATCTTCGTCAGCAGAGAGAATCCTGCACAACGCCTTCTGATGTTGGATAAGCTATTTGGTAGCACGGCAAAATCTTCCCATGTTTTACATCATTTAGGAAATGTTCCTTGGTGTACATATTAACTTTTGATACAACCAGAAAAATACTACGCTTTAGGAAATATCTGCAATTTTATAAAAATGGCCTCGTATGTTTAAAAACTCTGACCATGTCAAATTTACTCTTTGGTACACGATTTCGTTTCACTTGGAAGAATGTAGAGTGGAGACGCTCATCGGTCTTCCGATCCGGACACTGCGGTGTGGTTAACTTTAATCTTTCACTCCCCATCTTACTCATATCCATTTTCCAAGATTTATCTCTATAAGTCGATCACTATCTGAACTTCCCCACGAATAACGGAACACAAGGTATCTGCAGAATTTCAGCCAATGAAAATATTTCTTGCATGGGTAGCTTCCTTGTTGACAACATACCCGTAACATGATTCATTCGCTTATACGTTACCGTTTCTGTCAAAAATAATCGACTGCGCAGAGCAGAGTGGAATGATTTTTGAAAAAATTAACTTTGACTGCATCCAGCCAATCTTCTCTAAATCTAGCCCTGAAATTTCTAACAGATGTTATTAACATAGGAAGATATAACCTGAGTTACCTTCGTGGGGAGAGAAATACAGTAGCTTTCATTTACGGATGTTCACGAAGATATACATGTATTTCTATTAAAGAATCAAGTAACTTGTGAAATGATATTCAAGGAATGTATTCATCGACACTTTAGACCCAAAATTGGCTTAAGTTTGACACACAAAAAATAAATAGTAACATGCCTTAGAAATGGAAAAAAGACAAAGCATATAGTTACACGCATGCACATTGGCTCTGTAGCTCATCAGTCTTGACTTATATTCAAAGGTTGAAAAAAATTGAAACAACAAACATCCAAATTCTACCCTGAGTCATAAAATAAACATCAGATATACAAATGAATCATGTTTAGTCAACACAGGCTATCAATGAATTATTTCCACAAAAGAATATGTCAAGTTTGTACTGAAATTAAAAACTTAAAACTGGATGTCACACATCAAAACATTTGCTCTCAAGTCAAATATTATATAAAATTTGTTTTTACAATTTATGTGACTTTTTTAGATAAAAGTTCAAACAGATTCTTTATTTGTGTCTAACCTCAACATGTCAGTAAAATAACATTCATGAAATAAAACATTTAAACTGGGGTGAAGAAGGGTTTTAAGAGACTATATACATGTAATTACACATCTAAGATAAAATTTACAATCAAAGATAAAACACAGGATCCATAAAATCTAATAAGTTTAAAGAGAAATACTGAAGTAAACAATTGCATTCCCGAACGTATGCACATGTCTAATTTGAGAGATTTCGCAAACCCTCCCCCATACGCGCCCCGACAACAGCCAACCACAACCTCAAAAGCCCGAAACCCATGCAATCACCTATTCCAGATTAACCCGCCTCTCAATGCCTAAAAAATGGCGGATGTTAACTAGGCTTAATTGCTAGTGGTTTTAACTGAAATGTGAATATGGTTAGGTTAATTACACTAAATGTGCTTGTTTAGTAGTTTCCTTTTATTGATTAATGGTCTACATATATCGTTTTCCTTTTTAAAATTTCAAAAGGTGATTAGAAATTGTACATCCAAATTGATATTTCTACGAAAAAATATCCATTTGTTTTAAAAGAAAGCCTTTTTTCCAAGTTCACATCAACTTTATATACCAAATGACCGTAGATCACCTTGTGACTCTAAATCACAGCGCGTGGCACGTTAACTGTATCTTAGCTCGTAAATAACGCTATCTTGTAAACAGAGATTTTAATTCTTCTATTTGCGTTGTGAGTCCATGGTAGCAGTGATAAGAAGCCAAACAACAAGCAGGCCCCTCCACATTAACGCTGATTGGTGCTATATTGTGAAACGTTGTTTACGGCCGTCTTCTGTCAGAAACGTTTTAAATGACGTTAAGCCAAGACCCAATTCCCACGTCGTAAATTAGAAACCTTGGAGTCCATTTTACATCTCTACGGTGGTCGTCCGTTTTATCAAAATGCTGCGACATCAAAGATCACTTTTTAATCCTCACCATCGTTGAGTATTTTGCAGTATACATGAAACCATCACCAATCACCAGCCTACGCATTTAGGATATCTAAAAGCAAACCCAATAAGCCGCTTACGTTATAATGTTAAACTATTTCGTAACCAATGAGTCTGGTACTCTGTTAAAAGAGTCGGGCAAGAATTGTGTATTGTAGCAGTCCATTTGAAAAGAGCGTATTTTTTTCCAAATGCGAAATACGTGGAGATAATTCAGGGTTATACCAATATGTCATATAGACGGTCATCATCCAATCCATTTCAAACATGTGATGTTGTAAAGGGGTGATAACAGATTTCACAATTTGACAGCCACTTTCACTTTAACCGAAAAAAATTTCGAAATGAAACCATTCGTCAGCGCTCTGATTGTGGAAAAAACTTGCTACTGCTTGATAAGGCATTATTCATTAGTCTTATCTTAATCATTAGTAAATTTATGGATTTGTTCCCATAAATATATACAATTCTATAAGGTTAAAGTTGTATCACCGCCGCGTTTGGCGTTTAATGGTATGAAGTATGTCGCAAAGACATTTGTAGACTGCAAATTGAATATGAGCGGTTCATCAGAATGATTAGTCAGGAAATGTTGTGACTCGAAAACCAAACATCCTCTTGTTGAAATTTTGGTGTTCAAAGAGGGATATTTTTCAATAGTGTAAGAAAGCCATTGTGAGGAAGAAGGCAATCACGAAAAATAGCGTCCCCTAAAACCACTGGGTGTTTATAATGACTTTCATAAGCAAAAACATTTGAAAAAAATCAAATGTGCTTCTTTTGAAAGAAGTTTCTCATAACTCTTCTTTAAATTAAAATCACGTTGCACCTGATACAAAATAAATTGAACATTGATTAAATTTTTATAAATTTTATGTGTGTTACATGTTTCAGAATAAAGAAATATTTTAAAATAACTTCTACGCAGAACTTGATGAAATTCGTGTAAACCACAAAGTATACAACGAGTTTGCAAAGTAAAGTTCTGGCTTGATATTAAATATGAAGTTTTTCAAAGTGGAGATATCATTCATTCAGTTTGACATCTTGAATGTGATAGTCATGTCCTGTTGTATTAAGACGCACGTTAGATAATCCAAAACGTAAATTGCATTCGCCAGTTGAGAAGATTCACAAAGTTACATAGAGAAGATTATCGAATGATAAACAATAATTGGAGTTCTGGTAAAAAAAGTAATCGCTACTTAAATGCTTGAATGACAGGTTGTCAATAATAAAAGATGACAAATGTGACAAGATAGTACATTATGGATTAACATGATTACTCCTCTGCAAATCGTGTATCGCATTATTGTCAGCTTATCGCTTCTTTAAAGAAAAATCTAAATGATCAATGACAACCGAAATCATATTTAAGTATCTGCGTCTATCATCGTAAAGAGGTTATAAATGTCTTTATAACAGTTCACATACATGCTTATGCACTCACAAGCGATTACACTGTGCTGTTAGGTAATCACTAGTTTAGCTATCAATAATAAATTACAATCGGTTCCACTTAATCATGTAGCAAATATATAAAAAATTGTATATGTAAAATAAAACTGTTATCATATATCAGTATGTGCAAAAACATTCTACAAAACACTTACCAGAAACATTATCCTCAAAACATAATTCATTCAAACACAAATGGTTAGATCTGCAATGTAAATGTATTTCATCTGTTTAGTTTTCCATTAAAATATAAGCAAACGTTTAGTCCTTTTCCGTCTTGTAAATTACTATAAAAGTGTACTGGGCGCTCAAAACCTATGGTTATTGAACTAGGTAGGTATCTCAGTCCGAATGTGCTTATTGTAAAGGTATCCTCTTTAATCTAGGGGTAGGATTTGTTCGAGATATGTTCATATAGATAGAGTAATAAGTTAATCATATTTAAGGACTATAGATGTAGGTGATAAGGATCTGGAGAGATACATTTAATCAAGAAAATGAAATGTATCAGAGTTTGTATTGTCAGTGACTTACTGTCAGTATAGCATCAGTTAATACAATTGAAACTAATGTTTGTCGTACCAACTCATGATTAACGATCGAAGATCGTAGTTGTTTTGGTAAAAATGTGCATGTTCAATTGACAGTTAAGGAGGTTCTAAGCTACGATATAAAATGGGGTTAACGAGGTGACTCCAATGACGTCAGAGAGGGCAGACACGTTTCAGTGACCTAAGGATCCTTTGAAAATATGCTCTAACGATAATTGGAACGTCTTTAAAAAGCCGTATTTTATTTGTTTATCGGCCGATTTCAGAAATTTAAGGTCGACTCAATAAGTTTGTTTAATCCCTTTTAATGAATCCCTAAAGAGACAAAGGGGCATTGCAGTCGACCTTTAAATGTAAATTGCTGCTATGATAACCCTGTTTGTAAGTAACGCGGAGTAATAATTTACATCACCTTTGAAATACTGAAGGGCGTAAGAAATATCATTGGTCTACGTGTAGATTGCGTGACCGGTATTATCTTCACCAAATATTTCAATTTACCTACTTCTTAAAGAATCGATTCAATTTCTGACGGAGAGTAATACACAGAATACATTAATCGTTTTCGAGGCATACCATTTTGTGTTGTGTAAAATAAATTTTTCAAAAAACGTACTACTGCCCCTTTAATGTATAGATAATTCAGACACGCCTTAGACTGAACCCTAACATATGCCAACAACTGATTGGCTCAATGTTGCACGTATTTGATAAATTGCCCCTGGGTTGTATATATAAACACACAAGAGAGCTCTACTGCAGATCAGAAAGTTTTTTCCAACATAATTTCGTTATTGGAGAAGATACTATATTGATATGACCCATCGTGTTCTAGCTCTTTTTGGGCTGTGCATCGCCGTGCAGGTAAATATTTGGAGAGTAATATTTTTGAAATACCTAAGTTCATTAGGGTAAATTGTTATTTTTAATTTATCATAGTTTTTTTTACTTTAAAATCTGTATAAAATATTATTTCACTTATATTGACCAAAATTACTTATTATTACGTATTTTGAATAAAATGGATTCAGGAAAATTATTGTCAAGGCAGAAATAGATATTTGGTTATGGTTTTTGTCATAATGATATAGATATGCATACGTTACATTTCTTTAAATAAGTAAGATTTTCTATGAATTTTTGTATAAATGAGAAATGCGTTAAACGTTAATTTAAGACGATGAACATAACGTGAATGATGTATACCTTCATTTAAAGTAATTCATATAGAAATGATATTTTCTGAAAGAAATTACTCAGAGCGTCCATAAAACCTGCACAATTCAAAGTAAAGATGATATGCATTTTTTACATTAAATGCAATTACAGCGGCATATGCAACTTCCAATATGTAATCATAATTCAATTGAATCCAGTCATTATTATCAAGGGAAAAGGAATTTGTTAAATCACGTTTTATTGTCCTTACTGGTTCTACCTGCTGCTAGGTACCTAACTGTCGCAAACTGTTTTTGTGATTTCATTTGCCGAGTATATTCCGGTGAAATTATTTACATTGTTTTGAAATGTAAATGAATTATGAAATATGACAGTTAATATTATTATTCAAGAGGAATAGCACGCTTATGTACATGTAATCATGCTTCTTTAGCTTTAATGTACTTTTGATGTATAAGCATATATTCATATGCGTATGATTTAGTAGATATGTTACTGTCAAATTAAGCATATTTTTGTTTATACAAATTATGGTATATCTAGAAGTTTTGATGAAAAAAAACACATTTAGAAATTAATATAAATTTCAATAAAGGCTAAGACATATGTATATGTTCTGGTATGCCCATTGGTATACGAACTTGATAATCATTTTATATCAGAGCATGAAAAATGTTGTGGTTTAAGTAGAAATATCAGAAATGATTCTGACTTTTCCTTACAGATAATTGGATATTTGTCTATTATAAAAATAATGTCAGTACAAACATTTAAAACTGTATATAGTTATAGTATAGTACATTTGTATATTTTGTTATGAAGAACATTTTGAACATTAGAATTTATAAAATGAAACTGAATAACATCTAACAGACTATGGTATACATGTATGTGTTTGTTTCAGTAAATATATTAATATGGAAGTGCAACCTTTCAATTGCAGGGGTTCCGACTGCCCCCGCCGGCGCTACATCATAGTCACGGTAACATTGCTGTCGACCACCGCCCCCCTCCAATGATCGCCCGACCCCGTGCGTCCCGAGTGCAGTTAGACCAGGGGGATCGGGACTACATTAGTCATGAAGTCAGCGACCCTGACGTGGTAAGTTAATTTTATCATCTTCTCTATATATTCAAGAAAGCAAATGTGGTAGAATTTACCGATAATATGGGAGTATAATGTAGTTCTAAGACGATGTAATTTTATCGGGTACAGTTTGACAACATCACTCACGAGGTCAGAAACAAAGACGTGGTATTAAGTTAATTTTGATAATGTTATCTAATATTCATTTTGGTCAAATTTTATATTGTTTTGTTAAGATGACTGAAAATCTACCATTTTAAAACCAACCACGGGAACCTGATACAGTGGAAACGTTGAAAATACTGTTGTATGACTATGCGCTGTAATCTCAAATAGAAATCAAGTAGGAAGAGGCCGAGGGTATATTAACCATATATAATATATATATATATAACATCTAACAGACTATGGTAAAAAAGGGCTGTAAATAATCCCTTTCTTAGATTAACAAAACTGTGTCTGGGAATGTCACATACTGAAGCACAGGGACACATATATTTCAAAACGTCTTGTTAAGGATTTTGGCAGTGTCACATTCACGCGAAGGGATCACTTTATCCCCTTTTTTAACTTAGGCATAAAACAAGGACCCTTATCCTTAAAAAAATAATATCTTATTGTATTTTGGTTATAGTCAGGGTCCAGATAATATCTTATCAACACGTATTTTTAATAGTGTTTGGAATGTAAGATTACATGACACTAGGATAAATCTATTTCTAAACAAATTTTTAGTCTTATGTTTCGACAATCAGTGATTACTTTGTTCTGGTATTCATGTCCTGTGCCAGATTTGTATCAAAATAAAGTGCAAAGATATAAAGGTTGAAACACGATGTTTTGAGATAGTTTTAAGAATATTAATAATTAATGTTTGATAGTAATTTTGGTAGTTGGAAATACAAACTTTGGGGGCAAGGGTAAATCTATTTCAAAGTAGGATGACTTGTTGAAAGTTTGCAACTTTTTAGATTTGGAACTGTATTTTCTACGATCCTCTCCATGCTGAGATAGTACTTAGCAAGTTCAACTATCTTAGCACCAGGATGTAAGTGACTTAGAAACGTATATACCTCTATCGATATATCTATATGCATCACTTTTACAACCTTCACTTCAGGGAGAGACTGGCATTACTGCACTGAAAGACGGCGAGTTGGAGGCGTGTTTCCTGTACAGATACATGAAGCCCTTGATCATCCCCAGGGTGCAGAGACACTTCTACACCAGGACCAAGGTAATAAATTATCAACATCTTACCCAGCAAGGCATAACTCCACCAGGCTCAATCTCTAACTAATTCAAGCCTTGCTGCCTTATGTCGAGTCTTCGCCAGCTCTTCAGCCTTACGCAGTGAACTTGATAGTACAATACGATAACTCCTGCAGAAGACGCTCAACACAAACCATGAATGGTTTAGAAGTACATCCAGGATTGAATAGCCAGTGATGGAAGTTTGCATGAATAATATTTTGCAGGGAAGTTATCTGTACATAGTTTACTGGGCTAAAAAAATGTCACTGAACCTTTCTCGGTGATATTCTGAACTATGACACGACAATTTAAGGTTACCTTTTAAATGAAAATAGTGGCATTGCTTTGTACATGTAAAGCTGCATGAAGGAAATGGTCTTACTTTATGGGATATCATTAGATTCCGTGCGTAGATAAAATAAATTTGAGCATTTTTGTACAAATCATTGAAAACTTGATCAGTATGATTGCTTTGATCTTTTCGTTTTGTTTATGTTCCATAAAGTTTCATGATGACAGACTTTAATTGCTTTAAATCTTGACGTATATATTTGCACAAATTTCATGACATTATTTAAATAACAAATCTCTTTTATTCAGACGGCAACGATTCTCCTGACACCACGTGACCGGAAGCACTTCAAACAGTCTGTTGGTCCTGCCATTGACAACCTGTGCAGCAAAGTGCGTTCGTATTGGCTGGACGAGAAGATGTTCTATCTCTACATGACCAATCGGCTTCATCCACGTAATTCGCCTCCTTCAAGTATGGGAGCATCCGACGACGATGGCGACATGTCAGCGGCCCTGGTTTACCCGACACCCCCTCCTCTAGACCCTCGCCCTGACAGTGAGGTCCAGAAGACCCAGGAACAGGAAGTTGAACATCACGAGATGAAGATACCGCCTGGTCTCGAACATCACGGAATGAAGGTACCACCAGGTCTCGCACATCACGAGATGAAGGTACCACCAGGTCTCGCACATCATGAGATGAAGGTACCACCAGGTCTCGCACAACACGAGATGAAGGCACCTCCAGGTCTCGCACAACACGAGATGAAGGTACCACCAGGTTTAGCCCACAGAATGAAAATACCGCCTCCGCCACCAAAGAATGAATAAGATAGAATAGGACAAATATAAACTTTTGAAAGTTATACACTCAAGAATAAAACTATGCAGCTTAACATTTTATTAATGAAAATCAAAAGTAGAATTCTTTTGGGGGGGAAATGAAAATTATAGATCGTTTTGTTTGTAAATGACTAATAAAGACTTACCCCATGCATCAAATTAAAAGTTCTCGCTATCAATACAATGTCAGCTGAGGACAAAGTACCCTGTCTCAGGGTAAAACGTATACGCTCTCGCTCAACTCATATACCCTGAGATATAATTACCCAACTCAAGGTTGTGAGTTTTGACCTGTGAGCAATTAGAAAATAGTCCACCACTAGCTCAGTGCTTGAAGTGCGAGTAGGCAACATCAAGATTTCACCACCTTTTTTGAAGGTTTACGCCTGCATTCATATTCAAAATCAACCTCATAACCTGAATACGTACATATTTGGAAAATAACTTTGACCAAATAGATTCTTCTGGAATAAGAATATGATTAAACCATACCATGGAGGTTGAAACTATAGAACATTATTGTGATAGAATGTTGAATATGTTGTCACAGTGTTTTACTGCTCAGTACAAAAAATACATACTTTGGAGGATAACTGTGACGCTCTACTCTAGTATGAGTGGACCAGTCCATTACTACATTAGGTGTGACCAGCCTGACAATGAACTAAACATTTTGGCTTTCTGCCTTTTGACAGGGAACCTTTGGTGGATCACTTCTTTGATTAAATGCGAGCAACATTACATCTTTTCTCGCTCATGTTAGGCCGACACCATGTTGCGGTTGAGCGATATATCCTACTCTTAGAGGCTCTCTGTGGTTTGGTAAAATCTTACCGTAAACCTTCCCGATAAAACTGTTTGATTGGCTGGTCACAAGGTCAAAGGTCACAGCGCGTAACTTTAAGTTGGGTTATATGCCAGGGTATTTGGGGGTGGAGCGAGAGCGCATACATTTTACCCTGAGACAGAATATGCACAAAGGTCCATAGAAGTCCTCAGTGCAAAACTTGGGAGTCCCAAATTACTTCCAACAGTGTCTGAAGTACGTGTGCAACTAATAATTCGCTAATTCAACCGACGATTGCGGACGTCGGTGTCTTCAATAACGTCTAGTAGAGAAGGAAGGAGTTTTGACGGGCCAACTTTGTTGTTTACTCTTGCAATCTTCCCATTGCATAACCAATATATAAGCGAATATTGCATACGTTCGCATGTCTTATTTGATACTTACAAATAGCTCGAGCTCGACCCTCCACTTTCATGAACCACTGTTGCAAAAATAGCCAAAGTTTCAATGATAACATTCTAACATCGCCAATGACACACTTTTTTATGCCTTTCTTAGAAAAGTAAGGGTTGGTTTAGATGTTTGCTTACTGTTTACACAATATTAAAGTTTTAGATATCCGATATCCGATACTAGTATCATTAGATAATTAGTAATTGAGCTGATTTTTCCGGCAATCCGATTGGTCGAGGGAGCTCACGTGTCAGTCGACAGAAAAGCATATTGACTTCACTTGAGTCCAACCAAAGGTGATATTGCCCTGAGTTAAAAGGAGACGTGATGACGTCAAACCGTTCTTATGTGACGTCATGCTCTTGTTATCGTGACGTCGTTTGCATGTCATGTTGAAAAATCGATCCAAATTACTGATCATGACTGTATTTTTTTTCTTATCGTCTTCAATAACGAACGATAAAACTAGTATTTACTAGTGAATTCCGTCAACACCTGTTTCTTTCAGAACCGAGGAAAACAATAAAATAATTCTTTTCATCGGTTTTATAAAAAGATATATTAACCTCATCACAAGTCTTTAATTAAATAGTATTTTCAACTGACTACGTCCATGTACGTGTATGAGTGATTGGGACGAGATACTTGATGTCGAATCTGTAGGCCAACTAGGAAGCGGAAGAGTGTTAAAAAGGAGACATATATTGGTTCGCCAAACTTCTCAGGGTAGAAGCCTGACTCTATAAAGATCGACTTTGGTAGTTCTTAGGATTATAAAATGAATCCGGGGTATCAATAGAGATTTACAGGAATGGTTGCCTTGCATATAGTTGAGGGTTATTATCACGTTTTCAACCAAAAGTTAAGGACGCCATTCTTAAAAACAATTAATTTAAGTGGGTTGTTTTAGACTTTAACATTTTAAGGCCATGTTATTGTGATTGCATTTAGAAAAAAATAACTATGAAATAGACACTGTACTATAATATATATCATCGATTTAAAGAAACAGACACATGAAGAGATCAGAACCACTGTTATATATATCATTGATTTAAAGAAACAGACACATGAAGAGATCAGAACCACTGTTATATATATCATTGATTTAAAGAAACAGACACATGTAGATATCAGAACCACTGTTATATATATCATCGATTTAAAGAAACAGACACATGAAGAGATCAGAACCACTGTTATAGATATCATCGATTTAAAAAAACAGACACATGAAGAGATCAGAACCACTGTTATATATATCATCGATTTAAAGAAACAGACACATGAAGAGATCAGAACTACTGTTATATATATCATCGATTTAAAGAAACAGACACATGAAGAGATCAGAACCACTGTTATATATATCATCGATTTAAAGAAACAGACACATGAAGAGATCAGAACCACTGTTATATATATCATCGATTTAAAGAAACAGACACATGAAGAGATCAGAACCACTGTTATATATATCATTGATTTAAAGAAACAGACACATGCAGCGTTCATAACCACTGTAGTATGTCAATGAATTTAAGAAACAGACAAATGCAGCGATTACTGTATTATATATCATCGATATGGAACAGACACATGTAGAGATCAGAAACACTGTACAACATTTATTTATTTAAATAAACATAAGCGATCAGAAACACTGTACCGTATATTTTTTTATTTAAAGAGGCAAAATCGCTTAGAAACACTGTACCATGTATCTTTGATTTGAAGAGACACTCAGCGATTGCATGATATTTTGGTGCCCATGCTTAAAGATCAACGCAAATCATGATGCCCATTCAGAACATTTTGCATATTCATCCAAAATTCTAAATATATAACAATTATTAGTTTTCAATAGAAACATGACAACACCTTCACAATTTTTATTTTTTCCTCGTTTATTATGCATTCAACTTTTCTACGCATACATATATCTTTTAAGTATTTGCTTTAAATCGGTCGAAAATACAAATATATTCAGGGCTTAGATAAAGGAAAGACACATTGAAAGACGTATGGTTATATTTTTCATGAGATATTCTGTCACAACATTTTCATTTAGTTTAATGAAAAATGTTTTCCGTATGTTCATAACGATTTACGTATATTCTAATACATCTGTGTAGGAACGATATCGCACAAGCGTCCTTTTGAGGCTTTGTCGTAAAAATATGTAAAATACTTTTGACATTATTCATATATCCCTTGATTATGTTACTTAATTCTAATAGACATTGATATCACTCTTTTCCAAACTAGAATACTGACAATCGAAGTCATGAAGGAATTTTAATAACAGAAACGCAAAACACGATTCATGAACAGATATCAACATGAAAGGTTCGAAGATTCATCTTTTCTTGTTGTATTTCCAATAAAACATTTTCTTAAATGATAAACGTGTATAAGATAGATAAACATAGTTTATCTATTGATTTAAAAATGTAAAAATGATAATTTAATAATATAATGTAAACCCCTGAGACAGAAATTTAGAAATTTAGAATACTATCGCCGTTTTAAAAAACATAACATAGTGAGTGGCTGAGAACTTTTAATGTATCAAGAACAAACTGGGTTTCTCAGAAAATGAATTGCACGTGCAAAACGTGAATGCATTATATAAGAAACTTGATATGTATACCATTCTGGGCTGATGGTTGATTTCATGTTGCCCAGATTCTGTATTGTAATGTAGAATACATTGCCGTCTGCATGTTGACTTGTTGAGATGCATAGCCGAAATATTCAACAAGACGCGAACGAAAGCTTACTTTTTACTGGTCGACCATAGTGTCCTAAGTGTTAGGAAGGTAAGGTAATATTTATATTATTCATTATTTTCATTATTTATTCATAAATGTATTTGTATTTTAAAGAACGTTTTGTAATGTTAAAATTGTGAAATATTGTTTGCGGAATGTGTCTTCCAAGCGCTGGTTTTATCTTTGTAAGTTTGAGTTCAAGCCGTGAAAACATTCAGCATCAGAAATTGAGAAAAAAATAGAGTGTTTAAGTAAAAAAAAGAATCCAATATAACAGCTTGTTAATTTTGATGATAACAAACCTCCTGTTGAATTGTTCATATCTTACAAACCATACATTGCAAACGACACCACCTCTATATGCTATGAAAAACAATAAACGTCTCCATCAATAATCAATGATGTTTCATCAAGTTGGTGCATAATACTCCATTTACACAATTTTAATTAATTGTTATAAAGCATAAAAACACTTCCAAAATATGTTTCCCTTTAAAATGGATAACTCTTCAAATGATATATATTCTTGATGGTTGGTAATATACAGTACCTGGTCAAAACTGAGCCATCAGGGATCACTTGTGGACTTTCCGTAGTCTTACATGTTGATTAACCGTTGTACGATAATTTTAGATAATTGAAATTAAATTATTCTACTTTCACTTTTTACACAAAGTTAAGTAATCATCTTAGATACGCGTACACTGTAACCTTTCATCGTTCAGTTTATTATTTTTATTGACAGCTGATTAAGCGACAAACCGCCATTTTTAAATTAGACAACTTTGCCGTTAACTTGCTGCATATGTGACGTTTGAAAAGCTCAACTTTTCATATTAATAATATGGCTATTTAATTAAAATCATGCATTTAAAGGATGACGACTTAGAAAAGAATTTTGGCCACAACCTAGTTAGTGAAAATTATTCTTGAATAGAGTTAATAAACATGTTAGTCTATTGCAACTTCACAAGTGATGACTCACCTTTGTTCAGGTATTGTACTTTTCTCTGCTTGTAAGATAATAGTAGCGCAACTCAAGATATAACAGAAACGAAAAAATATCAAAATTATCAGAAATGAAAAAACATTCAGTGGTATCACTTGAGCTCTCCTGTAATGTATACAGTAAATATTTGAAAGCGTTCACCAACATACACAGCAACACGCAACCCTTACTGATATTGTACAATAAGATGTTTCCAAAGAATATATTTGGTTATTTCAAATTCATTATTGGCAAGCAACTTTTTACACCATGGAAGGTATATAGCCTTTTTGATAATATCAGACCAGGACTGGTTGTAGAAATTTAATCCACTCATGTCATAGCATTGATCATAGTCAACTCTACAAATAACAAACAGTAGTTTTAATTCATATAAAATCTTTATTCCGCCCTTCAGTGAAGCAAGAACAGCATATCATACATTACATGTCAAAATATAAATGGGACAAGAGGTCAAAAACTTGTGGACTAGAAAGAAAAATAAATGTGACTAGGATAGAAAAGTGAGAATACATCAAACAACAATCCAATCATATCAACCAGACCACACCTGACTCCATACTTTTGCTGGAAAATATTATTTAAATGTTCCTTAAGCGGCTCAGTTTCTAAGGTAAATATCATTTAAATATTCCTTGAGCGGCTCAGTTTCTAAGGTAAATATCATTTAAATGTTCCTTGAGCGGCTCAGGTTCTAAGGTAAATATCATTTAAATATTCCTTGAGCGGCTAAGTTTCTAAGGAAAATATCATTTAAATGTTCCTTGAGCGGCTCAGGTTCTAAGGTAAATATCATTTAAATGTTCCTTGAGCGGCTCAGGTTCTAAGGTAAATATCATTTAAATGTTCCTTGAGCGGCTCAGGTAGTAAGATCAAATTTGCAACTTCCTTGAAGGCTTGAATTCAGTTGATCATAAAAACAAGATAGATATTTAAACTTCTCTTTCACCTAAGGTACCTCCCTTGACAGCTTTCTTTCAGAATAATTTTGTTAATTAATTCATACCTGAAGTTAAAGTACTTATTGAGTGGTAATGCCAAGGCTTATTCTGAAAACAAAGCCACAAGAAGAGGTGAAATCATATTCTTATTAGATTGCCTTATATACTGCTCCAAATTGAAAAATATTTTATTGGCAATGTGTACAAAGCAAATGTGACGTACATGCAAAACACATCACCATAACCAAAAGTCTTAACAATCAACACCTTTTAAAAACGTTCTTGTGACAGCGGAGTACTTCATATTGCCAATATGTTCATAATATTGCCGATAAATAAAATTTACTGATGAATGAAATCATCTGATAGGGCAAGAAAGCCCATTACATCTATCTTGCAAAAACTTGCAATTCTACATAATGTCAAGATAATTTAAGAATAGAAAAATCTTTTTATCCATAAAATCTGTAACATCTAGCATTTCTGACAGAACTGCAAAAAAGTATTTTCCACTACACTGCATTAACAATGGCTTGTCAATTAGAGGGATATTTCAAAATCTTCTTAACAAAACAACAAATGATTGTAAGTCACAAAGGTAACAATAGTGTGATAAAAAAAAGGCAAGGGTGATGAGATTTAATGCCAGTGATGGCTTGTGAAATTGTGAAAACTTGGTCCCATTCCACAAAACACAATTGATTCTAAGCCTACAATTAGTTGTAACCAATATTAAAAGAATCGGCTACAATTGATTGTTACTTAAAATTGCTTTGTGGAAAGGCACCCTGAAGCTGAAAACTTTGAGTTATTAAAATGGTGAATATTGTAAATTGTAACACATTTAGCGATGATAGTTATATGGTGAAGGCCATGAATTTTGGAGTTGAGAACAATGTGCTAATATGATATCAGTGGTCTGAATTTATTTCAGGATAATATGGATTTTAAAGAACAAATTGTGTTGGTAAAAGTGTTGCGGCAAAATATTTACAAATTTCATATGATAGTTTGGATAAATACACTGGCATTAGGAAAATCAACAGGAAATTGAGAACATAATATGCCTAATATCATATGCAATTTTCAATTTTCTTTGATAGATATTGAAACGACTTTAAAGATATCGTATTGACTAATAGAGTAAAGCTTGGAAGAGGTCTTTTTCCCCCGAAATATATCTATTGGGGGTATTTACTGGATATTTTCTTTTCTCAATTTCCTTTAATTGATGATTTACTATCATGATAAAGGGATGATATGATACCAGTATACATATATCACAGATATGCAGTAATGAATGTGAGATCTTATTTAATATCATAATGTTCTTTTACATATAAATATTTTATTTTCAGATGGTCAGCTTTACAGCATCCTCATTCCCCTAGAGTTAAATGTCCTGATTAAATATCTAACCATAGCATTGTAACATTGAGCCCTGGTTTATGGTTAAACACACAATTTCTAAAAATGTCCAAATGAAACGGTTCATTGAAATGTTGATGATTAAGACACAAGACGTTAAGAAATTATTGTTGATAGTTTTGCTTTATAATATGTACGCAATTAGGCTAAACTTTTTTATAGTTGAAATGCAAGATTGGAATTGATTTATGTTTAAAACACTATCAAAATATTCATATAATATATAATTTTAACTATCCTTGTCATAAATTCCTAACAGACCAGAATTGCACATATTCCATTGATAAACAAAAGTTATCACATGGATATCAACATCAAAACTTTACTGTTATCAATATTGCTCAACAGATAACCTGTTCATATGTACATGTATTTTACAAGATGGTGTTCTTCAATTTTGTTCAATTTTATTCATTGATCAAATATAAAATCCTGCTCCAACAAGGATATTTATCTTCGTTGCTTCCAAACACAATCCCTGATTTTCCTTCAAAGTCCTAAAATGAGCTAAAATCCAACAATATAGACAGTACATTGATGAGCGAACTGATTTGGGTTTTCATGCCATGAATAGCTTTGAGTTAACAGTCCGTAGCAATAGGAAGGACAACCAGTGAAGGCAATCAGGGATTGTAGGATTCTTGCAGGTAAATATACCCTCATAAAGCAAAACATGAAATAATGGAATTTAGTTTTTTCTTTCTAAGATCCATATAGAATTATTTTTCAATTATGTATTGTAGAATTCAAGGTCTTGATTTATTCACAACTCTCTTAGAACTGGTGAGTAAGATTCAGTGAAAATTACTAATGGCTACAATAGAGGTTAGAAATTTTGAGATATTTGAATTTGAATAACAATTTGAATTAGAAATGTATATGAGTGAAACATGAGATTCATATCATAACAGTCCATGTAAAAAGTGTGTCTTCAAAGACATGAATATTATTTCATAAGCAAAACGGGCAATGATCATCAAATTCAAACAGTTGCACATCAGACATAGAAAAATAGAAATACTGTACATCCTTTGAATAAACATTTTGGGTACATTTCAATCGAATCATAACAACATTCCTTTTCACCTCAAAATTCACAAACTGTACAATTATTAACACAGGAACACAAATATATTAAGGAACACAAACGAAGAATGTATAGGAAAAATGGATTATTTTGTTAATTAATCATATTTCTGCCCTATATTCTGGTTAGGGTATTTTTGGAACAATGAAAGCCATGTAAAATTGAACCAGAACAGAAAGCCATTTTGACAACCATTTCCAACAGTTATTAAGAAGTTGGAGTTTTGTGTTTCTTGTAGTGTTCATTATAATTTTATGTACACAAAAGCATCATGTGAGTCCTTTCTAAAAAGAAATTGTGGGTGGACACAAATACTATTCCAGAAGTGAGTTTATTGCAAGATTCCATTCCTTCCAATGTAAATTTCTTGACTTCGATTGGGCTTACTTCTGGAATTACACATACAAAGAAGTGGTGCCCGTCAATATATCACTTGGAAAATTCAAATCTAAAACAGTTACATTTTGGGAATATCAAAGATTATATAAATTCATAACAGCCTTTTACAAAGCTAAATTCAGGAATGCAAATTAAACGTGGCTTATTTTTTCTAACATCTCAATTTTTTTTTTAAACACCAAAGCATTCTTTAATAAACAAATCCTGACGAGAGATATTCTCTTAACATAAGGGTTGACGTCACTTTTAATGCGCAAAAAATGTTCAAGAGATAAATCCAACAGGTACTCAAAGGAAGTGCCATTTTCAAAAAATTAATTATTACCAATATTTCCTTCAGACATCAAACGCTGACATCACTGATCTGTCATATCACTGTTTTCGCCATACAAAATTGTGGAGCATAAAATAAAAGTTGTCGACAGGTATCTGCTCTCCTGAAATATCTATCACATATGACATCAGAAATTTTCTATCCTGTTTAGACAATTGGCCTTGCAGATCTCTTCAAAATAATTGCATATGGGAACTCTTCTTCTTGTCAACACCTATCTTTCAACTGTCAATTTTCATGTCATTGTCAATGGACTCTTTATCCAGTTATTGATAGGTGACCAACCTTTTCTGCCATGGTTCTGAAACTTTGTATTGCCATTTTCTTTTGTGACTTTAGGCACTCAAACATTGATGAGCTACTTGCCTCTTTGACAACAAGTTTAATCACTACAATCAACAAAAGGTTCACATCTTGTATAACTGGTGTCACTTAAAAGTATGGTAACATTCACACGACACAGCATGATCACTTCCAAAGATAACTTAATCCTTAATTTGAAATACATTGTAAGTCCAATAGACAAGCTCTATTCTTACATTACAATAAGTCTAAACTTCAAATCGTAAGATGGCAGTAAGTGCCATTACTATCCCAAGGTGACCTCTTACAAGTGGGGAAATGTGTGTGCGGGTATCATTTACTAATCCCTATGCAGTCATAAAAAAGTAAGGACTGTTCTCATTAAAGAATGACTAGCAAAGCAACTGACATAATATCATGTTTATATCATCTTCAAGCATTCTCAGGCATTTTTCACCACTGTTGAAAAAGGAATAAACACTGTTGATTGTTGATATTGTCTTCAAGCAATGGATGCCACTGTATCATCAGATGTAAAGGTCAAAGAAGCACACTTTCCACCTAAACTTCCTTAGATAATATGCAACACCATTGATCATCCTGTAGCTCATGAACATTGTCGAGTCAAACATTGAGATCAGTTTCAAAGATAAGCTCTCCCTGGATTTCATGCACTTCCATGCGAGAATGAAACCAATGAACACATTTTCAAAGTACAAGGTATGTGATGACCTTGGAACAACCATTGAAACCCCCTATAAGCACCAAGTATTCAAATGAGCATATAATTCATTCATAAGTTTCTATTTCTGAAAATCTCACTGGCAGAAACTCAAGAAAACAGGACAAGCTGATTTCACATGTAGGCTCTGATATTTGCAGACATGAAACTGTGACTCCTTCAATACATGATTGTCAGTTATTTCATCAAGCAATTCACCTCATCGTCACTTCCATTGATGACATGTCATTAAACATCTACTAGGGTCATTTGACTGTCTTATCTTCTCATCAAGCTCTGATCCAATAAGATGGCAGTTCTTCTTTGCATCCAATTCCATTATCATATTTGGTAATTGGACAAGACAAGCTGACATCACATTCAAATGCAAATTTTCTCTCTAATTGGCAAAGCAAAAACTCTGCTTCATTCATACATCATTCTCTTTTCAAAATCACTCCAGAAGAAAGCTTTCCCCCAATGTCTCCCCCCCCCCCCCCCCCCAACCTGACATGTCCCTCTTCTTGAAGGGGACACACGAGGAAAGCTCTAGGCAGTTGACCACACAGATTACAGGAGAGATCTCCACTGCAATCAGACAACTGTCCCCCTGACTCCCTCACTGCCATCATGAGTGCGGAACTCCTCATGGGTCATACTGCTGGTGCGACTGATTGAGGGAGACCCTTGGATAATGTTGATCCTTGGGCATACTGGGCTTGTTTCATCAGTTTCATCCTCTTCATCAGAGTCGTAGTACACTACTGGAATCTGTTAAGGAAATTTCAATATTGCATTAGAATGGGAGTTAAAAGATTGTTATGTTAGGTTTTTTTTATTTAAAATTTGACATGTTTGGGTTGTGACTAAAATTTAAATAGAATAGGATTGAATTGTAAAGAGAAATGGATTGGTGTTTTGATCTGATTTGAGTTAAAAAATAAATATTATAATACCTTGTAATTTTGTAAGGTGAACAGCCATAAATAGTTACAATACATTATGTTTTTTTGTAATATCAAAATCCTTTTAAAAGAAATTTATATCATTACAAAATCTACAGCAGGACTTCTTAGCAACGTAAAAACTTTATATCGTAAAACAATTTATAACTTACCCTGCTATTATCATTGTGGTTAACATTCAAATTCAGAGTTGTTTTCCTTCTATCTGCCTGACCATTGGAGTTATCTGCCCCTGTTGGGTCCTCACGCCTTTCTCGCATCAAGTGTCTCTCGTCTGTTAGCGGTGATGGGTTAGGCGATAAAGAACTTGGTCTTAATAAATATCTGCAATAAAGCACATCAGTTTCATTAGCATGCAATAGAATGTAGAATGAACAAAAAAGCTTTGTACAAATAAAATGGTTCTTTGTAAGTTTTGGTTTGGACAGTTAATTTTAATTCAGTTTGCATAAAGTGACAAACAAACATTTGCAGGCTTTAAGCTAGCTTATCACTTGAAGGTTCCAAAGACTTTACTGCCAATCTATTTTGTTAACTTTGTGATATAACATGGCATTAAAAACATTAGCCTTTAAACATTTCAGATCATTTGAACCTTAAAGAGCCACTCCGTGAATTTCATAACATATTATTTACCTTTGATACGAACCTAAATGTCATATGTGGTGATATAAAATCAAAACATTTTAACTTTTCATGTCCAAAAGACATATATATGACAAATACTGGTTTTCCATGAAAATCTAAAAACAGCCTAAAAATGCACATAGGTGTAGATGTCATGTCCAATATACATGGATACTAGTTATATAACCTAACAAACACTATCAACTCCTAACTGCCCTCTTGGCTGTTTTAGATAAGTCTCCAAAATTACGTTTGACTATTTGACACGCGCCACTGTCCGGTTTTCGATCATAATTGCGACGTTCTACCGTCATATCGTCACTGTAAAAATACCAATAAGATACTTCGTGATCAAATGACATCATTGATTAAGTTTGGCATATATGACCCCAACAACTCATGGAGTGGCTCTTTAAGTCATGGAGAAAAGTTATGTCATTAGAACAGTCCAACACTCCATTCCAAAACATACTAACAAAGAAATATAATGTCTTTGGTTCATACTGCTATTGAGAAGTTGATCACCATTGTAAGTTCAGATTTATCCACTAAGTAAAACAAGATGACTTGAATGAAGTACAAGGGCGGCAATTCAAGTTACTTACACAACATCATCCAGTTCCAACTTGAGATCATAGCTCGGGTTGATTATCACATAAGACACAGAATTTCGCTTGTCACTAACTTCATCTGCAAAATATTGACATGTTAAATTGCTAACTGAATTTGTAAGTAAGTGTCACTCACATTCTCTATATAACATATTTCAAAATCTGGAATGGTCAAATTGTGGGAGTCTTTTCTAGTATCACATGGCTTGTTTACTAAAAGCATTAAATATATATGTACACAGATGAAAAAAGCCTGAAACCAGCAAGGGAAAAATATTTGGTTTAATTTAACATTGAGTTCAAAGTTGATGCTACGAAAGGATCTGTTGAACTAAAGTTATCTACAAACCATAATCTTCACAAGGCAGGTTGAGTGACTGCATGCGGCACTTGACCATCTGAATAATCTCTTGTCTCTCCGGGGTCAGATGAGCCCCAATAACACCCTCCTCCTGGTCATCCCCCATACTCAGAGACACCTACAGGAAAAGGTAAAGGTCAGTCAGTGACAAAGGGAGATAACTTACCAAAAACTCCTGTAGACACCAAATGATGTCACTTACCATCTTCATGGCAGTCTTCTATCACAGGTCAATGAAATACCTTGTCTACACTATTGTAGTTGGTATTTCTTGTTTCTCATATAAAGAGGTTGGTATAATCTTTAAAAATACCTCTCTCTCTTGCAGATATTGAATTAGGGAACATAAGGGAATAGAGAAGAAGAAAAATCATCTACAGGTCTATACATAGGTCAAGGTTGGGTAAGGTAAGGGAGACAACTTGCAAAAGGGTTAAAAATCTAGTTCATTTCCAACTCAATACTATCATTACAATGACATTTCCATTTACTGGAGTGAAATTAGAAATTACACACTTATTAGCTATTTAATAACCAATATAATATGATCTTATATTTTAATAATTTCATACATATTTTAAGAGAGAAATGAACAAGCCACATGCAATTGCTCTTGACAATCAATCATACAAATTCATCTTGTCTATCAATCAATATTTGATATTTATCATATTCGTGCTCTTTGATACAGTTTGATATAGTGATATAGTTCAGGAACAAGTTATCACCAAAAATGCTGAAATAAATTCAAAGGCATGCAGAACAATTTTCAGTGCAGTATGATGCCAATATTTTCAAAACTGTAAATGATAGCAAAGACGAGAATAAAATACTTGAAATAGCTTGCAAATCTTTTATGACATTTTTTAATGAACTTCTTTAGATGTTACGCTTTAGTGTCAACTTTTATTTCTTTGTTGAAAAGTTTCCTGTATAAAACAAAAGGTTATTCTTGGTGTCCATATTGTTTTCTAACCCCCCTCGCCTAGGTAAGATTCATAGCCTCAATTTGTTATCCCTGTTGTTTTCACTGCACATGTCAAGATACAGGTTTTGGACGGGTGTGACCTATTGGTACCACAAGTATTGAAATGGTTACTTTTGGTCAAAGAATATTTGTGCCCAGGAAAATAAGCCTATTTACTTAATTTAAGTTCAATGCCCTATACTTTTCTTGTATACATATTTAAACCATGTATGAGAATTTATGACTCAACTTTTACTATAGTTGGAACTGTCCTATTAGGGAGGGTGTGTACCCCTACAACCCCCTATATTTGGTCAAAGAATATTTGTGCCCAGGAAAATAAGCCTATTTACTTAATTTAAGTTCAATGCCCTATACTTTTCTTGTATACATATTTAAACCATGTATGAGAACTTATGACTCAACTTTTACTATAGTTGGAACTGTCCTATTAGGGAGGGTGTGTACCCCTACAACCCCCTATATTTGGTCAAAGAATATTTGTGCCCAGGAAAATAAGCCTATTTACTTAATTTAAGTTCAATGCCCTATACTTTTCTTGTATACATATTTAAACCATGTATGAGAATTTATGACTCAACTTTTACTATAGTTGGAACTGTCCTATTAGGGAGGGTGTGTACCCCTACAACCCCCTATATTTGGTCAAAGAATATTTGTGCCCAGGAAAATAAGCCTATTTACTTAATTTAAGTTCAATGCCCTATACTTTTCTTGTATACATATTTAAACCATGTATGAGAATTTATGACTCAACTTTTACTATAGTTGGAACTGTCCTATTAGGGAGGGTGTGTACCCCTACAACCCCCTATATTTGGTCAAAGAATATTTGTGCCCAGGAAAATAAGCCTATTTACTTAATTTAAGTTCAATGCCCTATACTTTTCTTGTATACATATTTAAACCATGTATGAGAACTTATGACTCAACTTTTACTATAGTTGGAACTGTCCTATTAGGGAGGGTGTGTACCCCTACAACCCCCTATATTTGGTCAAAGAATATTTGTGCCCAGGAAAATAAGCCTATTTACTTAATTTAAGTTCAATGCCCTATACTTTTCTTGTATACATATTTAAACCATGTATGAGAATTTATGACTCAACTTTTACTATAGTTGGAACTGTCCTATTAGGGAGGGTGTGTACCCCTACAACCCCCTATATTTGGTCAAAGAATATTTGTGCCCAGGAAAATAAGCCTATTTACTTAATTTAAGTTCAATGCCCTATACTTTTCTTGTATACATATTTAAACCATGTATGAGAACTTATGACTCAACTTTTACTATAGTTGGAACTGTCCTATTAGGGAGGGTGTGTACCCCTACAACCCCCTATATTTGGTCAAAGAATATTTGTGCCCAGGAAAATAAGCCTATTTACTTAATTTAAGTTCAATGCCCTATACTTTTCTTGTATACATATTTAAACCATGTATGAGAATTTATGACTCAACTTTTACTATAGTTGGAACTGTCCTATTAGGGAGGGTGTGTACCCCTACAACCCCCTATATTTGGTCAAAGAATATTTGTGCCCAGGAAAATAAGCCTATTTACTTAATTTAAGTTCAATGCCCTATACTTTTCTTGTATACATATTTAAACCATGTATGAGAATTTATGACTCAACTTTTACTATAGTTGGAACTGTCCTATTAGGGAGGGTGTGTACCCCTACAACCCCCTATATTTGGTCAAAGAATATTTGTGCCCAGGAAAATAAGCCTATTTACTTAATTTAAGTTCAATGCCCTATACTTTTCTTGTATACATATTTAAACCATGTATGAGAATTTATGACTCAACTTTTACTATAGTTGGAACTGTCCTATTAGGGAGGGTGTGTACCCCTACAACCCCCTATATTTGGTCAAAGAATATTTGTGCCCAGGAAAATAAGCCTATTTACTTAATTTAAGTTCAATGCCCTATACTTTTCTTGTATACATATTTAAACCATGTATGAGAATTTATGACTCAACTTTTACTATAGTTGGAACTGTCCTATTAGGGAGGGTGTGTACCCCTACAACCCCCTATATTTGGTCAAAGAATATTTGTGCCCAGGAAAATAAGCCTATTTACTTAATTTAAGTTCAATGCCCTATACTTTTGTTGTATACATATTTAAACCATGTATGAGAATTAATGACTCAACTTTTACTATAGTTGGAACTGTCCTATTAGGGAGGGTGTGTACCCCTACAACCCCCTATATTTGGTCAAAGAATATTTGTGCCCAGGAAAATAAGCCTATTTACTTAATTTAAGTTCAATGCCCTATACTTTTCTTGTATACATATTTAAACCATGTATGAGAATTAATGACTCAACTTTTACTATAGTTGGAACTGTCCTATTAGGGAGGGTGTGTACCCCTACAACCCCCTATATTTGGTCAAAGAATATTTGTGCCCAGGAAAATAAGCCTATTTACTTAATTTAAGTTCAATGCCCTATACTTTTCTTGTATACATATTTAAACCATGTATGAGAATTAATGACTCAACTTTTACTATAGTTGGAACTGTCCTATTAGGGAGGGTGTGTACCCCTACAACCCCCTATATTTGGTCAAAGAATATTTGTGCCCAGGAAAATAAGCCTATTTACTTAATTTAAGTTCAATGCCCTATACTTTTCTTGTATACATATTTAAACCATGTATGAGAACTTATGACTCAACTTTTACTATAGTTGGAACTGTCCTATTAGGGAGGGTGTGTACCCCTACAACCCCCTATATTTGGTCAAAGAATATTTGTGCCCAGGAAAATAAGCCTATTTACTTAATTTAAGTTCAATGCCCTATACTTTTCTTGTATACATATTTAAACCATGTATGAGAATTAATGACTCAACTTTTACTATAGTTGGAACTGTCCTATTAGGGAGGGTGTGTACCCCTACAACCCCCTATATTTGGTCAAAGAATATTTGTGCCCAGGAAAATAAGCCTATTTACTTAATTTAAGTTCAATGCCCTATACTTTTCTTGTATACATATTTAAACCATGTATGAGAATTAATGACTCAACTTTTACTATAGTTGGAACTGTCCTATTAGGGAGGGTGTGTACCCCTACAACCCCCTATATTTGGTCAAAGAATATTTGTGCCCAGGAAAATAAGCCTATTTACTTAATTTAAGTTCAATGCCCTATACTTTTCTTGTATACATATTTAAACCATGTATGAGAATTAATGACTCAACTTTTACTATAGTTGGAACTGTCCTATTAGGGAGGGTGTGTACCCCTACAACCCCCTATATTTGGTCAAAGAATATTTGTGCCCAGGAAAATAAGCCTATTTACTTAATTTAAGTTCAATGCCCTATACTTTTCTTGTATACATATTTAAACCATGTATGAGAATTAATGACTCAACTTTTACTATAGTTGGAACTGTCCTATTAGGGAGGGTGTGTACCCCTACAACCCCCTATATTTGGTCAAAGAATATTTGTGCCCAGGAAAATAAGCCTATTTACTTAATTGAAGTTCAATGCCCTATACTTTTCTTGTATACATATTTAAACCATGTATGAGAATTAATGACTCAACTTTTACTATAGTTGGAACTGTCCTATTAGGGAGGGTGTGTACCCCTACAACCCCCTATATTTGGTCAAAGAATATTTGTGCCCAGGAAAATAAGCCTATTTACTGAATTTAAGTTCAATGCCCTATACTTTTCTTGTATACATATTTAAACCATGTATGAGAATTTATGACTCAACTTTTACTATAGTTGGAACTGTCCTATTAGGGAGGGTGTGTACCCCTACAACCCCCTATATTTGGTCAAAGAATATTTGTGCCCAGGAAAATAAGCCTATTTACTGAATTTAAGTTCAATGCCCTATACTTTTCTTGTATACATATTTAAACCATGTATGAGAACTTATGACTCAACTTTTACTATAGTTGGAACTGTCCTATTAGGGAGGGTGTGTACCCCTACAACCCCCTATATTTGGTCAAAGAATATTTGTGCCCAGGAAAATAAGCCTATTTACTGAATTTAAGTTCAATGCCCTATACTTTTCTTGTATACATATTTAAACCATGTATGAGAATTTATGACTCAACTTTTACTATAGTTGGAACTGTCCTATTAGGGAGGGTGTGTACCCCTACAACCCCCTATATTTGGTCAAAGAATATTTGTGCCCAGGAAAATAAGCCTATTTACTGAATTTAAGTTCAATGCCCTATACTTTTCTTGTATACATATTTAAACCATGTATGAGAATTTATGACTCAACTTTTACTATAGTTGGAACTGTCCTATTAGGGAGGGTGTGTACCCCTACAACCCCCATCTGGATCCGTCAATGCTGCATCAACTGCATGGCATCGGGGCTATGTATCATTGCTATCATTAAGGTTCCAAAAATATTCCAGGAAAGTTGATCTTGAGCCACTATTCATTAAAATAACCAAGTTATTTTAATTCTATTTTAATTTTTTACAACTTTAATAACTGGTCTCTGGGAATTGTTTGGCTTGTTAAACTGCAACTAATAAAACAACTTTTTCCACAATCACTTATAATGTGTTAACCTGTTGGTATTCTTCATCTCTCAGAAACTGGTTAGTTTTATAACTGAACAAATATCTGACTTAATCCAGCAATGCTTGTGAGATACTCAGGCCCATATATAAATAAATAAATGATCTTCATTTTTATATATTGGCAGTGTTAGAAAATTAATAGAATATATATTGTACTCATGACAGCATGCATTTTCATGTTCATGAGGAACAAGTTTGGGTTGTTGAATTTATAAAAGCAAAATACTTGAAACTGGTATGTGAGCATGTTATCATGCCAGGTGTCAATAATCCTGTTATTCACTGCAAAGCGTGTTAAAAGGTTATTTGCACTCTTAGAAGTTAACTGTGTTAGGCAGGTAGGGTATCTACAAGGTCCTTTGTCATCACTTCAATCCACACTGCAATAAACCCATGCAGCAATAATATAACAGGACAAATGGTCACTCTGGTGTCTACTCACGGCCGGGGCGGGTTTCCAATACGGCCATGTGTGGTTCCGCAACAAAGCAGGTTTTCTTTTCTGTTGATGCATAGCATGGGGTAAAGTGCTTATATTCATTTTGGGTACGTGAAATCATGGTCATGAAATTCATTTTCTCACTTTTGTCAAAAATGATTTAATGTTTGTTCTCACAGCTTTTGGACTGAATTTCAAATTCTCTTTTTGCCGAGTTTAAGCTGTCATGTGCCATTCCTTACCATAAACCAAAGCTGCTTATAGTTAGTATCGTTAATAGTTGGAATATTTTGACATTAAGAAAATAACACTTAATTGCTTGATCATCATACTTTTTAAGTTTTCAAGAGAAAATTATGAAATGTTACATCTTATACCAAAGTTTACTTTATCGTGTGGGGGAAATACTTCTATTCAAAATACATTAATTTTGGTCACATTTTCTCCTATTGGATTAAAACATTTCTGAAACTAAAATTCGACAATGACAGATAAAAGAATATATATATATAATATGTAAAAGTGATGACATCAATAAAGATTACTAGATTTTTTTTACAGAAGCACACTATTTAACAACTTTCTTCAAGTATGAAAGTTGATTCATATTTTTCAAATTACTGTGGTTGTAAGAGTCGGATAATCTTTGAGTTAAAGAGAACGTAAATGGTCAAGGGTAACGGGGCTTTTTGTCAAAGTTACCAGCACATTTGATAGCACTATGCCTTCAGTAAGCAGCTAGAACCATTCACTACAGTTCTGTTTTGATTCTTGACTGTTATTTAGAAACAGGGTATCATTCAACACAGACTGAATCACAGACATACTTACTAACATAAACGATAGCTTCATAGAATTCTACCCTTTCGTTTGAGGGCTTTTGTGCATTTACAGACACAATCTATGTTTTTCCTTTTCTGAACTTTTCCTCTTGAAACTGACTGATGCAAGAGAGAATCTTTTTGTAGTAATCTTGACTCTGCAAAACCTAAACATATTCCAAGAAGTTTTTCAAAGACGTCCAAAAAGAAATTGAAAATATATATACTTGCGATATGGCAAGTTAATTAAGAGTACAATTCATGAATGTAAATTGGCAACTTCATCGACTTAAAAAATCAACCATTGAATATACAAAACCAATATCATATGGAGGGACTCTTGATCAAGTTGAATCCGTTTATTGGTCAAATAAATTTGGCTTCATCCTCCTCTTCCAGCCTTGTTCCAGTTATATTTTTGATACTCCAAACTAACATATAATCATTTTTGTGTAATTATTCAGAAACTTACAGGGGGTGGGATAGTGCAGTGGTTAACCCCTTTAGCTTTGTATCTAAAAGTCAAATCCTCCTAGTGCTTGGCATCTTTTTCGAGAGCAGTTCTACATACAGTTAGGTTTGGGTGCAATGCTACACTGAACTTCAGCGCACTACCACCCATGGTTGGCTAGTTCCAGATGATGCTTGCAGGTTTAGCCACAATGCATAACCACAATGGTGATGCAGGTTTTCCCCCTGCAGTAACACTAGCAGCTGTGATGAATGTGAAATACTCTTGAAAGCAGGGTTAAACTAAAAGACACCTCACCTCACCTCAGAAACTTATAGCCAGGGAAGTAAAAGTTGCTATTATGTAAGTTTCATCCATTAAAGCAGACAATCTCATGCCAATTCAGTCTAATATTTTACAATCATAAAAAGATCCAATGATAATAAAGTTTAGAGTAATTGACAATTTTTAAAACAATGTACAAACTCTTTTAAGACATGCCTAAAAGGAAAGGCACAAACATAAAATCTGAATTTTGATGTAATTATAAACAAAAAAATCTTGTTTGTATTCTTCATACGTTGCTGCAAAGGTATTCAATACCTTTATTATAGAAACTGGTGCAATGAATAAAAATTGGCAATACAAAAATGAAAAAACACATCTAAATTTAATTCAAGTTCAGAAATATGTATGGAGAGGTAAAAGTGAACATTTGAAACTGGGGTTCAAACAACAATTGTGACACATAAGAATATACATAAACAAGTATTGTTGTTATTTCAGTTATATCTAAAAGCTTTAGGCTAACTGATTTTTTACCTTAGCACCAGGTCTTGTCTTTGACACCATTGCTTAAAAATTCTTTGAAATAATCCCTACTGCAAGACTTACCACTCTACTAGAATA
Organism: Phorcus lineatus; assembly: GCA_921293015.1. NCBI lineage: Eukaryota > Metazoa > Mollusca > Gastropoda > Trochida > Trochidae > Phorcus > Phorcus lineatus. The sequence goes on along the minus strand of OV121097.1, from coordinate 24,175,174 downwards.
CAAATGTTTTTAGTAATCTTCCAGTTACATTAAGAAAAAACATTTTTGTACATATAATTAAAGGGATAAGGACTAAGATGCCCATTTAGATAAAATTTAATAATAACCAATTTGGACAATAAAAGATTGAAGCTTGAAAATTTATCAGTAACTGTCATTAAATATCACATAAAAATTCTTAAAGATTGGGATCACACGGTCAGATTAAAAGTAGAGGTAACAGTGGGTATTCCAAAGGTTGAATAGAGGTCAAAAGGTCATGAAAGTTCACAAAGAAAGGTCAAAGTAAATTGGGGTCAAAGTCATAGGTTCAAGTACAGGTCCATAGGCTTGGGGTGACAAAATTTATATTAAAAGAAGATTTCAAAGGTCATGGTCATAGTTGAAGGTCATACTTACAAAGGAATTCATAAACGCAAGATTGAGGACCGATTGATCCCAAGACACGCCGGTTGAGGACTGCAGGACAGTAAGTGTGATCATATGCAACTTAATAATGACTAAAACTATTGGTTAGCAACAAAAAAAACACTCTTTTCTACAACTGAACAAAATAAAACTTCCACAACAGAAAATGCTGGCCGTTGTATTTTTGCACCAACTTGCACAAAGTCACCCTTTGTAACTTAATGAATCTGCCATGAATGAGTTTCAAAACACTTTATGATTGATGTCTCTTAAAGTTTTATAAAGTTGGTTGTTTGTACACTTACAAAAGGTCCTGGAATTTGTTACAATTTACCAAAACTTCTTTCCAAAAGTGAAGCTGGTCACATTTTTTGTGAGTTAGGTTCTTTGTGCAACAGGTTGTAGTCCCAACAGTTCTCAGTGCTAAGATAGAATTAGGTGTAAATAAACTGGCTTAATACTATTATAGCACCAAGACAGCTTTAAACGTTTAGACCAAGCATGATGAAAAAGGTAGATCTTAAAATGAATTTTAACAGTGCTGTTATAAGGGTGATTGAGTTGTTGTCAAATTGAAATGAGTCTAACATTGATATTATTTTAGTAGGGGATATTTTTATGCACTCCGTGAGGAATTATAATTGTTATACATAATGGTTGTATCAACTGTGTTTAGGACACATATGTCTAAATTCTAGGAGAAAACCAGGGAACTGTGGGAACAGTTAAACTTTCAATAAAGGCAAACAATGTACTAATGAATGAATGAATATGGGTATTAATGCCACATGACAGAATCTGGATTCTGAAATTCTATTCATTAGAGGAAAGGTCTTATTAGAGTGACATAATTTTGACTATAGACGATAAATCTTGGCCAACAGTTTGGATTATAGATGGCAACATAACTTAAATAAAATTAGCAGTCTGAGTGGCACACACAAGCCAGCACTATTGTTTAAGATCATGATCAAGTGCAGGAGGGTTTGTAGGAGTGTTTCAAAGTTCAAAAGCGTTTATACATTTTTCAACAGGTGAATTTTACACTTTTTTTAAACGTTACACTCTCAAATCCTACTTTTTGTGACATTTTGACAATTCTCCAAAAAACATGAAAGGTAGCAAAAACCGTTTTAATCAAATCAAGCTTTGAAAATTTTTGATTGTAATGTGCCATGAGTTTATATTTTAAGGATGTGGATTTCCTTCTAAAATTCCGGTCACATTGTGTTTTGAATTCTGTATGCATAGGGGCACAATGGTTATTTTGAAAATCTTTGTTAAAAGGAAGCTTTGGTTAGTTGGACCAACACTGTTGGAATGAGGCTAGTTTGGACCAACAACAGGGCTTATTTGGACAAACAATAAGGCTAGGTTGGACCAAATATAAGGCTAGGTTGGACCAACAATAAGGCTAGGTAGGACCAACAATAGAGCTATTTTGGACCAACAACAATGGTAATCTAAAGGCTTGATTGGACCAACAAGGGCAAGGGGCAGTGGTAGTTTTGATAAACTTTGATAAAAGGAAAACTTTGGTAAGTTTAGACTAACACCAGTAGAAAAGAGGCTAGTTTTGACCAACTATATGGCTAGGTTGGACAAACAAAAAGGCTATGTTTGAATGGTGAAAAGGCTGGATTGGACCCACAACGGCAATAAGGGATAAGGTCTAACTAATATTGACCTAAAACCAATATTTAACTGTGAAATGAATCTCACATTTCATATGACATAGCAATGCAGGATCATTTTTCTTGCCAAATAAATTGTAACTACAGCAATCAACTGACAATGATAAAGGACAAGTGTCTACCAACATCATCCAAAGATTTTTCTTTACACTAATGTTAATGCATATATTTTAAAATGTAACCATGTGATCTCAAAACTACCTAACTGCATAAAAAGGTTCTATGAACAAAGTTAATTTTAGCAAACATGTTGCATGATCTGCAATAGGAATCCCTGACTTTCTTACCATCTTCCTCATACCTCTTCTGTTACTTATTTCCATAATTGGTTAACTCAAAAGTTAATTTCCTTTTAACAAATCATAGTAAAACATTTTTAGTAATATATCTTAGTCAAAAGTATACCTTAAATTGAAATTTTATTAAATCATCAAAACTGGTAACTTCAGTAAATCATTAAATTCATTTCAATAGAAAAAGTTTATTTACTCCAGAAATTTGTCAAACTTTTTGTCATTTTCAGATTAACAACTGCAAGAATCAAAAGCAATACTGATGAATGTGATTGTGATTGTGATTCTTGATTGAAAACTGTTGACAGTATGTCATGAAACTCTTAATTCTAACATTGGAAGTTAATTTGATTTTGGAATGTTAAATATTTTGGTGATTGAGCAATTGGAATATGAAACTGTTTATGGATATTTGAAAATATTACATTTAATAACTGTTACTGGTCTTTTCGCACCTTGTTTATGATGAAATTGTTGATTGGAGCTGTAGTGTTTGGAGCTTAGAAATAGGTGATGTCTTGGATTTGCAAATGGACATATTTGCAGTTATTAAGAAGAGATTGTTAGCCATGGAGAATACAAGTTAAGACAGTGATGTTTAGAGTTTACAAGAGATGAAGATACCAAATAAGAATTCAGTTTTTTTAGCTCTGAGATTGATGAATGGAGTCAGATTCAGAGAAGAGAAACAGAGAAGTTTATTAGTGCATGAAGATGATTTTAGGATCTGATCGAGATACTCTAGATTAGCAGAAGCTAGGTGAGTGAAACTGAACTCTGCAATGAATCAAATCATTCACAAAGACAATGAATGTAGTAGATAGTGATGCTGGTGATGTTTGCTGCTTTGTGATGATGTTAAGGACTGTGCTTGATGCTTTGATTGTTATTGTGAAATGTGAGCTAGCTAGCTAACGGATGTCAACGTGCTGATGAAACACTCTGAGCTGATCACTCTCAAACTTCTACTCACATGTTGATTGTTGGAAGACTTTTTGTTCTAACAGAAAAACAGAACCTGTCATTCTGTATGCAAAACAGCTTTCATTATTGTCATCAACATCACAATATGCAAACTTTGAAGACAAATATATTCTTTTCTTGGTATATTCTTGGGACAGAAATAATCAGTGATATATCCATACGGTAGTATCACAATTCAATATTTTAATCTGAACTTTTATTATTGAATTTGTCTGAAATTATCAAAAGCTGAAAAATAAATGATTGTTTACACATACTTTTATGCAACACAGTGGAACCATTAAATCACTCTGGTGGGATTTGAACACAGGACCTCTTGGTGCTAATTTGATAACCTAAGTGGATCATACTGGCTATTTATCTTCCCAAATAGTTTTGTTGCTATCCAAATAAACTCAATATTCAACAGTATATATTGCTCGGATAGTAAGGCACCAGGTCCCAGGTTCAAATTGTACTAGAAATGATGGTTTCAACCCTGTCCATCACCTCTGAGACACAATCAAACTTCATCCTCATGCACCAAAATAGGGCCATTTGATTCTACCCAATATTAGAAATTCCATAAATATAAGAAATGGCTTATAATTGCTTAATTGTTAACCTTAAAACATTGTATATCTATGTTAGCAAAATTGGACACGGCAATGCATGATCAAAATAGTGTTGCGGGCTTTCTCCTTGCAATAATACTATTAGCTGTGATACAAGTGAAATACTCTTGAAAGCAGTGTTAACCCCACCTCAAAAGAATACATCTTGGTATCCAAGATGGAAGATCATTTATACAACAATCAACACTGCATATCTAATAAAGCTGTAAATGACTTTGTTTGCTGTCAGGAATTGATTTAAGAAAAATGGAAAGATAACTTGTAATTTTTTATTTAGTTTTATGGATGTCATTTTATTATCAGGGGTGAGAAAATAAGCCATGTTACACTGTAGCTCAACTGGCTTAAAATAAATGATTTTATTCATAAGCTTTCAAGAACTTTTACTGCAAAGTCATATAAAAAAGGTTTGATGAAGTGACTGTTGCATCTGCAATTTTCAATCCAGAAGGATTATTTTGCAGATATCGGTTACCTCAACATTTCAACATCTGTTATGTCTTTTCATGTTTGAGCTTATAAAGTGATTTTAGAAATTTCTCTTCAAAAATTAAAATTTTTCCAAATAAAGTAATTTACTGTATAATGTAAAAATAATTTTTATTACACTGTTTTTAAAAGAATAAGAGAACTGGGGAAAATACATACCCTGACAACAAACACTATTTAATGCTTTTCTTAGCAACTAAAACCATGGAACAATGCATTTAAACAGAACTAAAAAGCACTTATTCAACTATGAAAATTAAACCATGTAAATGCCTCAGCTGCTGATTTCAAGCGTGTATGAAATTAAGGTTTCAACAACAGTACCCCATTATGTTTACTATAAAGTATCCGGTTATTCAATATTTAAGTTTCAAGATTTTCACAATTATTTTGAAAAGACCATGAATAGATACCGGTAATAGGCACTAACAGCCAATAAAATTTCAGCTTGAGGCACTCACTAAGTTGACTAGGCCTTGAACTAAAGCAAACTTTATGGAACTATTATAACAGTGAATCCATGTAGATTTTGCACCCAAAAAATAGCGGCAATACAAATATTTTTGGAAGAAAGAATCAAGGATCAAGGATATTGCTCTTGTGCAAAGGTTGATTTTGAGTTGTTTATAGGTTGCAACCGTTTTCTTCAAGGAATTGAACCTTTCTCATAAATAGATCATAACACTTTCTTTGTTGTAATCAGCTAATCCTTAAACGTTTTTAACCTGGATTCATTGTTTTTCGAACTAATCTACTAAGAATTTTTTTCTTTTTCTTGTAACCTTGTGAACAAGTGTACATGATAACACAAAAGTCAATGTTAGAAAAAGTTGAGAGTTCCTATTGAGCTAATTTAGGGGATACTATTAGCTTGCAGGCATTTGTGCCTGTAAAATAATAAAAGCACAATAATATAATCTTGTTTGGCAAAATGTTTCTTTTTTTACACTGTAGCTTCAGTTTATATAAGGACAGCGATTAGTTATTGGCTAATCATTCCAAGAACATCCCCCTTGTGAAATTTTTTTTATATAAGTGAATAGGTCACCCAGAAATTCTGCTGCCAATAAATATAGTTGGAACTGAGATTTTGAAAATACTGATTGCCAGTAGAATTAATGGCCAAATAGGAGCTTTACTTGTTAATGGTCAGACATTTGTGTACATTACAGCATTCATTCCTTCCAAATAGAGGCAGCTCCATCATAAATTCAAGTACTAACCCGTTACCTCTGTCCTGATACAAGCATTTCTAGAAATTTAGAAGTATGATTATCAAAGTAGCAATTGAAAGGCCTTATTGTTTTCCTATTCTAAAAAGCTAAACTTTTATCACATTTACATTTTTGCACTTTAAGTCTTCATAACCGATCAAAGTTGCCTTATTTAGCTAATGCATCATTAAATACGTAGGCCTCAGAGATAACCAATATGTTATCTATGCATGCATTGATTTTGATTGGCTTAAACATTTCAAGATGGTTTATGCAGCAATATCATGCCACTGGGAGAACCTACGGGAAGCCAGAGAAGAGCTTGTATTACAAAAGAGGTAGTATAGGTATCTATGACAGAGATACCTCATTTGGAAGAACAATACATTGAAAAGTGACTGATATGACAACATATTTTGATTCTCATTTAATCCTATTAAATTCAAACCTGTGCCCTTATTTGGTTCTTTTATTACAAATCCTTGCAAGGTATTTAAGAATTTTTTCCATATGGTCATTTTTGAATAAGGACTAAATGGTTGTATCTGTACACTTGTTCACAACGTATTCAAACTACAAGGGGAGACAACTACAAGTAGGTCACGTATCACTTACTTTGAGCGGAGAATGGCTATTAACTTTCTAAAGAGGAAAGACGAATGAGCATGTCATTAATTACAATAAATTGTTTCATATTTGCACCATGCAAAAGCAATATAATGAATACTTATATTGGCCAAATAATATTGTATAACAGAAGATCTAGAAATGCTGAATATATATTTAGATAAAACACAAGACTTAAGTAAAAGTATTTACAAGGACATCAAAAGCCATTCATAATATGGACATGTTGACATGATAATATATACTTACTGATGAAATCTCAGATCCTGAGTGGAATTGAGTTCTGTATATTCCAATAGGGATTTCACAAGTCGTAGAACATAGCTTCTGGTAAAGACGGCCATAGGTTCTTATCCATAAGTCATCTTTAGTTATCTTCATCTATGAAAGACGGAATAACCTGTAGTTACATGGCAACTGCCAACAGAAAATGGAAATTTTTTTCCATAACTTGCATTTTGGCAAGTACTGGTAGCTTGTGAGCAAAGGTTTTGATATAGGACTCACATATTCCAAGTTCTGCTCACAAATATTTCATGCTAAAAAGGCCAAATAATTGACGAAGTAAGGCCTATTTCGGTATCTGTCGGGAATTAAGATAAGACTGACATAATTTCAGGCTGGTTTATTATTCACAAGTGCTGAACTTCCAGGGAGCAAATCATTTGTTCAAAACTTTAAAGATGGAATTCTTTTCAAAACAATAGATTTCACAAGGTTTAAAAGCAGAATTTTTTAAGTGAGGTACGAAATTCAAACTTACACACGTGAGATGACCTGACCCTACAGCCTGATCAATGCCGAGAAGCAACCTCACAAAGGTGATGAGATAATCTTTGACAAAGGCCTGGTAGAGCAGGGTGTCCAACATACTGGCACTGAAGACGTTACCTGCCGCAAACGGCAACCTGAACATGTAGTAGATGTGAGACCCTCGCTCTCGCTCTTTCTGTAATGTGAAGAATGCAGAATATGGATGAGGATATAGAGATGCTTGTGGCAATATGGCAGTATAGGTAATATATCTAGTGATTCTAAATCAGGAAATGAAATAGCAATTGAGATTATTGACCTAAAAAGTTTGTCTTTTCACATGGTTAGTAGCTGTTATGTTGATATATATTTCTGTAATGGTGATATCATCCAGTACTGGGTGTTTCTGTTATATTTCAAACATGTAATCAAATATTATTTTATCATAAGACTGATGAAAATTAGACAAGACATTAAGATTGTTTCTAAAGTTTAGTAATAATAACCAGTTCACAAAACACATTAAGGTGTGCTCTTTTCAACAAATAAAAAACATTTGAATAGTCCTGACAAACACTAAGAACTACATATAGCCTACCCTTCTTAGAAACTAACATATTTACTCTACAATTAATCTCAACCAATGAATAAAGTTTGATTGTGAAGTTGGTATCCATCACTAGGCCACTATCAAACTTTTGCCAATAGTAACATGGTATATCTACCTTCTCTAGTTTTGATATCGTGAGAGCATATCGATCCTTGGCCCGGAACTGCATGAACCTCATGTTGGAAGCCTGGGACAACTCTGTGATGATGTTAGCAGTCGGGAAGAGTCTGAAATTTTTGTCATGTATTAAGTAACAATGTATGTTGTGGTTTTGTATATTAAACATAAAAAGGTCTAAAAGATGAAATAATTTTGGTACATTTTCAATTTTCAAATATTACGACAATATCTGTTGATAACAAAAGTTGTCTGTGGAATTGGTTTTACTATCATGAAAGTAGAAGATTGACAGTGTGGTAAGCGACCAAAATATTTTGTGCTGTTCATTGTTGTTCCTGCAAATTTCTTTGGAAATTACAAATAGGAAGACTATCCAAAGTGTCTTCTGTTGTCAAATAATTTTTCATCAAATTTTGTTATCTAAATCATAAATACTTTCAAATTTTTTTTTAACCAATAAAAATGGGGGGCACAAAATAATGGTCTATATTCATCTTCAAAATCATTCATTGATAGAATTTAATAATATCATCCTCTGAACAACTTACAACAATTATATGATGGTACAATATGTTTCATTAGACCTTTGGCACCATGTAATCAGTTGATTTCCTCGTAGCAGAGTATCCTTATGATTACAGGGTATTGTTATGTTACATATGCGATTGAAGTCAAGGTATTAGGGTGTTATAATAAAATCTTTTGACAAAGTGATCTCACAGAAGTGTTACTGGGCTACTTCTGGCCCCTTCCAAAGGTGAATAAACTTTTATCTCACCTGAAGATGGTCTGTACAGACACTATAGTGTTGCTGTCTGCCAGTGTCTCCTCCTCTCTCGATGTGGAGCTCTCCTTGTTCACTATCACCACGTTACCGGCATGGTTTATACCAGCTCGCAGCAGGTCGTCAAGGCTGTCGGTGCAATATTCATTATATCACATCAAGTTACAGATAATGTACATTTACAGTCAAGTCGTTAATGACTTGTAAGATTTTCTTTAGAACATATTTCTATGTCATATCATCAGTACTTCATCATGAAAAAATGTTTTGCCCAAGGGACAGAATATTATGTGTATTGTTACTTTCTTATATGGTTCAGTTATTTGAGATAAAGTCTTTGTCTTCAATATGTACATACTTTCTCATGCTGCCAATGGCTGATATATTGCTTAAGCGGCATCTCACTCACTACAAACTTTCTTCTTAAAATTTTGCAATATCTTGTACTCCTAATATTTCTATAAATTTCTATGGAAATAAGATGTTGCCTTGCATCAGTCTACAAATGACACACACAGGTAGCATTACATAATTTACCTGTCTAGAGAGCCCTTCATCCAGTACACCAAGGGAAAGAAGCAGATAGTCTCCAGAAAAGGAGAGTCTGGTCTGTAACAAAATATACACTGACATGTAACAATAAATAACATCTACCAATAGAGAGTGGTTTATTCCAAAGAGTTATCTGGAGAAGGACATCTCGGCCCTTGTTCTCAAAATAATAAAAATCTTCAGAATTCTGAACTATATTGTTTAAGAATAGTTTTAAGAAAATATTTTTGAACAAATAAGTAAATAGTGAATATTGCTAAGTAAATAACAAATATCACAAATTCTGGTAAGGTTTTCCTTTCAACCAAAAAGCATAACTAACAGTTTTCATTTATAATACAAGGTCATTGTTTCCTTCAAATTGTTTATCAAATCAGAAGTCCACGATGACATATTGCAATTTCTAATTTTTACTCTTATTATTACCTTGTATTTTAGTTACCATGAATATATACATTAACATTTTATCTAGCTCACTAATAATTTTGGAGCTCCTTTCCCTCTTTGTAAGAGAGGTTAAATTCTTTTCAAAAGGAATCAACCATGTTTTTTTTAACCTCATGAAGCGCAAAGCGTTTGAAGTAAGAATACACTATCAGATCAGGTTAAGAATTAGTAAGAAAAGAAACTTTTAAAAGAAAAAAACTAACTGCATTATTACCATATGAAAAAGTAGAAAGGGTCTTAACACTACTCGAACCAACGTATATACAATTTAAAACCAATAGATAGATAAGCTTCAATGAATAGACATATCACAGATTCTTAATACAGGAAAAATATCTTACTCTGACTCTAGAACTAAAACAATTGGACTTAATGACTTCTTGGGTCGCGCATGGGACCTCAAAGGCACAATGAAGTTGTAGAGGCCGTTACTGGCGTAGTCAGCGGCTACTATCACAGCAGGGTTAGGCCAATTGTACTCCTTCATACTCTTGAAGTCACAGTGCTCACATGCCTGGAATATATAGATATAACGTTAGTTATTGATTACATGTGAATATGAATTTCACATTTTAGACATGATATAATATAATTTGTATCTTCACATTTATGAACTCAAAGTTCCTGATTAGAATTTGAAAATAAATTTGTTATTATCTGAAAATAAGTAATATTTGTCAATTTTGATTTTATGCTTTGTCTATAAGTTATAAAGTTACTGCATTGCATTTATAAGGTAGAAGATAATCTTTGAAATTAATTTCTATCATATTTCAATGTTGATGTACATGTAAATTTTGTGTATATTTTTGACTATACAACATATCAACAATTATCAACAGAAATATATATCTAAAAAAAGTGCAGTCATAAACTTGTTGATTTTTCGTAAGAATCTACAATAAATTTGTAACCAAGTCCTTTTCCAATAGCCTTTGCAAACAGTTTTCTTTCACAGCACAATTACAAAAATACCAGGAAAATAATTTTGACACACATTTAGACATGTAGACAGAGTTCTACAATGAAACATTGAGTTACAAAGTTCTAATATGTGAGTGTAATAAAGTTTGCTTATCAACCCCAATAGAGTGTAATATAACTACTGATTACATAAAACCATTTTATTGCATACGAAAGCTACAAAAAGTATTCATTTGCAGACATTAATGATATACTTACTTCCCTGTTGACGAAAAATAAAATTTAGGAACAGTGGTTTCAAGTATATCTGACAAATGAAATGTAAACCAATTGCCCAACCAACCTCCATATAAAGTTTTTAATAAATCACTCATGTAATATAAACCATGTAACGAATACAAATGCCACAAAACACATGATATTAACATTACTAGATACTGGAATTTATACAGATGGTTCATACCAATGTAATTATGAAACCTTTTCTTTAAATATGTAAATATCCCAAATATTCAATAACCATGTAATATGTGTATCATAGTAAATGAATATTTTATATTCAAAATTTGGGTGGTCCTTCAATTTTCTTAATTTAAATAAATGGCCAATACCACCAGTGAAATATTTTCCAAAATGCATCATATCAGAAAATTAACAATAACACACATGAAATATATACCTTACTACACATGACATAAACCGTTACCACACATGAAATATACCAATACCACATGAGACGTTTACAGTGCAGAGAAGTAGCTGTGAGACTGAAGACTGATGCACTGGAAACTGACGACACCGAGACGTGTGAGTGAAATATTTTATACTGTACTGAACTGCATGATACGTGGGTTGTACCTGCACGAGTTGCAGACAACATAGGGGGCGCTTCTCTCTTAGCAGATGACATAAGGTTGGACTTGTACCGACATAAGGGGTTACTGGTGGGAATCCTCTTACATACCTGAAACAGACAATATTTGTAAATTGAAAGTTGTCAGGATGATTCATTGATTCTATTAAGAAACTGCCCATAGTTTATATTGTCAGGAAATGCCAAGACCAATTTGATTATGCCATGAACTTGTTTAGATTAACTTTAAATCTCCTTGATTTTAATAAAAAGAAGAAAGATAGGTAGTCATTAGGAAGATATTATCCAACATTTTATTTTGTCAGAGTATTTTGTTGGGTACCATTGGTTAAATGTTGAATGTTGCAAAAATAATCATTTGAACATTATGTCAGTATGATTTGATTAATATTGTGTGATCAACAGTATCTCGTAAAGATATCATCATTCTTCTCTCATGAGTCAGATGATCATTAGCCCTTGACTAACTAGTCATAAAAACATTTGCCAAAACTGTGATAAGTTACTCTGGATAAGCATCCTCCTCGTCCTCTTGATGTTCATCGTCACTCCCAGATTCTGAGTCGGACCCGGTCACGCTTATCTGGATAGAGTCTCCGTCCAGGAATGCTGGGACGGGGGCAATGCTTGGTCTCTTCTGCAAACTCTGAATGTTGAGACCCTTGGGGAGACTGAGTCTGGTCCGTCTGCTACCCTGCCTCGTCAGGTTGTCTGCCTCACTGTCTATACGAGTGTGCTGCAGCTCTAGGGCTACTGTCCCTGTTAATGGAGTGTGTACGTGTTAAACTGAGTCATTTAAATTATTTTGAGAGGGTGCTCAGGAATTGAAGAAGTTTTTCGCGCACTCATGTCAATAGGTATGTGGGGTAGCCCAAGGGGTACTGTTTCTGTACTTTGTCATTTTTGAGAAAGTGAAAATAAGTAATTTTTTTTTTCTTATCAACCAGGATTTGAAGAAATGTTTCTGTATGTATGTGTCTATACGCATATGGTGCTGGACCTAAAGGGCTACTGTTAATATTGATAGCGTTTGATACAATTTATAAAATGGTGAATTTGTCAAGCTAGAATTATTTTCTCATTACTTCAGCTAGGATTTGAAGTAGTTTTCTGCGTATGTGCACACATATATATACACATGTGCTGTAAATCAAGGGTCACTGTTTTTGCAAGGTGGAGGTAATTCTTTATAAATTGTTTTGGGGGGAAATTTTTCTCTTCATGAGTAGTGTCTATATGTGACTTGTCTGACTCAAGGCAGGTAAAGCTATGATATTCAATGCGCCGAAAAAGCAACTCTTGCCAAAATATTGGGTGAGAAGAACTTTTTAATAAAGACATATGTATGTGACTTATGAATTATTGAAAATATGGAAAGTAGATACAAGATGATATATATTTAAGTACACCCACCAACACTGGCTATCATACTGGCCACTCTGGAAGCCTGTTCCGTCCCCTGAGGAAGTCGAGTCTTGTCCGTCTTGTCGTCCTGGTTTGGGTGGGCCAGGATAAAGTTGGAGTTCTCTTCCTTCGTGATGTTCATGTAGAAAACAATGTCCGACGGCTTCATGATGTGACGTGGACCAGGGTTCAGTTGGATTGTTGATCCAGACACATCTTTCTGAACTCCTACAAGACTTACACCATACCTGGAGGAATAGATGGAGAATGTATGAAATACTCCTCAGCAATAACACTATGGCACTTTTAACTGTGACTGTCATGTTTGTGCTAGACAAATGTCCGATTATTCAGAGAATGTTTAGAGCTTGAATGATGTGTTGCTAAAATATAAAATATCTGGATCAAATTATTATAACATATTTTGCCCTCATTGAGAAATTTTTGAATTCATATAGACTCTGAAATTTTCAAAGAGAAATTAACATGAAAAGGGGGATGGAGTTAACCCTTCATAAACATGAGACATTTTCAAAAAAGGAGGATTTGAAACCCCTGACCACCAATCGTGGATTTATGTTTCATAGAGCAAGGGTTACATTCCCAGAACAAAATCCTTATGGTTCAAGAAAGATAACAGTAATGGGCATGAACATATATGCATCAACGAAAAAAGTTGGTAATTTTTTTCCAATAGATTTGAAAGTTGAAATGTCTAATGCAAACAAATAACCTACTTCCTATGCGCATGGAATGATGCATATGTGAAGCTCTTGCCACGGTACTCCCCGAAGAACTTGCTGTCTCCCAGCTGTATGTGGTATATCTCATTGCCTGAACACTTCCCGTACAGGCGCTGCCACTCCTCAGAGGAGGTCTGTCCCTCTCTGGAAAATAAAGCAAAAAAAAGGGGAATTTAATTTTACCAAATTTTGACAATGCCATCGTAGGAAACTGCGTATGCAAAATTAAAAGTTAATTTGATTTGACTAACGTTGTACTAGATATTGATTGAAAATGCAATGCTTTATTCGAGTGACTTCTTTTTATTGATTCTTATTGGTGTAATGGTAATCATCATGATAATAACTTAATCATGATCATATCATTGATGGAAAACTGTTGATACAATGATAGTGTTTGAAATTGCTACCTGCCCTACAATCCATTGATGGTTTATTTAAAATTGACAAGAAAACCAGCTTTGCTTGTTGAAATTTGGATAACCTAAGTTAGGGACAAGACTAAGAATTAAGTATTTCACATGATATACTTACTGTCCACGTGAGGTGTGGAGTAGAAGAGTGACGAAGGTGGAGATTCCAGGACACAGACAGTTGTTGGCCAACATTGCGTACTTGAACTCGTCCTCACACACTACATGGTCTGTAACAATGTGTGCATTCATTAGACTAACATTATAAAATTTAATTTCTTTTACATTCTTTGATAAGATTGTTTACAAACATGGTTTCAGTTCTCAATTTTAGTTACAATGAAATCCTATCCTATTCATTTGACAAAGTATCAGCCTCTATGATATCACATTCACAATCGCTCATTTATGATGTTAGACATCATTCATTAGCTACATTAATTTTTTGCACTGACTTCATGACACCGAAAAGAAAATGTGAAAATTACCAAAATTTTTATTGACAGAATTTCTGCCAGTGTGCTCTTATCATTTTACTAGTCAACATCATCTGCTCACCTGCGAATTTTACATGGAACTTGTTCCCTGGGCGGAAGATCTGTACATAGAGAGGGCAAGTTGGAGCAAAATCCTTCACGGCCCATGCCCTGAGTATTGTGTGCTGGTCCTGAATAGAGACAACAATGAATATTCCCATAGAAAGCAACAATATATCATATATATATCATGCATTGGTTATGATCAATTTAATCTGAGCAATAATCATCATAATCTCTATAGTGATTACAGCATAATAGAGATCATAGGCTCCATTAGTGAAGGTTTCCTTATAAGGATTTTAATTTTCCAGGGCTTATGAGTTAGTGAGAAGAGAAATGTGGTTGCCTAGGCTGTTATACTATACACAGACCAGACATAGCAGTGTTATTTAGCCAAAAACCTAGTTCATGAGAAAATGATACAGACATCAACATCTTGAGCAACAATAAAAGTAATCAATCTATGAAATAGGCCTGAAAAGATACCATTCCCAACATATGGATTTGTGAATAATCTGACAATTCCCAAAAGTGACCAGTCTGGCCCCAAAACATGTTGGCAAATGGGCCTTATTTCTCATGCACTGGTGATATTACATAAGACATATTACAATGGTTTTGTTACAATTTGTACTCACAGCAGCCATTTTGTTACTATGGTTCCTGGCAGCCAGAATAAAACAGGCTTCAGCCTCTTGCATTCTGAAATAAAATGTTTTCCCACATCACATTAACACTACTGTCAATATCTTATTTGATGCAGTAACATGGTTCTTGTTGGTTCAAATACCTTTAGAAATTACTTCTCGGTATGTTCTTAAAAGAGGCTCAGATTCTAATTTTGCATAGAACATGGAATCTTTAACCATTACAAACACTTTATTGTTGATGTTACTGTTGCTATACAATAACTCATTTATTCACTCAATTATATAATGAACTGAAGTGTTTATGCCCAATAATAACTTCGAGTGATCTTTGGCTCCCATCGAGCTCTGCAGATATGCATTGAGCTTCAATACCCCTCTTCCTTCACTGATTTGATAACCAGCGCTCATATTCAAAGTAGGGCTCTTCCTTTTCTTATCTTTGTACAGAGCTCTTCTAAAATCAAAACAGCAGCTGCCAACGCTGGTCACCTAGTTGCTTACCTACACCTTGCCAGGTCAGTGTACTTGAGAGCTGACCCTTGTACGTAGATGACCCTTTGTGCCCATATTGGGACCTGGAGCAACATCTTCATAGTGGAGTCGAGCTCACATGGGGACAGCAGCACCACAAAGTAGTCCTGCAATAATGACATGCCAACCTTCAACCATGAATTTTCATTATAAATATTAATAGCATCAGCAAATTTGTAAAGGTGATTTCATATTTGTAAAATAAGTTCATAATTTGGTGAAACAAGTAAAACAAATCATAGACTTTAGAGATCAAATTGTTAAAATGATTTCAGATTATATAAAACAAGTAAAAAAAATGAAATAAGGAAATGAAGTTTTTGCGTATGGCAGAACTGTTCAAGATTAATCAAAATATAAATATCAAGTCTGCACAGTAATGCAAAGACTACACACCTGGAGTAGCGGGTGGGCGTAGAACTCATTCAGGAAGTCCATGATGGTGTCAGATTGGAGGGTGGTTGTGCACACGACCACATGGTGCTCAGTCTGCGCACGGTGACTGCTGTACGTGCCTCCCAACTTCTGTCTCTCCAGCCATGTGTATGCCAACTGCTCCAGCTGAAAAACATAAGAAAAACATTAAACAGATGATCTTACTACTGCCCAATATGGAGACTTTCATGGTTTAACTAACCCTTTACAGAGTTATAAGGCCCAAATAAAACTTTTTGAAACAAGCAAAAAAAAAATTTAAAGAGGCAGGATAATTTTTTTCTAACTAAATTAGAAAATTTTACTTTCCAAATGGTAAGTTAATAGGATTTTAATACTGGAATAATCAAATTTCATTAGCCGATAGTATTTATTCTTTTAGCCTAGAATATTCTAATTGCATTCATTAAACATCTTACTATTTGAAGTGCAAAATGAAATATATTTGAATCCTTTAAAGGAAATTGATTCTTATTTCATGTGTCATATGTGTCATATACTGTTCTAAGCTCTCATAAAATCTCTTCAAATGGACAGTTTGGGGTCATTATAGTGTATTAGTTATTTCTACCTTTGCTACTGTTTATCAATGTACGTTGTAGGGTAGGCTGCAAGCATCCCTACTAGTTTGGTCCTAGGCTTATTTGGTGTATTGATGACTCTCAATAAGAGTTTCGGGGTTTGATCCCACGGTTACTGAAATTTGTATCTTTGTTGCGATTATTTCTAATGTCTCTTTCATCCTGTCACAGGGTATAACAAAAAGCTGCTGCTCCACTCTCTTTTGCCATGTTAGAACCCCTCTCAAAGCTGTGTGCTGTGACCTATGACCTGTTTTAAAAAGTCAACCAATGATAGTCACATTGCCAGTATCAAGATGGCAGAGCCCATAAGCTCTTGCCACCCCAGAATTTCATAGATAAGCATGGTCTTAACAAGCATACAGGTGGTCAACTGCCTCAGTCTGTTTCTAAGACCATTTGACTTAGGATGCTGCAACTTTACATCTTTATATATACAGGAGGGTAAATCCTTATTCATAGCTATGTAAGACTTTTAAAATGCATGTCTCAATACTGTACATTCACACGATGACAAGCAACTCCATAAAGGGCGTTTATTGGTCATTATGGCAGGGCAATGTCCTATGGTATGTCCATTATGGTGTCCTGGGTTTGCATTCTCCTTTTTATGTCAAAATTTCAGAAAAACAGCTGAAAGAACCAAGATTTGCAAAAAAAACTTCAATTGATAAGCACTAAATATCAGTGCTTAGTCATTTACATATTTCAATATTTTTATTTCATTGTTTTATGATGTCATTCTGATTTCAATCGACCAATTTAACGTCTACAGGCAACTTATCTATGATCAAAAATGGAATTGCTATTGTTGGATTCATGGTTATATGATAGTATTTCAACAATCATGTAATTAAGTATCTTGAAATAGAGAGTCATCTAAAAGATGAAAGCATAAACTAGACATACCATAAACTATGAAATTAGAAGATGGAAAAATCCCAAATTTAACCAAATTTGTGACACAAAACTTCAACTATCAATTTATATTAAAAAAGTCTCAAGCCTTTCTTTCAAACAAATAGATCCAAAAGGAGACTTAATGATTTTATGAAAATTACATTTTATCTTTAAATCCTCTATTATTAACATGAAACCTTCTCATAAAATATATCAAAGCGAACTAGATAAGACTCAGACAAATATGATTAACTTTTATTTATCTCATAACACAACCTCCATTTAAAAATGTGATCTTTAGGCGACAAACATGTTGAAAATAGACATATTCATATAAAAAAAGATAACACACTTTCCCTGAGGTGAGGAATAATTGAGTTATTTACTTCTGTATGTGGACACTAATAGCATATCTTATGAGATTAAACACTTTTAGTAAAAAATGCCATAACTGTCATATATATGAAGAGTCAATCTCATGTAAAAATGAACATTATTCTGACATTTTATGATGATACGTTGAGAAAATCATTTGTGGTTTTATTTTCTGGGGGAGGGACAGTGTAATTAAAGCAATAAACTTGCAATAAAGAGGTCCAGTATTTGAATCTTGTAGAGATCTGTTCTACATTGAAATGCTTTAAAGGCCATGCATCCATGGTTTGATGCTTGGATGCCGCTAATGGCTGAAATAGCCTCAAAGCAGTGTTAAATAATAACTCACTCACTCATTGATGTTGGGGTCAATAAAATACAGAGTCCTAGAAGTATAACAAGTTTACTGTATGCACAAATATAACCAATAAATATTACATGAAATGTTCTTGATTGACTATGTAGTGAAAAATAGTTTCAAATTGCTTAAAAATCTGTTAAACACGTGACCAATCAGAAAGAAAATACTGTTCCATGTCAAATCAGTTTGATTACAAACTCTAAAAGTCTTTATGTGATTGATTGCAAAGTCAAGTCATTTTGAAACATGAAATTTTCTTATCAACAACTGAAAATTAACATGAAATGTCTTTATCATCAACTGAATATACACATACCACTTCAAAATATTTATGATTTCATACCTATTGAGTATAGGCCTTATATACCTTTGATGTTAAGAGTTTTAAAAGAGTGAAAAAAGATTAACTCTTAAATCCTACAAAAGCCTGGACAGGACTAAAGCAGCAATCGGAGAAGAGTCCAAAGAGCCCGAAATACAAGAATTATCGAGAATATCAAGACTTCATTTACATTATTCTTGAATTATCAAGATGTTATGTATCTGTGATTTGAAAAAAGTTCATATAATGTTAAAAATTATATTGTGTTATAATTTTAAAATAACCCATTTTGGATGTTTCCCTTGTGAAAACCTTCATTTGTGTAAAAAGGTTGAACATTCTTTCCAAAAAGTGAAGGGCAGGATAATTTCAAGTTTCAAGTTCATTGATATCAAAATCAAAGAAACATGATATTAATAATACTCATATACAGTATAGTTCAGCCACTTTTCTTTAACATATGAACACCAACATCTAATATAATCTAATGCATCTCTTCTCATGTAAATCATAGCATCACCTCACAAACATTGATCAAACTTTCAAGTAATTTGGTGACAAGGTAACCTAGTTTCCATGCAAAGATGATAAGAGGATTACTGTACAGGGAAGAACAGCAAAAAGCCATTGATAAGAGACTATTGGGGTCCTGGGGTCATCACAGACGTCTTGAGGCTAATTGGGCATAAGATCCAGTGGTCTCCATCTTTGTCAGAAACCAGATGCAATTAATCATTGGAATCGATAGGAGGCATATACAGAGCATGCAGTCTTCAAAGCAAAAGAGTTGGTGTGTGCTAAACGATGGAGTAGCCTGTTAGTCATGCTTTCAGAACTCTCGCTAATTTGGCAACGTGCCGTACCTACTAATATCCTCACTTGAGTTGATATCAAAAGGCTTTAAAGATATCTGTGGCTGGCTTGGCATGAGGATCTTTGATTACCTTTAATGTACTTACTCTATTATTTTAAGACATTGAGCAGAAAATAACACTCAAACTTTATTTGTGACTCGACAGCAAAACATACTCACCAATAACAAAACTATCACTACAACGTTCAATATTGAAATTTTCTATAGTTCATATTATGATTCGTATAATACTGTTACATAGAATATTTGGACGCTTCTTAACTTTTGATTGAGAATATATCATAAGGCTGCCATGATTAAGGTTCTTAAATACTTAGGGACAAGTCAGTCTAATTGTGATGGCCATTAATTGTTGGATTCAATTACCATCATGATAGTATTCATGTATAAATATTTCTTTCTTTTCATACCTCTTACTTACAGCTTAAGAGGGGTTTATAGCGTTCATTCTGTCTGTGTACTACCCATGGTTTGCTAGTTCCAGCTAATGCTCGCAGGTTTCACCGCAATGCATAGCCACAATAGTGTTGCGGGCTTTCTCCCTGCAATAATACTAGCGGCCGCGATATAAGTGTAATAATCTTGAGAAGCGGCATTAACCCCAACTCACTCACTCACTCACTCATTCTGTCCATCTGTCAGGCCATCCCAGACCTTTGTTCAATGCAGAATCTTATCATATTGTTATCTAAAGTATTTATTGTTGCTGAAGAATTATCATTCAAATGATCATTCAGTTCGACTTGACAATATCAAGGTGTAAAGCCATGTTGTTGTTTAGAAATAAATGGACATTATGAATTTCTTTAAAATGTGCCAATTGCTTGAATGCTCTTAAAATCTGAGTGATATGTTCAGAATTCATATTAGTTTAAATATTCATTTTGAACAAATAAGTAGAATTTCATAAAACACTGTCTGTTCCTAGATAGCTCATATTTTGGTACAAAAATCCTTTTCCTTTTTGAAACCTTGAAATAGTTGGGGCAATTTAAAAACACAAACTCTTTGTTTTGTATCTGAAGTCTTGGCAATATAATTGCCATTCTTTAATCAAGGAAAAACTAAAAAATAGAGCCATGGGCTCTGTAGCTCATCAGACTTTTGATAGAAATAGGTGTTTGGGTTTAGACCATGGGGTCATGGGCAGTGTAGGAAAGATAGCCTGTCCCAACGTCCGAGTTATTCACAATCAAATAAAAAAGGCCCATTGCCCATTTGGGGTCAAGGGGTCACCGAACCTACAATTCAGAATTCCCATTGTCCAAGGAGTCTACACACAACTATTAAGCTATCAAGACCTTTTGGAACTGGAGTAGAAGATGAAATTAGGTTTTTTAGGTTTTGACCCCTGTGACCCCATTTGGGGTCATGGGGTCACCAAACCTACAATTTAGAATCCCCGTTGGCCAAGGAGTCTACACACACCTTTTCAGCTCTCTAGACCTTTTGGAACTAGGGAAAAAGATGAAATTAGGTATTTTAGGTTTTACCCCTGTGAACCCATTTGGGGTCATGGGGTCACCAAACCTACAATTTAGAATCCCCGTTGGCCAAGGAGTCTACACACACCTTTTCAACTCTCTAGACCTTTTGGAACTAGGGAAAAAGATGAAATTAGGTTTTTTAGGTTTTGACCCCTGTGAACCCATTTGGGGTCATGGGGTCACCAAACCTACAATTTAGAATCCTCAGTGTCCAAGGAGTATTCACACAATTTTTCAGCTCTCTAGACCTTTTGGAACTAGGGAAAAAGATGAAATTAGGTTTTTTAGGTTTTGATCCCTGTGAACCCATTTGGGGTCATGGGGTCACCAAACCTACAATTTAAAATCCCCGTTGGCCAAGGAGTCTACACACAACTATTCAGCTCTCTGGACCTTTTGGAACTGGAGAAGAAGATGAAAATAGGTTTTTCATGTTTTGACCCCTCTGACCTCATTTGGGGTCATGGGGTCACAAAATCTACAATTTAGAATCCCCATTGGCCAAGAAGTCTACACACAACTTTTCAGCTCTCTGGACCTTTTGGAACTGGAGAAGAAGATCAAAATAGATTTTTAAGGTTTTGACCTTTGTGATCCCATTTGGGGTCATGGGGTCACGAAATCTACAATTTAGAATCCCCATTTGCCAAGGAGTATGCACATAAAATTTCAGCTCTCTAGAGTCATTGGTTCTGGAGAAGAAGTCGAAAAAGTGAAAAGTTTACGGATGGACAGATGGACGGACGAATGGACTGACGCCGGACGCCATGCCATGCCATAAGCCCATCGGGTCTTTCAGACCTGATGAGCTAAAAAGTGAAGACTTCTCCTGATATCATATCCTTAGATTTTGAGTCATGACAATAGCCCAATCAGCAATACACCATTTTTTTCACATTATATCTTAAGGCTTGGTTAGATTTCGAAGAGGATGAGGGTTTCTGGAGTGCTCCTCTTCAACTAATGAAAGCTTTTTCTCACAATGTTTGCAATCTAGAAATATTTTTTAAAGCAAAGTTTTCAGATTCTCACTGAAAATTTAAGAGAATTTTAAGTTCTTATGACCGTTTTGAGAGGCTTTCAGAACTCAAGGAACAAAACCACCCCTTTGGCACCAAATTAATTGAATCAATTAGAAGGATATTTTATGATACTGTTAACAATAAACCTGGCTGAGAGGTAAATATATAATCTACTTTTATCCTCTTAACACTTTTCTTCTCTAATAGTCCAAAATGTCAGAATAAGTTTTGTCACATTGGGCAGCACAAGAGGTGAATGCTATATGACAAGTTATAATGTCAAGTTTCAAGATAATCAATCTTAACACACTTTAAAGGACCATTTGAAGTAAAATAATCCAAATATTTTCAACAACACCTCGCCTGAAAAACTGACTCGACAAAATTTGCTTTTTCATTTCTTTCAAAATCTTTTCATGTTTCACGTTTTCTATAAGGGTTTGGATAAGTTTAATCTGGTAAAGTTTCAGAGACATGTTTCATGCAAGTTTCAGTGCCATATTGAAGAGTTCGATGATTTTTGTAAGATATCTGTTTGCCCACATTGGGAGCTGTTTCTTCCTAGCTTTGTACAGAGAATGGTTTCTGAGCAGCACAGTGATATGCTCATCTCTCTCGCCATTGACCATTTAAGGGACTTGATTACCAACTCCTTTCATTTCTCAAGCACAAGAGGCAATACAGATTGAACTAAGGGAACACACGACTGTTGTTAAGGTATAAAACTCACCTATCTAGACTTGCTGTATTTTATAGACATGATTTAACTACTAGTTGATGACATGGGTGACATGAATGATTTAACAGGCAGGGCATGCAGATCGACATAATGGTTAAGTAATGCCCCTCTATCAACCTCTCTACAACTTCAAAGAACTCATCTTATTTAACAATGGAGAGGCTAGACAAAGGTCAAAGTTCACACCTGATGTTCCTGATCATGAATACTTAATCAAAGCATCACTGAAAGTAATTTAATAAGCAGTGTTTTTTTGTCATAATGCTCTTCTCACTATGATGGAGGCCTGATCCTTTTAGGGATATCATATGTTCGTGTCATCTCTTGTCAGTATAATAATTTTGAGGGAGGTTGATAAAAAGGCATCCATTCCACCAAAATTTTTAAAAGCACATAAACAACATTTAATGACAGATATATAGTTTAACATATAAATTAACAGTTGTGTTCAATTAATCCTTGTACACAACGATGTAAAAACCATTTGCATGACTTATATGAAGGTCAACAATACGGTTTGTAACACTGGTGACCCCAGCATGCCTATCTATCAAAAAATTCTTTTATTGATATAAGAAAATTAATTATTTTAATTATTAATTATTGCAGTGATCAATATATTTTCATTTCATTCATGAAACCTTAACATCCTATTTCATAACTTTGAGATCATATCAATCCTGATACAAAATATTTTTTCAGTATGAAGTACCACTGAAAGGATTACTTTCACCTTATGAGGACCATAGCAGGCCATAAGTCTTCTTTTTAAATTTGTTTCAACCATCTTAACCCACATTTCATTTAAAAAATGACGGCAAATGAAGCTAAGCTGCATTTATGAGGTTCTTAATCTAAAATCAATTGGTAACTTTCAAACAGAACCCTAATGTGAAGATCTTCATCCATATAAATGATGTAAGCTCATATCAGCCAAACTTAGAAATCTATTGATTAAAGAAGTAAGCCCTGAAAACATGAGCAAGAAATACGTTGAACGGGAATTTTTTTCCCTACCTGACATGAAACATTACTTAAGCCAATAGAAAAGCTGTCATGTTCAAGATACCAGCAAGAGTTATTAAGAACTGAAGATTTTTTTGTCACGACAAAGAAAGTTTAATGCCAAAGGTTGCTTGATACAGGTATCAGTTTGTGTGACTCCTCAAATCTACTTCAGGAAAACTTATTTTGTTTACCTGAAAATATGGTGCTTTGGGATTTTTTTTCTAATATTTTTTACCATTTAACAAAAAAAGACATTAAATTGATATAGTTTTTGATTAATTTTTTAGTAGTAATTAATTTTATACAGACAGGTATGCCACTAATCAGCAACAAAAATAAACTAAACTGCACTTTCCATCTAATTGCTAGGAAACAAATGTGAAAATATCATCAACAAAACAGCTGCCTCAGATCAAAGACAAAACTCAGTAGTAATACTCAACAGCTTGTGACCTCAAACACAGAGATGGGCAAGAATTTTATTGTGTGATTTGTTAGAAAACAAACTGCACAATTTCATTTGACATAACATGAATGATAGAGCCTTTTGCGTACTAACAGATATTTTTTAAATCAACGACATTGAAATGTATAAAATGTTTTGATTGATGTAACTTGAACTGCTTGAATCCATTCTAGAAGTTGGACAGACTCAGGGTGGCAATGAATTTATGAACTATCAGTTTCTTTATTATAATCATAGCAACCTTTTGGTATAGGTTCTTATGCTTATCGACTTTCAGCACAGTACCACCAATAGTTTGCTAGTTCCTGCCGATGCTTGTAGGTTTCATCGCAATGCATAGCCAGATTGGTGTTGCGGGCTTTCTCCCTGCAATAATACTAGCAGCCGCGATATAAGTGAAATACTCTTGAAAGTGGCATTAAAGCCCATCTCAACTCACCTCTTATACTAATCATCCCACACATCTATCATGTTATCTTAGCTTCAATGTATTATCCTTTCATATTATCATCCTGTTACTTTTACCTTGTTATTCTACCCATATGTATGTTATCTCACCATTTCATAATATACTTCAAAACTGTATAAGAAGCTGCACCAAAATTTTGCTATCATTATAATAAAGAAGTTAAACTCATAAATGCCTTGCCTTCTTTTAATATGCTACTTGACCGTGTCTTACATATTCATTGCCTGAGTCATATTTCCTTCAAAAAGTATTAACAAGATTGTGTTGACAATTCACTCTGCTCAAAGCTTCTACAAATAATTTTTTTGAGTAACAAAACTTGGATGAATAAAAACATGTTCCCAATGACAAAACTAATTTACTTTGTTAACAAACACTTCTTTAACAACTCACACTGTCTACTGTAAATGCTGTCATCTATACCTACATGTTTTCCATATTTCTTGACTGTAGTATACTTTACCCCCTGAGTGTCGAGTTTCACATAATAAAAATGCATGTTCAATTGACTTATTCCTTCAAAAACACATCTTTCATCCACTTTTGACATTGATAAACACGTTTTTATTGACATAATAAAATTTGCTGTTTACTTAAATTCTAACCAAACCAATTATCTTTGACATTCTTCAAAGTTTTTTTTATAAAACAAACACAAATAACAAATAAATGAGAACAAACATCAACTTTAACAGACAATAAGATTAAAATGTATGCGTGTATTGCCATTTCTGTTCAAAAAAGATGCCAATATTGAAATCTGTATGTTTTAGAATTTGGTAAAATGCAAAATGTCTTTTTTTTAGAAAGGTCATTATGTTGCAAATTTGAGTGACAAGATATCTAACATGTTTCATGATTGCTTTTCCGTATTTAAACCATGAAAAACATTATTTTGAAATAAAAATTTACATCAAAGGAATCCTTAATGAAAGCTTTAAAGGTCAGATTTTTTAAAGGAGTGGAACATATCATGCTTTACAATATGCTGGCATACTTAAATGTGAATTAGTTCTGCCTCGTTTTGGCAAAACTTTCCTGTTTGCTGACAATGTCAGTAATGAACTTATGATGGAGACCTCAAGCAAGGTTTTTGAACAAGACGTTACAACCTGAACCATAAAAAAGTTTGATTCATAGCAAACCTTCATCGATCATGACTAGAAATAACAAATTAGCAAACCTTTTGATTCTCAGGAGTTATTGCCATTTTTTCATCATTTGAGCTAGAAGATATTTGATGAAGTGTTGAATCATGTCTTTTCAATCTGTCAACCATTACTCAAAGGAAATTACAGTTATGACAGAATGTGATTTTTTTCTTTACAAAAACTATGGGAGAATGTCATAAATGAATCATTAAATGAATGTGAATGCTTCAATTTTATGTGACAAATTTAAAGCTTATCATTAACTATTCTTTAAGTTAAATATGTTAATCAATACTTAGAAATTGATGCTGATCTCTCGAGCAAATACTACTTTAAATCTAGAATTATGTGATACATATGTATGTATTTCCCTACCATCACTTGGTAAAAGAATTCTATTCCAACAATATAATCAATTTAACACAATATCTTTTGTGAGCGGAAATAGGCAGAGATTTTATTCAAGGATTGGTAATCGTAATCTTGGTAATTTAAAAAAGATAAGGTCTGTGTTTGTTTATTGCTTGTGCATTATTTCTGTTGAGTTACATGTTAGCTTAGAATTTTCAAATTGACTTATTCGACAATATAATCGCAAATAAGATTACCAAATTAATTTGTAATAAAAGGATACCCTCATCTGCTGTTCTTTTAGTTGTTCATTCCAAACATGTTATCAAATTTTGGCCTTTTTTAATATGTGCATGCTGCAATTGGGTAAAGATTTTGTGACAGTTTTTGGTCCGGTTAGTCATTATTCGATTCTCTATTAGATAAAGGAATTAGGAACATCCCTAAATATCACTTTAATGGACAGTCCGCCACAACAGCAAGGATGAACGGATGCTGATAGGTCAACCTCTTTAAACGTCCTTCACAAATGAAAGAATAAACTCCCATGACACATGTAGGAAAGGTTTAACACAAGACCTAAAACAAACATCCCTCATTTGCCAGATATGTACCGACCTCTTTGTGAACAAACAAGACCACAGTAAACTTTTGGTCCTTAAAACAGAAAAACCTTGAAAAACTGAAAGCTGATCTTGCAGAGTTTGGTAATGTTTCTAAGACCATGGGTCAGAACACCTACACGAAGCTACGTCTTCACACATGTAATCAATTACAAAAGACAAAGACCTCATCTGTATACCATCTTGGAAGATTGATAATGTATCTTTGACACCAGTAGGGACCTCAGAGGCTACACATGAACCCTTCGTCTTGGTGTCAGGGCTTGATGGAGGAGTGTGGTAAACATGCATCTGTATTTGTCATAATTTTATCAAAGCTATCTGTTTTGTGTCAATTTTACCTCAAAAACAGAAAATCAGTGTCTGATCATATTTCATATTTAGAAAAAAAGCTATAAGTTTTTGTTGACGAATTGCTTAATCATCAAACAGAAATGATGAAAATAAGCTTGAAAATTGTAGTTTATACTTTTTCATGAATGATTGATAATCATTCTCTTTTAGGTTTTGTTTTAGTCTGTTTCATACATACTTTTACTAACAATAAGTTATTGTTATATCAATGATATTACATTATTTTACCAAAAAAAAACAATTCTTTAACATCAACTCAAAATTCAATATCACAGTTTAAGCTGGTAATATCAAAATTATCTCCTATATTGATTGTTTTTGTCTTTTTGACCATCTCTTTCAGTGATTTTAACATCAAAAAACATAAATAATTTTGAAAAAGTTCTGTTTTTGAACACCATGTGAACCTTTATAAATCCTCCATAACATTGTCATTACTACTTGATTACATATGTAACAAGACATATACCAATATGTAAAGTTAATTATACTGTCTAGTTGATCTGATGGACTGACGTTGGTTTCAAAAGAAATAATGTATTTAGTGGAGGAAATTAAAGCATTTGAATATATTTTACCCTTTTATAATTTGTTTATGTTTTCAGCCTCGTATTAGATGGTTTTGCTCTCCAAAAATACCATAAACTTGAAATTTTTAAGGTTTGTAAGCTATTTCATTACTCTACTAATGAAAAATACCACTGGAATGTTGAATTATCAGTTGGACGTGCTTAGTTAGGATTCAAATTGCATGTTTCATTATGAATCAAAAACTAATTATTTCACATAGAAGTCTTTGGTCCTAAGGTAAATAAGGTCCCTCGTTAATCAATCTTGCAACGGCGCAAGAGCTTCAGAGCCAATTGCATTATAATTTCCAAAAGCTGCTGCATGTATAATCATAATCAGCATATTATAGAGATGCAGCCTGCAAAAGCTTTTTTACCATGAAAATTATAAACTGCAAGCATTGTGTGATTAATAAGGGCTCTTTTCAAGAAAGATGAATGGAATAAAATTTGCTTAAAGATAAGAATTATCACCTAAATCCATCTAAGAACTGTACAAGGTTAAAGAAATACAATTTTGCACGTTTTTAATAGAAAGGAACTAATTAACTGATTAAAAATTATTGTCGTAAATGGTTCTTTTATTTCAAAGTGGAAAAGCATGACATCAAGATTTGATTTCTTCTACAAGGGATTAATTTGTTGATAGGCTGAATTGATTTCAAACCAATTACTGACATTATGTCTGTCAATTGTCAAGAATTAACAATTATGATGTTGCCATTAACCAATTTAGAATGCATAGATGTCGATCAGACGCAATCAGGATTATTTCCATGTATTATCATAAAGTTATAATTCTAAGCTAGAAAATGCAAACAGCTATTTCTAGCCAACAGAAATCTTTTCACTGTTTTCATTTGATTATATACCTGCCATAAGGACCATGAAACAAATTCACAAAATAATACCTTAGAATGACACTATGAATTATTCATTTAAAATGTTATTATTGGATTATAGTCAACAATTTTTGGAAAAAAACTTTCAAAAATGTATAAATTGTGATCCATTTATTGTTGCAAATTGTTTTTATCTGTCAAAAAGTTCTTTAGTTTATTATTCATTATAGTAATGCAATTTCAACGTGTAAGAGAATGCTGGTGACACACTGTGTAGGGACGTTCAGTGAAATTCAGCACTCGTCATGGTTCACACTGGTTATGTGACATCATCTTGACTATATTGTGAGGGTTTGAAATGTTCATTGTCTGCCGACAAAGAAGACATTTTAACCTTTTTTTATTTATTCATCTAACTCAGTTCTACCAACTTCATAGTAAAATTCATACCTTGAACTTTAGAACCAAAAAACCGTTAGACCCACGCTTGAAGTTAATTTAGTAAGCTTTTACTGTTTGGAAAGTCATTTGAGGTATCAAATCAGATGAATGACCTTTACTTTCTATAGTGGTTCTTTCCTGTTTTTCTAATCTAGTGATCTAAGTTTGTCTTCCTTGGTATTGTCCCTAGCTGTTAATCCCCAAGCCATTAAGATAAAAATCCACCGGACATGTTCTAGACAATGTCTCAAGCTTCCCCTTCTTCAGGAAACAAAATATATATCTTCAACGCATCTAATGGCTGAAATATTGCCCACGCAGCTGTAAATGAACCTCACACTCCTGAAAAATTGTTGCTGACTTACCTGAGTCGGCAAAAGGACAAGAGCAAAGCAAATCATCATGAGCATGAAGAGTTGGCTGATCCAGATGTCCGGGTAGACGTCCCCGTAACCGACCGTAGAGAAGGTCACCACCACAAACCAGATGGACTCAAACAAGCCAAAGTGATGGTTGCCACCCCTTTGCAGATGCTGGATTCCACAGGCACTGAAACATTAAACTTGCTGGTTCAAAAGCTTTGAAAACATCTGATTTGAGGGCAAAGATGCAGAATGATTCACATTTTTCTGCAACTGATGAATTCAATAAACTCTGAAACATAGGGACATAATGCATAATGCAGAACATTCCCATATGAGGGCATTGAGTTGCCATCCCATTGTAGATTCAGGATTTTGTCGCCACTAAAACATGAAGCATACTAGTTGATACGCACTGAAAAATATTGAATCATCTTATAGTATATGACATTGAAGTGTAATAGTTTATACATTTCTGTAGTTGCATATTTTTGTTTTCTCTGAAACGGTTGAAAAAGAAGCATTATCAGGACATTAGACATAAGAACATGGAAGCAAAAGGGTTACCTCCCATTTGAAAATGATAGATTCTACATTCATTTTGGCAATGAAGCATAATTAAAACATTTAAACAATTAAGAAACATGATGAAAATATAAGAAACATATACAGAAGGTTCAGCAACTCTGATAGATCCACAGGAACTGAAGAATCAGGACAAGAAACATGGCGGTGAAACACTGAAATTTAAGACATGTCATTATCTCAAGAATATGATATTGACATTATTCAGTTTTTGTTCCAATAAATCCTTATGTATGTCTATCTTAATTTCTTTTTTAAAGATATTAGCAAATCTAAGATACTTGATATTCACAAAAGAAGATAAAATGAGCCTCGTTGTTATTTGAAATATCAAAAAATTATACTTTCCATTCAAAAAAATTCTTGACAAAATATTTTTAAATGTATTGAATTCCACTAAAAGACACTTCAAAACGAAACATTTTACATTGAAAGATTTGTAACCTGATCTTCAATACTTTAAAATGACCGTATGGAAATTTAATGAGATAAATCTCAACAAACAGACTACTGATATGCTTTAACTTCTTCTGATTTACACAAGCGAAGGTTGACATACTCCATTATATTGATGATCGATGCATAAGGTCTTCTTCTCAACCTTCTCTTGATCTCAGATACTCCTGTCATGAATATCTAATTATTTCAGGATTATATCAGATTCAGGAGTAGAGTTAGGGTAATTGCTAATTTTTTTGTTCAGCCTCAGAGAAAGTCCCTTAGAGATTTAGATTTACTATTTTGAATGAAGTTTTTAACAAATTGAGCACATGCCTTTGCATCTCATCAAATGGTGGTCAGAAAAAACAGTTAAACAAAGCCAATCAAACTGCTTTCTGATTACACAGTGTTTCTCTGGAAATAATTCATTTCATCGGAATTAGTATTTAATAATACATGCTACCAAACATTAATCAATGAAATCTGTAAACAGGGATCTTGTTGACCTTGAATATAATGTGAATCAAGGTCAACCAACTTGGTAACCGTTGTTGGTGTGTGACACTGATTGCTATCATTTATAACTACAGCAGGAGAATAATGACATGTATTCAAGATACTAAAATGCTAAACAAATGTCTGAAAATTTAGCTGTGATATTGGAAACAAAGATTCTTTGTTGAAATATTGGTGGAGAGGAATAGATAATAGTAACATTGCAAGAATTGACAGAATTGGACTTGGTAGAAAAGATACCCAATAACAAATGCCTTCAAATAAGAGAAATCCTGAAGTGGGTTTCAGAAATCATGAAGTCAACCTTCCTTAAATATGAAACCTATTAGTTTTCCCTGAATAAAAAAACATCTGTCCTGTTCCTTCAGTTTAGTTAAATTTTACATATACTTCACTTAGAAGTGAGATTAGCTTTGATGTTCAAATGACGCCAATCACAGGCTCACCAAGTCCCAATTAGGTGAGTATAACTTCCTTTATCGAACAGACTACTTTTTTACCATCAATGAGTTTTGCAAACAAAGTTAATTGTTAAAGATTTCTAGAGATCTTCACATAATGAAGTCAACGGATAATAGTTAATCCATATGACCCTTGCTGTCTCCTGTCATGTGACATCAAGAATAACCAATTACTACATAACAATTTATCATCCAAAACTGTGTTCCACAGGAGATAACGCTTGTGGAAGGTCACGCGATATCACCTAGGAGAAAACGTTTTGAATTTAGATTTTGAACAATGCTCTATTACAGTCAAGTTCATGACATCACAATTGTTTTACATCATTAAGTAATGACATCACAATGCCATGACGTCATAAACATGATGATGTCACAGTGCTATGACATCACTCAACTGAGAGTCTAGAGTAGTGCAGTGTTCAGAAATACACATTTTTCACGGAATCGAAATGAAAAATGATTTTGGATGATAAATAGAATATCACCCTTGTGTCTTCCAATATCAAATATATCAACACTCATTGATAAAAGTAAAATATCCTAGGTATTTGTACCTTTTATCAACTCATCTTGATATATTTGATATCAGAAGACACTTGGGTGAGATTCTCTAAATATCACAACTAAATCTCAAATACCTCATGAGATTTTAACTAGCACATTAGTGTCAAATTGTGATACATAATTGGAAGTACTTTAACAAAGGTTTAATCAACAATAATCTGGTGTTGAAATAACGAGCTTAAACTGAGAAAATATTTGCTTCTCTTTGGATTATGCTGAAATTAATGAAAGACCTGGCTCTCATATGATTTTGAAATATCAATTAAGCAATTTGAATAAAAGCATGGTTGCTCGCAATGATAGGATGACGATTTAAGTCATTGAAGCACTGATTAAGTTCCTTAGTGAATCAAAGATGACACTTATCTATCAGAAATAACTCCTGTAACACAGCCTTCAGGGCCTACTAGATCATCACCGTAAGTAGTAAATCCTACCCAAAGATAATGAAGCCAAAAATATGGTTTCTGATGTTTGAGTTTGTATATACATTACTGATTCACTGGCTTCATCTTGATGAACTCTGACAGATTATAATAAGCTGTGGGGTAAGTGGGAAACAAAAGTTCAATGAGTTTGACTTACAGCTACAAAGGCAAGTTTTCAATAACGAGGAAAGCCTTGATGTTCATGCAATATGGAATGGGGAAACTGAAAACATTTCATTAGATATTTACTTAAGACCTCCTTAGTTCAACAGGTTTTATATGACATAACACTTGGTTAAATTACTTAATTGTGAAATGTAAAGTTAACATTTGATAATTGAATGAGAGGAAAATTCTTACATTACATTAAAAAATTCTAAGGGATTTTCATTAAGTAAAGGATTCATATACCTCTCACTAGATGCAATGTTGAGTTTGAAAAACTGAAGTAGTTTGACCATCAATTAGAATACCTCTTCAAGTTAAAAACTTCTGCATACAATTTGCATTAAAGGATAATGAATGATAATGTCTGAACAAGTTTTTTTTATAAGTTTTAGGGTGTGACAATGTCAAAATATTTACAATCTTATTATCCCCCGTCCCAACATAGTTGGCGGGGGATATTGAAATGGTCTCCGTCCGTCCGTTCGTCTGTCCGTCCATCCGTCCGTTCGTCTGTCCGTCCCAATAATGTTTCCGGAGCACAACTCCAAAACGGTGAGACCTAGCTCGACGAAACTTGGTATGTGCAACGGGCATCATGCAGAGATGTGCCTTTTAGGGTTTTCAACTTCTTTGCATTTTTATTTTTACCCGTTTCCATGGAAACATAACATAGGATTTCTTAAAGGTTGTTTGTAGAAAAACAACATGATCACTGTTCAATATTCCACAACTAGTATCCTTAACTACCCTTTCCCTTTGGCGGGGGATATAGCTGACTCTGTCTGCTTGTTGTTAATGAATTTTAAACTTTTTTGACAGATGGATGGAAGGATATCTGCTAAAAGTAAACCTCTGAATCAAAGTTGTGGTGCCAGGAATGATAAAAAGTTGAGCAAGAGCAATAAAGATTAAGACTTTAAGAAACAACATTTCTAATTAAATTTTCTATTAGTATATCATATTATTTGAATACATTTCCAAAACTTATGCAAAGTATAATCATAATAATTTTAAGACATGTTTTTAGATGAAATAAATTATTTAAAGACAGCAAATAAACACATTGAATTCAGTGTCAAATTTATAGATATTAATAATATCTAGATTTTCAAATAAATGATAATACTTTAGTTCTCTTTGAAAGTTGGTTTGTTCTGCAATTTATCACTTTTGATCAGTGTATATCCTTGCATCAAACAAAAATTCAAAGTACCATCTGTAAATGAGGGCGAAGACCCATAAAGAATCAAATTATCATGTTTTACTTCAATAAATGGCTAAGTCTGATATCTTCAGAAGGACGTTTCCGCCTTCAGCTGTTCACTTCTCCATTAACAAATAGGCCACTGGGTTAATCACTTTTCTCTCCAAATGTCAGACTTTATTTCTACTTGAAAGATTCAGACTCATTCATATGAAAAATATTTTTTTCATCAAAAGACCAGAAAATATGGTTTCATTGAACTTAATCCCTATAGGGACCATTGCACAGAACGGAACATTTAGGTAAGAAACGTCTGTCTTGTCTGCTGTTTCACCTGGGAAACCTTCCCCATTCCTTTGACTTGACTGAACTTATAAGTCTCAGGCTGGATATTTTGTATTCAAATAAATTGCAATAAACACCTCACATATTCCGATACGGATGCCATATATCCAATGTTGTGTCCAGAAGTAACGCTTTCAAAATACTCAAATGGAGAAAAATATATATGAACAATTTAAGAAACAAACTTCCAAAAATAGCCCTTGCCACCTCTGATAGAGTCCAAAATAAAATTATGGCATTGCATATCCAAAACACAGCATTTAAAGTATTTTTTGCATCTTAAAATTTGCAACTTTACCTAAAACAGGTTTAATTTTACTCATTAGATGCAGTTAAATTTGAATTGTTTAATGAATATGTACATAATTGTTAAAAAAGAAAAAACCATATTGCAATAATTGTTTGGCAAAGTTTATAACTGTGTTTACCGACATAAAACTCAGCTGCTTTAGCCCAGCTTAAACCATCTGAGAATGATCAAATAATTAAACTATTGACAACACAATAACCATCAAGAAAGATAGATATCAAATTATGACATTCTAAGACTATAAACTTTAAAACTATAAATAGTTACTTATCAACAAATAATACTGTTTATAACCTAAACAATTATTTTAACTTATCTAAATATTTTTCAAAATGTTCTTGAAAGTTGTTTGCAGTTGTTGTTTTTAAAAATGATGCCTAACACTGTTAAGTATAAGTCATTTTGAGCCATCTATATTCTAGTGGATCAACCCTTTAAGGGTTATGTACACAATAATTTAACACACTGCAATCCACTAGTGTTGGAACTTTTTCTCCTATATCTTGAACTCATTGTGTTGGCAAAAAATGGTTTGAAATTAAAACCTTCCAAAATAATACAAAGATAAATGTGGCAGAGAGTGACATACTGTTGAGCTAAGGTATAGCATGGCAATCTTCATCAATTATTGAAAAGGAAATCTAATATCCTTCATTTTATCCTTCCTAATCCACAGGGATAGATAATTGGTTAATGCACAGAGGAAGATAGTTGACAACTTAAGACATTGTCTCTGTTATAGCTATATGGTAACTAATTCTTATATCACAATTGAATCAGCTAACAACCTAGAACCTTTAGAAAATTTGGACAGATCTAGTACAATACTTCGAAATCTTCAAAATATTTCTGGGCTCAATTTCAAGTTTTCAATCAAAATTGTGACTTTATACCTTTATAGTTTCTTTCTACTGATTCAAATTGCTCAAAAAATGATTATTTTCAGTAATCCTCAAAAAATAACACAATTTAGATTTAAAGTTTGAAAAACGGCCAGTCCAACATCTCATGGAGTTTCCCTTTAGTTCACAGAGAAAGTTGGATGGGTGACACTGTAAGAAAGTCGTGTGCTAAACTCCAGCATGGTTATCGTGTCCTTGATCATGATTGAAAGCCTTCCAAGACTTGATGAAATTTGAATTACATTTCTGCGACTTCTTCAAGATGATTTCCGACATGACAAGATCTCTCCATAATGTCACACTGAGAAATGGGCCACTGGGTTGATTACTTTGTGTTAACGAGATGGTTTTGGTCACAACATCTGATCCTCTGTCCAAATTGATAAAGGTGTCTGACAGAGAGAGCTTGATTTTTCAAAATACTTTACTGCTTTATCAAAATTAACAATTCTTTATTAAATTATTTCTTTAAAAGTCATGCTTGATTCTTTTCTCCTCAAATGAGGATTACACCCTGAAACTTAATTGATGAAACCTGAAAAAATTATTTCAGCTTGAATGTGGCAAAATGCATATTGCATGAAGTACTGTTGTCAATTGTAGATAAAGTTGCCCAAGCTTTGAGTAATTTCTATTTCATTACATCTCCATCTGTAAACAAATTTACCATTACAAAAATAATGCAGTCCACCAACTCCTGTGATAAGATTTCATTGTTAAGAAGATCACAATTTAGAGAAGCATAGATCTGAAGATCATTGCGAACTTCTTTGTGACTGAATGGATAAGCGTTTCGGATAAACAGAGCTGACAATTGCTGGGTTCTGTTTTAAATCGTGCAATGAGATATTAATGAAAAGGCACAAGACCACATACTATTGCAGATAGTAAACCAAGGTATAAATGTTTCTTTTGTTCACTTTCTAGATATTGTGAATTACATAGAAATAGGGAGACCTACAGACAAGCTGAATATGATCTGGAAAAAGATTAATAAAACCATAAACATGTTTGTTATCTCAACTTGGCCATTTGACATTTATATATGGCCACCTTTATTGTAAGATTGAAAGATAAAGGTAATAAAAGTTGTGAAAGAACATTCAGTGGTGTCCAAAAGATGTTTTCATGGATTTTGTCTACTTAAAAATTTTTTTAAGCATTAACTGACTTTTAAGATGCACTTTAACAGTAAAAAATGTGCTTCAGTTCAGTTATCGGAATATGGTAACACATCCCATTGTTTGATACCATCCATTTTATCTCAGATTAAAATGTATGCACTCTCACTCGACTCTTATACCCTGAGTTATAACCCAACTCAACATTACGGGCTGTGACCTATGACCTATGAACTATCAAAAATAGTAAACCAACAGTAGCGCATAATTGATATTCAAGTCAAGTTTATTTGGATTATAACCATGGGTATATAAGTGGAGTGAGAGTGTTTAAATAAGAAAACAGTACTTCACAACTACTTCATTGTAAGAAAACAGTACTTCACAACTACTTCATTGAAAGAAAACAGTACTTCACAACTACTTAATTGAAACAATTTCTTTCAAAGTACAACAAATCAAAATGAACCTTGTAGTGAACATAAGAAATCTTTACCCTTTTGCACCAACGGTCATGAAAATTGTACTTTTGTAAGTCCTCAAAGTTCAGCATAAGTAATACTAGAGGATAGAAAATATAACAGATCAAGTTCATCTCATGCAGAGAATTACAATATTATTACTCTGAAAATGAAATAATTAACTGCTTGACATCTTGAGGACTGTGAACAAAGGAGACTCAACTGTACTGCTACTTGATGTACTCTATATTGCACTTTATGCCATTTTTACTAAATTGTTGCCCCATTTGGACGTGAAACTAATGTATTTCTGCCATAAAACTGTTATGGCAAGTCACTGTAAAGGATTATAGAAACTCTTGGAACATTACATTCTATGCAATTTGAAATATTGGGTGAAGATATTAATGACAAAATGTTGACTTATAACTTCTGGCACTTTTCAACATGGGAAACCTTCCTGAAATTCTCAAATAATTGTCTAACCAGCTTTTG
Organism: Phorcus lineatus; assembly: GCA_921293015.1. Classification (NCBI taxonomy): domain Eukaryota; kingdom Metazoa; phylum Mollusca; class Gastropoda; order Trochida; family Trochidae; genus Phorcus; species Phorcus lineatus. The sequence goes on along the minus strand of OV121097.1, from coordinate 24,137,771 downwards.
GCGACAAACAGACCTAATGCACAAATCACCTGACAACTGAGATATAAGTAGGTTTAGGAGATTGTATTTCATATCCATAATGGATTGAAGGCAGTTGGAAATATGAAGTTGTTAACTTACACTTGTGAGCAACTGTCAGAGTCATATCATATTACATACAGAAACATTCTCTAAAAATCTTTAATCTAAAGCCTGTTTTGCAATTGCCAAAATATAAATGTCATAAGTATTTTTAACTTAATAAACATTCTTTCGTTACCAACCGTATAAATTTCCTGACAGAAAATACTTTTAATTCATAAATGGTTACTAGGGCAATTTTGCATTGGATGTTTAAATCCCCAATGATGCATCCTTAACAACAACATGTGATTTTAGTAGAGCTATCAGACAGCTATCTGATTACATTAATTTTTAAAAAGGGCCATCAAATCAAACCTGCTTGTTTGAATATTGATAAGCAGGTAACTTTTAAAGGGATGTTTCTTTGATTTAAATATGTCAATTCAACTTATTTCAATTAATTCAGTTACAAACAGGATAAATTAAAACAACATGATATTCTTATTCTCTCTGGATAAAATTACAAAGTTTGAAAATTCTATTAACAGTTTGGATTGATTAGAATCTTCCACTCTTGATAAATAAATCATCTGAAGAACATCTAAGTCTACTTAAAGCTACACAAAATTTTTTTATATTTATACACATGAGAGAAAGATTTCTGACTGTAATGTACATCTAAACATTTTATAATAGCCAAAACTAAGGTTAAATCATACATTTTAGCTAAAACTAAGGTTTAATCATACATTTTTCTCTTTTGAAAAGCTAAAAATAATATTCATGGACATTTTGCCTAAGACACCTTAAACAATTTGACTGTCAAAACAAGTCAACATTACCAATAAGGGTATCAATTAAAAACATAGCCTCGGTGAAGAAATTCTATTTTGTTACAAGTATCGTCACTTTGTAATGCAAAAAAATTGCTAATCAATACACCCAATGAGGATGAAGCCAAAATAAAATCAATTTGACATAGGGCCAGTTTAAAAAGAAATTTTAAAGTTGAAACATGTTATAGATATTGTTTTCAATCTCTGTCAAAATGTTGTTGAAATTGCAAGATGAACCATTACATCCGTAAATGGTGTAACGGTTTCATATTCCAAAGCAATCGGAGCTACTTGAAAGACCCTCTGAACAGAACACTTTGCCATTGTCAACTCGATGGTTTGACCTCCTACTTCTTATGCATCTGATGGGAGCTTCATTGTTTGTCTGGTTTTGTTCTGGTTAAAAGAGCATCTGTATGAGACATGACTTATGACTAAAGACCTTTGTTCATGCACAAAAATCATTTTGCTAGCTATATAATCAAAACATCTTAAACCCTGAAAGTCACATCTACTAATATATTGTACCCCAAACAAATTATGGTTGACCTAAGCCTTTCTGTTGTTTGAGTTTACTCCAAGATCTTTGTATTCTTCACTTTCATTTCCTTGGCAAAAGCCAAATATGTATTCCAAAGACAGTAAAATTCTAAAGAAGAATGATATTGCAGTCTGATTAAAACTGACTGTGTTCCGAGGAATAAAGGTTTTTAAATATTGACTCTAGCTTGATTCGAACTTGCTCTATCATGGGCTATCCTCTCCACAACGATCTGAAAGCACCTTCCTTGTCCACACGTTCTGATGCAATCTCAACTAGCCAATCACAATGACTCCGGCAAAAGCCTTCGGTATCAGTATCTAGGGGCAAGTAACTCCTGTTTACCATTCGCCTCTATCCTTCTTTCAAATGCGATGATGTGATTAGACCGATAATGACTATGTTTTGTCTGGGCTAAACTGGTGTCAGAACGTCAAGCTTTCAGACCCTTGTGGAGAGGATAGCCCCTGATAGAGTATGTTTGATCCCCACTAAAGTCAAAATTCGATTATTTTATTCCTCGGAACATGGTCGATTTTAATCAGACTGGATGATATTGTTCAAATTTTTTCATGGTAATTAACTTATCTTCCTGAAATAAATTTCCAATTGTGTATTAATAGAGACTGTCAAAAATCCTAAATATAAATCCAAGCAAGATACAAACACATCTTCAGTGCCTGCTTGCTACATTCATATACTTTTGTGTAATTATGTAATGCCAGATGGTTTTGATAGCATAGCGAACAGTTGTGTAAGTATGTAATTCTGGGTGGTTACACAAACACTCTGGCAAAGCTCATTTCTGCCCACATACCAACTCATTGGACAAACTTTGTTGTGGTTAGAATGAAGTAAAGGGTTCGATTACAACTTTACAATTGTCTAACCCTGAAGTTGCTGTAGATCTTAGTTCTACATTATATATGTACAGTAACAGCAAAGTGCCTACAGAAACCAGGCAGAAAATCTTCAAAGTTCTGTTCTAGACTAATTACTTTTTACTTATTGAAACCCAACAGATTAGAGGAAATAATTGATTACATGAAATTTGGAATTAGTCTGCAACACAAGGAACTTACATTAGCTGTTACTCAAAGAAGGAAAATCAGGCTTTATGTGTTCTATGTTTTTGAGAACATCTTTAACAAAAAATGTAAAAAGTTACAAGCAACAAAGATGTAAGGTATTCCTAAGTATATTGGCCTTGGAAAACAAGCTGAAAATATTATTTAGGGTTTATGTTACAACATTTGAAGGGGGTTCAGGACAAAATTTCAAACTTGGTGCAAGGTTGCGGAGGTTGTAATATTTCATAAATCCCTGCAGTGATAAAACTATTGATTCTTCAGGTCAGGAAGACATTTTAATGCGCTGAAAATATTTATACAAGTATATGGTTTATAAAAATGTTTCATTTCATAAATCACTCCGAGATCAGCCTACTTTAGCTTTTAGTCTAAAGGATTCAATAAATTTTGTTTTAAGCTTCAGGATCAGATGAAACATGGAACTATGTGGTTGTTCTTTGTACCTATAGCTACACACATGATTTCAACTACAGTCGACCTCGCTTACCCGGAAACCTCTCTATCCAGATGCAGATTTTTCAAACTGTACATTTGCACTGAAATCTGATTGCAGATAACCGAAAGCCTTGCTATCCCAAAGGACCATATAAAGACACTTATGATACAGCTTCCATAAATATGAAATTATAGATTTATATAGGAAACTGAAATATTTTTGAAAAAATAATCTCTGCAATAAACATATTGAAAATGGCACTTATACACAGATCTCAATAGCACTTCAGGTTTCTTTTCATTTGAAAACAAATATTTGACAAGTTGCATGTGTCAAACAAAGAAAACCAATATTTGGATGCAATTTTATCAGCCTTACAATTCTCTGTCATTAAAGATTTACTCATTCATAAATATTGACAAAGTGACCCTAAAATACTGTCTGATATGGTTTAAAATATGTTTGTACATATATTTCATAAAACCAATGTGACAATATCTATGAAAACACTTATTGACATGTTGAATATACATGAAGTGAAAATATTCTGAGATATTGAGATTGTCTGGTTGCAGGAATATGACACTTCAATGTCATACTTGATGATGGGTCCATTTTCCCGGCACATACTTCAAAATATTCATATATGTGGATGATACGTGGCATAGATATTGATTAATGATATACATAAACATAAGTTGAATACCAAAATGTCAATTCTGTCGATATTTGCTAAACACAAACATTATGAAATCTGATAATCTGGCTTCCTTTACATGGCCCGAGATTCACAAACTCATGGGCACCGGGTCTCAACAAATTTAAAGATTTCAACCAGACAAGCCAATCCCGAGTGTATATATAGTCAATATATATATAAATACTTTGGGCATTAAATATATTTCGCTACAACTTTTTGTGTTATTGTGTTAAAGCTCAAAATGAACATTTTGAAATCAAATGCTGCAATTAGATTCATGACTCCAAGAAGATTTAGAAATGCTTGCAGTTCCTGATTTAAATTTTAAACATTTAAACAAAGATTTCCTTGAAAATACCTATTAAAAGTTAATGTTGCTACAAAGTATTTAAGTACTTACAATGCGATTTACTGTAAAGCATATTGATACTATAATTGATTTATATGCATGATTTAAGAACACCAAATTTTATTATACATGATAAAAACAAATTCATTATAGTTTAAAAAGGGGTTTTCTTTTGGTTAGAAAGAAGTTGCTTGAACTGAGATAACCTTTAAGCCAATTGATTGCATGCAAAATGTAATAGCCTTCAGCTTCTGCCAAAAGAAATTCCACCATTGAAGTGAAGACATGAAAGAATAAGCTTAAGCCTTGATTTGATCTTTATATTCATTACTCTTATCATAAAGAGATCTCCCATTTAGGCACAAAACACCAACTGAAGAGGATGATTCATGTAGAGATCGGCTCAGATTCCATTCAACTCTCTTACCTCCGGATATGGAGTTTATTCTGTTCGGAGCACCAATTAAAGAGTTAGAGATCTTGGGTCATGGTGCCAGACAGCATTCACCTTCAGTTGATTTATTTGATTTCTGCAAACTCGGCAAAATAGTTAACCCTTCAAATGCTGCCAAAATTTGGCCAGACATTTCTTCACATCATCTTTCACAGATTGAAAATGATTATTCACAAGCTGAAGTTAACTCTTCTAAATAGCCATTTCATAAGAAATACCCGTTGTCCTAGATTGACAACAGGGTAAGATAGTTTATCTCAGAATATTCTTACATCAACAGGGTTAACGTTGATTGGGCAATTTTCAAACTTGGCCAAAACAGAACCTTCTGCAACATGCTGTGAACAGGTCATACAAATACAAGAATAAGAGATTGGAGGCTCTCATCATTACCACCTAATTCTTCCTCAACACATAGTAAACTGTTTTTGTGGCTGATTGCAAGTCCTGTTGTTTCAAATGAAAATCCTCTAGCCCTACCCCAGTCTGGTCCTCATGCCAAGGGTTAACTATAAATGACTCTCTGTATATGTCTACATTGGGCTTTGTGATCTGCAGGGGGGGCTGAAATTAACGATAAAACATGCAACAGATGGACCTGTGAGTTAAAAGGTTAACAAAACATTTTGGATTAACCTTTCATTGATATTCAAACTAAATTTAGCCCAATTATGCTAGACAATTTTAACAGAACAAGTTGCTTTAGATCTGGAAGTCTTGTTTTTGAATCCTGCATCAGGGCTCAGCATTATTAAAGTTTGTGTACAATGCTCCCTTAAAATAATTAAGTTCAACGATGTAACATGCAACATATGGACGTGTGAGTTAAAAGGTTAATAAAAGTTTTGGATTAACCTTTCAATGATATTCAAACTAAATTTAGCCCAATTATGCTAAACAATTTTAACAGAGCAAGTTACTTTAGATCTCGAAGTCTTGGATTTGAATCCTGCCTCAGGGCTCAGCAATATCAAAGTTTGTGTACAATGCTCCCTTAAAATTTATTTAGGTGCAAGCCATGTTTCACTCCTTCAATCGAAGAGTGACAGATTTTGCTGCAAGACAAAAGGCCTTGCAGTCTTCTTCCATTAATTTCAACTAGCAGGGGTAATGGGAGTGAAATACTCTTAAAAGCATAAAACACGAACCATGTCGGTTTAAGTCTCCAACTTTCATGAATACATGTTCACATTGATGACGATCAATAATTATAGTGGTTATCGGACCAGCATAACAAGTGTTGAACAAGCCTATAACACATTTAACAAAGGCCAAGTGGAAAGTAATGAGGAAGTTATTACCCTTTGCAATACATGTCTGGCTTAGCTTCTATTCAGATACACATAAAATGTATTGATCGAAGGTTTATCAACTTACAGGATTTTTGGTAAAAGCAAACTTGTTTGGAACAGCTGTGAATTATAAATAATGTGTCATGTCCATTAACCTTTTTATCCTTGCCAGTATGAATGTCAAAGAATTAAAGGATGATGATATATCTTAAAAGTTTGCTTAACTCTTTACCTGACAATCAAGGGATATATAAAGGGGCACAAAGTATGCTGTTGAGAGCAAATATGTCAAACTTCTTAAATGGTGTTATTTTATCGAACAAGTGGTGGTGTCTGAATTAGTTTCTTATTGATTATCAGTTCAGTAAAGTGACAATAAACAGGTTAAAGTCATGATTTGTGATTAAAAAAATCAGACAATGGTGCTTGCAAATTACTCAAAAATAATTTTTGAAACTTATTTACAGCAGACACTTAGACAATTATGGGTTGGTATTGTTTAATAGGTCATTTAACTAATATTCATGTGAATGGGATGGATAATTTCGGCTTTGAAACATTCAAATGCTAATTTTTCAATTATCAATGAAAAAATAAATATTTATCATAATGTTGGCATTTTAAGTTTAAAATAAAGATGCAACTAAGGAGAGGTGATTTGAACTTGAATAGGACAAATGGTATTTTGGCTCTTATTTAGACCACATACAATTTAAAAAAAATACCCTGTGATACTTTGAAAAGACATTTAGTGAGTTGAATAAAGAACAAGTTCTATGGATCTACAACTTCTTTTTTGCAGAATTGTGACTTATTGAGTTGGCGGAGTCTCATATTCAAATTCTGTCTATGGTGTCATTTCATCTAGAGTATCGACTGTTGTTGAAAAGTTATCTTGTAACTTAACCAGTTAGTACAGTGACAGTATAAGGTATCACACATTTGATAAAAAATATGTGACATCCACAAGTCAAACGTAATTTTGAAAATTATCTAAAGCAGACAGGACAGGAGTTACTTTTGTTTGATATAACTATTATTCATGTAGATGTATAGTGCGGCTAAAAATTAACATGCTAAGCCACAGATCTCGATAGGCAATAAAAGAAGGTTCCAGAGTGAGAGCAAAATTGAGTGTTTAAAGTTCAAAATATCGGTAAATGTAGATTGCATTTGAAAAAAGAAATGCAATAACCAATAATGCTGTTCCATCTTGAATTCTGACATTTAAAAATCTTATTAAATATTAAAAAAACTAAAATCTACTCTGCATTTTTGAATTTTATTTTAAAAAAATACATGTGCAAGATAAGCTTTTGCTAAATTAAACATAATGATAAAATTTTAAAATTTGGTGATCCATATCAATTTATATGTGCATATTATGAAAAAAAATGATGTCTGGTATGTTTCTATAATGTCTATAAATGATTTCTTTAGAATGAGTTTATTAGTGAAGTTTGTAGGCCACTGGCCCAATGAACATATCAATACAAAATATCCAAAAATATACATATATACAAATATAACATGAAATACATTAAACTTTGAGTGACAATCTGTACTTTAAGGCAAAAAATATAAACTTGGATAACTGACATAGTGTAGATTTACTTTGTGTTGACATAAGATTGATGAATTTAATGTAGGTTGGATTTGTATAATAATACCTATCTAAGTACCTGACCCTCAATTGTGAATATGCATTACAAATCATTATAAAGTGATACTCATTTTCTATATACGTTAAGTCTGACCTTGCACAGTAGAAACATGTTATTTCATTCTCTTCTTCGTTTTGATGACGTCCTGTTTCAATCCGGAGATGATGACAGCTACATCGGAATCGAGTTAAAGTTTCTTTAAAAGGGTTACCATTTATACAGTATAAATATGGCTCCAATTGTAAATTCATTTTAAAAGTAGAGTAAGTTCTTAATTTGGGTTTTTCAAGAAGATCAATATGCCATTGCTGAGACCCACAGTCCTGAATACGCTGTTTGAAATAAATGATTTTTAAATACTGATGGCTGTATGAACAAGTAGGTGTATAAGTTGAGAAAACAGTGATTTCTTATCTACCAAAACTACCTTCAACATTGCTTGGGAGATTTCATTTTGCTTATATTATCATACACATGACTGGTAATGCTATAATGATAAAATGATAACAAAGTAGGCATATATATAGTGCAAATATATCTAGGATCCTGTACATGTGCCCTCAGTAACATGATCTTCTGAAGAGTATGGTCTTCAGACAAGATCTGAAGATTGCCAATTCATCAATGTTTTCTGACGGCTTCAAAAGTTTGTTCCAAAATACTGCCCAATTTGATGACATCACAATTACATGACTTCATGAAATTGAAACATGGTATGACAATGATGCCCCAGCCCTCGTTTCTCTTAGCTAAGACCTTTACTTAAAGAGCCACTCCGTGATGTTCATAACATATTATTTACCTTTGATACGAACCTAAATGTCATATGTGGTGATATCAAATCAAAACATCTTAACTTTTCATGTCCAAAAGACATCTATATGACAAATACTGTTTTTCCATGAAAATCTAAAAACAACCTTATAAATGCACAAAAGTGTAGATATCACGTCCAATAAACATGGATACTAGTTATATAACCTAACAAACACTATCAACTCCTAACTGCCCTCCTGGCTGTTTAAGATAAATCTCCAAAATTATGTTTGACTATTTGACGCGAACCACTGTCCGGTTTTCGATCATAATTGTGACATCCTTTTCATATTGTCACTGTAAAAAACCAATAAGCTTTCAAAGGTGTCTTTTTGGTAACAGTCGATACTTCGCTATCAAATGACGCCATTGATTAAGTTTGGCATATATGACTCCAACAACTCACAGAGTGGCCGGCTCTTTAAGTAAACCGTAATTCTCTAACATCGCACTAAGATGACCTTAGTGACGATCACCTAAGGGCTTTGTGAAGGGAAACCCAGAGTTTCAGGACAATGCCATGTTCAGGGATTTACATGTCTCATTAAAAGCTTTCAGTATTGATTTTGGATTAATATCCCATCTACATTCATTCTAGTAAAAGATATATCCATCTTCTGTCCATCTTATTCCATAAAGATGTCATATGTTACATCACTAGTACCCTGTTGACCTGCTTCCGAGGGAGTTGAGATAGATTTCATGTGCTTTGAAGATTCATAATTATATAAACAAAGAGTAACTGATAATTTCAATACTTTCTCCTTAGTAGTGTATATCATTAAGATAGCTCTGAATCAGTTGAAGGAAAACCATTCAAGATTCAACAAGATAATATAGAATTTGCTTTTTATCTCACCATCGCCATCTGTCTAACCGTAGACTTTTTTATTCTAAAGCAAAACTCAAACACCACCCTTACAACATTTTCAAAATTTGCATATGTATTACCAACTACTGAACAAATTTCTGAAAGTTTTAACTTATTTTGTTTCCATTGAATTAAGTTTAATTGGACACTGTACAGAGATAGGTTCACAGAAGTAATATAACCTGTTAATTGCATCTTATTGAATTTTGCATGTAAATTTATATTACCCACCTACTGAATTGGGTGCCTTTCATAGTGTATTATGAAATTATTAGATAGAATATATATATATATATATATAACATTATTATTGTAATCATAATTTTTAGTCCTGCAGGTAAAAGATGAACAAAAAAACTCAATATATATAAAGTATTTATAAGTGTGTTACAGTTCGTCTCGGATCTCATGACTGGTCCAATCAAAATATCTGCATTGTGAGGTTGACCAACCCAGGCAATTAGAAGCATAGAGATCTCATCAAGTATTAAGATTGGCCTTCGAGGTACATATGGCCAAATGGATAGATAAGCCGCTAATAGAAAAGCTAAATGCCAGTTTGGCTAAATTTCATTAGCAAGGACAAGGAACTGGTGGCATTTAGATAGGTGCAGCTGGTTTCAAATGAATTTTTCAAATTATGTTGGTGAGGCTAAGGACTGCAGATATGCACAGAGTGACAGCGTGCAGGTTTTCTTTGCATAATGCAAATTAATACTCTTGATGTTCAATTGAGTACAAAGTGTTAATTTTGGACCATTTTACAGGAATCACAGGTCATTAACATATGGTTATGTCATTGGGTAAACCTGCGTTAAGTTTGAATGAAGAATATGTAGAATAAATTTGACAATAATTACATTTTTAACAGTTTACATTGCAGATAAAATGCCCTTTTCAAAGGACAGTGAATGAAATGATTTCACATCTTTTGAATATATGGCTATGCAGAATAAATTTGACGATAATTACTTTTGCAACAAGATTAACAATAAAATCCTATTGCTAAAGAATAGTGGAAGTTCTGTAGGTGGAGATTGGTAGCTGATTAACATGTATCTTTAATTTGAAAACCTACTAGAGTTTCTGTAGGGTACAGAAATGGATATTTAGAAAGGCACAGATGTGTCACTTACACTCATAAGGGATATTTCAGAAGGACATGTGAAGTTCATAAACAGAATTTGTATTTATCTTTCAGGGCCACAGATGCTTATGGCATGTTTCGATTAAAATGACTCAAATTATCCCATTGTCAATATTCTTGTCTTGTCCGAGCTCACTTATCTCTAATTGCCCAGCACTTGATTAGTTTTTGCACTCCAAGACATGTGGCCGCCACTTTAGTATGTATATTTAAAGGCACTGCTCAATAAAATATCACTGTATCTATCTTCAGATAGAGGGATAAATCTGGGGTTTTTTTGTTTAGCATTTATGAGTTCCAAATTACAATAAACGTCTAAATAAATGAATTGTCCTTGGTGTTTCCCCATGTCAGTAGGGCACAACACCCTGCCCTTTTGAAAATGCGTCCTATCCTTTTTCTGTGCCGCCCTTCCCTTTTTGCCCAACTCATTGTGTTTCCCCATTGCAGAATAACTTGTACAACGAAATTATTCACAAAGTGGCAAATAGGGGGATTGCTGGCGGACACAGCCGAATGATTATATATGATGTAATGAGTGAAATGTATGCGCACATGTCTGAAATCTATACCTCATTTGAAATTGGTGAAAATAAATGTGATGTTTTTCTGAATTTATTCGTAAGATTCAGGTCAATATCAAAATATTTTAGACTGCTAGATTAGACACAAGTGTAAAGATAACTGTTTCATTTACATAAGTCTAGAACTGGTATCGTTTGAAACACACTTTCAAATGAATATGTATCTAAGTGTCCTTTTGAAAGGAGTTGTGCGCTTTTTTGAATCAATTTGCCTTGCCCTTTTTTCAACCAGGGGGGAAACACTAGTCCTGTTCGTATAAAATCAAGGCTTGCACAATATACTTTATGTTTTCACCATATTGAACCATATAAGCAAATGAGATGAACATTTTCTGCAATTTTCAGCACTTTTGATGAAATATCACCATTGAAAACTTAAGCTAATGATTTACCCTGAGAAAATTCAGTGTTATTTTAAGGGTTTCTTTGCCTCATATTGTCAGTGCACAAATGTTAAAGGCTAAAATGACATGAAATTAGATCTTTCCACCATGACGTAAAATTCCAAAATGAAACGTCCATTCATCTGATAGTGCTTCTATTTTCATGAATGTTTCTATTCCGGAAAATCAGTTTCGTCACTTGTCTTCAAAGATCTAATTATGGTGCTTGGAATGACAAGCTCTTTGTTACTGATGTCCTTTTACGTAGAATGTTGTCTTATTTGAGCTGATGATCTTCAGGCCACAAGTATGTGCAACAAACTGTGGTTTATTTGATAAAGACTTGGACGTTGTAGCTAGTGATTGAGGCACAATTCAGGGTTTTTTTAAAACGGGAACAATTCATTCTGTCATGTAGTGCTATTCTGTGAGTTCAGTATGTGAATCATGACTAAATGTAGTCTCTGTTTAGTAAAGGGCACTCTTTAGATTCGAGAATTGGGGGGAAAAGGGAGTCATCTGTTATAAATCTTGAAAATCTTGGTTTGAAAATGTCTCATTTGATCTAGTTTTGTTTATCTAATCAAATAAACTTTCTATGTAGTACTTGCCCTTAAGAGGTTAAATAAAAATATCTTCTGCAGAACAAGACATAAAATGGTTTAAAGTTCATAAAACATATGCTTATGCCTTTGTGCAAAAATATAAACATATTTTCTATTATTCATATTTTCTAGAATAATATGTCCTGTAAGATGAATCCATTCTCAATAGATGTTTTGAAATCACACAACTTGAAACAAAAGAAAATATTCTAATGTCCTAGCCAAAAGCAAAGAACTTTCTGGTTCTCCTTCATAATGACTGATATCTGTCATCTTGATGTAACAAATCAATATAATTTTGCTTGATTAATCCCAAGATTGCCATTTGATTCCATACCCTTAGGCAGAGTCTCTTTGGAGTGGCAAGAGACACTTATACAAGGACATCAAAGGATTCCTCATCAGATTTTTGTCTCTAATAAGCTTTGAGGAGGTTTTACCTTTATGAGAAAAATATCAAATGAAGATGATTTTGATTACAACTGCATAGGTGCTTTGAAACCCTGAAAGCTGAATTTTTTCATTATTCTCAATGGTTTTACCTATGTGAGGGAAATTACATATGACTTGCAGTATGACTTTAAGTGTTGCAGTTTACAACAGAGTTGTTAAGAATTTAAAGCTAATTTCTTAATTAATTTTTAAGATTTTCTGATTTGGTTTCACTTTTATGATAAACATTTGCCAATAAAAATGCACTTGATTAAAGTGTTTCTAACCTTTCAAACACAACTGAAATTACGGTAAGAACAGCAAGAACTTTTGGTTAACAACTTTTTCATTGTGAAAATCACAACATTATCCAGAAAATGGTGCTTTTCTATTCTTGCCACTTCTATATACCCTTTAAAGACAATTTTAAACCGCTCCTCTGAATTTAAACATATGAAATAATTTTCCTTTTCAAACTTACAAAACAACAATATGTTATTTTTTAGCAATAAAAATTTTATATACTTCATGGAATACAATTTTTAAGCATTGTTCAACTCTCAGCACTGGAAATAAAAGCTAAAATTAACATAATAAAATAAAAAAACTTATTTACAATCATTACATTCTGCGTCTGAATGTTTAAACCCAAATATATCAAAAAGATAAACATACACAAGGGAACATTGCAATATTAACTAGGAAATAATGAAACCAGTCCCAATGGAGAATTACAATGATATACGTCTCATTAATTTCCACTTAATCTGAATCATTTCATGGGGGGTCGACACTGATATAAATGTTAACAGATCGGCTGAATATGTCATCTGTCAATGTTGCAAGAAATGAACTATGGGTGTTTCAGGTGGAAAAAATTTGCCGAACATAGAACACTGTAGGCATAAACAGTTTCAATCAACTGTCACCTAATACCCTTGGGTACCTTAAGAAAGGGTTGCTGACAATTAAAATTGTCCCCATGGAATATTAAAATGATGGATTAATTTCTGACAAGGAATTTGTTCCACAAAAAAATCTAAGTCTTGATTCTCACATAGGCTAAGATTGAGTTTTGGGGATTTTAGATCAATCAGCGGAAGGGGTCCTAGCGTGGAGTTAAGACAGTAGAGAGGGTGAAACAAACCCTCTGATACACAATTATCTTTTGACAATTAATTTTAAGCTTGGATGTAACCAATTTGAATTATTTCTTGAGGGAGCCTTTTTCATTATTACATTCGTTCAATCAGTGATTAATGTGGCACATGTAATCATCCCGAAAATCAAGTACAGACGAGCTCTTATTCTCTGGAGAGAAGTGTAAATTTTTAATCATTTTATATTTGATGAAACTTTTAAAAAGATCGATCTTCCTAACATATTTTGCAATGTGAGAAAAAAAGTTGGAATGGCTTTTGTATATATTATTTCATATATATATATTTATTGCTAAACCAAATTCATATTCACACCTTTCTGTTTTTTGTACTTTAGCTGTACCACTCTGCCTAATTTTTTTCGTTGCTGAAGCTGCCCTGACAGGTGACTTGATGTGACATTTCATTTTTTTAAGATGTCGCCCACTCGGTTGTCTATGTGATTAATAGCCCCATAGCCCCTTTTTTAAATATATTTTCTCATGTCTCACCACATTAGTGGATCCATGTAACCAGCCTGTCACCTCCTCAAGCAGCCCTGTGGACAAGCACCATTCTTGTTTGTTTTTTTCTCTTATCTCAGTCAGTATCCAATGGTATCAGTCATCCTTTTAAGCTTTGGTCAATATTTTACTTTTGAAACAATTTTGGTGAAACGGTGAGTCATATAGTACTTGAGAATCTTAAAGCGTATCAACAATGTTCCCTCGGTAATGGTTGAAATCAACCGGTACTGTCACTTATCACCATCGCCGCTAATGGCTGAAATATTGCCCCATTGCAAGCGGCACTAAACAATAACTCACTCACCCACTTAGCACCTTTACTGCCGACACAAAAACAAGGAACTTTAGTCAGCTTTTAGTGTAACTCTGATCAACACAAACAACTGCCTCAGCATGTCATCTTACTGAATAACCCTGAAGCTGTGTGGCAGTTGATTCCATTCTGTCTTGGTACTGCGTCTGTCAGGAGAGCTCTATAGATACTTGGGAAATTGGTATGTGTTTATTTGCCTTGTGTTTTGGCTGTTTTTGTGTGTTTGCTGAATTTTATAGTATTTCCTCTTCATTCAGACTGGCCTTGGGAGACAGGCAAGAAAACTCATCAAAATTTTTACATTCAATAAATTGATTTACTCATTTTGATAAACTAATTGATATTTCTGAGTTTGTATGTGGAAGGTTGAGGCAATGATCATTCAGAAGCTCTCATTACATTGAATTCGGTTATATCACTAATGAATTGTACTATGATGTGTGATACACGATACATACATGATACACTTCTTACTTAAAAAGGCAACAAAATAGCAAGAAACGATGATGAATATTCTAAAATTGAAAACAAGCACTTAAGGTTTCAAAACACAACTCCATCAACTGTACATATAAAGGGAAACGGCACCATAATTCAATGTCATAAATTTATATCATAGATATGAAAGTTGAAGCAGAAACACCAATTCAATGTCAAAGAAGTGTCAATGAAGGTGACCCTGCATCTACCGAGAGTCAGGCTGCTGAAAAACTCCTAACATAGGACTACTTGTTAGTGATAAAATCAAGTTAAAGATCCTAATTTCTGAAAACAATGTGCATATGTAATATATATCTGAAAGTGAAACCGTGATGTCCACCTAGGACTCATTCTTATAAAGGGCGCCGCCAAGCATATAGCGCCACCTTTGGTATCATGCAGAAATTGGCCTTCTCCTTGTATTCCCGATTGATATCCCACCTTATGAAGACAAGGCACAGCAACCAATCACACAACATCATCAGCTGTTTGAAAGGAGGACAGAATAAGATGTCCTTGATCTCTACAATTATGATAAGTCTTCGAGCAGTGATGGCATCAATGTGATATATAATTTTGGAGTCTTCCCTCTCCGGTCAACCTCGGTTTCAGTCTGTAAAGGCAGTCTGTGACGAAAGTATGTCAGCCTATCATGCTGATAGTACTACACCAAGTATTAGAATCTTGATAAATATCCTACCTTATGAAGACAAGGCACAGCAAGGTAGCACATAAGACCATCAGCTGTTGGCCGAGAGCTGACTGAGACTTCTGCATCACTCTGTGAAGATCATTCTGGGAAAGGATGATAAATGATAGGGATGAAGAAATCTATTCATAAAAACTTTATACCTTCTAAGTTGCCTTTCTTGGCAATAAGGTGGTTCGATTGGTTTGAAACAGTTATTTTGGGTTGTGAAAAATTGGGTTCTTTAGTTTAACCAAATTCTTTTGTTATTACCTTTTTCTGGATGGGTTGGGAATAGTGTTTGTTTCAGTCCCTTTGGCCAGGTATTGTTTTATTTGGTTATGGCTGAGTTGGGCTGCTTTGTCTGGAGCGAAAGGGTTATTGCAAGCTATCAATATATCAATGGCTTTAACATTTCTTATTCTATCCTCTGTTTCCCTATATTCAATTGTCATTGATGACACATAACCAGTACTTACAAACATGTTCTGTAATGCTTGCTTGGCCAACCAGCAGTTCAAAAACACTGGAATATACAGCTGGTTTAATGACTCAAGAATCTGGAACAAGAACATTTTGGACCACTCTTATTTCACAAAATATATTTTTGGAAATCATTCATGCCAAAAATGAAACAAATTTAAAACAGTTTGGGATTTTATAAATATATAAGCTTAATGATTGAGCTTATTTTATTCAGAATTTGTTGTTTTTCTCTTGTAAACTTCAACTCATATTACAAAATCAAAGGGTTGATAATGGAATGAGAGCATATACTCACAGTAAAAAGAAATGGAACAGTTGTGACAAGTTCTGCAAGGAACTCTATAGACAGAATCTGTTGAAGAATATTGCCCTGAAAACATATAAATAATTTTTAAAATTCAAACTTTGAGAGTACACAAGATTATAAATATCTGATAATGATTGAAACAAATGTTAATGCCAATTAACTTCATTTTCTTTAGATAATTTCATAAGTTTCAGTGCTGAAAACTGCATTAAACTCTATATATGATTCCACCTCTCAATGTGATGTATTACTTCACTGAGATATTTACCTTGTAACTGAGATATTTACCATGTAACTGAGATATTTACCTTGTAACTGAGATATTTACCTTGTAACTGAGATCTTTACCTTGTAACTGAGATATTTACCTTGTAACTGAGATATTTACCTAGTAACTGAGATATTTACCTTGTAACTGAGATATTTAACTTGTTACTGAGATATTTACCTTGTAAATGAAATATTTACCTTGTAACTGAGGTACATGACAAGGATGGTTTCTGAGAGGCTGATTATTGCCACGGTGACCTGACATATCCATAAACTTGGGTGGCGGTTCACCCAGAAGATAGCACTCCTGAAAAAGAAATTAAATTATTGTTTACATGTTGTTCATTATCATTAAATGTGCTTTTGTTTGAGTGTAAATAGGGACCATAAAAACATTTAAAATGATATAAGACTGATGGTTACATAAATTATCACTGTAAGTGGTGTTTGTTACTATTTTTTACTCTGATGAAGGCAAATGCAAAGCAGGAAACATTAATTGTGTTCAGTGGAAGAAAGAAGTATGACCATGTAAAGTAAAACCTGTATATTTAAGACAACACTATGTGAGTTGTTGGAGTCATATATGCCAAACTTAATCAATGGTGTCATTTGATCGCGAAGTATCGACTGTTACCAAAAAGACACAGTTTAAAGCTTATTGCTTTTTTACAGTGACAATATGAAGGTAGAACGTCGCAATTATGATCGAAAACCGGACAGTGGCGCGCGTCAAATAGTCAAACGTAATATTGGAGACTTATCTAAAACAGCCAGGAGGACAGTTAGGAGTTGATAGTGTTTGTTAGGTTATATAACTAGTATCCATGTATGTTGGATGTAATATCTACACCTCTGTGTATTTATAAGGCTGTTTTTAGATTTTCCTGGGAAACCAGTATTTGTCATAAAAATGTCTTTTGGACATGAAAAGTTAAGATGTTTTGATATTATATATGACATTTAGGTTCATATCAAAGGTAAATAATATGTTATGAAAATCACGCAGTGGCTCTTTAACGCACTATAAAGAACTTATTTAGTTGTTGAAAATTCAAACACTGAACTGAATTGTAATCTTGTTAACTGAAAGAAGCAAATCCTTCATTGTCAAAAGGTAAAGCATAAAAAATGCAAAGTCACAATATCAATATTGTTAGTCTCCTACATAAAAAATAAAAGAGGTTTCTTGAAGATCGACATAAAAAAGGAAGTGACCAAGATTAGACAGAATCAATTTTGGTCATGATCAGTATGTCACATTATAACTCACAATGTAATCTGTTTTTATTGTTCATTTATTCATGTTGAATAGTCCTAGAGGACTCGGCTAATCTCATTACTTAAACAAAAAAGTCAAAGGATAAAATATAAATTTTTATAATTTGAAATATGTATATTGAATTAACATTAGGTCAGAATTTTTAGTGGCTTTATGTAAAGAATCTATCTTAAATGTCGGACATTTACAATGCATAAATATTAATTAATAGTAGAATCCTAAATTTAAGAAGTTGATTTAGTAAACATGATTGAAGGACATGTGACAAATGTGGACAAAATCTTAAATCAAAACAGTTAATCAAAGCAATATATGTGGGTATTTTTTTTTTATTGATAGACACAATCTCCAAGAAGGTATAATTTCATCCAATGATATCAACAATTAACATTAGAAGAAATACATGATCAGATTGAATTCGTTTGTTATGAAGGAAACTGGATTGGCAGATATACCTAAGAGAAAGGGTGATTATGAAATAGAAATAAAAAGTATTATGAAAAGTAAAAGATGAATAAACTGATTAAAATCAGTTGTTGAGTAAATAGTATCACCAGGATATTAGATTGCTCAAAGCAATACAGACATATTTCCTTTTAAATACCTACCAATTTATTTCTGGATTTTGATGAAAGTTGTCTGGATCCATTCCTTGGTGAGCATTTGTTCCATTCTTGCATTCTGATTCTAGACTGCTGGGAAAATGAATGAAAAAGTAGCTTCAGCAATCAGAGCATTCTAAAACCTTTTTTATGTGCATTACCCTTTGACCCCTAAGAAACTAGACAAGAAATGACTGTAGGGTGAAATGGATAAGCTGTCATTACAACTTGCCGTAACAACTTAGATACAAATCAGTGTATTGAAACCAACAGCGATGCAGCCAAGTCATTTCAATACATGCTTTCAAATTGGTCACAATCTATACAGAGAGATTGCCAATTGTATCAGTTTATTATTCACTCTGTCTGCCAGTAACCAAATTTAGTTTCATGACTCAATAAGAGGCTTTTGTACAAAGTTCAGACTAAACTGCTAGCTTTTTCAAGAAAGTGCAAAGAGGCATCAATGTTTGGTTCAATTATATGGTCAAGACAGTCTAGTGATGCCCTTTCTATTTTTATTCAAGAAATATTAGGTTTCATGGCTGATGAGCTCAAAACTGATGGAAAGCGAAAGTTAGCGGAATTGTAGAACATTTGTTTAGGGAAGTAGAAGGATCTCTTGAAAAGGAAAATGTTACCCTTTCAAAAAAATCTATCTTCATCAATACAAGGTTTAGTAAAACAAACAATCCAATTAGAGTAAGATAAGCAAATCCATTTCCATAACTCAAATTATTTAAAAGTGCATGATCACATTAAAATGGCTACATGAAAATTTTGCTGAATTTAATTTTTTTTTTACTTAACTATGAATCCATATTTCAGTAATTAAATGTTTAATCCATGTAAGAGGAATATTTTGCATGTACTCTGATATCAAATTTGAAAACAGATGAACACAATTTCAAAAAAATTTGCTAAAGTGCCTTTAAAGGGGATGAAATCTTGACATTTAATTTGAACCATGCTTCCAAATTGGTCACATTTAATACAGAAGCAGTGTTGACTCTGCCCATGGATTTTGTCCATAAAATGATTGCCATGTCTCTGACATTTGGGATTAGAGTTGACCTTCATCACTTGAGAAACAATATTGCTCAGTTTCATCTATGCAGAGCCATCTTCAAAACAAATCAGTCTTTAAAAACATGGTCACAATATAACAATCAAGAGGAAATGGATTTCTCTTCCTTGAAGTAAGACAATAGTTTTTTTGTACTTATATCCCTTTCACACCAAAGAAACCAGTGACAAAAATTACATTTTCAAGCCTTAGGGGATAAAGGTTTGTTTTTTTTGCAATGTACATTCTTCTTCCTCAGAGTTTCATACTATATAGATATAGATAAAGAAGAAACACTAAAATCATTTAAATAAATATATAGATGAAAAAGTTTTAGAAAAGGTTATGTGCTTTGTCTTTGTTCATTAAATTGGTTACATTCATATAGAAAGTGTCAACTGATTCAAGTCGAACATCATACTTTACCCTGATCGACATCCTATAATTTGTTTAATTTCTCTTCATTTCACATTGATCTTGTTTAACAACTTCATCTTTTTATTCCTCTAAATTTGTAGCCCAAATTGCCAATGATAATTAAGATGTTATGAATAAAAGAAATTATGGGTCAGCTGAAAGTTCAATGTTTTAATGATGTTTTAAGGATGATTCTTTTGAATGCTCAAACACTGAAACTACGGGTGGTGCAGAATAAATAATCTACTCATTAGAAATAACTTGTTTGAATTTGAGCAAGAACCTTGTAATTTAAGAAATCAATAATGCAGCATTAAAGTGCTTGTCTTACATGTAATTATCTTACCTTGACCTAATGATTTATTCAAATTTTACATCAATTCATAAAGCTTAAATTCTTACCCAAACCTTCAAAATGAAGTTCCTTTTACAAATATACGGATTGTTATGTTTAGTTAAAATATGACACTGCCTATGGATCAAACACATCTAAAATGACAATGAAAATTCTGTATTCTCACTATATAATGAAACTAAAGTGCCAATTGCTACAGAAACTTTACATATTTTTAGCCTAAAGAAAAAAATCTTCACTAATTGAAACAGATGTGGACAGTGTTTTTTCTTTTTTCTGATCACAGTTTCTAAATTGTCAAATTTTAACCAAAATATTGTCATTGATGTTTTGAATTTTTAAAAAGCTGCTAATCAAATTAGGTTTCATCAGCTTCCACTGCATATTGGCAGATGTAGGATTTCTACACTTGCTGCCATTTGTAGGAATTGAGTGGATTTAATTTTAACCCACATGGTCACTGCAAAACTTTTCATGAAAGATAACAACTATCATAGTTCCGAGGAACTCAACTTATTGTACTTAATACAATTAGCGTTTTATATGCATTGATAAAGGAAATTAACTAGCAGAAGGACAGAGCATAGAGATCGAATTCCTGTGGCCATTTCCCAACTCGGCTCAAATCAATTCATTGATTGTAGCCACTCACTGTCAGCCTTTAACCAAATTGGGTTTCATCATTTGGCACAGTTCTTGTGTAATGCTATCAGTGTAAGAATAATTTCAAGACCTGGAGAAGGAGAAGTGCACACAGGTGGGTTTATTCTGGTACCAAAAAAGTCAAGGTAGAGTTCAAACGTAAAGTTTTCATGATGCAAATTGTTTGACCTCTTGAATCAACCACAAATGCATATTTAACTCAACATATTATTTGTGATCTAAACTAGATAAAGCTTTACTGGTCTTGCATGAAAAACATTTCTACATCTATTTTGATTTCTTTGTTTTATGAAATATAAACAAATGTTTCAACTCACCATACGTCGTTGTCCATACACACTCGCACAATATATAGGATACATGTTAGCAGTTTGATGACTAAGTTGAAGATACGGATTCGCAAACCTGAAGTAAAATATTATGATTATGAATATTTGCAAAGGAAAAGTATTTGGGAGATCATCAACAATATGAGTGTTAGTATCATCAGGTAATCTTTGCAAAAACATTACCAAATTTTCTTTGGGGACATGTTAATTGTGAAACCTAAGAATAAAATAACATTTCATCATTGAAATATGAATCCAACTGACGATATTAATCAAACAATATTTATGTTGTAGATATTGCTAAAACCAAATTGTTTTCATGCTATCAAGTCATTAGGAAAGGAGATCAAAATGCTTTGATTTATCAAAAACATTACTCTGTGTATAATGAGCCTGAAATGCCAAGCCACTACAAGGTCTGTAACATAACAATGACTAATTTGTCATGATGGTGCTAATGTTACCATCTTGTGTCCTGACTGCTTTAGAAGAAGATTTCATCATTCCTTTGCTGATACCTGAGATACCTGATAGAGGATACTAAACGACCTTCTATTTAATAATATTTTTATTAAACAAATTAATGATTAAGTATAAAACGAGCGAAATCATTAACGAGTTTAATAAAAATAGTATTACATGAAGGAACTTCCTTCTATTCAATATTACTTTTTTTAAACATGTTCTCACTCGTAATACACTGAATTATTAACTCGTTTCATAGTTCTCATTATCTTCAATTTCTTGAAAATTTAATATCTTTGGGTGTCAATGTCTTATTAATTTCTGGGTTTCTTTTGATGTCTACTACAGATTGTTCTAAAACTTCTTATAATTTCAAAAAAAACTTAAAGTCAAAAATATATTATGTACATTTACATTTAACATGATTTATAATATTTGGTTATCTTTTTCATAGTAGAAAATCTCATGAATCATATACAAAAACAATTACCTGTCAAATAGAATATTCAATAACGATATTTTTTTCTAAATGTCAATTAGATAATATTGTATACGCCTCTGTCTTATATTTTTGTTAACAGAAAATTCTTTGATATATCTTTTTTGGAATCCTTGAAAAAGTGGATCTATTATTATTATTATTATTATTATTATTATTATTATTATCTAATTTTATTATTTGGCCTTTCCAAACATCACAGAATTGGAAAACACCTCAATCTCAAACTTTATTTCTTGTATATGATAATTTAATCCTGAAACACTAAATACAATCTTACAAATGAAGTACTATGCAAACGATCTTGCCAGGGCAGCATTTCACCTTCCACTAAAACAGTAAATGCCAATACGCTTTATAAGATTTCTCGCATAAGAAGCACCACAATTTGGTTGTCTCGTGCATAATGCAGAAGGGAAATTACAAATAATTCAGGATGTTTGGACATTGTGACGCCTTCCGCCAATAATTTCAAACACCTTGTAAACATCCTGTCAAATTTCCAATAAGGTGTGGATCTCATTGCACACAATGTGTCATTTCATAACGTGACTGAGATTGATAGTGAAAAAGTATGCCCAAATTATTGATGTTATATATTAGAGAATGTTACTTTCACATCTCTGATCAGCATTCTAGAAGACAGATTGACAACGAATCAAGACTTATTCCCACGGATATACAGCCTTATTTTGTGAATTTAGGGAACAAATGAGAACTTTGATAATTTTTCAAAAGAAGATTTTTCAGCTAGTGACAACGGTCTTGGTCTATATATAAATGACACATATATACACAAGATGATGTTTTCACCGTGTATTTGACATTAAATATTTTTCACCATACAGAATATTGACTTTAAGACAATAGGACCTTAGAGTAAATATGATGAAAAGGAGGCAATGAGGTAAAGCTTGAAAGCATATATTAACCCATACAATTGTTACTACCATAAACACGAATATGGTAAAATCTTAAAGCTAAATTTAATCACAGCTTTAAAGTTATTTATCTAAAGTCATTGTCTTCATGGCAAGGTAAAGCTTTAAAGCTGGTCAAACATGCTGCATTTCTTACTCAAGTAATGAAAACCTCATTACTCAAGGAGTCTGTACACAAAATTTCATACTGTTTTGGTGATGATATTGTGCTTCTGTCACAAAGCTCGATCTTTGGCACTTGGTTAAGTAACAGTGATCTATCACTTCTAAAGGAGGTTTCAAATAATGCTAATGTAAACAGTACAAAAGATTTAAAGCCTAATAAACAAATAATTAACAACTTACTTGATCGTTGGTTCTTGATGAAGTAGAGTTGAAGTCTTTCTTTGAAGGATTTCTCATTTGTAAAAAACTCCACCAAAACTCTGAAATAAAAGGAAAAGAACTTATAATAGCCGGAAATTCACTTTTAAAAACACACAAACCTGTTCTGAACCTTTTTATGGATATAAATGCCAATTAAGTGCCAGGATTAGCAAAATAAACATATGATGAAAAAACACCATCGTGTTTATGTTTTTGTAAAAGGGAAGTTGTTTTCTGTTGCTTAACTCATTCCAACATCAACACAAGACATGTCCAAATACCAATCTTAATTTTTGAAGAAAGAATGGATGTTTATTCAAAGTAGTCATAAACTTCTATTTTTGTTTGTATGTTTAAACATAAATTTTGTTGATGGTCATTTCAAGTTTAGATTTTCAATTCAATTCTAAAAATGGAAATATACATTTATTTATACCAAACAAATCACAGCTTTTTTTTTATTGGAGGATAAAAATTAAATGTTGTATATAAAAATATATATACAACATTGTGAGATGCATATTCATCTCTTTCTCTTTCTAATTCATTTTATTTTCATTTCATACTCAAATAAAATAATTGTACTATCACCATTGTCATCTTCACTGCAAACAGCTAATGAGCATTCATAAGATACCTTAAAACAAAACACAATGCAAAGAATGATATCATGTACCTTGTCTTTATAAATTTAAGCACATACCATGTACTTGGTATACAAAATACGAGTACATAAAATACAAGAACCCAAAGTATATAATTACTGATATTCTTCCTTCATGTTATTTCGTATCCTGGCAACAAAATAAAACATGAACTCAGTTGTTATTAGTTAATTACAGAAGGTTTTGTTCTCAGGATTAACTCTACTTGCAATAAAATGTCTTCTGGCTGTCACGAATGAAAAGCTTTCAACACATCAGATTGTCTGTCTTTCCTAATGGTTTCCTATCACAATAACGTAAAAAGAATTCTTAAATTTCCAAATGCGACAACATTAACGCTTCAACAGGTTTTGGTTAATCCTTAGTTCAAACTGTTTTATCTCAAGGGATTTTCGCTAACAACTTACCATCATCCCTTGGGAGAGTTGCAAAAAGCCATTGTCTGTGATTTTGCTATTCCTTTTTTTAATTCATTAACTACAGATTTAAACAAGAACAAGTGATAATATTTTTGTGACAGACCATTTTGCTCTGTAGTTTGTCAGGCTTAAGATAAGCAATTTCAAACAATCAAGAAGATTTTCTTTGAAAAAAGGGCATGGTTTTACTGTGACCCTTACTTGGTGTCTGTGGGTTACCAAATAAACAACTTATATTCCACAGCGAGTGGCATGGGAGCCTGCATGTATATGATATTTTGTTTGGGTTTTTTACAGAGAAAGAACGGTGGTAGGTTAAGGTCATTTTCATCAACTATTCATCATTTATCAATTATATACAGGATAACACTTTCAGAAATTGATTAAAGATTTTATTCAATTAAAATGAACTTTAAAGATATTAAGTTCTTTCCTGCTGACCTTTTAAAGAGAACTTCCAGGTATAGAATTACTCCTTTGTGATATATTTCATCATCTTTGATGGGAATTGATAATTTTTCATCAAATCACAGATTCAGTATTAACTAGAATAATCATCCAGTGTGCCCTATGATATCATAGACATTCATATAGACATTTCATCAACAAGCTGTATATATATATATATATTTTATCATAGAAAAAAGAAATGAGATTTGAAACGGTGCTTTTAAATGAAAATATGGACATCGTTATACCCAAAAATGCCTTTAGACTTGTATGATGTCATCAGAATTTTACATCATAGCATTTGTAAGGCAAGGACTTGATGATATTATAGTGATAAGATGTCATTTGCTTTCCACAACATTGACTGTACCAACATCTCCTAAAGTGATATCTCCTTATTTCCTGTCATAAAGGGTTACTTTTATGAATAAAATGACACAAATCAATGTCAAACCTAATGACGCAATCCCTTACTTAACATACATTCTATTTCTACAATCCTGTAATTTTCCCTCAGGCGTTTCTGAATTACACCTCAACAAATCATCATTATGGACCAATTTCTAAACCACCACTTAACAGACAAGTCCCACTCTTTGTAAACACATCAACTCTTTTGTAAACATATACTGCCCCTCAAAGAGCTTCCAGACTTCTTAGGATGAAGAGAAATTGGTGGAAATGTTTGCCGCTATGAATATTTGTCCTTCCTATCACTCAGTATTCACTTTCATGGGGAATGCAGCTTCCATATTCATTGGAGAGCAAACGAAGCATGTGCCTTAATATACATAGTGTGGCTTGTAGAAAGGGTTCCAGTTTGGTTGACTCAAATTCCTGTTTGCAATGATTCCAACTTAGCATACTAGCTAGCCTGTCTTCAGCTCTCCTGGTTATTATCTATCACACATCCAACGACTTCTTTGAAGGCAATTTTAGAAGTTGAGGTGATGAAGGATGATGAAGGCAATTTTAGAAGTTGAGGTGATGAAGGATAATGAAGGCAATGTTGTGGATATACAACTTCTATGTTAAAGATATGCAACATTTCGACAGAATAGTCATTTTCAAGCAAGTGATGCTGTCGAAACATCACCTACTTTCAATATAGAAGTTGTATAGTCATAACATTACCTTAATTCTCCTAAATAAAGAACACTTAAGGGCTTTCCTTTGTCAAAACAATTCTCAGTTAGTATTGAAATATTCATGTAAAATCTTTAATTTTTCATGTGTCAGTAGGAAAATACTTGTTAGCTGCAACTTCTTTTCACTTTTAAGTAGAAGATTTTGGCTATTGTCAAGCAGTGTTTTGTGCCTGGTTTGATAATGTTGTAAAATGTTAACTTTACAGATGTATTAAATTGTTATATAGTGTTGACCTTTGAGAACTGCCTAGTAAACATATATTAGTGTCCAGATATATATTAAGACAGTAAACAATAAAGTTACACAGATATCTGTCATAGAGCAAACAAGGAACCCAAAGAACCCAAATGACACACATTATATGACATAAATTCCAACCTTACAGCTAGATTTTATACTACCTTAGTACTTGATGTATGTATTATGGCATATTTTTTTCCATGTACAAGAAATATGCTCAAGAGTACAAACAGTGAGTTTTGAACCTGGTTTGATGAAAATGTTGAAGATTATTAGATCATATAATTCCCAGGGATCAGAGAAGAAAACATTCAAGTCCAGTTTTCTATCAAGAAAGATTATGAATGCAAGAGATGTAGGTCTAGTCATAGAACACTGTAACCTGGGACCCAGTTGGATTACCATAGATAACTGCTAACATTTCAGTAGGATTGCCTAGGTGCTCCCCATGGAGGTGAGAAGGAGGATTGAGCAATATGTCATCCTATATATCAATACATTCCAATAAATATTGCACCATAAAGTTGAGTTCGAAATATTGATCTGTGGAATATAGAATAATCAGCTGATGATGGCTAAAAGAAAACAAAGAGCTGGTTGCATTTCCGCTATCCCAACAGACTTAATTCTCATTGTGTCCACAGCTCTCATGAATAAAACATTGTCCGGTTTGTGGTGCAAGGCCAGACTGATGCAATGTCAACATCATGTGCAGATCTATTGGATTAAGATGACCAGGCTAGAAATTTGGCATAGCTCCCCTACTGCTAAGGCCTCCCTTAACCTATAGTTCCAACATAACATGATCACCTTAGGCTAAGAAAGCGCCATAATGCATGTTGACCCTTGACCATCTGTAACAGAGCTCCCTTACACTAGAATGATCAGATTGCTAAGTTAAAATTAAGAGCACTGAAGGACTTTGTGTAATCAGGGCCAGAACCTTACACTTGCCAGAGAGGAACTGGATGCTCATCTAATACCAGGGTTTCAAGGTTTACCCTCGAATCTTTCATGGAAGACAGCATTTTCCACAATTTGTCCATCTTCATGCAACACATTCACATGAAAAAAACGAAATGGCTGTTGGCGATTAAATGTATCATTGGTGCCAGCAAACAAAGTCACTAAAAGGAAGCTTCGTGAAATTCATATTTATGTGTAACAAGTTATTTGTGTCATAGATTTTTCCCATTTTGCTCATTGTCTTCAATTTCATTTAGTCCTATATGTATATGATGGATATATGGACCAAATGAAAAAGGGAGAAATTAAGTATGGCACCAAAATCAAGGAGGTCTTATGAGGCTATACTCAATATCCAAATAGTTTCAAATATGCAGAAAATCTGCAAAAAATGTTTGCCAAATACCATGCCCTCATTTTTATAATACTCACATTATTACCCGTGTGTAGCCAAGCTGCAGTATGATAGAGGCTGGTTTCAACTCCTCTAATGCAAGAGTATGAGGAATGGTGTAAATGCTTACAAAAAAATGTGAGGGAATGAGTTTTGTCATTTTTAATAGAAATACTTCAAAGACTCCTTTCTAGTTGGCAAATAAAACTCCTTGTCAATATTTTTTCCAAAAAAAAAAATAATAAAGTTGCACTTTTGAAAAAACTTTCATTTTCTATGCAGCCTTTTGGATAAATTTGAATATACCTATTATAATTTAAAGCCAGATCAATTTCCTGCATCTATATTTGTTGTAGAAATCCAGATTTACCAAACCAGACCAAACAAGAATTGGCAAAAGCTACCTACCAAGACAGAGAATATTGTTAATATTTCAACCATACTGCATATCAACTCATATTCAGAGCCACATAAAAATCTATATTCACATACTTTTAAGCAGCCTATGCTATTTCATATTTCTGGAAATGTCACGGAAATATCATCTTTCTACTTCAAGATGTACAGGGATTGTTTTAAAATGTCACTTTACCCCACGTTTGCTCATCTGTCTTTCATTATCAATACTAATTATAATGAAAATAGCATCATCTAAATAACAAACAAGGCGCATTTGTCCAAATCTACCTTGGGGCTGGAACATTACCTGACTTCCTCTTTATCATGTTGAAACTAATGAAGTTTCATTATTATCATTTTCTTTGTCAACATGATTAGCTTTGTTAAGAACAAATACTGAGAAGTTCATCTAAAAACAGGGAACTAATGGTTAATCAAAATCATGATCTGAGAAAGGTCATAAAGATATTAAGTTCTACATAGGTCAATAAAGATCATAGAAATAATGCATTCTAATATGTCATCAAATATAAATGTTACAAAAATGTCTTCTAAATCGCTAATTCTGCCACCTTATAGGTAATATTTGATAAAAGAATATGGCCATTAATGAATTAATTCTTATTTTCTGATCTTACTTTTCTGTGTATAATGCTTTCATACTGCACATATAAAAAATACTCTCTTGGAAAGTGACTAGTCACATTCTGATTAAAATCGACCGTGTTCCGAGGAATAAAAGTTTCAAAATATTGACTCTATCGAAATTCGAACTCTTTCTGTCTAGGCTATCCTCTCCACAAGGTGTGAAGGCAGCCTCACTGCTTGCACGTGCTGACACCAGTTTAGCGCAGACAAAACCTAGTCAATAGCGAACCAATCACATCATCGCGTTTAAAATAAAGATAGCGGCGATCAAGGTTAATGAATGGTAAATGGGAGTTATTTGCCCCTAGCTACTGATACCGTATGCTTTTGCCGCACACATTGTGATTGGTTAGCTTACTTTACGCAAGAACGTGCGCTACAGTAGGGTGCGGTCAGACCTAGTGGAGAGGATAGCCTAGACAGATAGAGTTCAAATCTCGATAGACTCAATATTTTGAAACTTTTATTCCTCGGAACACGGTTGATTTTAATCAGACTGTGACTAGAACCAAATAACTAGACTTTGAAAAGTAAAAGGAAAAGCATAAAAAATCTGTACAATCAGAATTTTTCTCCCAAATTATTGGAAGGACAATTATGGGGTTGTACAAATGATGAACAAATCTCTCTAGATAGTAAGCAGTATTTCAATAGAAAATTGAAAGCTAGGAAGTTGATTATGCTTTCAAAATTACTTTTTACCGGAAATGTCAATTTATTCACATCTACATGTCGTTAATTAGAGTTGTTGAGAGAATCAAATTCTCATATACAACAAATCCAATTCTTTTGTTAGTCCATTTAGCCATATATAAAGTTCAAGAAAGATTTACTGCCAAAATATGTCTCAATTTCAACAAAATGTTTCGAGAAAAGGTTTTGGTTGTAGAAGTGCCCAGAAACATGTTGACCTTTGAAAATGTAATCAGTATAAAAGGCTATGTATGTTTGCCTGTCAAAGAAAATAACAGATGAGCGGCTTAATAATGCATAACCTTGTAGAACCAATCAGAGAAAACACTTAATGATTAACTTAATCAAGCGAAGAGCTGATCTCTAACATACTCTATTGACAGCCTCGTCATGTAAATATCGTGTTTCCCATAACAAAATCCCAGGGTGTTATTTTCTCAAGCACATCTCCCATTCCTCGTCCTTTTACAGCCTGTCTTCTACTGCCTGTCCTGTTTCTGGTATATGGTACCTGGACTAAACTGACTCGTAACTTGTTAAATAAGCATTGACTTAAATATTAATTAACTGTTACAAGAATATATTTCAGTAATTGTTTTTTGGCAGAAATGACATTTAAAGTCATCTTTAAGATTAGGAATCACCTTAGCTACAAATATTTTCTTTCCATTGAATAATCAGATGATTTTAAATAAAAGTGCATCTATTTAAATTTCACATTTATACAACAAAAACCAGCAAATTTGTTGGACAGTTGCAAAAAATGTTGCATATGTTTTGTTAATAATCAGCTGTCACTCAGTAGCTATCAATGGAAAAATGAAAGGTCATCTTCAATCAAGCTGATTTCTTAGCTGCGCTTAAAAAGTGAAAATAAAATAATTTCATCTCAGTTAAAATTATTTTTTAAAATTTAATTAGCATGTAAGTCTCATGTAAGAATTCATTTTGGCCAGATACTGTACATTTTAACTCAGCAGTTTTATTTGAAGTCATTGAATTCCTAAGAATTTTAGTTCACTGTTACCATTAACCCTTTGGTGGCTGAATATAATTCATGAGTGTCATAAGGAATGTGGTGGTTATCAACTGCAACATGTTGCCAACCTGTTGAACAAACTGACCAAGAGTTCAAAAGATGGTCTACAAATATCATAGGGCTAAAGAAGACGGTCTCGCTGGAATCTTAGAATATTTACTTCATTGGTGTGAAAAGCTTCATGAATAATTGCTACATTTTGGCAAGTAAGATTGTAGGTTTTTAACAGTTACAAGAATTAATGACACTAGTTTACACATTACTAATCTATTGAGGATTTTTCTTTTTTCTTGTAAATACAAGAATTTTCATCTTAACGTCAAGATTATCAAACAAGATCCATTGAATCCAAAAAAAAGTTTATTATTTTTCAAACTAAGACAAGCTATATACAAAAAATGAAGTTTAAAGCAACTATGAAAACTTCAAGAACTTCAATATTTCACCAAAGCGTAACTCTACAGCCAGTATTTGTGGAGGTAATTACCTCCGACAAATATACGGGTAAGATCTTTACCAAAGCATTGTTTCCAATTACCAGAATTTAAACTGAATGAGCAACTGAAGAAAAAAAGGTTTGAGTCCATTATACATTCCGACATGTTCACTATTTAGGATAAAAGTTTAAATAGTTTTAGCGCTTCAATGCAGATTTCCACCGATATGTATTGTCAGGACCGCTTCAAATTTCACGCCTGCCGTATACCATAAATAAAAAATAAGTAGTCCGAAGTTTCTTTAAGGTTTATGGTCTCTTTTATTTGGCATTGATAATGACCTTCATTTTCTCAAAGTGCGATGTTTCAGGAATAAACTTCTTTCATACTTCTCCAGCCATGTGAACATTTCGAAGATTAACCTTTAAGGTGGTTGTAATGAGCTATCTAAGACAATTAAATATTCATTAAGTTATTGTATAGAAAGATCTGATTAAGAAGATTATGCATGCACACCTTCAAAACATGTAACTGATGTTTTTTCATTTCTTCTGCGGATAGCTCTGTGCATTGATTAGATAGAATTTAATAGAAGTTAATAGAATTTTGCTCATCTTGATCTACATTTAGATCTATTTTATTTAATGTCCTTTAAAAGACAAAGTAGCATGTATTCTTAGGAAAGCAAATTGACCTCACAAAAAGAAATTTAATCCTACAAAAAGGATTAAAGGTTTTCTAAAATGAATGTACACTTGTTGAGGCTACTTGAATCCATTTACCTAATTTTATTATTTCAAAAACTTCATAGTAAATATAGGTAGCAAGAAGTTATCGTTTTATATGTGATATCTTTTCCTTCAACTATCAGGGGCGGATCCAGGATTTTTTAAAGAGGGGAGTTCGGATTCAGAAATTGTCAACGGGGGGGTGGTTCACATTATTTTATTGACTTGAATGTATAATTGATTTTCAAAATTGGGGTGGTCCAGACCCCCTAGCTGACACTCCTCTCCCCACTGATCTACTGACGATAGTGTTGATTAATAAAATGCTTACCCTCTCAAGAAAATAAATTTTGCATAAACTTCATTTAAATTGGGTACATTAAACTCGGGCATATTAAATTTTATTACAGTATTAAGTTAGTAAAAGGCGTTATAGAGACAACAATTAAGCTTCACCTTAAGTTTCACTTATAGTCAGTATTTTCATTAATTGGGGATTAAATTCATTATACTACCTTCACGTGCATTTTAATCAGACTGTGTAGTCTTAATATAGAGTACATCTTATATTCCACATTTGCTATTTTCTGTTTAACAAACAAAATATTATCAGGACCTAATTGGCTGTAAAAAGTTGAGAAAAATCAAAACAAGCATACTTCAATCGACCATTATTTTTTTTAATAAAAAAATATAAGCTTTGAATTCAATCTCTAAAATATCCCATTTGAGAGTATCATTAAACGAATGCAACCTCCAATTGCTAAATATCTGTTACAAGACTCATATTTCATTGAATATCTTATTGTATGAGAGTATTTTCTTGCAATGATTATGTTTATGTTAGTAGGATAGTCTTCATCTAAATTCAACTTAGCTTTTTATCTATAAAGTGCATGCATGTTTCTTTAATCAGATAAATGTGAACAAACCATTTGTTAAAGGAAAATATTCGAAATAACATTTTAATGAAAATTTGATTTTCAAATAAAGAAATCTTCTTTGTGTTTGATGTGTGATATAGATTTTAATTAATTTTAAGCAGTTTGAAAAATGCTATGTATCACTCTTTATACAAAATGTAAGACAGGCAATAATATAGAATGTTTAAGAATAACTTAAAACATTTTGGATGATAAGGTAATTCTCCTGCAGGTTAAGTTCAAATACATAAAAAATAAAGAAATTTGCACCTGTCTTATTGCAAACATAGAATTAATGTCACATTTAATAATTGATGTCACATGCAAACACATGTCCAAACGATAAGCTTCTCATCTGCCTGATTTATAATGACAAATATGAAACTGTAGCAAACAAATATCGTCAAAGCAAAAATATATTTAATTAACTCATTCTATATCAATATAAAAATAGCATGCAAGTATTGATTTTGACAGCTGGCTTATGTCCTGTACATTTGCAAACATTTGACATTGTTTAAAATGAAAAGCAATGTCTAAGTGTGCATGAAAATGAACGTTTCAAGAAAATATATTAACTTTTTAAATATTTAATTTTCAAAATATTTTATTCATTTCCAAATTATCCACTTTTTAAAAAAGATAGATATGAGTATACATGGTCATTTCCATTTAATTGCAATCTTTTCATTTATTAACTTAATTCATTTCAACTTGAACATTTTTACACATTTGACTTTGCAAATTAACAACTATATACCCCTTTAACCTCATATTCTAACAGTAATGTGTGTCCAAGATCAAAATTTGCATACACATTGATTGTTTTCATTTTCAAGAGGAGACTTCTGGAAAGAATTTGAATGCGATCAACTTTAAGTTGATGGTTCAATTTTACTTTCAGTTAGAAAATGACAAAGGGGACTGAGGACGTCTGTACTCACATATACCATATGCTGCCATTTGTTCATCACAATATAATTTACTGAAACAAATTAAAAGTGCTCAAAAGAGGGCTAACTCAATCATCTGATTCCATTTTTTCTTTGTATCACACACAGTGACAAAAAAAACAGTCAAAACAACTAATGAATAAATATTGTATCATCATTACCCCCTGTCTTAGTCCCAAAAAAAATTTGATCCTGTTAGCAATGACTATGTCTTCATAAAAGGTTAAAAGTAACTTGCGCTTATTGAGACATCATTCAAAAATTATAATAACCATGACAATTATAATCCTATTAATATGAAGTGCCCGTCTGAACATTTATACCCTGAAGGAATTATACTTTAGAGGCAGCTGCTAAGCTTTTTGGGACTATATTTTTTCATATTTTCTGTGTTGAAGGATGAATGATACTGCTGAATTAATAACAACCAAACCATTCTCAGTTTTCAATCAACAGATATTATCTGGAATATTGGTAAAGATGAGCAGTGCTAGATTATTCAAAGGCCAACAGACAAAAACTGAACTTAGAGAACTCCTTATCCCCTCTTATTTGACCTAACCTTACATCAAACCTGCAGAATCCTTCTTAGAAATCCTCTTGTCTGAATTACCTCCCCTTTGTGATAATTCTGGTTTTAGTCGACATAAACACTCAAAATGCATCTCAACAGTTAATAAATATTGTTCCATGATCACTTGCTGTCTGTGAGTCAAGAGAAAAGACTTGATCTTATCCACAATGACAATGTCTCGACTGCTTGAGAAAGGTGAAAGGTACTTTGATGGTGCTATCAAGATTAATTTACATGTTCTTGTCTAAAAGAGACCAAGCTAGCTAATCCAGTCTTCAAACATGAAAGACAGTGTCTGGAGCATTTGTCATCATGACATAGACCCTTTTTCTGTTAGCCCTGGAACAGCTTAGAAACTATTACCGATTTGCAAGATCTTACTCCCATTGGTAACAATTGTGATTCCTTCATGACAATATACAATTCAGAATGGTTGGGCATTCTTTTTCCGAAATCTTGGCAAAAATTAAACTAAATTACAAAAGACAGAGACCCTTATTGCCAATACAGAAAAACTTATTGAGGATTTGTCAATTAACTCTTGATTGTAAAGAGAGGAAATAATAAAAATTAAAATTATTAATGAGATTTATGAACAGATATCTTATGGTGTCTCTCTTTCTCTGCAATGCAGAGAGATGCACTGGGGCAGTTTGTCTTCTATTGCCTTTTTTGCCCCACACCTACAGTTTTGCCCATTTGGCCCAATGTATTGTTAATGTGCCATACAATTGATACAAATAATTTTATATACTTTCTAGCCTTGATTTACCCTTAAAGTTAAGGATTCTGCATGTCCGTAAACAAAAATTTCTACCACTTGTTATCTTGTAATGGATCTCTAGTTCAAAATTTAGTGAAAAAAAAAGAAAAAGATATATATACGTTATCAGGCTCTCCCATATATATTTGTCTCATGGGCAAAAGGTAATTTCATTACGAGAAAATGGTTACAACACCGTACTGAGAGTTATAATCAGAAGTCTTTTCCTGACCTCACTGACACTATAGCAGTATTGATTGATGTGCAGTAACCTTCTATTATTAGGTACTTCCTGTTATCAACTCTACACTGCTACATGCTGGAATAAAGTGCAGGCTTTCACAGGTGCTGATCACATTATGATAAAAATATATATGTCAAAATGTTGTGAGTAATATTCATCTTAAAGTTAAACATATGGATGTAATGATAAATAAAATGATAAACTCATTTTAAAAAATATTCTCTCATTATAAAAAGAGTGACACAATTATGTCACATTTATTTGAAATCACATCCGATTAATAACAATTACAAAAGTTATTATATGCTGAACACAAATATGTGTTTCCAAGCTTGACTGAAATATCATTTTGTATCTTGATAAGCACGACTTTCAATATTGAATTTTAACAATAAAGTCTGTAAAATTCAAAAAGAAAGATTACAAAACTACATGGTCACTAAAATAAGTGTTAAAATAAAAAACTATGCAATTTTAGTATCATTGCGCTCAACAATGCCAAATACACCAATAAGAATTCTTTTTGTTGTTTCGTTGATACCCACATAATCGGACACTGTATATTGTTATATAAGCTTACAAAAACTACGGATAATGGAGTTGCAAGAACAATGGAATACGTAAGTCAGGAATAATTTAACGATTTTCAGCAGAAATGCATCTATCAACAGTTGTGATCAAAACATCCCAGATCCTGGCAATCAAAGACCAATTTACTCAATCCATGCCGTTCCGGTAACAATACGCTGTCAGAGTGAAGAGTATAATACCCTTGTGGTTTTCAATTATCTACTCGGGCTATTCTTTTATATGTTGCTGCATTGTCTGTGTCATGCAATGCCTACCATGTTTATCTTTCTCCGTGATTTATCCTGGTATTTATTTGGGCCTATTTTATTACACAACACTGATGTTTGTTTTGTGTTTGTAAACAACATAAAAAATCATTGGCCTTGACTTTTAACTCATTTTTTCAAAATGAATTATGCACACTGGTTTCTTTTTACTCACATTGAAAATTACTTTGATTCAATTAACAAAAAAAGGCTTCTAATTGAATACACTTCATTGATAAATTATATCCTAGCTGTTTACCAGCCAAAAAGTCATGAATTTTGCATGAAATAGCCTATTTGCCTTCTATATTGCACAAAATTTATACACCATTGTTGTTTCCCATTTTAACTAAGTTCATTTGGTATTGTGTTATGGAGTAAATGCCACATAAGAGCAGATAAAAATCTTCACATTAGGACATGTGCACTAACTGCAGCAAGCTAATGATACAATTTTATTTAATAATTCTGATTCTTGTCAATTATTATGCAATAAAAATGAAAAACTTTTGGCAGTCAAAGTTAAAAAATCTTAATAGTCAGCTGTGCACAGTTCAGAAATACTGAGTGTTGAAAAGAGGAACGCATTATCTGTGCATGCATTGCTTACATTTACAAAATATACAAGCACTTGTTAAACATGACAAATCTTGTTTTCTACTAGGTTGTGCTCAATATGCAAGTGATTACGCCATTAAAATAGATTACTTTACTTAGTGCTCACTTGAAATTCTTAAACATGCCTTGTACAAATGTATGATGGGCAGATGGACACTTTTCAAGAAATTGATCATCATTACATCAACAAAAAATGCCATGAAATTTTTATTTAATTCCACACTCCCAATGGCCTAAATAGCACTTAAGCTGTGCATGGATAAAACATAGTGCCAAATTATTCTGAACAATCAATTTACAGTTAGCAGAGTAATAACCCCGATTGGTCTATATATGCCATTCTAATATTCCAAGACAAAAAGGTAATGGGTTAATATTTTCTTATCATCCCTTATCTTAAAGTACAAAAAAGAAAAGGAAATCATAGAAATAAAAAACAGAGGACGACGGAAGTTCTCAACATTTAACATCCATTCATTTCCTCTCGGACGACCCAAGCCAGTGAAGCATCAATATCTCCGGGCTAAACTGTCCACTTTCATCCTGCCTATGTAATCATAGAGAGAAATGCCCTCGTTTTACCTCTCCAGAGTCAATAATTCACTGTCAATCTCCACCCCTCTGATTTACTGCTGTCATTTAAACATCTGCTATGTAAAACGCATTATGGATCATACACAGTCTTCTCTCCAACCTTGAAATTTTAAATGGATTAAAATAAAATATACCGACTCTTGTTCAAATTTTATCAAAACACATGCAGAATCTTTCAGGGTCTTGAATTATCTCTAAACCTTAAACATTCAAATTTTAATGAATAGAATTCAGGCATTTGTATTTATTATAGTTTTATAATCACCTTCAAGTTTTGAATATGTCACATCAAAAGCATCAGGATGAAATTATTCATTTAAATACCAAAAAAAAACTACTGAAAGAATTAAGCAGAATAACGCAAATATTTATCACATGCAAATATTTATCACATCCAAACGTAATAAAAGTCCTATCGTGCCAAAGCATTAGAGTCAATAATTCACTGTCAATCTCCTTCGACCGGTATCCTATTGTCAGGCAACCCTCTGCCAAGTAAAACACTGTGGCATGTTCTTTTTAGATATTTGTTTCTTTAAATTTTTCCCATTTCCATTAGTTTATGCAAAACATATTTCCTTCAAACTGTAAAACATCAGCTTCATTATTTTTAGTTCTAAATATATATAAGTGTCATGTTTCAATCAAACTGCCTGCTGCCTTTTGAGAAAATCTTTTAATTATTCAAGTTTACTTAACCAAACTTTTTTTTAAAGTAGATAGATTGATCATTATAATAGATTGTCTTGCAATAAGAAACGTTTGTTCGTTATCCATATCCTTTATCATTCCTTTATTTCTTTTAAAAAATGCACTGAAGTGCTTTTAAAACATAATCCAAATGTTTGCAAGGTAATATCCTTATACAAAATGATTTTCAATCTGAGGAAGCTTAGGTTGTCTGACAACCAAGACACATAACGACAAAATTCTGCTTCTCAGACGGCTGACTTTCAGACAAAACACATAGAAATTTATAGAACATGATTCCTGAATATATTTCACTGTTCAAACATGGCCTGTCTTGACTCCTGCATATGCTATCACAGAAAAAACATTGATGCCCCTGTTCACCCTAGCTTCTGGCGTCTCTATATTATAACTCGATCTCTGTCGATTTCTAGCCTGTTTGTTTATACAGATGCCAGTCCAAAATATGCTGTGCTAAACAAACTGGAATCCTTGTCAAGGTGTTTCTTAGGATATTCCTATTTTGTTGAAATGAAAAAAACAAAATTTTTCTGCATTAAGTTAATGTATCGATCTGGTCCTCCCATCCAAGGTCCACTGTGCAAAAAATTAAGCCTTTAGAATGCTCATACTTAGGGAAGAAGTAACCTGATTCAAATATGTTCCACATGCAAAACATGATCTTGAAATGGCTTGAATCAAAGAGTGTGTATGTATTTCACCCAGCCACTCTGCAGCCTCTTGGTTGGATGTTTTTGAGTCTCTTAGAGAAAAATCAATTTCCATCAATTCAAATCACCAAGCCATGATAAGCTACACATTTTTCAAAAGGAGCAAGCCTTTTTTGATAAGGTTTTCTTTTTAGTGAAAGGGCAAGATGAAATGACATGCTTAATATTTCAGTCTAATAATGGATCATTTACTCAATGTGTATCTTCAACAAAAAAGTTCCTATTCCAAAAAATCTTTCTTAATTCATGTATGCTTTGTCTAAATGTCCATCAATGACTTGATACAAATATTTTGGAAATTGCCCTTATTTTATACTTTCAAAGGACCCTGTATATGTGTCTCAAAAATTACAATTTTATTTCAATTATTATTTATATTTATTATATTTTCAGAACATATGCTTACCGGTTACTCCTTTCAGATGGATTGGAATGAGGGACAAAATATATACAACGGAATGTGTATGCATACTTTATCTAGATAAAGAAATTATGAATAAAATTTTGCTTTTCTTGAGCTTTTCATAAGCTTCAATTTAATGGTTTGAAGAATGAATTACAGATTTGATAGAGGATGTATCGACAAATATTGTTAAAAATATATGTCATATTTCATGAAGACCTATTTTCATCTATAATAAAATTATGACACATTTGAGACAATTTTGGCATGGATTGTAAAGTTAAGCAATTCAGCTTGTAAATCATAATGAATTCCATTTGAGAAATTCATTTAGGATTAATACTATGCCGAAGTCAATGATAATAGATAACACATCCCAAAGTAATTCAACCAAACACTGATAACACAGTTTAATTCCATTGACAATATCCCCGTATTTCACCAGCGTTCATTCCATATTCCATATACAATATCTTTCATCATTGAATACACAAGGGGCATATGTGGCAGAGCGCCCTTCACTAAATCAATTCTCTTGTATGCAATAGCACTATGATAGACATTTATTGCCAAGGGTCGTATTATAAGAATGGTAAATGTGTTAATCTGTGTTGTATTTGTATTGCTGAAAGCCAGACTGAGATGACAGGATACTTTATGAGGTATATTTCACATTTATCCCAATAATGCTCTCCATGGCTATATGATATAATGTTATCTTACTCATGTACATTAACAATTCATTACATTATAACTATGACAGTACATGCATCCTGAAGGGTTTACACTAAAGGTGATCTAATCATTGACAGTTTTGATATTGGAAATATTGTGTTCTTGAAAAATAGATATTATGTCCATAAAAATAGAAGAGTTTTGCAATATTTTTGCTAATATTTCTCCAGAGTTTTATTTCATTGGTATCACAAGTCATCATGATCACCATCATCATTGCCATCAACACCAATCATCATCACAACACTATCACCAGAATAATAATAATCACCATCAGCACCAATATCACTGTCATCATATTATCATCAACATCATCATTATCATCATTGCCACCATGACTACCATCATAAGTATCATCATCATCATGGCCATCAGCATTAATTAGAATCATCATCACAAAAACACTTCCTTAAGTTCAAGATTAAAACACACAATTCATGATGGAAGTACAATAATAATGTTTATTCATGAAGGATCAACAAGATCAAACTTGTGAAGGACGTGGAGTATAAACTATTGAACCAAGAGTAAATTTAAAGAATATAAATGATACTGTGTACGACTAAGATCTGATGACAACCCTTGACCAGAGGACCAATCACTCAGCTGTAGAGTTCCTACATAATTGATAGCTTGTTGCCATCCCTCCATGGGTGGGTCCCTAGTGGAACTTCATTTCATGAAGGAGAAGCGGTCAACACAAAATTTTGAAATTTCATAATTTTCAAGATAAGGTTTGTATTTTGGACCATCCAAATAAAAATGGACACTCTGAAGATGTCATTATGAACATATGTTTGAAACTTGGCTTTTGACATTCGAAACATAATTTCTACACATAACTTCTGACATCTGATGATTATTATCAAAGTACATTTATGTAGTAAGTGGACTTTTGACATTTCATATTAACATACAATTTAAAGTTATTATAACATAACTTCACATTTGAACTTTTGAAAATTGTCAGAACATGTGAAAAAATTAATTCTGATAACAATTAATCACACACCTTTGAATTTTTCAGCATGTATATATATTCAACAAAACATAACTTAGGGACCACTTTAATTTTCAGTATTGAGAAATTCTATGATTCTGAAAACGATCCATATCATGTTTAGACATTGAATAATTGAGTGATCCTTAACCCTTCTTTTGAGTATACATAACAAATGAGTTAGAATCATTTCACTACAGCACGTATCCCATCCTTTTAATTACTCAAAATAGATTTGTCCAGGTCCATGTTGAAGCAATTATTCAAGCTTAATTGATCTACATAGCAAGTAAATCATCAATATAGCTAACAAGAATCTAAGATTGATTTATCAAAATGTTTGGTTTTGATCCAAACTGATAATAAGTATATAGTTGACTAAAAATATGACCATAATGAAATTATTTTTACGAGAAAAAAATTATTATTGTAATTTGATATTTCATTTTAACCATTTTCTAAGTATTGATTAAGCTTTTTTCTTTTGTTATAACAGTTACCAAGGCAACAGGAAAATATCAGAAAAAGTAAAGATTTTGTCCTATAAAATCCATTAAAGGATAATTTATTAATTATTGTGAATTCAGTAGGTGACACTGAATCAACATTGCATTACAGCATTATGAGTTTATCTTCATTATCATTGTTTAATCATATCTTTTAAATGCAAATATGATTTATAAAATTCTAATGGTCAATTCAAATATATTCAAATCTATCAAATATCAAAGTTTGGTCTGCTTAAACTTTCGTTCATTACGATCCTGAATAAAATTAAAGGGACTTAACATTGTAAGAAATACACAATAGAAAATCTAAGGAGATAATCAAAAGTTCTATGGCATTTTGTATGCTGACATTTCAATATATGATTTTTATCTGTTGATTTCATCAACATTTACTAAGAAGAAAATTTATGGACAAACTATCTATTAGAAAGCAATAAATCACTTCTCTGTGAAATGCCAGGATCAACTCAAATTTGATTAAACTTATGATTACTTCAGTTAAAAAATGATAAAGAAGATTTGATTAAAAAATATGTCAACAAAGGCAACTGGTAATTATTGAAAATCAAGGGTAAAGATTATGTTGTGACAACAAAATAAATTAATCCAAAGATACCATTTTCCAGTAAATATAACACTCTGAAATAAAGATAAATTTTATCTTAATGATCATCATTTTGTTATTTTCAATTTGAAAATGCTTTTCTTTCATTTAACTATGATTCATTGTTTTTTCATGATTGTTAAAACTTTCTTTAACAAACTACAAAATACTTTTTAAAAAGGTTATAAACCATGGCAAATGTTATCTCATTGATACCTATATTTCATTTATGAATATAAGGTTCTAAGCCAAAATTTACTATTGTTTCTTTCATAAACCTCTTCGTATGCGTTCAGGCTGTACTAACTGGTGTAGGCCTCCCTGTCAATATTCTTAGCTTAGTTTTATCAATATGTAGCAAACCAATAACTAACTTCTTATACAGACATGTCAATTAGACTATATGAACTGTTTATCTTTTATTGTAGACTGCTTATTTCAGATATGACCATGATAGCATGTATTTTTATAGTGCGACCAGACATCACACACTTCAGAAGGT
The DNA here is from genome assembly GCA_921293015.1 of Phorcus lineatus. NCBI lineage: Eukaryota > Metazoa > Mollusca > Gastropoda > Trochida > Trochidae > Phorcus > Phorcus lineatus. The sequence continues at coordinate 24,095,406 of OV121097.1, read as the reverse complement.
TGTGACATGAGCGAGATGCATATGAATAGAAAGAGACATGTAATGATAAGTCTCTATCATAAAGTCTCAGTAGGATAAAAGTTTCTTCAAGTAGTGGATCTACAGACTCTGAAGTATAAGGAGGGATGTTGTCACCCTTTATAGGCAATTTTATTCAAATGAAATGGGACACTGAACTCACCTGGATTACAAAGAGTATAATTGTATATTTACTTTCAAACCAAAATAAAGTATCAAAACATTTAAGTAAACTTTCATTTTTATTATATGCAAAACAAAAAATTTAAAAAAAGATTTGTAGTCTGTCACTATTTCCACATCAGTGGACCCTCCTACTCATTCAGTGGACCCTCCTACTCATTCTATTTTTATGAAATACAAAAGATCTTAAATTTGACAAATAGAGACTCTTGTCATCGTAAGACTACAAGACAACTCGATATTGCTTAAATTCATATGTCTAAAATGGTAAGTCAACCCAAAGTGAGTGACACATGACAAGTCAACATTGCCTGATATTGGAATAATTCAAAGCAGCAGACTTCCCTTAACATATACCCTGAACCTTATGTTCTTGAGGTGATGATTAAAATGAAGCTAAAGACAGACAGGTCATGGAATAATCTGTGATATTGTTATCACTGCTCACACACATGTAGAACTAATATCTAAAAATATCTATAATTATTGCACAAATATGGGAAGTGTTTAAAAACCTTTCATGGAGAACATTCAGTTTTCAGAAATTTATATTAAAAAATATCTTTGATTTAAACAAATATTTATTTAGTAGATTCAAATTTTTCAGAAATTGACATTAAATATATCTATATACATTTTAAAGTATGAAGATTTATTCTTCATATATTTTCAAATATCAAGTAACCACTAAAGCCAATGATAATTTGGTACTTACGGCGGCGGTGGGGGAATGGTATCAAAACTATCTGAAAGTCCCACTACCCCGCTCTTCCGATGCCGTCGCAAGTTTGGGTGGAGGCTCGGGTGGTAGTTGGGGTTTGGAAAATTTCGATTTTTCATCGATTGCAATTCAGCAGAAAACCTCCCTTTTTGACGGAAAAAGAACACATAAGACATGAGGAAGAGGTCAGAGGTTTGCAAAACAGCTTGCCCGCCGAGAGAAGAAAACACAATCCCAGAAGAAAAGAGAATTCTTCTATCCTGCAGCCGTCACATGGTCTAATGGCTTCCAATCAACAATTAATTACAGCCTTAGTTAGTCCTCCCAGTGTCGTGACACAGTTGGCAGTAGATCCATTAGGGTCGTCCTCGGCAGGATCATGTATTCCTCAGTGATGTCACAAATCTCTTCAAGAGAGAGAATTCACATGGGCCCTTCCTACATACTCAATGGAGTATAGAGCATGAGCTTTTGCTTATCCAGGGAGTACATTAAACACATTTTCTTATTTCTTATGGTCAAATGTACAGATTGAAAGGCAGAGAAATGAAGTCCTTTTCAGTTCAGTAAATTCCTCTAATATCATCCTTGATATTATGCATGAGAAAACATTTATTTTAGCTCATAAGTTTTCTCATATAGTCATTAGTATCTATATCTAAAAAACTTTTTTCACATGGTCAAATGAGTAGATTGAAAGCCAACGTAATGGGTTCCTCAGTTATTCCATAAATAGGTTCTTTAGTGCCTCTTAAAACATAAAGATTGGCTTCTGAACATGGTTACCTGAACAGATTAATCCAATGATCCATGAAGGAAAAAGTCAGATAAAACATCTCACTCCTAAATGCTTCTCAAATATCAGATATCCTGGTGCATATTCTAAACATATCTTCCTAACTGTTGTAATTTAAAGTGACTTCTCTTATTTACACTCTCATTGTGAAAAGTGGCAGCCAACTACATTCCTAGCACACGGAGGGTTAAAAACTCATGTTGGTTATGTGTATGAAATCATACTCATGAGATTGATGGTCATAAAAAGTATCTTCAATCAATGAAAATGTCAATTACTATAACTTGTATCAACATTGAGATGAAGTTTGCATACAAATTGAAGAGACCTTGTTAAACAACAACCATTAAAAAAATAAAGTATATCCCTTGTCACAAGTGTTAGTTAACACAAATGTCCCACAATTAAAAGCACTTGGTAAAGTGACAGTGTCAGATTCGAATCAAACATTGATACTTGCAAGCATTATGAGAATATCACTAGCAACAAAACTTCAATTGAAAGGTATTCTTTCATCATCCAGAGTCATCAAGTCATTGAGCGATTGGGTATTGCCAGCACCACAGCATAACAGTCATACTGGAGCATCACAACAACTCACTACCATGCACCGAAGCCTCACAGCACTAGCTTCACTCGCTGCAACAAGTCCACAAATGCTTCTCCCATGTTATGCGAGTATTCCAATATTCCACTGACCAGTATTGATATAGATGATGTATATACATGTGACAGCGACTTTGTGGCGACACCTGGTGGCAGTATTGATAGGTCTGAGCGCGCTCAATACTCACACCTAGCAAGCATGCTCTCATATCATCGAGTCTACAAGTATTGACGAACTCCTCACTGGCTAAAACAGAGACCGGCATGAATGATTCAAGCAAGCCTCTGCCTGTTATCAACACAGGTTTGTATAGGAAGCCATTGATTCAATGATTTAGATGTTGCAATGGACAAGTCTGAATGATTAAAGGTAATTAATGCTTCATACAGGACAATTCTAGCCAAGGGACAAGTGGACATGGTGACTTGTACACAATAAATGCCATTAGTCATTGCAATTATGGCCATTCACCAATACAAAGGTTATTCAAAACAGTGTAAGAGTAATCGGATAAGAATATAGATAAGATATGATAAATTACACCAAGGTTATTCTTCAAGAAGAGAAAATTCAAGATGGTTATCTTGTGTTATATTCTAAATACATGACAATGTATGATTGCAATTGGAACTATATTTTGGAACACATTTTTCAGGATGTTAGTTTGATGAACAATTCTTCTGCATGGAGGACAAAAGTCTCAGTTTAGCCTATAAATCCAGTAGTCATCAATCTTTCTTTGAAAATAAAACTGGAAATTTCATATGTTTGGGCATAACTCAACAGCAAGAGTGTTAGAAATAAAATTGCAAACACAATATTCCCTAGAGGAGGATAAATCTGCATCAACACATGTTGTTATCCATAGTAGGAGCAGAATTCATTTTTTACATGTCTCAACGGTTAGACCACTATCATCAGACTTCCTAGAACTTTTATTTATAAAGAAATCCCCCAGTCGGTCAAAATGCATGAAATGATATTATTCACTACAAAACGCTGCGTCCTATCTGCTGGTGTTGACAAACTCCTTCAGAGTTGACACAGGCAACATAAATGATATAACAAAGCTACTGCTTGTTATTACGACAGGTTTGAGAAGTAGCTGGTGAATCAATAACTTTTATGTCATATAGGACACACTGGTGCTTCATTCAAAGTAATTGTCAAGTGTGCGACACACACATTCAGGATGATGGCCATTTTTTTGTGAGTAGTTTTATGAATGTGTTTTATGAAATCAGGTTCGTAACAGAACGCAATTGACAGACCCACTTCTTTGTTGTTGCTTTGAAAAGGTCTGAATTATTAACCACAATTCTTTTTTAGGTTATAGAAAAATTTAAGAGAAAAAATAGCTAAATTCAATAGCAATTGTAAATTTGCAGGTTAATAAAGAATGATATGAATTCATAACTTTGTTGTTGCTTTGAAAAGGTCTGAATAATTAATCGCAGTGCTTCATTTTGCTGAAGTAGATTTAAAACAGAAAAAATACATGATTGTCAGCCACATGCAATGCCTCGTTACTTTTGCAGGTTTATGTAGAGTTCAATGAATTGTTGTTTTTGTTGTTGCTTTGAACAAGCCTTCATATTGATTAGGGGAAATTCTTCACTTTGGACTAAAATTAATTAAGACAAAAAGTACATGTTATATGGAAAGCAATGGATTGATGATTATTTTCTTTTTGAGTTTGATAGGCTTGAATAATTAACAGCAATGCTTTGATGAGGTTTTTGTTAAGTATTTGATCAATGCAATGGTGAGAAGGAGAGATGTTAAAGATTGTAGATCAGGCAGGTTATACAGAAAGTTCTAAATGATTCATATTCTTGGTAATCATTCAGTAATTGTTACTAAAGTTGGGGCGATCACACGATCCACTTCATTGATGAAAAGGAGTTATGTCTTGAGTTGAAAATCTCTTTGAGGGGTTTATTGCAAAACTTGTAGTGAAGTTTACCTTATATTTTACATGACAATACAATGCTCCATAGAGTGAGTGAGTGAGTTAGGGTTTAACGCCGCTTTCAAGATTATTTCACTTATATCGCGGCTGCTAGTATTATTGCAGGGAGAAAGCCCGCAACACCATTGTGGCTATGCATTGCTGTGAAACCTGCGAGCATTGGCTGGAACTAGCGAATCATGCTCCATAGACAATCTATCAGTTGCATTATATTTGTGAACAGTTCTAGAGGATTCAGATTCATAGAAATTATTAATTTGTTGCTCTTGTTAGAATTCCATCTATTACATGATCAAATCCATTGATAAAAAGGAGTTAAAGGCATGAGTCTAAAATCAACCTTTCTTGCAGAACTTGTGACAAAGTAGCTATCAATTTACATGACAATGCTTTGTGTAAATGCTTTGTACACAATCTATCAGTTGCATCATATTTGTGAAATGCTTTAAATAATGAAAAAGCATACTACCTAAAACAAGGTTTAGAGATTTTTAAGATTTTTAAAATCAGAATTCAGACAATGCTGGTGCACAAATCAAATTAATTTACGAAAGGTATCTTTTGCAGACAATGAAATTAAAAGTGATTTGACTTGGTAATGTTTAATAGATAATATAACTAATATAGTAATGTTTAATAGTTCATACAAGTAGCATTCAAGTAATGACATGTAATTTGAATTCATATAATGCTTTTGCCAAATTTTCAAATTTTGCAAAAAATCGTCATTTATTTTATGTTTAATAACTATACTAAAAACTGATTGAGGTGATTAGAACTAAAATCAGCATATAAATATGTATTTCGTCACGTAGTGAAACCGTATGACATTTTAAAACATACTCAACCTTATGTTAAGGTTAAGCTGTCCCAGTGGAGAGACACGATGTCAGTTATTACTGCATGATGGAGCAGTCATTGCTGTTACATGACGGACTCAAATTAAGAACATTCATGACTAAAAAAGGTTATTCTTGGGAAAAGTATACACGTAAATGTCTAGGATTCCAATTATGAACATTTACCACTAAATGTGGATATGACATGGCCCAGGGGCATGTTCTTTAAGAGAATTAACGTGATCTTACAGAAAATAAAATTATAGTTTCCAATTGTGAGACCATGGTTGAATAAAAGGGGAGAAGTTTAAAATGAATGCACCATGATCTGTTAAGGTATGCCAATCATGAACTTAGGAGTTCTTGACGGATTTAGATTCAATGGATTTTAGAAATAAGATGATTTTCCAGAATTGCAGTTGACAAAATTGTCTATCCTCTGTAACAAAGATGAAATCATCAATTTCAATTTTATTTTTAAAGAAAATACTAGTTTTGTATTAAATGTCATTTTTCTTACTTGAATTACTTTCATGTGAAATAACATGCTTACTTAAGTTGTTCATAATAACTCCCTGTCCTGTATCACTCCTCAACATGTGTGATAAAGGAAAACATGGTGGTTTTCTGCAATGAATGTTGTTTTTAGACATAAATATACTGCAACAATTGAAAAACCTTTTACAAATTTATCCAATGTTACTACACATCATTTACTATACTATACATAACAATAAAAGTGGTAAAATTCAAATCAAAACTTTGGAACAGAAAGGAAAATAAATTAGCAGTAAGAGTAAATAATGTGAAACACCAGTTATTTCTCTAAAAAGTAGTTTCACTCCTACTCTGCAATTCTAATGCTGAAGATTTTGATGAAAACATGTATTTTCGAGTTGTCAAATATTCTGTAGTAGCGTTTTGTCCTATGTAGTGCCTCCTGGAGCTAAAAAAATTTGCAATATTTATTGGTAAATTTACCATCATAACTCTGTTTACATTGGTTAAAGGGATCTCCTGATTTATATTTATAATCAGGCATTTCCTACACATGGAAAAAAGTTACGAAAAATTTTACTTGATAGAGAAAAAAAGACAATATGTCATTAAATAGAAATGTATGATATGATTTAATCATAATTTAGCCATTTGCAAATAAAATTTCATTCAGATTATGTTTTGTTTCTTTTGGATATTCACATTTATAAAACTTTGGTATTGTCCAAAAAACATGTGACATTATAGTTAGAAATGAAAGTGAATATTGGTACTGGTATTTGTAATGTGTGTAATTCCATTCTTTCAAGCCAAATGGTCAAACTGTATAAGGTCTACCTTTTAGTAAAAAATCACTAGTTAGAGAACTATGAAACATCAAAATTGTAAATTCCAGAACCAAAAAGAATAAAAAAAGGAGGCTTAATTACAAAATCTGGTCAGTGTTGAGTGTAATGAGATAAACAAAGCTAAAAAGAAGCATTTAATTTAAAGTTTGAACTCAAAAGAAAATGAATTCCATATTGGAATGATAAAAGCTTGTTTGTCAGAAATTGTTAATGCTAAATTGACATTTCAGCAACCTCTTATTTTGCAAGGTAAAAGATGTTTTGCCGTGTGAGAATCATCTTGGTGGCATAAATGTTGTTTTTGATATCAGAAACTTTAAGTTTATCACATAGTTTTGGCATATGGACAATATATTTATGTTTGATAAAATTTTAGGCCACTATGTTTTAAGTTGTTCTTCTTGTTTTAAAATGTCAACATAGATAACCCCTCTTAGGAGAAATTATTTACAAAATCTTCATTTTTCAAGTCAAGAGTGATAAATTAAGTCAAATTATCAAACTTATCCCAGAGCATCACATTTAAAAAACAGGGGTTGCTTAATTTTCTTTCCAAATGTATTTTTTTATTTTGTGAGTATATTTCGACCATAACAGATGCATATTTTACTTGTGTTTATAAACATACCCATTATGACTGCACACTATGTAGAGATCTATTTCATATTTACATATTTCAGTTTGGTCCAAATGGATAAGTTCAACAAAAACAAAAAGGGCCTAGCAAATACCTATTTTATAAGAATATATACTAATAAATAAATATTGGCTAAGCTCTTTTTGTTTAAGTTTAACATTTGTAGCATACTTATAAAATAAGGCTCTTTTACTTTCTGTTGAACATTTGCAGTACTTGCATCTTTAAACAACAGACTTGACACAATGTATTCCTAAAAGAAAGTAAATTTTCATTTTCTATGACATTATCAGTATCAAATTAGTTATAGGTGTTAGAATTATGGTCCAGCTGTTTCCTCAGATATTATCATTCTCACATTGTCATATCATTTATCATCATATTGATCAATTCTATTTACAGCCTCATAACACTACCCACTAGCTGATTCAGTTATTATCAACAATAGGGTTGGGTAATTCTATATCCTTACCATTTAGAGTAGTAGTTAGCATAGTCAGTGTTAGGTGTTTGACCTGTGCCAGGTTAAAGAGCCACTCCCTGATTTTCATAACATTTTATTTACCTTTGATACGAACCTAAATGTCATATGTGATGATATATAATCAAAACATCTCAACTTTTGAAGACCAAAAGACATATATATGATAAATACTGGTTTTCCATGGAAATCTAAAAACAGCCTTATAAATGCATAGACGTGTAGATATCACGTCCAATAAACATGGATACTAGTTATATAACCAGACAAACAGTATCAACTCCTAACTGCCCTCCTGGCTGTTTTAGATAAGTCTCCAAAATTACGTTTGACGATTTGACGCGTGCCACTGTCCGGTTTTCGATCATAATTGCGACGTTCTACCTTCATATTGTCACAGTAAAAACTCAACAGGCTTTAAAATGTGTCTTTTTGGTAACAGTCGATACTTCGCGATAAAATGACACCATTGGTTAAGTTTGGCTTATATGACTCCAACAACTCGCGGAGTGGCTCTTTAAGCTCAGTTCTAACTGTACAGGCTCCTGTGGTAATAACTGTGACAGTGAATATAGTGCTATATTAACAAAACTTATAAGAATATCTACATCTTCCCCCGCACAACTTTTAATTGCACCAGTCTATATCACTGGCTAACATAAATCTTGCTGCCAACCCATCAAAATTTGTGATTTGAGTGTAGTGTCCTCTTTTGCAAAAAGTTGCTATTCTCATATTATTTCTAATTGAACAATCGTATACAATAAGCATACAATAAGTTTTGGAAGTCAGTGAAGCTGTCACATGTATAAGCCTTTCATAAGAAGATGGTTTATCTAATGTATTAACAAACTAAGTGAGCATGTTTAAAAGGCACTGATCTATTTTTCTTAGTGGAAAAACAGGATTTCACAAAAGGAAATTGCAATAATTTTCATTTATACACACTTATTAAAGAGAACATGCACCTGTACAGACTGTCATCAGATCACGTGGAGAGGAAACCATCGAACAAGTTTTTTTTTTACGAGAAAGTGAAATATAAAAACTTTTATTCCTCAAGATCATTATACAATCAATTTTAATCAGACTAGAATTGGCAATGATATTTTTTACAGTCTCAATATTTGTAGTTAGGATAGTTCTAAGTACAACCAATATTTTTATCAGTACACATGCTTTGAATGATTCATCACCTTCCATACCCAAAATGGAGTTACATTGATTTGAATATTCTCGTGTCACATTCTGAAACACCTGGAGTATTCTAGCTTAATGACTGATATTGATCAAGGGCTGGAAGGAATTCATATAAAAAATCAAGACCTTGATAGTAGAGATCTTTATACAGACATTAGTATTTGCTTGTGGACAGAACAGTTTGCTTGACATGAGGTAAATTACACGTGCAAACTCTGTGCACGTACAAGCATTTATAAAATGTATCGTCTCTGCTGTTTTAAGTTGTGCTTCATGATAACATAGTAATTTTGTAAGAGGTGTTAAATATGATATTTATGTTCCCACTATCAAAATCTTCATCTTGTTTATTGCATCATATACCACTGATACTATAGTGTGATATTGGTGATATAATGGTAATGATAGAAGACCAGCTATAGGATTATTGAGCTGTGCAATGTCAAAGAGATCGATGTACCTCAGTAAAAGTCAACTATATTACTGTGATGGAGAAAAGTTGTAGGACTTAATCAACCAAAAGAAACATTAACCGCTTCAAAAAAGTCCATATGAAACTGGTAAAACAACAGAGTCAAAGTGTCATAGTTAGCTAAAGGATCATGTTTAGCAAAGGATTTGGACAAGGATCATGGTTGGAAGAGGAATGATGTTGAGGTTTGGACAAGGATTACAACTAAAGAAGGGTTAAATTTGGACAAGAATCATTGTTAAGAAAGGGATGATGTTGAGGTTTGGACAAGGATCATAGTTAGCGAAGGGGTAAGGTTTGGACTAGACTAATGTTAGGAAAGGGATGGTGTTGGGGTTTGGGCAAGGATCATGGTTACGAAAGGGATGGTGTTGAGGTTTGGACAAGGATTACAACTAAAGACAAGAATCATACATAACTAAAGAAGGGTTAAATTTGGTCAAGAATCATTGTTAAGAAAGGGATGGTGTTGAGGTTTGGACAAGAATCATACATAACTAAAGAAGGGTTAAATTTGGACAAGAATCATTGTTAAGAAAGGGATGGTGTTGAGGTTTGGACAAGAATCAGTGTTAAGAAAGGGATGGTGTTGAGGTTTGGACAAGAATGACAGCTAGTTAAGGGTTTATTTGGACAAGAATCATGGTTAAGAAAGGGATGGTGTTGAGGTTTGGACAATGATCATAGATAGGGTTAGGTAACAGGTTTACTTTGTAATATCAAAGTGTAAGCACAATATGTCACAATTCTGTCTCCTTTTCTTATTTATTGTTCAAGACCCTATTCCAGACAACAGGCCCAGCTGACATTTTATTCCTGTGCTCAGATACAAGATTCTCAATTCCTCTCAGAAATGAATACAGGGAACAGCTATAATTTGAGACAACAGTCTGTCATTAGAGTAATAAAATAAACACATAAGGAATGGATCTGATATCAGGGTGTTGATCAGGACAAACATTAGCTTTCAGAAAGGGATCCGAGTACTGAACACTAGCTCCTTCATATTTTATTGAGGTATTAAATCTAAATTCTAACTTATATTGTTTTTGGAAATGAAGGTGCATAGGTGATCAATTTGACAACCGATTGTCATAACATCAATCAAACTTCCTTTTTTTCCTAAATTTTAACTGTTTAAATGGAGGTGAAGACACTCTGTTAAATGTCAATTCGTTATGTACTATCACTTTATTACATGCAAAATGTATTTAAACCAATCAAAACTTTAGTGTAACTTTAGATTGTATGTAAATAATTTACCATGCCATGACTGCGGGGTACATGGTCTATGAATCCTTAAGAATGTCTAGCACAGTCTTACTTGCTAAGGTATTTGATACTCCATATACCATGAACCCAGAACTCTTGGGTAGTAACTATTTTAAATCTGATTCTTTTAGCTCAACTTTTGAAACGTGAAAAGGAAGCACACAAACCTTATGATCTGTGTTAACTGTTACTTGTCAGAAATCTCATTTCAAAATAGGAAGTACTATAGCTTTCTTAATAAGAATTTGTTTTGCAGTTGATGTCATCATAAAGATACTGGATGATTGTTACAATCTGTAGCAGTGTGGGTCAATATATGAGCGAGTTATCATTAACTTAGTTTTTTGTAAGGCTCCAATAAAGCCTCTGAGCTGGACAAATTGTTGTTAGGAAAGATCATTGAGCTTTCCTGAAGATTTTAGATCTCCTAGCATCCTTAGATTGATGGAGAGCTTTTGAGACAGGCCACCTTAAGCTAGAAAATGGGAGTCATAAAAACTTCAAACCCAGAGTTGTATCCTTGTCAGTCTTTGGTAAGCTTTTAATCAAGGTATGAAATAACAAGCATTTGGACCAGAACTTAGCGGGATGTTTCCTTATTTTCAACAATGAATTTTCTCCAAAATCAAATCTATAGCAATATGGATATAGTATCAATCATGCTGAAACAGCATTAAATCATACAGTAATATCATATGAAATTTTTTTCAACAAAAACCTACAGACACTAGAAATGGCTGGCTTCAAAGGCACACGCTGATATTTTCATCACATTGTAATTGGCTTTGATAAGATATATATATGCCAACATAAATTCAAAACATCTCACATATTCAAACCTTTTAACATATTTGACAAAAAAAAATGAAAATCATTAAAAAAACAGCCTGGTATGTGTGCAAAAGTCCATCTTGTCCTTCTGTGTCTTTTAAATTGATTAAAATTTGCTTTTGGCTGATTGGCACCCTCCTGATGTGTGGATCATAATTACCATTTTGTACTTTTATGTTATCACTATGTTGAGCCAAGGGCATTGAAGTGGGACATTTCAGTAACAGTCAGTACTTTTGATGAAATGACACCATTGATAATGTCTGGCATAATGTGACTAAAGCAAAAAGGTTTGGAAGCAATTGTTCTGATGGTAAAATTTGGCTTCCTGAAGAACTTCAAATGCATTTCTTCAAGCCAATTGTTTTTGAAAGGGTACACACAGAGTTTCCTTCAAACACTTAGAATTAATTCTTTCTAAGAGCACAAAAGTATAAACAGAAACATTCCACATAACAAACCCACATCATACAGTCTCTTTAATAGAAGGTGAGGAGAAAATATGCTGGCAATCATTGGCCAAAGGGACCAACACTTTTGCTGTAGAGAAGAATTATATTGGCAGCTCTTCCCATTCCTTTTTTATACATGTATGTTTACATAATTGAAAAGAGTAGTTGATAATATAAATAAAACTGCCAGATTTCCTAATTTATTCCACCTTAAATTATTTTGCAAAAAGTAGAAAAAATTAGCAGAAGATCAAACAATGATGAATATTTTATTGGAAATTGAAATCTTTATTTTCAAAGTTAAATTCTTTTTCAGATTTTAACACAATTTAAATGAAATGCCATTTTATTGTTTTGGAAATTTGGTAAAGTGTCATTTGATGTGATAGATTCAATCACAAGAAAAAGCCTTAAATTGTTATTAAACAGTAAACCATTATGAAAAGATTTCCCTTGAGTATATGACCTTTAAATTCCTGTTTCTTCATGTCTAAATTTTTGATAATATTTTGTTTCAGTTCTAGATCCATAATTTTAAAATAATTTTCAGTTGAAGAGACAATAATGTAATTTGGTAGATGTAATAAAGCTAGGTTGCCTGTTTTTGCAAATCAAACTTCAGGATGTATTAGAAACAAGTTCAATCTAATAATATATATTTTTTTAAAAATTAATTATTTATACTCTGTATACAGCCTCAAATTGTTATTTTGAAATACACTAATTTTAAACTTTAAATGTTATGAAGGTAAAATGTTTTGTATCCAAGAGGTATTTTAATATTTGTAATAATTAACTTAGAAAAACTTACTTATTATTGATTGAAGATGTAATTCAAGATAAAGGAGTTAAAATATTATCTTGAATGAATTCCAAGGCTGCAATAATTTATGTGTCAATGAATAAGTAATTGACTAAGTCTTCTGATTTAACTAGTATGTTGGAAGGCTGTATAATTTAAACAGACATTTTATTGGTGGAAATTATTTTCTTAACCTTCATCTCCTTTGGCTTAAATATTTGGAATCATTTGTTGGGACAAATAAGAAGAATCCTTTTTAAAGTGTAAAATTGTTATAGCAGGGGTTTCTTGTTTTACAGAAATAATGAGAGAAACCTTTCATTCAAATTGCTCTTAAGAAACAAATCTTAACCTTCTTCAATGAAAGATAAGAAACGTTGAAGAATATTTACATACCAATTAGCCTGTTTAACAATCCTCTTTCCTTTACCAGCTTAAATCAAGAAAAATGTGTATCTAAACATTCATTATAATTGTAATTGAATGACATCAAATAGTGTTTCTTCAAAAGTTATCTTATACATTTTCATCTTTCTTTATAACATGTTAAATTCTACACCAAATTTTGCATTGATGCATTGAACCAATCTCAATCGTTTACAGCAATTCTAAAAGAAAAAAATTATGTTGGCACTATTCATAAACTTTTGGATTCCAATTGTGTTTTTTGTTGCAAAATCTTTGAACATTTTGTATGATAATCAAAAAAAAGAAGACAAGACAATACAAAACCATTATAGACTTGAGAGAAAACTTCAAGGTTACCAATCCAAAGCAAAATCTTGAAAACTGTTTTCAACCATCTCATAATCACTCCAATACAATCTTGCAAGAAAGTTCTTTTATGTTTAACCCTTAAGAAAAATCATAACTGTTTTCCTTCTAAAACATACACAAGTCTTAAACACTGCAACAATCAACACCTAAGATCCACCTTTAGAGTTCTTCACAGGAAAATGCTTTTAAGCCATTACTCCTAAAAGAAAAAACACAATTTTGTTTATTTCTTTGCCAAACCAACACAACATCCCTGAAACAGTTTCCAGGCACATGCTTAGAACTCGACCACTCAAAGGGTTTTCACAAGTACATCCTTTGTCTCTATATTCTCCATTAGTTCAGAGGAAAGCTGGGTCATCAATAACTTCACATGTCATGTCCAAATAGAGTTCAGCCTTGGTAGTCAAACCAACTACAAATCAATTGTCACAACCTGGAGCTGGCTTTAATTTGTCTCTCACAGGTTTGTATTTGGCGTCAGTGACTGCTTTCAGTACCAATCACGGTATCTCACTCAATTTCAGTCTAATATACAAATAAAGTCATAGAAGGCTCATCATCATCCCTGAATCCACATTGACCACTGTTGACCTCCCCACTGAGGAAAGGAAAGTTGACGGTATAAACCATTTGTTCAAATTTGTTCCATTCGGAACCAAAAGGGCAAAACAAAACAAAAAATATGTCGCAAAATTTGTTTTTCCTCAGGGCTTAACTTAAAAACTATTTAACTAGGAAACTCCAAATTTTGTATGCATGTTACCAGTTTAAGGTTTCTTACCTTTAAGGCATTACAACACAAAGGCACAAACTTTTTCTGAATCTTTTACCAAAAATAACCTATATTCCCTAGTTGATAATTATAAGTTTGATATGATGTTACCAATGTGTTCGCATCGGCTGAAATATTCCCCAAGCGCCGTTAAACAATAACTCACTCACTCACAAATGTGTTCATCTTTTATATATTGACCAAACATGACATCCGTTCTACCTTTGAATGTGATTGTCACTCAATCATTGGATTGACTTCACTTGTTTTTCAAATCATTAATGTTGCATAAAAGGGGATGTATTATAGGAGAGGTATTAGAGCTGTGCTTATTTTTGTCTTTTTAGGAATTTGCAGGAATTATCTTGTTAGAATATTTCTGCCATGAATACATGAATTTAACACAAAACGCTAAATCAAAATATTTCTTATTAGCAGTAACTCTTTTGATTCACACAAGAAGGGTCATAATCTTTCAATACAAGTCCATTTAAGTAACAAGGTGCTTACATACAAGATACCACGATTAGGTCTCCACAGATAGTCTGCCAGAGACTCAAACACCACAGTGACATAAAAGACTAATTTTCTCCCTTGATTGTTTTCAAAAAGAATGTCCTGATCATCAAAAGTAGTTAACCATTTCTCATGGTCTTCTGATTTCTTCTTCAACACCTCAGTCTTGACAGAAGTCTGAAATATTTATGTGTTCCACAGTACAAAAGGTTCAGCTGCATATGTTTAAGAAAGTATTACATGAATATATAGACAAAGAAGGAAAACCAAAACATAATCTTGTGATATACCAGTCACTGCATATTTACTTTTAAGAAGTATTTAGATATATTTAAAAGATTCATGAAAATAAAACGAAATATATCAATAAACAAAACATATAGCACAGAAATAACACCTTCACATATTGCGCAAATTCAATGCTGACCCTGATTCGTTCTTTTTTCAATCTTCCTCCAAACTTTGTCGCTGACACTGACTTGAATATTTGAAAACAATGAAATATCTTCACCAGTCTGAGAATAATCAATCAATAATCAATCAGGTTGTGGTAATGCTTCTCTTCCACCTTTTTTCTCTTAAAACTGTTTCCGAAAGATCTTCCACTTGAGCAAATGCAGGCAATAACCTTTTCATGTTGTCAAGGATTGGGATAAAAACATGAATTTAGAATTTGAAAGTCAAAACCTTCCTATCGACTATTACTTCTTTGAAAATTTCCCAACATTTTTACATTTTAAGCTTTAGTTTTTGTGTGACAACCAACTGTGTTATTGTATTACCAATTAATCAATAGACAATCCAACAATGAAAGGGGAGTCGTAATCTTCTAACTTAACCCTTTCTTTTGTGCAGATAATAAATTCTCCTAACTGATCAACTTTAAAGCTATTGAATTTATCTTTTGTTTATATCAGTCAGCCAATAGTCTGTCAACATGATTTTAATCAAAATTTTCTTAAGTTGATGTCAAGACATTACAAACACTGTAAGCCAGTATTCTTTGTCAGACTCTAGTCATTTGCCATAGAATGCATAGCCACAATGGTGTTGCGGGCTTTCTCCCTGCAATAATACTAGAGGCCACGATATAAGTGAAATACTCTTGATAGCCGCGTTAAACCCCATATCGTCCCACCTCACCTCACCTCATTAACCATGGACTGGTAACTTCATCAATCAATTATGACTCTGAATATCAGAACCCATTTTGAAATCTCTTTCAACAATATGTGCATGCAATATAAATTAACCTATCTCTCACACCTTCCTTAATTCCTTAGTTCTGCTCCACAGGGGTCATGTCAGGTGTCATTGTCCTGTGACCTTTAACCTTCCATAAGCTCAAACAATCAGAATCATGCCCTCATGTACCTACTGGACAGTAACATTACTTAAAGGAAGAGTTTAAACTTTGACCAATGCCAGATCCAGGAAATCTCAAGGGGGGTTGTCACTCAGTTAATTGGAGTTCACCCTACTTTCAAGGCACTTTCTCTATAAAAAAAATGTCATAAGAGGGGAGGGGTTAAAAATCTTCCTCTCCCACTATACAACTGTGGACTTCTTAATGCAGCAAGTCATTTTGTTAATATGACAGCACTATCCCAGTCCAAATGAAGACCTGGCGGAAGACCCAACAATCACAGATTAGGTTCTCAGACAGGATGTCTCCAAAAGGTGGCCATCTTAGTCACTCATGGTTAAATCCCACAAGGAAAGATATAGACATTAATAGACGATCACTGGTGACAGGATAAGATGAATTGTTCCTAATGACCTGCTGGAATAGACATATCT
Source organism: Phorcus lineatus (assembly GCA_921293015.1). Lineage (NCBI taxonomy): Eukaryota > Metazoa > Mollusca > Gastropoda > Trochida > Trochidae > Phorcus > Phorcus lineatus. The sequence continues at coordinate 24,078,909 of OV121097.1, read as the reverse complement.
CATTGTCCTGGAGTCGGTTATTTCCCTTCACTTCACGTGACGGACAGCAACCTCCCAAAAGGAGTTTATCGTAGTCCTCTTTCTCAGGATATTTTATTCTCTATTGGGTCTTGATTTATACATACAACCCTCATGAAAGCTAAGAAAAAAGCATACAAAACATTTTTCAAAAAGTAAGAATTTGTCAACATAAGTGAAGTAACTGAGCCAAAATACAGAATTCAAAGATGGAAAAAAATACCCTTAGCACTGTCCACACAGACAAAAGTTGACCAAGAGTGCTATTAAGCACATGAAGTTTCTGAGTGAAAATTATAATTCCAACCCTGCACATTGATAAAATGCGAGTCGCTGCCAACATGGCAAAAGAGAAGACTGAAAAATCATTTGCGAATATGACTGATTTAACTGTCACAAATTACATTCCCAGACAGATCTGAATCTATTCGAAGATCTTTCTACAAGATGACCCTTAGTCACTTAGGGCTTGGGTCCCACAAGGAAACACATCGACATGAACAGCTACTCACTTGTGTCAGGAGAAGAAAAATTGTTCCTAATGACTGAAGATGGAGTAGACATGTCTGGAAGTCTAAGAATCGCAGTCCTTACTTTCACATCAGTTGGCAACCTTATGGTTCTTAAAAGAGTCATGATCTCAAACATCAGTAATATGATTCTTGAAATGTAATGTAAATGTGATAATGTATGACATTTGTGCTTGTATAATTATTTGCCTTTGAATCGCCTGTTTTTGTCCAGAACACATACACTTATACATACCTATCCAAAGCTCAACACCAATCAAGTTTTATTTCTTTTTCTAATCATAGCTTGAACCCACTGGATTGAGTTTATTTCCACAATCTTTTCTCAACCAAAGAAGAGATAAACAGAGTTTAAGTGAAAAAAATATATACAATTTTTGGTATGTTTGTTGTTATTTCGATTCTTCCTCAAGTTACTCCCTTTTTGATTAAATTACCTCCCTTGGAAATTAATATCAACAATTGGTCAGATAGTGTAGAGCCAAATATTTCTTCTTGGATCCTTGGATTACGTTTGTGTGTTTTTTCTGAAAGAGTTGTGTTTTTTGGAACTTGGCCATCAAGAATGCTTTCTTCTGATGGTTTCACAACTTTCTTGGACGGTTAAGTCTTCTAAGAATTCAAATTCTTTGAAATGGGATGACCTTTTATGCAAAATATTATGAAGTATCAACATGAGAATTATATTCTAAATTAGTATGGTTATTTCAGTGCAGAAGAATTCTATTTATCAAAGCTCAAATGTGGCTTTGGGTTACAGTCTACCACAATTCATCTCACTTGACAGAAACCTGATCATTTTCAATTTGATGACCATGCAAGAACAGCAAAATTTCTAGACAACAACTTCTTTATTGTGAAAATCATGACATTTCGGAGTATATGCTTACTCCTTTATCAGGTGGTGTGGTAAAACATAATGAATGTCACAAAGAAGAAGTTGTTGCTAATAAAAATTTTCATTTCAAATGTACATGTCACTTCTAAAGGGCCTTTTGGTAATTTTGAATAAACATTTATGAAACATAAATGGGGCGGTAGCATGTTTTTGTTCAAAATGTTCCCAAAAATCATTAGCTTAGGCAATTTATATTTTCTTTAGAGGGTCAAAACATTTCATTACTCAACCCAATCATCCGTAGTCTAAGAAGAAATCAGGCAATTCACAAAAGCCACTGGCAACCATTTTTGTGTGAACTCATTTTAATCATTTGAGGTAAGAAAATAGAGTCCCAGTACAATATTTTTTGAAAATTCTGAAATTTTGTTTTCCAATTTACAAGGTACATTCAATTTGTTTTATTGAAATAATGGAATCTGCATTGAGGAGCTCTATTAAATTTTTCTCTTTAGCCGTTTAACCCAACTACCTTCTAATGACTAGTGGCGAATCCATGATTTTTCTCTTAGTTCATGTTAAGTTTTGTATCAATTAGTCAATTAAAGGAGTTTGGCAAATATTATTTCTGCAGATACGTTGTTAACCTTTTGTTATACTACTTGTGCTATAACATTTATGTTTTATTGATGGGTGTTTATGCAACCTTTTGGTAAGTGCTTGATACAATCTCCATGAATGAATATTTGAATAGATGCTGACAACTCAGAGAAAGAAATCTGATAGAGATTTATGGAATCATTCAACTGTATATGAGTAGGTGAGTTTATTATTGATACTGAATTTCACATGTTATTGTGCACAGCAATCCTGATTACTATTAGATATAAATGTCACTTGTTCAATAACCTGACTCATCTGTGAGTTTAAAAGCACCACAATATATGTTTTTGCCTTTCTTCCTGCAACACTGGGGCGGGATAGCGCAGTGGTTAACGCGTTCGGCTTCGGATCAAGAGGTCTGTGGTTTGAATCCCGCCAGGGTCTCTGCAACTTTGTCTGCAGTAGAGAACTGTTCTACACGCAGTCAGGTTTGGGTGCAATGCTACACTGAGTTTCAAAGCAGTACAACCCATGGTTCGCTAGTTCCAGCCGATGCTCGCAGGTTTCACTGCAATGCATAGCCACAATGGTGTTGCAGGCTTTCTCCCTGCAATAATATTAGCAGCCACGATATAAGTGAAATAATCTTGAACACCAACTCACTCACTCACTCCTGCAACACTAGCAATAAGAATTAAATACTCTTGATTCTTTAAACCTTAATCACTTCAACTTCAATAAGAAAACATTTGCATTTTTATTTTCCAAACTTGAGAAATTAATTCAATGACATCTAGATTAAATGTAAAGTCAAAAGATTACAGTTATGAAGACTAGAGCCACAAAACTATTCTCAAATTTCATAGAAAAAGTAAAAGAAATTAACACAATAATATAAATAGAAATAAAAACTTTAATAAAAAGAAACAGTAACCAAAGTCCTTGATTATAAAAATAATAATCAAAACTAATGATAATATCAATAATTAATGATGATAAAAACAATAATATCGAATAAGATAATATCAAATTTAGATTTGTACATATGATTCTAATTAAATTTGAATCTTTTCATTCAATATTGCAGCACTAAAATACCGAGAGTAAACAATCACAATCAGATGACTAAAGTATTCATTTTCATGCTTTGCAAAAATATTTTCTGAAATTGTTATGATTTTCATTATCAAATGATACATTAAACAAAAATATTTGTGAAATCGTTTAATTTGATTAAACATCAGCATTTACTAATTTTTTCCCCCCAAACACAATGTGACCTTTACGTATTATCTAGAAAGGGAGCAAAGGGAACTTCAAAGAAGTTGTGAAAAACATCTATTATTTATTCTTTTAGACACAAATGAGATGATTTTTATTGTGTTAATAAACGGTTTACTCTCAGTCTGCCTACAACTCAATCTGCCTACAGTCAAAATAAGAGTGTAGGCAGACTGAGAAATAAGAGGGCACCCCTATATGCAGAAGTGAACTTGACCACTGACAACAAAACATGTCATAGATTTTATCATTCTATTTGTTGTGCATTATGTTGCAATGTAAATATATATATAAAAAAAAAAATCCTGAAAGTTGCTTCTGCAGCTTTGCCAAAGCATCTTCACTGCATCTCCAAACTGCCTCCATACCATCTCTGGAGGTTTTTGGGGCAAAATTTTACCATCTCCGCTAGTGGAAGCATTGTGGTGAAGGTAAAGAAGTATCTGGGAAGATGCATCCACAGCTTCGCCACAAGCTCTAGAGCAATAAAAAGTTGTGATGATGCTGTAACAGCATCGCTGGCCCTTATTAGGATACTGTGGAAGCATGTCCATGGGATAATGAGGTAAGTGGAGATGCTGTGGAAGTATCTCCTATGACTATAAAGTAATAAAACCAACACAGCAGCATGTAGGTTATGTAATCAGGGTTGAGGGTCCTTCTCTGGGATAGTACATATGATTAGCAAGCCAAGTGGAGACACTGTGGAAGGTAGTCCAATGACCATAAAGTAATTAAACCTTCACAGCAGCATGTGGGTTATGTAATCAGGGATGGGGCTCCCTGATAAGCAGGCCGCATGAAGAAGCTTAGAAAGTGAATTAAATAACCAGGTGTGGGTGCTTTTTTTAAATAATGTGTTGCCTACCTGTGATTAAAAATAGATAATAATATATAATAATATATAATAAAAATATAGTTGATATTTAGCAATAAATGATAATGTGTTATTCATTTCCCCCTTTGTAACTAACATTTATTTGTTATTGTTGGAAAATATTTCTCATATTTTTTCTTTTCTGTTATTCAGTTTACTAGCCATTTATAAAATTCACTTGGATTAAATAACCAGGTATTTGAGCTTTTAAAGATGGACTATAACATCTGTGGTTGGAAATGACAAAAAAAGATGAAAAGTAATTCAAACTTTATTCCATAATAATATATCCACTAACGATTTCAAAAGTTCAAATAGTATGTTATGATATTGATTCATGGTTACAGAGGTTAAAATATTAAATCAGAAAAGGTATTTTTATTATATAACATTTTAAGAAGTTGAAGACGTTCAGAAGCAAGATTTGCTATATTGTCTTCAAATACACAAAAAAATTTTAATACAGATGAATTTGTCATTCACAATTTTATTTATTTGATTTAAGTCTTCAAATTTAACATATAAACAATCATTCCTAAAACATGTCTGGTTTTAACAAATTCATTTGCCTGGTTAAATGATTTATACTGATAAACAAATTCTATAGGTTAGGTGACATCGTTAAGATAAAAATCTATTGGTTACAGTGATGGAGATGGGTGGAGCCTTTATTATAGAAAATGGCCAATGAAATAAGGTGATAATAGGTATCCATTGTCTATAACAGTTTTGTTGCTTTGACAGCTGAATCAATTTGTTGGTCATTAAGCTTTTAACAAGTTTGTTTGTTTAGTAAGGGACATCAGTTACCTAATTAAATGTTATTCAAATTGTGTTTCCAGTTGAATTCAGAGTAAATACCTTGTACGTAACCTATGAGTTCTCAAAATTAATCACAATTAACATTTTAACGAGTTTAGTTGCATATTAGTCATTTGACCTAACAGTGCCTTTATACATATCGATCACTCAATTAGGTGTTATTTCAAATTGGAGACCAGAAATTTTTTATTGTTTGAATTTAACAGCCTGTACGTCTATGTATCTTAAAGAACGCAATTGGTTTAAAATTGTTTCATATTGTTTAATTTTTCTAAAATATTATTATTAAGGAATTGTTTCCAGGTGTTGGAAGAAGTCATTTTCTCCATACATTTCTAAATGCTTTTCAATTCTCTTTCATTTCAAATAATCTCATTATGAATTTGTACAAATAATCTACATCAATCATTTAAAGGGAATATATCTCTTGCTTTTATAGATGACTGTACGCCTTCAAAACATATAAGTTGAAAAATTCCCCTTAAACTAAATATTTGTTTTAATTCTTATCACATATCAGATAAGTTGCAAATAAACTAGTTCAATGTTGTTAAAAAATATCTAAGCTTTTATGATTATACATTTTCTGAATTTAATGGATATTTATGAATTCATCCATATATTGTATTCATTTCATCATTTCAAGCTAAGAATATAAATTTTGATCAAAATCCATGACTCAAATTTATATCCATTACTCATTTCTTAAGAAGTTGTTGCCAAGACATACCTTGGTTTTTTTTAAGACACCACTTCTAAATGCCATTCAATGACTTGACTCTTCTCTTTGGAAAAGATCACAGTTTAAGGTTCTTTACACCATTCAATAGCTTCTGCCTCACACCTGATGAGGCTGGACATTATTATCCAATCAGAATCTCTGCAGTCTTAACCCCTTTGACTGACAGCAAGACCCAACTTCCTGCCTGACCTGTCACTAACGAGGAGCAATGGCCGCCATTAGGAAAAACAACTGATTCTTGATTATTAAAATCACAGTTGCCAACAGCATAGAAGGCATATCTACAGTTGCAAAAACCAAAGTAAGTAGACCATTACTGCTACATACACAGTATAACATCTTAACCTTATTGCTCTTCCTTGTTTCATGAAAGAGCTGATAAAAAATCCTTGAAATGTTGGCTTCACAGTCAAAATGAAAAAAATTTCAAGTCCATTCCCTTAAATAGAATATGTAATAAAGTTACTTATTGTTAAGTTACGAGTTAAGTTGTGTTTTATTAACACTGATTTGTAAAAGTGATATTTGGTTCCTTTTCTTTGACAATATTAAGCAAAGATGGCATTGTTTGAACCATGACTGCTGGGAGAGGAGGGAGTGGACAAGCCATTACATAACAGGAAAGAGCTGGCACTGAAAGTATGTTCACCTAATTCTTCAATAAACATGCAGTGTATTTCTCAACTGGTTAGATTAGGAATCGCATCAGAGGGTTCACTCCAATTTACAAATAGATAGTCTTGATTAATTGTAATTTCTTTTCGTGAAAACCCAGACAGGCTGATTGTCTAATATATGGTGTGGGAGGACTTGATACTATTTGCCATTTAACCTGAAATTGATAGTTGGAATTTGCGATCAATAATTGTTAGACAATTAAGTTGTTCCCAGTTTTAAGTTTGATCACATGAATTTTCATTTGTTTTCATTTCATAACATGTGATTAGCATTACATAATTTGTATGTATTTATTTGAATATCAAATTCATTTGATAAAAATTACACTCATAAATGTTAGTATTGCTGAACCTACATTTATGTTAATATTTGTAATACAGGATTATTATACAAATTGTTAGAGTACTTTATACTTATTCCTGCTATTGAACTTGAAAAATGTTTTAAGATAGGAAAAAGTTATCGGTGAACATTTTGGATTTTCTGTAACTTTAAAAGTTTTTACCAACCTTTGGAACAATTGTGAAACTATTACTTTATCTTTATATAAATTAAGTATGGTTTTCCTTAAGATGACTGTATATGATAAATGCTATTCTTTTGATATCATCATCATTATTGGTTATTTGTACATGTATTGAAAGTTGCAAACACACATACATGGACACCTTTTGGCCTCACAGGATGAGAACTAATAAACAAATGTTTGAAAGATTTTTAAAGCCTGATTGATAATTCTGCTGCTTTTTTTATACAGGCAGACAGATTTATTTTACTTCAGTGTCACAAATTAAACTAGTACATCAATAAAACATGTTATAGTATTACTTTAGTTTGTTTAACAACCACCCATTGTTTGGCATATGAGACATTATTAAAAACAATACAACATTTAGATACTTTATACAAGGGAATGAATAGAGGTAATGAAAGTTAGAAACTGTTTACAAGAAACAAGTTTAATCATATAACATTTTTAAAACATTGCTGTTAGTAGTTTTGTGCTTAAGTGTTTGCTCATTTATTCTTTAAGATGTTCACTGAACCAGAGAATACACAAAGCTGGCAAGATGAAGATTCACAGGGGGATTAAGAGACAGTGTCTTCACAGTAAGTACATTGAATTGTTACATAAACAAACAGATTGATAAGTGACTTCTGATCAGTTGATTTACTGATTGGAGCCACATATCAATTTATTTGTTAATTGCTTGATCTAATTGATTTCTTTGTTAGGTCTGAGATCTTTTTACACTGTTTGGTGTCTTGCTGTTTGTAACAAGCATTATATTCTGTTTCAGAATGAAGACCAGTCAACTAGTCATCAGATGTCAACGCAGTGAAAAGGATTTTTTGGATTTTTTAGGATTGTTTATTTACTTTTTTAATGATAAATAATTATATGCATTCCTAAATAATCACATATGTACATAATTTTCATACATATCTAATTTTGTTAATAATATTTTAGCATTGTTAAAAGTTTTCAACTAAAATAAGTGATTTCTTGTAATTAAATTGTTGTGATGAATATTCCAATAGTCTATCTCGTAATTGTTCAGTGATTTCATTCTTGATAAATTTGTGTGTATAGTCTTACAATTAAATCTATAAATATTGTCCATGAAATTGCCACCAAGAAAGATTTTGATTTTACATTCTATTAAAACGTTTTAATGATTGTGTGATTCTTTTGTCATTGTTTGAAGGCATGCTTTTAGCTTCAATGCTGGTACTATTTTATGACTGGGATGTAATATTGCAGAAGCTTCTGAACGATCTTCAACAGCTGCTTTAGAAGCTTCTGCCAATTTGCGGTATGTGGAATATCGGTAAAAGCATAGCCAGAATCATAATTCATGACGGGATGCATGTGCATACTTGTTAGAGGCATTGGTGGGTGGCAACATTAATGACACTAGGGAGTATACACATAAATCTAGCGAGAATGCAGACATCCCGTCCTGAAGGTTGTATCAGCATGCTCGTTAAAAGCAGTGGCTGCTGTAAACTTTTACGACCTTCAGGATGCATCCACATAGTCTCTAGAGGCACTGGTTGCAGTAAACTTTTACGACATAATTACACCTTCAAGGATGCTTCCACAGAGTCTCTAGAGGGACTGGTTGCAGTAAACTTTTACGACATAATTACACCTTCAAGGATGCTTCCACAGAGTCTCTAGAGGGACTGGTTGATGTAAACTTTTACGACATAATTACACCTTCAAGGATGCTTCCACAGAGTCTCTAGAGGGACTGGTTGATGTAAACTTTTACGACATAATTACACCTTCAAGGATGCTTCCACAGAGTCTCTAGAGGGACTGGTTGATGTAAACTTTTACGACCTCCTTACACCTTCAAGGATGCTTCCACACAGTCTCTAGAGGCACCGGTTCCTGTAAACTTTTATGGCTACAATCACTTTTTGAAGATGCATCCACACCATCGCCACAGGCCTGTACACTTTACGACTTTTCTGGTGAAGGTGAAAATGTACTTGCGGATGCACTTGTGGCGATGGTAAAATTTTGCTTGCGGAGATGCTGTGAATGCATCTTGAGAGGGGAATTTTTTTTATAGGGGTACTCCTCACAAAAATTTAAGCAACATTTATTATTTGAAACATTTTTGGTTTTGTCTATTTCGCATGTTTATTGTGAGGAGTATATTAACACTGTAAGTATATATTTTTACAAACAGGTTTAACATTTGTCTGTTTTTCATATTCTACATTCAGTTCATTTTTTTCTCTTTACGTACTATAGAAGTACATATAAATCATGCCTTATGTACCAACATTTACAACTTCAATTTGAGGAGATGGCCAGTAGCATCCAAAAACTGAAGCTTTGTTCTTCGCCCCTCATGAAGTGCTGCCTTCAGTCTCTGAAGACGAGAATCAAGGTCCTGATATACACGTTTTCTGCCATTTGGTTTGCCACCATGCTCCAGCTGAATTCTTTTCCTTTTATCCGTTGGTTCAATGTCCTTCAGTTTACTGATGAATTCATAGATGTTCGGGTGGGACTTGCCAAGAGACCGGTTCAATCGTGAGTGCCAACCCTCGAGGTGGTTGTTGGTGCGCGGGCCGTCATATTCGTGTTGGTTCCACATGGATTTGTTGAATAGTGCTTCATCATCTACCCAGGTTTCCGTTACATAGTCGCAGAAGTCGTGTACAAGGGGGATGTCGGGTCTCTCGTTCAGAGCCTCAACCCAAGCATCTTGAACATGTTCCAAGGGGAGCAGTGGCAAACAGGCAGCTCTTCGGACGACAGTCTGGACTGCAGGGTCTTCTCTGTACTGTCTGACCAAACCTATTGTTTGGATCTTGCGCAGGATACACTGACTATAGTGAAACAGGCATCCTCGAAGATGAGTATCGGGAAAGGAAGTTGCAAGTGACTGAATGACAGGAAGTTCAAAGTCTGTCTGGATTGTAGACGGGTTGAGATCGAAACCTGTTACAAGATTCACAACATTCTTCAGTTGCTCGAACAGTCTGTTGTACGTCACTCTTTGTCTATTGGGCATAAGCTCAAAGGCAACAGGGAACATAGTGGAACCAGAGAGACAATGAATTGTGTTGAGAACACTAGGATTCTGTCGTCTACTCCATCGTTTATGGCAAGAAATTCATTTCCGTCGCTAGTTTTAGTCCAATGGTCTTCTAAGTTGACATCAGCCAGGCTCTTCGGGAGTGGTGGAAGGTTCTTACGTCTGTGTCGGTAGAGACCAGCATCAATGCTAAGAAAGGATGGTGCTCTGATGGTGTCGCCGACGCTCATGGTTCTCAATTCCTCTTCATAGATCTGTTGCATCGGTGTGACCTCTTCCCTTGCACGGGTCCTCAATGTGCTCATCGGTCGCAGTGTATTTGGATCTTCTATAACAGCATGATTGTGTGGCGATGAGTTTCGTAAAAACTCACCAACGGTGCTTATCTTCCCCCTACAGTTGGCAAAGACACACTTCCAGTGAGTCACAGTCTGTCTACGGTTGTTCAAACGATACCTGAACCCATCAAACAAGACTTGCTGACCTCCAGCCTGAGAGGTGATGAATTCGACCTGCTGTAAACCAGCCATTATAGCAATGCTAGTGGCAAAATTAAACTCGCTTTATATACGATATATTGATAATGTAGAGGAGAATAGAGACGATTGGATGAACTCGATAGAGCAGTCTTCTCATGTTGTTTTAATAGATAACTGACAGAAGATTTGTTGGACTCATCACTAAGCTGACCCCAAAGAACTAGTCCTTTAAAACAACAAGTTAACAAACTAACAATAAAGTCTCTCATACTGTTTTGATAGGTAAATTATATTGACAAGTGACAAGGTTGTTCTGTGACAAGACCCCATGTCAAAGAGGATATGAAACAAAAATGTTAACAATACATGACATTGGTAGTTTGCATTTAGAATAAATGGACATAGTAATATTTCAAATTTATTACCCCCTCCTCTATTGGCTATGGGTGTGTTGTTTTCAATTCCAAATTCTACATTTTTACGAATTTAGAATTTCTATGAATTTTGATTTAAAAATCTATGTCCTTATTCTTTGGCAATTGAAATATTTGTAGGAGATACATCGGATAAAATAATCCTTACACATAATTTGATTTAAAGGTCAAAATAAGCTGTTCCATTTTTTCTTATGGGTAAGTTGGGTTAATTGCCCTATACAGTTTTCTCACTGTGCCTACATTCACGTGACAAACAGACCTTGACATGAGCTGTTTTAGCTGTAGGCAGAATGAGTTGTAGGCAGATTGAGAAGCTCTCCCTGCCTTCACACCTCGACGGGAAATGTTTTGTAAAACCATTCAAACGGAAACTCAAGACAAAAGAGATAATATTTCATAGCTTTATGCTTTACATTTCCATTTGGTTGACATATAAAAAGCATATTTGATTGCACTTATCAACAAAATGAAATATCAATGTTATAACTTTTATTGAAAATGACTTTCCAATTGTTGTTTGTGTGCTGGGAAGCAAGATATAAATATGGATATATGGTTAATTTTTAAATATATTTGAAACTTGTTGCAATTTTAAAAATCAACTGATTATCGCGGTACCATCAACACAAGAGGATTGCTGTGCAAATGTAGCAATTATTTCAGAAGAACTAGTTGCAATTCAAGGAATAATTTCAAGAGACCATTGCTCATAATCAAAGGATTAATTCCAGAGGACCTAATTGCCTTATTGCAGAACTTGAAAATGTTATTGTCCATATACTGCTAGTCATGATTCCATAAGACTTATCTCAGTATCTTGAATCACTTCAGATTATTATAAGTTTATAAGAATATAACAGTATTCTTTGGTCTGTAGATTTACAATAGAGACAATGACGGTATACATTCATAATATAAATTACAATGAAAGTTATAAAATGTGCTTGTTTGATTCAAAGACAAATAGTTATATATCACCTTTATTAGATTTTCATTTTAACAAAACCTTTACATTACATAGCTAACAAAGGTTACCTCTAGAACATGCATACATACCGCATTGCTTACTGTGATCAAAAAGCAAAAAACATGGATTTCCGTTCATTTGCATTTTGTTTGAAAAAAGAGCCATTGGCTCTGTAACTCATCAAGCTATCTATAATCATTATAAAATTGGTAACAGGGTCACTGTATGAGCTACAACATGATCACCAAATCTTTTAATCATAATCAGCTAAGAAGTCCGACATAAGGTTTCAGCTTTCTTGGCCTTTTGCTTCTAGAAAAGAAGTTGAAATTATGTTTTTTAGAGCGAGGTCCATGTGGTTTTATTTGGGCTCACAGGGTAAAATAAAAAATTTAAAAATGCATTTTGACTCAAAAGATTTTAGATTTCTTGTGTCCATATTTCTAGGTAAGAAGCAAAAATAGGAAAAAGTTTACAGACAGACGGATGAATAAATGTTGGATGGACAGGCGCCAAATGTCATGTCATATATGCCATAAGTCAAATCGGCATTTCCTAAGAAACCTAAAAAATAACCACAATGTTGATTCTGAAGAAAGAGTTTTTCATAAACTATAAGATATTTTCTTAACACGGAAGTAAGAAAAGTTTTATGTCTTTTGTTATTGCAAAACGAATAATAATTGATGCAAAGAAATATCATAACATAAGGGAATAACACATTAAAAGGAAATTTTGAATTTTTTCAAATTCATTTATTAATCAAGCTAAAAAGTATTATATAGTGACATCAAACATATTGAATTCACACCATATACAATGAATACTTTTGACATGATAATGCACTGAATTAAAAACATAAAAAAGTATAGAAAAAAAACCCAGAATACAAATACCGTATTCGACTTAATAACCGCCGACTCCCCTATAAGCGCCCACCCACCACGTTTTTGACTGAACAATACGAGTCCTGATTTAGCGCCCACCTATCAACATTGCTTACCTTGCATGCTGATTCATTGAGTGAGGTTTTTCAGTCTTGCAATAAGTCTTTTACTTCCACTTAAGTGAAGAATACAGGGTATTTCAAGACCCCCAGCCACAATCAAAATGATAAAAGTTATAAAACCATATTTCAAAGACATATGTATCATAAGAAACCACTTTCAAGACTAAACTTGAGGACAATTTTTATTTCTAATTAGCGCCCCCTTTTACCAATTTTTTAAGCGCCCCGGGCGCTTATCACGTCGAATACGGTACATTATATTTATCTAATAAATTTCCAAAAATAATTGATTGTCTTATTGATCAATTATTTGGTAAGAACTGAAGCAAACATGCAGCCTTAAAAGGGTTTTGAATAAATGTTATAATTAGAGATGTGAAAAGCAATTTTTATTTTATCAGCATTTCAGCAGAAGATTATGAAATAAAAAAGATAAAACATAGATGTTGTATATACATTTAAGAGTCAACACAAAATCATTCACTTTACTACAGTAAATGTCTCATTTAGATAGTTATTGTTTCAATTATCTTTTTAAAAATGATATAATCAAAGATTTTTTTAAAATATAGAAATATAAAGTTTGGCCAAGAAATATACTTCAGATGGTAAAACATTCATATACTTGTTATTTAAAATTATTCATTACTTATGGTCATCAGTACTTAGCTAAAGTATGATAAAAGTGGATACATTTCAGTACATAATATGAGTCATGTTCTTTCTTAATTTCCGTTTTGATTTTGCTTCTATAAATGGACCAGATAATTGCGATAATATCAGCTAGGGCTTAAAAGTGACTGCCACCTTAAATAATGACATTAATAATCCATAATTGCACAGTTGTCACTGGAGGTGTTATTAGAAAAATAGCCAGCTAGCTTGCCCAAATGTTCAGGTTTCTATCTGTCTTTCTGAATGCGACCCTTTTCTGTACAATTTACATGCAACAGTTATTGAACAGTCATTTTGAAAGTATTATTGCACTGCCAAGAATAAAAGAAAGTCAAAATATGAAATTGGACATTTGTTCTGATAATATATATTTGTTCTAGCAAAGATAAGATAATATGCATGAGGATGTAAACATCATAAAAACTCTAGGAATTTAGGGCATAAACTGTTGAAAAGAATTATTCTGATCTTGTGTTTGTGTGTTTTATCAGTTTGTTCTAAATCATATCTTCATCAAATCCATTATTTCCTGTTACGGTTTGAATTATTTAGTAGGAAGAACTGGTAAGATAATTAATTTCATTACTAGATTGTTTTTGTTGTCCTGGCAGCAGAACAACATAGCAACAAAGCGATGGAGTTTCTGCTAAACAAGTCAGCTGTCATTACCCTGTTTCTTCCAGAGTAGTGAAGAATGGCACAGTGTTCAATAGAGCCTGGGCATGTCTTATATACTGAGAGAAATAAATAAGGGAACAGCTATACTAAGAGAGTAATCATTGATTGTTATTTCAGTGAATTGTCTATTATTTCAGTTGTATTTGCATTATCTCTATGTAAAGTGTTCCTCTATTGATCCCATTGACATATCTACAGTTTGACATATTTGAATTGTTTTTTCTAGTGGTATGCAATTTTTTTAACAGGTTATCCCCCTTTTGTGAATAATTTCAAACTCATGACATTAGATGTTAAAGAGACAAGGAACTCTATATACGTATTTTGGTATGTTAACTTATTGGTCTAAATTTACATACAAGGACTTGCAACTTCTTATTTTCAAAAAGAAGTTGTAAATCCATCGAATGTGTATTTCCTTATCATGCCATCTTTTACAGTGTCTCTCAAAGTAGTTGTTGGTTATGAACCATTTGGAATGACCTGAGGTGTTGGACCCTTATTCGGTTCTAATATATATTTCATATTTTTATCTGCTAGATTATCGATTAAATCTGGAATAATAAACAGATAGTGATTGAACCCTTGAAACATGTGACTGAGGAAATACATGGATATGACTTTTCATTAATCTTTAAAATATATCCTATCAGTGAATTCCCTTGTATTCAAATTCATGGCAAAAATAATATCTATTGAATTACTAATTGAAAGACATTAAGATAATGTATAGATCAAGAAAATATTAAAAACTTGAAATATGCTCACCAATAACATAAATATGAAACCCTCTGCATTAGTTACAAAGTTGCTTTTGCATGACTCTAAAACATACTAAAACAGAAGTTTAATTTAATCCTCTATTGTGGGCTGATAGTTAAATGATCTGACTAATATGGCCTCTCTGAATTAACTACCTGCAGCGATTAACTCAGCAGTTAAAGTGCTAAGAAATATGTATGCACAACAATTGAAAGCTATATCAGGAATTTATAGCCGATATTGGTAAACTCCCCAAAATATCCCGCTAATTGCACAAAAATAGCATACACTTGATGCCCTGAAAGCTGTATGAAAATTGTCCTGTCCAACTATCCCAGCAACTTTAATATACGGTCACCAATGTAAAATCCTTGTAAATGAACCCAATCCAATCTTGGATGGTGATTTACGAAAATTGATTTAGGTCCCTCGCCAGTTGGGAAGACGTTGCCTAAATTCACTTATTCCATTGAGGACACCGTCTAACTATTGTAGTCAAAATTGAACCAATCACATTGGATCTCCAGATTTGCAGACAATTCTCTTGAAGCTTCCCAAACAACTTGAGTGGCCTGACAGACAAGATGGTCGTTTGCCATCGTAATCATTATTCCAACACGTAAGGTTAAACGATTTCTCTGTTTAGGACCTTGGATCGAAATTGGTTGACAGGATGCTAGTGATGGCTTTTGGTATCAGATTAATCAGGAGAATTTTAGGCAAATGATGTATTTCTAGTACTTTTAAACTTACAACAGGTGAACAAATAGATCTGATGGTTTTTAAAATTTCATTAGCCATAAGATTCACTATAATTAAATGATTTTTTTAACATTTACTGTCTGAAAATTAGGTAAAAGTCATGGGTGATACTCATAATCTTTGATAAGCAACATGGGTTTTGTAAGGTTAAAAGATTAATTTTAACACTTCTGGATTGATCCTGGTTGAAAACATGCCGGTTAGTGATTTTCAACCATGTAAGGTGAAAAAGGTGATTGAATATCTATGATGGCTGTTAGTAATTAATAATCTTGCATTACCCCGGGTATGTCCGATTTTGAATAATGAGAGTTCTTGTTGAGTGTATGGATCATGTTTGAGAATTTGGTTGAATTTATCTTTAACTGTAAAGGGGCTAACTTGGAAACTTGAAAAGATGAACTCTTGAGTGCCAACTTCGGTAGAAAAGTGGTGGGTGGAAGTATATATATATGTCTGCGCATGCAGGTTGTGCATGACATCATGCACATGAAGGAATAATTAAAAGTGGAAGTAAGGAAATGAGTACTTAAGCTTGTTTGACAACATAAACTACATTTTAAGCAAGCTCAAAATGTCAATTAAAAAAAGTGATCTTATGAAAATGAAATAATTCAAATGTTTCCAATTGCAAGAGAATGTCTTTTAATCAAAAGAAACTGTATCAAAACTAATGTACTATAAGTGGTTAAGCTATGCGAATCCATTTCCTCATCTCATCCATGATTAAAAGGTATTCACATCAAAATGGCTGCCAGTGGTTTTTTTGCTTGATACTTGATAATTTCCTTTACGACCACAGTTAATCATGTTGAATAATGAGAAGTTTGTACCCCACAAAAACCTATTTGGTATGTATTAATGTTCATTGGGAAAAAATTTGAAAATCTTTCAAAAAATGTGCCCCTGCCCCTTTAATCTGTTGTGCCTGAAATATTTAGAGATAACTTTTTGTATCTGAGTTACTAGATTAAGATTTTTTTGTATCTGAGTTACTAGATTAAGATTGGTAAAACCCAGCAGGGAAAGGGTTAATGCACAATTTATCTGATTGAATTGTCTTTGCAATTTCTTTTTTTTAATTTGGGAAAATTCTGATTTGTATTTCTTTGCTTGGCGTACTCCACATTTTTAAACCATACATATACTTGATTAATCAATATTTACAACAAACTGCATTAATGTTTTTTGATAATGATATATTGTGAAAAAAAAATTGTCTCCTGATAATTAACAAACTGATATTCCTCCATCTACAGGCTTAGTTTACATATATTAGTTTGATACTGTCATTGAAACATTAACAACTTTATAAGAAATGCAATGCTTTTTAACTTATACAGCTGTTCTTGTGTCAAAGTTTGGTTTTATATTCATTTGCTTACGACAACAAAAGAACTACATGTTTATCTTTTTTTGGCTATGATAATCTAGTAGATATTACCTTTAGAAAAGATTCAAGAAGGTTACAGACATAAAAATGACAATTTGTCTATGTTGGGACATGGACCTAATCAATGTAATCTTGAAGAGTCACCTTTTAGCTTTAATAGGATAACCTTTGTTATATCAGATATGTCAATCTTTATTAATGGAAATTTACAACATAGAGACTTGATATTCCTTAAGTAACGAAATGAACATCCTTTGTTGCTTTGCAGGTATGTTTGAAATTTACATCAATTCTCATAACATGTTATTGATATCTGGGACTAAATAACCTAGTCAGCCTTTGTTAAGAGATAATTATTGTTCTTTAAGAATAGGGAATTTATCTACCGGTCTTTGCCTTTGATATGTACATAAATCCTGAAAGCATTGTTAGTTAATTGATATTTACAACTTTACATTTCTTCTCATCTACTTTGTCATTGAAATGACTTTACCCTTCCATTCTTTCTTTCTGTAGGAATACATTCTCTAATTAATTGTTCCTTGGAATTGTTCATCAAATACTCATATTGATATCAACAATCAAGAGATTTAATGATTACTAATGATCTTTTAACTCTATTTGAATTCCTTATTAAGTGGAACAATGATGACATTATCTTAGAAATGTGCAACAATAATGTCATTTATTCACTGAAAAATGATACAATATTTATTTATATTATATATATATATATATATATATATATATATATATATATATATATATATATATATTTCAATTTAAGTATAAGGAAAATGATACACTTTTGTTGTCATTTGAAATTTTGAGTACATATTTTTCAATAGAATTTTTTTATTTTCAAACAAAATTTGAAAATCTAAGTTATGTTTTTAACCCCTATGTTGTGGATGCTGGAGTATTACGCAATGATTCTAGCTTCAGCTGCATGATCTCCCGTTTCACACACTAACTCATTATCGCTGTCGTTCTTTGTGGCTAATCCCGGACAATTATCATAAAGCAATAGTGTCAGTTAAACGCTTGTATTTTTTTATCTGGCTGCGGCTAACCTACCAAGGTTTATTTTGTTGGTGTTCTAAATAATGCGGGTACATGTTCCGAAAATTAGGCAGACACTTATCATGTCTATCTGCCAAAAATCAAAACAATCACTCAATTTTCCCCTACTCCCCTGCCAGAGCATGCTAATAGCTGTGGGCTCCTTCTACCCTCCGGCACAAGCTTACAGAGCCGCGTATGTGCTATAGTTTTTATAGATATGTGCACTCACACCATACATACACTGGGGGACCCTCCTGTAGCACATCCTATGATCTGAACCCTTTGGCGGTTTTCAATATGGGCGGAATCATTTGAAAGAGAAGAAAATTGTCTCTCAAGATGTGTCCAGGTATTTGACAATTTCTATATCACAAGACGGAGAAGAAGATTGTTATTAATTCATGTGAAATTTTTACATTCGTACATGTTGCTCCTAATAGGGGACCTGCCAGGAGCTTGGCAACTTTATCTGCAGTAGAGAACTGTTCTACACTCAGTCAGGTTTAGGTGCAATACTATATTGAAATTCAGAAATTTGTATGTGGATAACACACATAACCCCACTATCGCCAAATAAAGAAACAAATATTCCATGATGTCACAGTTCAAGGCAAAAGTATCATGTACATGTTCATATATTAAAAGTATGACACTGCTTGTTTCATTATATGGGTAACAATGCTGAGAACAAAATATAAGCATGGTACATCATAACAAGGACATATCCTCAAAAAAATGTATCGGTTCCTTATTGTCTTGTAACCATGGTTATAACTATAGAGTTCTGATTGCATAAAAGGCGGTCAATGAAGCCTTCCTGAACTTTTCACCTGTCTGATTATTATCAGGTGAGATCACTGTTAATTAAGTGTATGACCTGTGATGCTCAGGTTCTCAAGCCAGCATGGTGCATTGTTATTCACAGGTTGGCTGATGTAAATGAGAAGTGAATCAAACAATATTAATGTTTTATTGTAAGGTCATGTACGCGTCAATGCAATAACATTGAACAAAATGTCTGATAAGTATATTATGATTCAAAGTTGATTATTGAAAAACAAATATGAATAAACAAAATAGACTTTTATTGAATGAAAAAGGGGTCTATCGATTCATCAATCAAAAAATAAATGATGGAATGAATTTTAAAGCAATTATACAATCAAAAAAACAACAAAGAGGACACAAAAATACGTTTTAAAAAAAGAAAACATGAAGAATCCTATACATAAATCAAAAAATATATTTTGTTTCTTATAAAGCTCAAGTTTATATGATAGGAAAAAAGTTCATTCTCTCCTATGAATATATATGCTGATATATAAACACATCTGAAAGAATGAATAACACATCCAATACCTACACAAGTAATTCAATGCTTAAAATTTTAGATGTATCTACACAACTGATATACTTTCAAATATTTTTGAAAATATCATCTGAGAAAATTAAAAAAAAGTAAAAAAATCTACCAAGAGTTTAAAAGCAAAATATCGAGACAGGGTTTACAATATTTGATACAAGTGTCAAAAATTGTATGAGTGGGTCTTTTAAGCTTATATGATTAAGTCTATTCTTTGAAATAAGCTTACACAATTGAACCTCATGTGCGAAAAATGCCATTTATTCCCTTAGCTGTATTGGGATTTGTGAATGTCTGTAACCTAAATTGAGTTGCTGTCAAAACTGTCTGACTGAGCCATGAAATATATAAGAATTATCATCAGAGTTGTCAATTTCAAATATAACTGTCCAAGGTATCAGCCTTTTTGAGATGTCAATGTGAAATTAGCATTTTATTGAAAATTGTCTGACAGCAGAAATGTTTTATTAATTAAAAAGCAATTGAGTAATACCGTTTTGATGAAAATTTATCACAATTTGATCATGCATATTGTAAAAATGTGATATAAGAATTGGGTTCAGGGATTATTTTTCAGTTTTGACTGTAGGAAAAAACAGAGTATCAATTAAATACTGGGTAGGTTAGCAATTCTGAAGTTCAACAGCTTGAGTGATTTCAAAGTTATTTTTATCATTTGAAGTCAACTGAAAGTGTCATTATCATGTTTCATATGCAACAAATATGGTAATTTCTTAATTTAAACATCTTTATTCATTATAAATCAATAAGTCATTTTGAAATCACAAATAGATCAACATTAAATATTTCATGCTTATCTGAAATAAACACAAAACAAACCAAACCAAAAGACAAAGACATGTGAATTATCAAAATCCAAGGCGAACAAAGCACTTTCAACTTCAGTTTTGAAAAATAGTGAAATCTAAATCAAATTTTTAAAATTGATATTGATAAGATTTATGATGACATAATAAAATCTACCAAACAATAAACACATGTCGAAATGCAAGAAAGAGTATCCATGAAAGATTGATGTGTGAAATTTCAAACCTTTTACCAGTATAATTTTGCAATAAACAACTCTTACAATGACAAAAACAAGTTATTTTAAATATCAGAAAGCATATTTGTATCGCTTTTAATTTGACCTATCCTATTAAACTAGAATAACCTTTGTATGTTGAAATAACATGAATGAAAAATTACAACTTGAAGATTTAATGAATGTTAAAAATCAGTAACTTCATTTGTTATCAATTACCGGTAAGAAAATATAATAACCAAGAAGACGATGATCATGTTGATGACAATGATGATGACCATGTTGATGACAGTGATGATGATCATATTGATGATGAAGATGATGATCATTATTATTCATGTAATAACGGTGATGTTGACAGAACCAAATCTAAAGCCTCACTTGTGGAGAGTAAATTTTCATGCAAGAAGGAGTTGTCTCCCTTTAAAAGCACAAATTGAAAATTGATGTAACCGGTGATTTAAAGTGAAATCCAATTTTAAAACCCATCTATTCCTCAAATGAATGTTGATCTGCATTCAGAATGGTAAAACTTGAAACTTACATTCAAAAAGTAAATTTATTCTGAATGTCAACAATTTGCAATTCTTATGGAATATTTGTCCTAACCTAACATCATGAGTGCTCATCCAAGATCCATGTATAGGACTTTTCGGAAATTAAATCTAACCCATAGGACTTACAAAAGCTTTGTTCACTTTTAACCAGGCATTTCAACCAAACTAACTTTAGTCATTACATTGCTCAATTCTAACAATTCTAACTTGAATCTCAAGGGGTCAACAATTACTTGTCAAGAACTTCTTTGAAATTATGACATTAGAATTTAGGCTCATCTTCAGATGAAATCTCTAACTGAAAACCATGCAACATTCAAAAAGCATGCAAGGATTGTCAACAAAGGAAACCATTCTATCTGAGGTACACTTAATCTCAAATGACTCTTTGCAAATAAATGCTGTTATGAATAATTTCTTTGACATCCAAAAAGATCAAAAAAAAGGTTGCAAGCGGACATACATTTTTGTTGGGAGTAATTTAGGGATGAGTTAGTAACATGCCAAAATGAAAGTTGTTATTTCCTAAAATATTTTCTAGAAATTGCTTGTAACATTATTTTTAACATTTTTTAACTCCCTGGCTTTGAAAGTATGGACTAGTTAACACATTGCTGAATTCTATGCTGAAATTCAATTAAAAAAAACCTAGTACCTTTAGGTGAGAGCCATGCAACACTCTACTGACTGGACTAAGTGTTATTTCTCCAGCACAAGCATGGTGACTTTCTTACCTGTCTGATGGGTTGGGATTTGAACCAGGGGACTCATCATGATCTGAGTCCAACACTTTACCCACTGAGCTGCAGGGATATAATAATAATGGTGATCATAGTTTAAAGGCACACCTTCCATCACTTAATGCATACTCATAACATATTCATAATAGATATGTAATATTACAGAAGTGAGTTTGAAATCAAATTCAGTTTGGGAATTTAAACCCAGAACTGAATGAAAGTATTAACCCCCAAAACTGAAATCCATGTGATTATATTTGTTGCCTGCTTCATTTAAATTTCAACACCTTAGGGGTTAAACAACCCTTAGTTTGGCCTGTGGGGTGCAGAGGATAGTGCAGTGGTTAGCATGTTCAGCTTCGGAACCTGCCAGGAGCTCGGCATTTTTGTTTGGTTCTAAACGCAGTCAGGTTGCTACACTGAATTTCAGCACAGTATCATCACAGTTTCACCACATTCATAGCCACAATGGTTTTGTGGGCTTTCTCCCTGCAATAATACTAGCAAACCCCATTTCACGGCGACCTCACATCAACACCTTGGGGTTTAAAAAACCTTTTAAATTAGCCTTGCTTCAGTTTATTGTCAACACATTAAATAAAACTATAAAGAAAAATGGATAACCATAATATAATGTTACTATAATGCAAAATTGATAAGCAGCATTTTAAAATGTCATCTACTCAACCCAATAGCAAGCCATTGAAATTGGTGAACCATACCATTATAAACTAGACCCGAAAGTACTAAACCTAATTTCTTAGTAGATTTCAGAACTTTTAACAGGAACATATTTATATGTGAATATGTGACAACAAAAGATTCAAATAAGTAATCAGCATTGCTTTTAATTATGTTTTAAGTTTAGTGCTTATCATTTTGACTAAATGTATGGAACAAAGTATTTGTTTGGTTTATCAAGTGATTGTTAAACAGTAGATATGATCTTAAAGTTATATGGTAGCAACTACCAAAGTAATAGGTTACAGTAAAAACATCGAAGTGAAAATAAAGGTGAATAAAGCTCTCATAAAAGGTTCACAAAAGCCTTAATACAGAACATTCAAAATAATGTATGCATTACAGAGCTTTTCAGTGCATTTGTTGAGGATGTGTATACAGTATGTGAACAGCCAATCAAAATTGATAGTTTTTATTAATCCTAAATGACAAAATGTGATAAAATAACAACATTTAACAGTTAAAATTCGCCCATGAAAGATTTTTAACTCCCTGATTCTTTGATTTTGATATGATTACTGAAAATCCATGCATGGACTAAATACATATGATCTCTTGACAAAAACTGCAGCTCCCTGTGGCAGTGTATTCTTTTATTTGGTGATATAATACATATCGATTCTGTCTATTTGAATTTCAATCTATTCTCGAAGGACTCAAATCAAATCAATGGCGGCAAACCAACTGCTTTATATCATCATTATTAACCCTCCATATTGGAAAATAAGAGATTGTGGGTTTGATACCAAACAGTAACCTGGCTACCTTGTCACTTGCACGCATTCTCTCCCAACACAGTTCTCTCAAGTCATTTCTCACTTGAACCTATGTTACAAGTGGAACGTTCTCTCCCAACAGTTCTCTCAAGTCATTCTCACTTGAACCTATGTTACAAGTGGACCATTCTCTCCCAACACAGTTCTCTCAAGTCATTCTCACTTGAACCTATGTTACAAGTGGACCATTCTCTCCCAACACAGTTCTCTCAAGTCATTCTCACTTGAACCTATGTTACAAGTGGACCATAATTTCATTATTCTTTCGAAAGCCAATATTGGTGAAAATTTGCAACATTTACACCATCTTCATCCAATTTTTTTCATTTCTGACTCACATCTGTTTAACAAGAATATTTGCACATTAGATCGGCAGACGAACAATTACTGGAAAATTAATGAAGCACCATGATCAGAAGCCATGAGGGAATGTCTATGTCCGAGAATCGTTGTGCCAGTATTTATAACTTGATGTATGGTATCTGTTGTGTGCACGTCTAACCCCAGGGAATCTTGAAATCATGATGAAATCTCTATACACAGTTACAGTCAGCTTGCCTGCTTTATCACTGCCATTTGATCAATTATTCAACTACAATGTTTGCAGGGTCCATGAAAGCATAATAAACAGTTCACACTGCCAGAATTTGTTTCATGTAGTGTAATGCAAAATGGAAAAGATAATTTTAGCAAAAATTCTAAAAATCTACCATTTTTGTCCTTCAAAGACATTATTTTGTGTGTGAATAACTGTAATAAAAGGACGGTCCTATCATGGTATTTTTTTATGGAAACAAAATTCCAGTTTATAAATGTATGTATTGAGTTCATGATTATAACATAACCCAGTTGAAACATTTAATTGAGGTAACGTTTTGGTTGATTAATATTGATAACTAGATAAATGAGAACGCACACTCGGTAGATTATTAAGACAGAATGAGAAGTGATTTAAGCCATTCATTGGCGCTATGAGTGTGAAAAACCTTGCTATGGCATTTCAAGGCATTATTGATTACCGGTAATCTTATTACAAATGATTTATAAATGTGTGGATATTATATCCAAACACATAGTTTAGTTCTATAATGGTTTTAAATGTTTGTAAAACTACAGTGCCTTTTTTCATGTCATTTCCCTCAAAACAAGATGGCAGATCAGATGCCAATTGGTCAGCCTCTTTAAGTAATGAACCATAGATTGAACCAGGATCTTCTAACAAGAGATGTGATACCATGCTAGCCTAACAGTTAATAGGGTTTCTGTCTATCTCATGCTGTAATCATGGAAAACTTGTTGTACATAGCAACAGTCAGCCTGCCAAAGTTCTCTCCACACTTTAATTATTTATTCATCTTATTGGTGGCAAAGATCTGATACATAGAGAATCTCACCCCAGTGTCTTCTGATATCAAATATATCAACACGAGTTGATAAAAGTTACAAATATCCGAGGCTTGCCAAGGATATTTTACTTTTATCAATGAGCGTTGATATGTTTGATATCAGAAGACACTTGGGTGAGATTCTATTTATCATCCAATATCATTTTTCATTATATTATTGATTCCGTGAAAAATGTGTATTTCTGGACACTGCACTACTCTAAGACTCTCATTGGAATGATGTCATAGCATTGTGATGTCATTACTTGATGATGTAAAACAATTGTGATGTCATGAACTTGACTGTAACAGGGCATTGTTCAAAATCTACTGTCAAAACGATATCTCCTAGGAGATTACACTTTTTAATTACACTTCAGCACATTATATCAATAAACGTCTTCAAGTTGTTGTCGTTTCAAGTTATGCTGATTAATCAGAAGCCAAGTGAACAAAGCATTTATGCCTGTTATGCATATGAATTGGATGCAGATTTAATTTCAGACCAATGATGAGTGTAAAATGGAAATCAAGTTCCCTTATGACATGACAGATTTTCGCACAAAACTACCATCAAATTTGATACATACTTCATTAAATCCATCAAAACAGCTCTAATAACTGTGATATCAAGTATGAAAGAGGTTCTTCAAAGAGGTTTCTGTCAAAGTGGGAGACAGGCCTTGTAATTTAGAGTATAATGATTCTGATATCATGGCATTAGCTGAGGAAAATAAAGAGTTCAGTGACATTTTGGAAACACGGCAATTCTGTGAGATTCTAATGAGACAAATGTCACAACAAAATCCCATGACATATCACACAGAAAACCTTCTTTAATGAATTCTTGTTCCAAATTTCGTATTGTTAAATAAAATTTGCCAAAATTTATTTTGAATTATTTTTCCAAAAACTATGTATGTCATGAAACAGACACTGCAAAAGTAGGTGTCATAAAACGTTGCACAGATGAAAGGTAGTCAGATTCATAAATGACAAATGACAAATAATAAAAATCAATTTCTAATTATAACATTTATAAGATTTATAAAGGGAACTTCTCGTTACCAGTCCCAAAATGTTCTTGTGTATCTCGTGTGATATTTCTAATGAGAAGGTCATATGTTTACAAATTAAAATGGTTTCTATCATATCAAATGGCAGGTGACATGTGGGAATCTATCTTGGCCAGAAAATCAATTCTCTTAATGCCACGACAATAGATTCATGCACAATGAGATCAACAGATTCAATAAACCCTTCATCACATCTGTCAGATCAACAAGATTACCTTTAATATCCTGCTATGGGCATGACAAAAATATGTCAAAAAGATCGATCAAGGTTTGATACAGGAATCAGTTCCAGAAAGAAAGTATTCAATATCAAGAATTAATGCATTATTTCTATAAGGATTAAAGAACATTTCTATATGTTCTTAAGAAATCTCTTTGACACTCTGAAAGAATCATTTGTTAATTAAGTTTGTAAAAGAATTAAGATATCAGAGCTTTAGCCCAATGTATGTTTCCATAAAATGTATACATAAATAACATATTAACTTACTGTAAATAAGGTAATAATTGATAGGCCTCCACTTCGATAAAAATATCAAGGGGTGCTATATTGAGACAAGTCTAATAAATATGATTAAATTAGATTATGCTTTTCATATTCCAGAATGTGAAGGACTTCTCCTGTAATAGTCTAAAAGGGGCTGAAGCACATTAAAAAAAGATTATTTTTTTAAATTTTTCCTCGGTGAACATTAGTTCATTCCAAATTTACCATCTTCAGAAGATCGAACATCTCATTACTCAACCCAATCATCCACTGTTGTAAAACAAATAACCAATTTTCATTCCAAAAACCACTGTTGGCCATTTTAGTGTGAACACCTTTTAATCATTTGAGGTAGGGAAATGGATACGCCCACCTTAACTGATAATGGTATTTTTGTTTAAGAAATGTTTCCTTCAATTTAAGGACAATGTCTTGCAATTAGCAACATTTAGTTTTATTTCTATTAGATCATTTTAAACCTTCATATTCAAGGGTCCAGGAGCATACAGTACATGGGTAGGCATGGCTCATGGCATCTCCACATCTGAGAGGGGAGAGGTGCGGTATGTGCTCAAGGCCAATAAGGGCCCTTTTAGTTTGGCTTACTTGTCATTTTGATTATGAAAAATGTCTCTTTGACCTGGGTCAAAATGTCCCTTGCAAGATCACTTATTCTTAGCCATTTAGAACCATGGGTGTCTTATGTGTAACTTGAATCTTATCTTCACAATTGGCAGAGTGTTGATCTTAAAACACAAGAGGCGTTCATCACGAAATGTTCAGACATTAAACTGAAAACTAAGATAAAACAGGTGACGTTAAGAGGTTTTTTTCACCATCATTCCATATAGTGCCAAGATGGTTTTTTGAAACAGTCAGCATGAAAGCTTCTGACTCGAAACTTTCTAAAAAATCTGGTATTTTAAAAAAATATATCCTAAATTGTCACACCTTCAGATTAGTTGATGTTTGAAAGTTTTTCAAAGAGCTATAAATGCTACATGTATAATGAAAAGTCGGTTATTGAGGATCAAAACTTGAAATTGTATCTTAAATGCGCTGTAGCTCTCTTCTAAATATTGTGATCTTGTTAAAGAATTAAGATGTTACCAAATTTAAGGCAATGTTTTTTAATCAAAGGAGTTATTATTAAACAAATTCATTTCCCTCACTAGTATGGCTTAAAGATGTTCACACTAAAATGGCTTCTTGAATTATTTTTTGCAATAATAAAATTTCTATTAACAGTTTTCAACAATTCCAAAAAAACCATTTGGAATTGTCAAGAATACTGCATGCACCATTATCATTAACAGTCTTTTAACCTTTGCAAATTGATCTTTTAGAACCAGTTTTGGTCTCTCATTAGCTTTAACAGCATCTTTTTATACCTTGTTTTTTCATTAAAACAGTACAGTTATTCTACACGGCTGAGTTCCTAAGGGAGATAACCACTCACTGGTGACAGAGGGAAAAGGGATCCGATGTACAAAGGAAACTGGTCTGACAATTTCCATTAGCAGGAAGTTGCCTATTCCGTTGATAACAGTTTGACTTCCATAAAGGGATTAGGACTTACTTGATTACATATGCTGTAGACATCTCATGGGAATCACAGTGGATTTATTTGACTTTTATTCTGAGTCTTGTAGTCTGTAAAAGGTGGATACTCTGAACTTTGAATACCACTTTGAATGTTTAAAATTTCACTGTATAAAACCTTGGACATCACCAGCTGTTTATTTGATTGCTGAGACTTCTTTACTGAAGAACACTGAGAACCACAGAGATACATGTATAAGAGGCAGATCTTTCGTTGTAGGCAGATGTAAGCATATTTAAACTCATTTAAGAGTGGCGTGGAGAAGAAATACCACAGAATTCTGTAGGTTTGATCATTTTTGAGTCATTGCTGTCTGATCAAATTGACAAGCTTCATAGTTCAAGTAGCCGAGATATTTGAAAGCAGGCCAAATGACATTAAACATGAGCCATAAACGAAGACCCTTGAAGAAGCACAATATGAAAAAAATACAAGAAGAAAAGACAGATGGGCATCAGGATTATCGAGAAATTTAAGCTACAAGAAAAATATCAACTACAAGAAATTAAAAATTTCAGCTGCTGAATTGATAAGTGCTTAACCATTCTTTAAGAGAAACTTGTTGACTTGTTGGTAAATCACTCATGTTCAATTTCTTGCTTTTCATGTAAACTTTTCAATTCACAAAAATTAAACTAAAAACGAAATTGACCTGAAGAAAGAACAAAAGAATCAAAACCTAAAACAAATATAAAGCATGATAATTTATCAGAAGCATTACAAACAATTCATGAACTCATGATTATTCTTTGAGTTTGCCTCTCGACAAAATTGTCTCTCAATGTTATAAGTCACACTGTTATAAGTCGTATGTTTATTAATTTTAAGATGGAAGATCTGTTTCAAGGCAGAATATGGAAGAGTAGACCTAATTTGCATTTCCTGTGTTGTTCAATGGGTAAAATTAAACTACCGTATATTACAGTGTATAAGTCGACCCTGTGTATAAGTCGACCCCCTTTCTCAGGCCCCCAAATTGCTGTCAAAATCATATACCTTGTATATAAGTCGACCCCCCTAATAGTGCGTGTTGGAGGCAGGTCGACATGAAACACGCGGCACGTTGAGAGATTTATTTACGGTAAGTTGATGTATCGGTAATTTTCAAAGTGAGTTGTAATACGTCAGTGTTTTGTAATACAGGAAGCATTTGTTTAATAAGAGATTGTTGTAATAAATATATTATATATAAATATTAATAATAAAAAATACATATGTGTGTGCTGGTGTTTGTTCTTTTTTAAAAAAGAATTTTATGTCATTTACTTCTCGGTACATGCGCAGTTTTGCCCCTGGAGTGCGTATGTATGTAATTAGTAAATAACGCATCTATAATGAACTGTGGCGCAAAAAATAATAACTACTGGGCCACACCATACGCAATAAACATTAAGTACGCATTTATATGCATATCGTGCTTAGCATTCGGTTTCTAACTCAATTTAAATGTTACGGTTTTCATAACGAAATTTGGAAATTCCCGTAACTATTTATAGCACATTACCAAGAACTCGTACCCGTAAGTGACCTCAGACAAAAGGATAAATTTAATTGGTTAATTCAGAATGCCCGTATGTGATTAGAATGTAAGGATACTTTTCATTGGATACTTCGGAAATTGATAGTCTGAGTCGTGAAATTGCGAGTATTGTACGCGGTGAAAAACAAACCAAATGTCTTCATCAAATTCAAAGAAAGCTAAAAGAGTAATTGATTTTTTCACGTGAGCAAGGTAATATACGTCTACTGATGAGGTAGGGTTACAAGATGAAATTCGGCCCGATAACATTTCCGATGTGACTACACTTCAGTATAACATGTGACAAATTGTCGGGTGTTATTTTCACGCTAACATAAAAAACGACTGATTCGCGGGGTTTAATTTTCACGCATATCGACAAAGCGATTGGTGAGAAAAACTGCATGTACCGTGCAGAAAAATTAAAGTGATACTAATAGTAATTACCCGATCGGTTCTCGTGTAATTGTTACGTCCATGTTACGTTTTGTTGACAGTCATTGAACCGTATATCCATCGAACGTGCATATCGGCGAAATATAATGATTTTACAGTACGTCTTTTATTTAATTCATTTTCATAACTAAAGTTATGATAGAAATAACGTTAGATCAGGGAAATAAGTCTTAGCTAATGTTCAACTTCGACAGTAATTTTCATCGCCGAGCATTAAAAATTCAAAATGGCATCGATCGATAAGATTATTTACAAACGGATCAATTTCAAATCGATCAAACTGGATTCCCAATCGTAGTAATTTATTTATTTTTAAGAATTAAATATAATTAAAAAAAACAGTAAAATATGTAATATTTATAAAAGTAATTTTATTTCAATATTTTGACAATGAGTTGACATCGTGGCTTCCGGTTTGAATCTCGTCTGTTCGTCTCCTTCCGGCAGATCGTCACTTGACCTCAGAGTTTTTAGGTCTCAAACATAGACCTCATATATAAGTCGACCCCCCTCCTTGACCCCTCAATTTCTGGTATAAAAAACACTGTCATATACGGTAAGTCAGGAGATGTAAAGGACTGCAAGCAACTTCCTGTGTAAGGCATATTTGCACCAGTCTTCAGGCTTATTTAAGCCTTCCTGCTTACCAACATAATTTGTTAAGTCACAGTGTTATGAATTATACAGTAATTTCTAAGGTGCGAGATATTCAAGACACCTCAGAGCCAGTTCAAGGCAGAAAATGGCATAGCATTATTCTAATGCACTATGTAGAATCCTCTACAATGTTAGACTTCGCATTTTCTGTTTGGTAAAAAAGGGTAAATTATGGCAAAAGATGTAAAGACAACCAGAAGCTTCCTGTGTAAGGCAAATTGTGCCAGTCTCAACTACAAACTCAGTCATACCTTGCTGCTGACCACAGAATTTGTGTTTTGAAATTTAGTGCAGCATTCTCTCCAGTGAAAAGCTGCTTTCTTCATGATTTATCCCTTCACTATGAGCTAAGTCGATGAAGCCAAAAGTCACTAGCACAGAAAAGTTGAGGAAATGCTGCAAAGCTTTTAGTAGCTTGTCCTTGAGCTGGTGAAGGTAATGCCTTGTGAGGAGAGTTGGACTACAGAAAGCACCATGAGTGAGAGAACCACTAAAATATAATGTATACCATTAGGCTATTATGTTTTTAAACCTTTGCAGTGTCTATGAACTCATTGTAACTAAGGTAAATTCAGAGAAATGAATGAAAAAAATCACTTCATAGATAAGAACATTGGAAGCAAAAGAAATCTATCAGTCAAGTAGGAGACTCAGATATTGACAGTTTCTGCTTACATTTATTTACCAATTACAAAATGACAGTTTGTGCTAGAGTATTTAGGTCACAAATCAATTTAGAGTTAATGCCAGACACAGCTGGGTCTCCAAGAGAGATAATCACTTAGTGGTCGACACTTTGGTGATAGGAAGTATTTGCAGTTAATAGCTCCAAATTTCCATTAGCAGGAAGATACTCATATTATAACAGATTTTCAAAGACACGGGTCTTCAGACAGGAAATATGTTGGACGACTTGTAAATGGTGTATCAAATAGACACAGTTGATGACAAGTTCCTGTTAAACCCAGCTTCTTGCTTATAGTGAACAATTACAGTAATGAAAAGATCATGAATTCTAATAATCAACAGATAGGATATTAATCTTTTAGCTTTTGGTCTGTCGAATATTCCAGGCTGGCCTCTCTTGAAAAGTAGTAAACCAAATATTATTCCTTTTGTTGTGAATCCTGTTCATTGGCTGTTCAGAATTCTCGGTTGTTAAATGATACCTAAGACAGCTAAATTGAACAAGGTCAACACTGTAACTACTGAATTAGTAAATGCAAAAATGTAAGACACCTTTTCATAAGGACCACAATATCAGTGACATATCCAGGAATTTTGTAAGTAAGGGATATTGTAGAATATTGCCTGACCCCTTAGTCTTTTGAAAAGGGTGTGGGCTGTCCTGGAATATTCAAGACCCTGATTTGAAGAACAGTTTTAATTGTGGAAACACAACTGCACAATGCTACAATATTAGGTTGAGTCCAAACAACTCGACCATTACCTTGAGTGCAATATTGACTGTAATCAATCATGACACAAAACTGACCTCTAAAGATAGCTATAGGTAGCTTCTGACATTGAAACCCTACTAACCCTTTCACCCCTTAGAAACCAGACACAAATACATTAAGAAGCCTGCAGAGGTGAAAGGGATAATGGCACATATTGGTCCCTTGCAAAAACATCAATCAAGTTACTGTCAGTCACATAAGTGGATACTGTCAACCATACAAGCTTTATTCATCATACACTGGGCAAGATATAAAGTAAGAAGATAGACAAGAGGATTGTGACCCGCTCTTTGCCAAGGGCAATGTCACGGGAGAAGAATGTCTTGGTTGCACTTACAGAGGTATTTTCTTTGTGGAATTAAGGATATTTTCTCTTCAATGTGCAGTTATTTGTTCTATATTTAAATATTTGCCAAATAATATAAAAGTGTCTTTTTCTCTTCATATGTCTTAATAACTGAACATCCAAGCTGCCAAGCTCTTTGACATCTATAACAAAGACTATTCCACCCAGTAGAACAGCATCTAGTGTATAATTTATCAACAATAAAACAGTGAGTAATGTTGGCTTTCACTCTGCCTTATCTTTTTTGGCAATACATGAAAAAAAAAACAAGAATATACAAGTAAATGTTGAGAGAATATCCACAGATAAACAAATGATTAATGAGAAGACTTAACATCAATGCTTTGTAATGCAGTTGCAAGGCATTCCACACTCGTAACTCCAATAGCAGAATGTAATGTAAACCAGAATGACCCCTTTGAATTATGTACCATGGGTTGAATAATATACCACCCATGTGCTCACAGGTTTCCTTGCATTGCATGGTGTTACAGGCTTTCTCCCTGCAATAGTACTAGCAGCTGTGATAAAAATAATATACTCTTGAAATCACCTCATCTCACCTCATCTAGAAAGTAGAATATCAGATTTAAGGGCTCTAGTCTTTAGTGAGCTGAGCCAAATGATACCAAACCCCTCTGAGTGGCCAGTTTACATTTTCAAGAACATGTTTTCTTGAGAATAATTATATGAACAAGGGTGCTGAAGGTTGTGTGGTATGATGTTGGAATTGTAAGTGCTTGAGATTTGAATCTTGCAAGGGATTCAACCCAAAGAGTTCAAGATTGTGTAATCAAAATATAACAATCTCATTATTGTTCACCATCTCGATGGCTTGTATCTCTAATTCTTTCACTCCTTTGTCACACCTTCAAGTGTCATAATTTTATATATAAAACATTATTCCATTGTAATGACAAAACATAATCAGGAAATTTATTTTATCATACCGCATGTAAGAATGTCGATCTCTGATTGGTCCACGTGACCCTAAACAAATATCCATATTCACCGCCGCCGAGGGATGATAAATCCCTTATATTATACCCCGCTACATGAGTAAAGCGTGCTTCAACGTCAATCAATCAAAGTCACGTGATCAGGTCATAGGTGTTATTCATTTCTGTTGGTCTTTTTAGTTTTAGAGAGCAAATTTTAATAATACATTAAGACATTCGGTATGATGAATTCGTTATAACATTCCGTCCCGGGTAACATAGGGATATATTATTCCCTTGAAAGATTTTATGCAACTCGCGTTCCGCTCGTTGCATAAAACCTTTCGCAGGAATAATATATCCCTATGTCACCCTCGACGGAATGTTATAATTTATATTGGCCCCTGCTTCAGGCAAGTTTATCATATCACAATGCATGACTTATACAGAATGCAGGCAAGGAAAATGATTAAAATATATGAACAACAGCTTATGTTCCTCACGGTCAATTACTAATGCTCTGCAGTCATAATATTTCACAGAACAGAAGGATACTACCAATATTGCTTAAAATAAAATGATATATATTTCATATGTGCACATATCACTTTTGCCTACCAACGATTGGTATAGCTCAGATTCCTGTATCTTCTCTATGAATTGATGTCTTAAAACCAATGTTCATGACGTTACTGTAGCTGGCCATAGAAAGAAAAGAAGTCTTTTTCTACAAACTAAAAAAATGGAATAGAATCAGTAACAAAGAAAATTGTACACTATAACCCTCACTTGGGTAATAAAAAAATTCCCACTTGTTTCATAAATGTCATAAGACACATTTCTTTGTGTAACAAAAATATAGGCTACTGGTTGTATTGTGCCATAAGTATAGAATGAATGCTTTTATCATCCTCGTGCACTCATTACATTATTTGATAACAATACATCAAAGCCAATGGATCCATTGAAGTTTATAACAAAGGTAATATTGACACTCTCTGTCTATGGCCTTATTACATTTTCTTCAACGTTCTTATAAGTGTTTGATGAAACTCACATTATCAATGAATCCTTATCTGAAATAGTTTTGACATTAGATTGGAAGATTAGTATTTACAACCGATGAAGTCAATGTGGGTATTTGGAGTTTTTATTATAGAGATGGCAGTATTTGGGATACTGCATTACATACTTAGCACAATACTTGGTAGGTTCAACTTGTCCTGAATTTGATTCCAACAACGGGTTTTGCCAATTTCTCTGTTCGTTGCAAACTATTCTACTCTCAGAAAGTAATTGTAAACAAATTATTAATAAAAAATGTAACAACCCTTAAATACCAATAAAGACATAAATTTCACACATGAGCTGATGATGTGATATGATGAATATTATCAAATCCATTTAAGCACACTTCATAATGGGATAAATAATATATGCCAATCAAGCACATGTTGAATTAGTCATTCCTGTGTAAGGAGATCAACCCATAAGCCTATAGTAATCGGTACAATGAACAGTCAATCAGTCCTTGCGAGTTTGACAATAGGAAATCTGAATTAATCACATCATTAGTTTCTCACATTACATGGTTGTATGGGTAACAGACAATGAAAATTAAAAAATACAGCCTGATCAGATATTGGGCATAATCCCACCATCCGTTTCCAACAGAACATGGCCCAAATGTTGTGTGTAAATATGGAGTCACTTCTTAAAGGCACTATATCACACCTTTTTTTTTCGATTCAAATTGGAAAATTGGAAATTTGATAAAGAAGATGCTGAAAACCAACTCTCAGAAGTTACCGTTTCTGAAGTTGTCTTTCCATGACAAAGTCCAAACATAAATGAAGGGAGAAGTTAAAAACCCCCAAAAGGCACATCTAAACATGATGATTTATCCACTTACAAAATTTCAATTGGCTAAGCCTTATAGTTTTGTGCCTGAAACAAACTTCTGAGTTGTGTTTCCAGGGGAAAATGCAAAAATAATTGTAGGATGAAGTTGAAAACCCAAAAGGCACCACAGCTCATGTTGATTGTTCCATATACCAAGTTTCAATGAGATAGGCCTTACTGTTGCTGAGTTCTTGTAGGCAAAATAACAGCCTTCACTTCCTGATGGACAGACGAGCAGACAGACAGATGTCTTTTTTGTAATAACTATTATATAATTCATGACAGGGGCAAATACTCAACATAACTGGAAAAAGTCATTTTCTTGATCCTTGCTTAATAAAGCTGAAAAATTTCTAGGAATAATACGCATTGAATCTAACAAATGAACTGAATTTTTTTTGGATAGGTCTCTTACTTTTGCAAATAAACTTTTCTGCGAAACATAAGTTTTGGAAAGTTTAACCTCTATGTCATTCATGTTACATTTTTTCAACAAGTACTTTTTTGGTTCTCCTATTCCTGTAAATTAAACATCCAAAATGGTAAACCACTCAAAAAACCAGCAACTCAAGGCATGTTTGATTTTTTAAAAATGACAACGTATTACCTAAACAAGTATTTATTGAATATTAATCAAATCAACAAATGTGCCATTTTTCTGCTATGCTGAGGAACATTTTGCTGTTTGTTTCCAACTATAATGCAATATACAAAGCTGACATCACTGATATCACTGATTTATTTACTGAAAAGGCAATATCACCTTCCAAAATAATCAGAAATCACTCACAATCGAAAGGCTGTCCGATTGTATGGTGCAGTTGCCTAGCAACCATAGTCAGCCAGATTTATTAACAATTGTGACATGCTATCCCTTGGGTATTGTCTTTCATGAAAAATATGTAATTCCTGGTTACATAATCTTTCAAATCAATAATGTAAGGAGAGCTGATTTAAAATTAATTTCTCATTAGTTGATATATATTGACTCATATCAGATAAATTTACAGCACAGCTAGTTTTACTGTATACACTGAGTCTATACTCTCTATACCTTAATTGAGGGGGGGGGAATAGCGCAGTGGTTAGCGCATTCGGCTTTGGATCAAGAGGTCTGCGGTTCGAATCCCGCCAGGGGCTCAGCTACTTTGTCTGTTGAGAGAACTGTTTTACATGCAGTCAGGTTGGGGTACAATGCTTCACCGAATTTCAGTGCAGTTCCACCAATTGTTTGCTAGATCAACCGATAATCGCAGGTTTTGCCACATATAGCCACAACGGTGTTGCAGGCTTTCTGCCTGCAATAATACTAGCAGCCGCGATAGAAGTGAAATACTCTTGAAAGTGGCATTTTACCCAATATCACCTCACATCACCTCTTTAATTAGGTATTTCATCAAGTGTAGTTAGATAAAGCTTTTGCCACCAGATAACACCAACATATGATTTGATAGTCATTGGTAATTTCCATCACATTTCATCTGCATACATCCTTTCCCTTACCTCAATTAAATGCAAAATTGTCTGGATAAAACATCAAAAGAATCTATACTTCTTTGCAACTAAAGCAGAAGCTTAATAGAACCATTAAATATGAGAAAACAATTACACCTATTTCTTAGATGTCTCTAGAAGAAAAAAACTCAAAAGCAATAGACAATTTACTTGGGTTTATGTCAGTCAATAAAATCAAGGCTTTATCAAGAGTGTTCAAAATTCAGAAAACAACTTGATAAGAATTAACCTTACGGTCCTAACATAAACAATATCAAGAAGATGAAACAAGATCCGAAGGTAATCGATAAAACGTGACAATGGCACCAACTTGAGCATGCACCATACAAACAGAGGCCACTTGAAAGAATACCCACTGATGATATAAGCATCCTGAACAATCAGAGTTAAAGGAGACTGTTAGCTTAGCACAACACTTGGTTACTGTTCAACCTACTTCCAGAGAGATCAATGTTTTCTTCTTAAAGGTACAGTGTCAAAAAATGTTCTATGAAAAGTATTTTGGGGGATTGATTAATGATTCTATCATGGTTATAGATGTATAACACCAAAATGTAGCGATGCATTCACTGTTAATAAAAACCAAGTTTTAAAAATTGAGGTTTTCTTTGATGTTGTTTTGGTAATATTTAAGAATTAAATGTTCTTAGTCATTCTTTCTTCCGATATTCAAGTTTAGGATTTAGTGTAGTTTGATAAAGCCATGTGAATCGATTTTGAAATTTTAAATGACAAAAGGTGTTCACATAAAATGACCTCCCCTCAGTTTTTGCTCTATACAGTACACTGTTTCTATTGGATAATCGGGTCAGTGGATAATTGGGTCATGTAACAAGATGTTTAACTCTCTAAAGTAAATATAAAACGAATGAATTTTTTATAATAAATGGCAAATCTGTTTCAAAAACGTGCTACAGCCCCTTTAAAGCAAATAAACGCCATGTTCTCCTCTTTCATTTTACAGGAATATAATTGGCATTGAAGGTGCATCACATTGAAGAAATTTTAAATTTTCCAGACCCTTGAATCATTTCCTGATATTATAGAGGAAGCCAGTTCTTCAAATTTTGCAGCAGAGGTTGATTACAACCATTTTATGAATCTTAGTGTTAATGACATAAAATCAATATCTGTTGTAGTGATATGATGAAACTGAGGAACCAAATCTGATCGATAAAACACTTCTATTTCATGCCAAACGGATATGCCTCCTCACATGAAGCAATAAATTGGGAAAGTCTCTCACGATGTATGAGCTAATAAGTCAATAAATCCAGGGATCTATCAAGCCCTTGTATGCACAAAGGTTCATTGGCAACAAAGTGAATGTTAATTAATTTCTCATATGGAGTCAAACAAGGATATGTTTTGTAACAAAATCCATTTCGAAAGATATAATTTGGGATCTTGTTTGTTGAAAATTTTATTAATCAATCCATCAAATGGAGTATCAGATGAACCCAGTTATGGTGCCTTTTTGTCTTTTACTCAGTAAGAACAACGTCAGATGACTTTGCAATGTCATTAACTCTTCTTCAGAGCTTCATTGTTACTTTTGTAAGCATTTTTTGATGGTGTTCAGAGGAGTTAATTTGTTTTATAAAATTTTCTTTACAAGAATGCAAAATTGTTTAGTGGTTTCATTTCCACATGGTTTGATGACAGCCCATAGAGGCACATGTTCTGTTGCATTTTGTTGCAGATAAAACCTATTCATAAGTGGAAAAATCTCATCATCGGGATTAAAATAAAGTTGACAATGTTAATCTAGAAATAATGGTTCATAAGAGTTAATTTCCCCTAGGGTGTGTCTTCTGATTGGCTGACCTAACTTTGGTCAGACCATGCATCTATACAAGCTGTTCTCAGACCTTTGTGATGAAAAAATTCCTAGATGGATAAGGTTTGTATTTGAACTTTTATCCCTAAGAATATTCCTTGTTTTCAATCAGAATAAATATTTCAGGTAATAAGTTATTTGATTTGCTATTTTTGTGAAATACAATCAAAAGAAAGAGAGAAAAAATTCCAACAAAAGGCGATGTCCCAAAGGTGAAATTAGATCTGATGTTAATCAGTAACATTTGATACTTCAACCAACTCAACCTTGCAGAGAACAAATAGAGACCACTTCACAAAATAATCAGTTATAACAAATGTGTGTTTTGATATCTATTGGGAAATGTTTAACCCTATAAGATAGATCAATTGTATTTTTACCAGCTATGTTGGCATATACATACAATGTTTACCTAGTTTAAGGTATTCTTTTACAAAAATGTGATAATCAAAATTTTCAGCTGGTAAATTTTAGCTCAACTTAAATTGAGAAAAGTAGCTGTAACCAACTACCACTTTAAATGATTTTGTATGTCCTTGCAAGTTTTACTGTGAAATGTACCTTACGGCAGCTCCTAAGGCCATTTATGACATTTATTCGATAACGAACCCCTTTGAAAATGTAAATTATTGCTATCAACCTACAAAAAAGATTGGCGATTATTGACCCCTCACTCTACGCAACGATGGTCACGATTAAAGTTTGTCTCTTGACACTCAGATGTTAAAAAAATGACATAAAAACTTCAGGATCAAATGACAATGACTGTGAACATGACAGAAAAATATCCTCTTTCTTTATCAAAAGCCAGCTGAGACAGAGATAACAATGTCATTTGATCCACAATGACAAAACCTGAAAAACCTCACTTGATCAATAAAATGCAAAGATGACTTAACAACAGACGAAGATTTATGAGGAATAAAGTTCATTGTATCAAAAGACCTACCCGTTTATTGTAGTACTTATTTCCTAATTAAGAAAATATATAGTATTACAAGCTTGAAAATCATATTTTATTAATCATGGTTTCAAATATGGAACAATTATTACATGAATAATGATCAGTACATCAATAGGTCTATGGATATGTAAAAGAACTGATGAGAAAAATTTTTAATCTGATTTTTACGTAAATAAATAATTCTTTTAATCAATCATTGCTTGACAAACACATGTTTGCACTAAAATATAATGAAAATCATACTATTTAAAAAAATCCTTTTACCTTAAATTTCTGAAAAATTCTAAAACTAAATAACTGATAATTAAGTTTTCGTACCCATGGCAACAGCAGTGACTTTCATCATTGCATTTACATTTGCACATGAACTTAAATTTTACCCTAACAGCATAGTTCACTACTTCTAAACCTTTTAACTACCGTTACTTTATACCAAGTCCCAATTCTCTCACTCAGTGCTTGACTTCCAAAGAGCCATTTTCAAATGATCTATTGCGTGTCAATGGCAATGTCCTCAAAGAAGCATAGGAACTCTACAGTAACTTGATAGCCTCTCTTTAATCATTAATTCCATTAGCAAATAACAAATGGCATTTTTGTCCATAACAATTCCTCATTTCACACAGATTCAGAAAAATAAATACCACATCAAGCCCTTTAATTACTTTCAATTTCAATCAAGTATATTAAAGATTTTCAAACCCCTCAAAACAGCTAATGAAAGTTAAACCAACAATTGTTTTTTGAGTTGACGCTATCAGTGCAGTAATTGCATCTTGTGTTGAGTTTGGCAAATAACAGAGAGAGAGGATTAAAACAGAATTCACGCCAATGACATCCACAGTGACTGATCCAGGAATTTCAAATTCACCAATTTACAAAATTCAAAATAGAGGGGGTTGTAAAGTTGGATTAAACTCCCTGAACCCCCGATATTCCTTGTCTAAGATTTGTGTTTTTTATGAATAGGTTCCTGTGGGTATTCCTGTCGACACCATGTGGTAACAAACTACTAAGGTCACCATGAGGCTATACCTACTTCTCTATCACTTTATACTCTGTCTTTACTAAAATTATACAAATCCATCTGCCACTTTTTATCAACAAAGTCATTAGTTATGTTCTACCAAAGCTAAATGCAGACCTTCCCACTTTAACAGGAAAATTCAATTTATTGAGTGAAAAGACAATGTTTTGTACTAATTAGTCAGGATATCAAGAACGTCTAGAGTAACATTATTCCAAAAATTCAGCCAGAATGAATTCCACTGTAAGAGAGAAATTTATTAAAAGGGAACTAAAATTCCAAGTTGCACAAGGGGATCCTAAGTTCAACACCAGATAAAGAAGGAAATGAGTGAGTGTAAGAAATCTTAAATGGATCTAATGGAAAATGGCTCTTATCACAGAGTTGCAGTTCTTAGCTTTACACAGCTGAAGAAACTTGATATTTAAACATCCTTGTGCCTCAAAACACCAATTGTGCATCAAATGTGTAAATGCAAAAGGGTGAATTGCTAACTGTTTAGAGACCATTGAACAGAATATGTATACAAAAAGGCTTTTATTTTTCATTAGAAATGGTTACTAGCTGTTGCATAACTATTAATAAGAAAACAAGTTAATGGAAAGAAGGAGATGTTACAAATGTACAGATTGGCTGAGGATTGCTAAATGCTTTCTAAATTTAACCATCTTGCTGATCTTACTTCATAAAAAAAGGTTTCAATTTAAGAAACATAATTTGAGATATCAAGTTAAGGTTGGTGTCAGGCAAGGAAACTGTTTATCCCTTTGGTTCTTATAAAATTTGGCTGAAAAATTATTTTATAAAGTACCACCTTTGTAAAGCTAAATCTTTGGTCTAATCATATCCTGATTGAATAATCTAAAATGAACTCGAATGTCCTTTAATCAAAGTATATGTTGTTAGCTTGTTTGCTTTTGTAATTCGCAAAATAAAATTTAGCTACTAGAATAATAAAAATTATTCATTATATTGCTCATATGATAAAAAGGATTTAAATAAATTCTTTTTCATTTTGCCCATAAATTATGTTTGTCTTAATCCTGTACATTGTTCAAAATAACAGGTTAGTCATGCAATGTCATTTCTGTATCATTTAAAAAAGGAAATTACCAGTGGATAGTGCTTTCTAGACACGACCCAAAGTATATACGGAGTAACATAAAATTTTCATATATGAATAAAAAGAAGTTTAATTCTTAAAAATCTCTAGTTTCATTCATGACTGCACAAAACTTGGTAATAATTCTTAATCAATCTTGTTTTAATGTTAAAGTTTTCTAATCAGGAAAACAAAATGTTGACAATTTTGAACCATGAGTCTTCTAATAAAAGCTAAATAAATAATTTAATAAAATTTTATTATTATCAACCAAGTCAATATTTTTAAAATCTACTCAACCAGAGAAAATCAACATTCAGTTGCCTTAAGATAA
The DNA here is from genome assembly GCA_921293015.1 of Phorcus lineatus. Taxonomy (NCBI): domain Eukaryota; kingdom Metazoa; phylum Mollusca; class Gastropoda; order Trochida; family Trochidae; genus Phorcus; species Phorcus lineatus. The sequence goes on along the minus strand of OV121097.1, from coordinate 24,036,897 downwards.
AAATATCTATATTTGTAAGATGACAGTTCGAGAAGTTGGCAGTTTGGCAGAGTTTAGTTATGGCTTCCTCTCTTTCTGTAGAGTAATTAAATTGTTTTTGACCCCTTACTTATCAATCTTGGAAAAATCTTGGAAAAAATCAATCTTGGAAAAAATATTCCATGACTTATCTCAGCTTATTCTGGAATCTGAAATGCCTGATAATTGGCCTTTCATAATGGCTTAACACTAATTCAGCAGCTAAGGGGTTAATTCTCAAAATTGTTAAAATACCTGTATTTCAGAGACTATTCCATTTTACAATTGTTTGCAACATGCATTCACATGGCAAGCTACTGATTGCCAATGACAAGGTAATCAAACATGAGTTAGCTAGAAGCACTTGTCATGCATGTATGGTGAGTTGGTAGCATATGGTCATAACACATCAATATCATCACTTGATGATAAACACTGTTTTATCACAGTAAAGCCAAAAACAATAGCCCAGGAAACTGGAAGCATATGGTTTTTATAGGGAACTTTCTCAGATGCCTTCATACATTTCTGTCAAAAGCACTTATTATCTTGATTAAAGTTGCTGGTGTTTATAGAGATTAACAATCATGACATAATAATCTTTTTAACACTTCATAGTTCACCAATTACCCTAATTTGATTTCTTGCAATTAGCGATTCAACAGTCGTAGCATTAAACTCTTGGCAACATTTGGTACTACAAGTTCTTAAATAAAATTAAGAGAACAGAATTGTTTTTCACAACATTAATAATTACTGGATATGTATGAAATGAAATATCACAATCTTCTTATCAAATAAGTATTGTAACAAGTTTATCTAAATAACAAGTAATTGAAGATGCATAATTACAATGATGTAACTTTATTCACAAGCCTTGTTTTTAGAACCGGCACATGGATATCTGTATCTAGATTTGTTTATATATTCCTATCTTTTAGTTTGAAAGAATATTATGCTATTTTTTTTCATATATGTATATGCAAACCTCTGTTTGAAAATTAAGTCATCTTAAAATCAATGTAATTATATATAAACTGCATTCCAAAAGGGACACATCATTTGTACTCTTAAATATACTGAAACATTTATCCTAAACATTTGCATTTTAAATATTTTATAACAGAAATATCATATGATTTTGCATTTTTAAACTTCAGTTATTGATCCATGTTTGTATTATTCACAAAATGTAAGTTGATTAACTTAGTAATGAGTTCAGTAAAGGCAAAGTAGATAAAAGTAAAATAGATGTTCAAACATAGTATTTTGTGAGTTTTATACTCGCAACATCAATGACCTTATTTTTATTAGTTTGCTTTTTACTGCCTTCTGAATAATAAAATTATATCACTGAATGCACAAAAAGTTATTGATTAAGAGCATGCGACAACATTTAATGTATTAGAATATGACCATCCTAGCTTTCTATCAAAGTAGCCGGCAGGATAGCACAGTGGTTAGCGTGTTTGGTATGGGATCAAGAGGTCCGGGTTTGAATCAAGCAATGTTTGGCTGATTTTCGGCATAGTGCCAACAATTGGTTCGCTAGTTTCAGCCAATTACCGCAGGTTTCATTGCAATGCATAGCCACTTTACACTTTAAGTGTTGTGGGCTTTCTCCATGCAATTATACTAACAGTCGTGACATTAGTGAAATACTCTTGAAAGCAGCGTTAATTTTACTCTGAAGAACCTCAGCTCAAGCAAACTGTTCTTGACATAGAAAGTATATATTTAATCATATCGAACAGAAATAAGACAAAATAGACATACATTTCTTTAATTCTTAATCTGATTATATAATTATTATCACAACCTTAAACAATTAATGACAAAACCTCATGATATGACATATATACTAGGAACACATTTTGAAGGTGAATGAAATCTATCAAATGATGTATGCTTAGCATTCTTCAAAAGGTTTTATAAACTGTCAGTAATTCATTTACTTCAAGCTTTGGTTAGTTACAGATCATCATTTCGTCGAAATAATATCAACAGAAAGTATATTTTTAACTCAAACCAAAGACTGGAGTAATTTAAATATCCTGAGAAAGAATACTTTATTCTATCATATATATCTTATCATCAAGACACTTAATGAATAAGAGCTTCTGACAACCATTAAATCAAATAGTGGTGCTATTGTTTGAATTACTATGATAGTAAATAGATCAATTTCACGTTGTCTTCAATATCAATGTACTATCACTTGACATATTCCACTGCATTTAACAATTACATCAACATTATGTCTATTAGGTGTGAATGAATATGATGGTACTATGACACTACAAGCTCTAAACAATTCAAAATGGCAAGGCACTTCTGAAAGATAACTGTAACTGATAATTGACAATGTATGGTTATGGCTGACAATAGAAGCTTTATGTCCTACCAACAACTTTCAAATGAAGCCGGCTTACAAACAAAAGGCATTTATAATAAGCTATTAATACCAAAAGCGAAAATATGTCTCCAATGTATTTGATAAACTATATACTTGAGCAATTTCTTGTGAAAACCAAGTTTTTTATTTCAAGTTTCAGAAGTCGTTTAAATGCTAACAATGATAAGAGTTCATAAATGGTTATGCAGTACATTTACACTTCCAAATATATCTGAGTAACAACTTTAAAATAACTGCCGTAAATAAAATTACAAGAAATGTTGAATTTTTTGTAATTAAATGCAAATCCATCTATAAAAAACAATAACTGGAAGTTGAACACGAAACTAAGATACTCAAAGAAAGTAAATATTTTGAGATTGAATGTCAAAATATATTTGATTCCACCAATAGGCTGAAACCACTCTTTATTGGTAAACGATGTATAGCCAACAACCTATCGATATAATCGTTATACCCCAACACAACCACAACAAATATCAAAAGAGCGAGAGTGGTAACTTGACACCACAGATGCACGTAAAGCGACATCAATGCCCAAGCTTGAATGGGCACAATCGATTTTGCAGAAGTTGTAACATGGCCATTTGAATGTTTTGTTTTGTCGGGACTTACCTCTCATCTTCGCCAATCATGGAATCTCCCCATATCAAATCTCTGAATCTATATCTCGGCGGCAAAGGCGGAACAGCTGTAAATTGATCATCTTCCATCGTTTTGGTCAATTCTTATCATATGCAGTAACAGAGGACAGGCGTAGCAGACGACATCGTATTTCCAATGAATGAGTATTTCACTGACAAATTTCAATATCCAGTTGGAGACGACTATAATTTAAGAGACCATTTAGTACTCCAAACGAATTCTCATCCAGTAGCAGACGACAGCGTTATCTCGATGAAATAGTATTTCACTCCAAATATTGACATCCTGGGAGGCAGACGACAATCGGGCAGACGACACAATATCCCCAATGAATGAATTTCACTCAGAAAGTAGGTCACCTCGTGTTATGATTTACAGAATGGTACTACATGACTGACTACGTGAACCTTGAAGAATGGTATATCCTGCCTCTGCCACAAAACAGTCTTCCCCACTATAACGCGACTTTCACTATGCGTTGCATTGCATTCCGTTCTGCGAAGCATACACGCAGATCTAAATTTAACACTGGTTCCCTTTAAGGCGGTACAGTACTGGAATCAATGGTAAACATGCCGTTGTCCAAACGCCGGACAATGGTATTGAAATCACCAGGTCGTTATAAGATGCAGCAAAATGAATCTGGTTAAATGGTCATTGGGGGGTTCTTTTTACACCCAACTCTATTCACAAAACGAAATATTATATAGTGGACCTTTTAAAAACTTGCAATGGAAAGGCTTCGTCAAGTAAAAGAAATGTTCACAATCTTGCTTCAAATTGTATCCTGTATGCAAGAGTTTAAACACATTCAAGAGCAAATTCGAAATATACCAGATCAAATTCAGGCCTATTTTCTCGCTACCTAATAATTATTCATTATTAATCCTTAATAGATAAAACTTCCGTGAAGAGTTAGAATGATTTTCTAAAAAAATGTTGAAGAAATTGATTACGATATACATAGCAGTAGTCAATCAATATAACCAATTAAACATGATGTTTCTACTTTGAAGGGGCAGTAGCACATTTTCATTCAATTTAATGATCCCACGAAAACGAAGATAAATGTTTCTAATGTTTCAGGAAGTGTTATATAATCAAAAGAAGCAGTTGTAAAACGAACGTGCCTTCATAGTTTAAGGTATGCGAATCTATTTCCTTACCTCAAATTATTGTCAAATGCTCACGCAAAAATGGCCGCCAGAGGATAATACATTTTGCATAAACTGATATTTATTGGGGAACTTTGAAGAGGTAAATCTTAAAAAAACGTGCTTCAGCCCACTGAAGTGAGATTAGCCATATATACGTCTTCTTACATTTCTAACTTGCACATGGCAGCATGAATACAATTACAGAATCTCACTCCCAATGAAGTTTGCATGTATTAATTATTTAATCTAATAATTACGTTGAACTTTATATCTTTCCCCTTAATTATATACATTACATCAACACAATCTAACAACATTTCACGAAAAAGTATTATTTCAAACCTTATTGTACTGAAAGCGTGACTAAATTCAAATTGCTTCCACAGAGAGACAATGGCCAGCAATATTATGAAGTTAAGACTTTTATTAAAGGGGAAAACATAATATATCACAGTACCATTGGAAGAAATTTACCCAAACATTTCGCTCATTACAACGTTTCAACAAAGCCAAAAATTGACATACACGCGATACTATGAAATTTTTTTAATGACCACTAATAGTGGCTATAACCCGGCTTATCTCCACCTGGTTATATTTCTCTTGGGACTAGCGACCTTGATATGCATGAGAATTTTATTTGGTGATTCCATTGAATACGATTTAGATCCATGAGCAACGACTTGCTAAATGTCAACTGGACTAAACATAGAGTAACAGTCACATTAAAGGCCGATAAGGAAATACCCTGTAGTCACATGATACTTAGCCGAGAAGAATCAATACCTTTACTCTGAGAGAATGTATCTTATTATCTCGGGATCGCGTTACCTTCAATTAAAGCCATACCGTTGAGATTTCAATCATTTTGGTCCAATTACATTATAAATTACCTTATGATTCTTGTTGCAGAAAAATGTTCCATTGTTTCACCATAGCGTCAATGTAAGGCCTCAATACCAGATCTCCTTATCTTTTATTTAAGTTATACTTCCATCTTTCGTTTGGTCCTGTGCCGTCCAATCTACACGGGTTCGCCATAGATCATTTGGGCTCAATACCATATCTCATTAGCTTTAATTATAGTCATTCTTGTGAGAGTTTAACCGTTTCGGTCCTTTGCTATCCAATTGCAATGTCATCCACTGATTCAGTTTGCAGGATACTGATACATTGGCCCAGTCATAGCTGTTATGTTTGACATATCATGACTTAGTCTTCAAGTCTATTTTATCTAAATGTCCTGAAGAAAAGTTCAGGTAGTTTTCCTTGTAATTTTTTGACACAGGATTTAGTTTTGGTGGATTTCAGCAATGAATTTATCTTCGTCTCTTCCTATCACGTAAATGTAACCTATATTCGTATTAGATAAGCCCGCTGATGCTGTTACGTTCGCATTGTTGGTTGTTCAATTCTTTCCTATACCTTTTGTTGATAGTTAACTATGTTGTGTTCTTTATCACCAGTGGTGTCACATCTATGGTTCCACTTAACATGCTTGCATCAAAGGCTGTAATTCATTGTCAAGGCAGCTGCTTGTAATTCTTTGTCAAGGCAAACGCTAAGTGTAGCTAAGTGTAATGGGTTGAAAATAACTAGATCTCAATTCCCCCCACCCCAACACACACAAAAAGGTTTCGTTCGCACAAAGGAAAAACTTGTTGCGTAACGCTTAACATGGCCTATGGTCAAGGACAATCACTCCTGAAAATGTCTCTACAAGTTTCTTCTAGTATTGTGTCTTTTCAAACAAAATGTATCACTCCGTCTCTATCAACACTCCGTCTAAAGCCTCCTTATCTTGCGTTCTACCCTACTGATTTTACAGTTTAGGTGATCAAAGTCCAATCCCATCACTCTTCAATCATGTTTCGCCATTTGTCCTTTGGCGTCTTGCTGAGTGTTTGGTTTTACCCTTTCCATCACCCTGCCATTGCACCTCTAATTTGTCCATCTGAAATTTTCCTCGAATAATATGTTAAGATAGAATAGTCTAACACAACCCTTCATCACTGACGTTTTTTGTCTTTCAGCATATTATTGTTCGATTGTTGTTCTCCTTTCCATCACCCTGCCACTGTGCATCTGATTTTTCCATGTAGGAATCTTTGAAAATGTTGAGATAAAAAAAACTGTCAATGACCACAGACTCTGAATGTACGATATCATGTAAGTATATATACGTGTAGCTTTATAACATAAACAAGGTATGACAGAGTCGTGTCTGCAAGGGGACCAGAAATGACTATACTGGTTTCCTGGCTCGATTACTCTATGTGAACTTCGTAAGATCCCAGTTCCTATATCCGGTCCCCTTGCAGATCTGTCTCTGTTGTACCTTGTTTATATGTATACGTTATTTAGCAAGTAGGAATACTTACTTGTATATATAGAGTCAGGTGCCTTTGTCAATGACGTTATTAATTTGATTTCGATCCAATTACCTTAACCTTATAAAATACTCGCTTTCATCAATTCTAAACAAATGTCATACCTATATATTCTACACAGAGTGAGTGTAAAATCGTATGTATATGATATGTGTCTACATATACTTATTGGTCATATTGTAGTCAGAAAATTCTAACAATGATTATATACTTTATCTTTATCCTTTTGCTCGAGCTCTTTACATCCTACAATAAACATATGTATTTCTTTGTAAAATTAGATTGATGAACAAGCAACATGTGTATGCTTGTATGAATACCGCCCCAAGATACAAAATATTATACATGATATCTGATAATAATGGAAACATAACACTTGGTTGGCATATACTTTTTGTTTGTTTATTAGGGACTAAATAATAATTATGTATACGTTTCATCAAACTGTTTTCATATGACAATTTTCGAACGTGTGCAAAAATGTTTTCAAGGATCGTTTATAAGCAAGGGTGTTGTTCTCATCAACTTCTTGTTATAAATATCCAGTAATATCAATAAAATGTGAATCAATTTACAAGTTTTCAACTTGTTACATATTATATACTTGGATTTGATTTGTACTTAATGTTGTAACTATTGGAAAAAGTACGAAATCTTTTATTGCTTCGATACGAGTCCATTATTCGATTGAAACCTAAATAAATTTCAGGCTTTTTTCGTCAATGACAAACGTGTCTTCATGTTTGCTTGATTCATTATCTGAAATTGTTCATTGCGGGGCGCAATATGTCAAAATAATTGCAATTTGATTACATTTATTTACGCAATCAAACCAACTAAGAAATCTGGAGACATCTATCCGGCTAAGCCTTTGTACGTGTTACCCGCGTGTCTATTCCAACTGTAGTCAGCGAAGCTCCCGGATATTATTTTCTAGTCTAATCAGACCCCCGCTGTAGGAATACAGGCTTATTGAAACTTCTATTGATCTCAGCCAAGAATTCGAACTCGGTTGAGCTATTCTATGATTCTGGAGAATGCCGTGACTGTGTGCTTTTCTTTCAAGTTCTAGCATTTTAGTAATGGAAGATTTATGGACTGACTAATCAACAGGATGATAGAGATGCTTCAACAATTTCTTGGAGGAAAACACTTAATCCCACGTTAGTTGTTTTGTAAAAACATTTTTTGTGTTCAAATGAATGTTACCCAAATAGGTCTTTTAACAAAAGAGTAAGCTTTGTCTTCAATAATGTTGTCAAACACGTTTCATTTGTAACGTTTGGATGTTATTTCCATCAGTAATGTAAAAAAATTGAATGTCGCAATTATAGATTTATTTGATTAAATATCTAACACTTATGCAACTTCCTGCTCAAGGTGAAAACCTCTCTAAGCGAGGAGAATCTCAGGATTTTGCTCTTGATTCATCTCAAATCATTCCAATGCTTTCTCAGTTTGTATACTAGTATTCCTACACTGTAGACTGTAAATAGACCATTGGTTTTAATACCAACACCAAGCTAACATCGAATCCCGCCAGGGGCTCTGCAACTTTGTCTGCAGTGGAGAACTGTTCTACACGCAGTCCGGTAACCTGGTTGCAACCATTTTGATATTTAATCGTGTTTCATATTCAAAGGTTTACTTATTCCTACAAAGCCTCCTCTTCCCTTATTTGTCATCAAAGCTCTAGACTGATTATACACATAATATATATACATAGAGAAGATTGACTTAACACGAATTGTCTGATTCCAGTCAACGTTTAGGCACGAATTCATTACAATTCAAACAGGAAGTGAAAATCACGATAAATTCATTTTTGACCGACGTTAAGAGAGTGACTGTAAAAGAGGATTTTAAGTAGTGTTTAGTAGAGAAGGCAAAAATAGTCTTTCATTCAATAGAATATTCATAGAAAGACAAAGAGTGAACGTGTATACTTCAACTTGAGTACTACTCGGAGGGTCGTAATGACTTCAGAAGATTTTTCTAATCCATTTGAAAAACTAAATGACCGAACTTGTATCTTCATCCCTTCTTCTAAAATCATAGCACAAATCAGAATGACATTTCCAATACTGAATCAAAGAATAGGTAAGGATTACCGATCAAGTAATTTGATATCGAATGCGAATGAGATGGCTATAACATTTTTTTTTTACAGCATTTGTCGAAAAATTCTTTTGCATAAATGATATGATTTAATTTCAGATAAAAACCGTCAGAATCAGATTTCGAAATCGATCAATGTCTTGTTTTCCATTTAGGGAACTTCATATTTTCTGACTGAAGGATAATACACTTCGTCAGGGTTGCATCTACATGTATAATTGTTTCCCACAATAAATTAATAAATTATATTTGTCTATTTTTTTGTTATTTGGGATGTGACATTTTTTTAAAATAGTAGATATTTATCAACTACCGTTTTCTTTAACTTTCTTTAATAACAGGTTTTGCGTCCATCGCATCAGCAACAATAAGACGTCATGAACGTGTCAATAAATCAGTCACTAGATATCATTTGTCAAATCAAACACAAAATATTCAGAGAACTTCCCTAAAAACAAATATGTATGTGTATCATTGAATATGAATGTAATATATTCTAGAATAACTTACTATTCTTGACAAAAAATTCCTTTCCTTCAAAAATAGTTGTACCAATACCAATTTTTCGACAAAGTGTACAAGAGGACAATAGAGGTCCTTGTTTTGATGAATAAAGCAAGTTTTAAGTCGGCATGAACATTATAGTTAAAATGTAATCTGGACAAGCACCATAAATAATTTCAAGCTGAAGGAAATTAAAAGCAAGGTATCATTCAAACATAACGTTTCTACTTTAAAAGAGCATAACCACTCGTTAAACACTTATATCATGCACTTGGCAGCATGCAGACACTTGCAGGGGTGCAGTTATTGCAGTTACTCATGAGTTTATCTAAGTTATCTAAGATCTTGTTTTTAAAACTTGAATTTTCCCTTAAGTCTTTCAATTACATCATCCCACACTCTAACAAAGTTCGCGAATAGAATGGAGTTTTCTTTTTACCATAAATCCGTTAAATCAAATGTAATATTTCGAACCTTAATGCACTGATATCGTCATGACATGGACATGGACCAACATTATAATAAATTTACAAGCTGTAACAATCCCTCAAAAGGAAACCACCCATTTCACCCATAAAAACGTTTCAGCTTAATAAAAAAATCCACTTACAAGCGGTAGCATGAAATTATTCAAATGACTCCTAAGAGTACTTACAGCCAAGCTTATCTCCACCTGGTTATATCCGTGGAAACTAACGACCTTGACATGCAAGAGATTTTTATGTGGTGATTCCATAGAATAGGATTTGGCTCATGTGCAAACGACTTGCTAAATGTCAACTTGACTATTGTAGAGAAATAGTCACATGGGAGGCCGATAAAGAATTACCCTGTAGACATATGGTACTTAACAGAGATGAATCAATAATGTTAGTTTGAGAGAACGTATCTCATTGTCCTTTGAGATCTCGTTAACTTCAATTTAGTTACTTCAATAAAGTTCATATTTCAATCGTTTCGGTCCTTTGTTCTCCAATTACAAAGTCCTCCATTTAAACAAGCTGCAGAAACTGATCGTTTCATTATAGCTACTGTGATAGAACTCTATACCAGATCTCGTTATTTTTAATTCTTCTCCTGCAGTTTTGGTTTCAAATCATTTTGGTCGCTAGTCAACCAATTCTAATCTTACTATAAATATTGTTTCAATGTTACCACAAACGTGATTATGTCCCTTTACATTTCATGCCCAAAATAATGTCCGACCCTCCTCCCCCATGTAACTACGCCTAACTGAAGATATCCTTAAATTATCTGAAAAAATATTCCTGATAATATTCATATTCCCATTCATGAGATTAAACGTATTTCCAAAGGATGAAGATTAACAGTGCTATGATATTATTTTTCAATATTTCAATACTCATTTACAATTCTAAGACGCAGTCAGGATTTTTTACAAAGTGCATTTCGCTAGTGCAAAGATTTCATAATTAATATCTCTCATGGTACAATGGAGATGGATCTAATGTCTTTGAAAAGACAGAGCCATGTTAAACTGGATTGATAGCGAGATAATCTTTATTTGAAACCTCACACTGTAATTTTTTTTTCGATGCTATGATGTTGTGTCTCATCATACAAAATGCATCACCCTGTCTTTATCTACGCTCTGTCAAATGCCTCTTTATCTTGCGTTCTCCCCTACCGATGATACAGTTTAGATGATTGAATCTCAATTCTATCAATCTTCAATGGTATTCTGCGATTTGTCCTTTGGCGTTTTACCCTTTCCATCACCCAGCAGATTTTCTGATTTGTCGATAGGCATTCTCTCCCTACAGAGGTAGCTCCGTCATTAATTCCTATACAACCTCTGTCTTAATACGAAGGTTTCTCGGGCACGAAATGTAGAACGCTGATTGGATGCAATCAAAGTAAGTTGTGCAATCAGCGAAGCTGTTTCAAAAGTTATCATTCAAATCCTGTCAGCAACATCTTAGAGCTCAAGCGCCTTTGAGCATATTATGGATATTGGCGCTATACAAGTATTTGGATGAAGATGATGATCACTTTAGTTATTTCCGGAAGCTTTACAAAAGCTAAACTTTATTAGCATATGCACCTTGCACTTTGAGTCGTCTTTAAAGAACACATTCGCATACATATTTTGCGACTGCATCATTGCATAAGTTTATGTGACAATAAATGTGTTATTCATGCATTCGGTGTTTTCATTGGCTGAAATATTGCCAGGTAGTTTAAGATGCAATAAAGCCCCGGTAGGGGAAACCGCCTGAAACTCTGAGAAACCTTCGTATCAAGACAGAGGTTGTATAGGAATTAATGACGTTGCTACCTCTGTGGGAGAGAATGGTAATGTTGAGATAAAACAATCCAACTGAATCCTTCATTTATGATTTTTTGTCATTGTTATTTTGGCGTCTTCCTGTGTTTGGTTTTACCTTTTCCGTCATCCTGCTACAATACTTCTGATTTGTCCCGCCAAAAACTTCCCGAATTGTATGTTGAGATAAAAAGTCCAAAACAATCACTCATTTTCAATTTGATTTCGATCCAATAAACTTTACTTTGTACCAGACTCGCAATTCTGAAAAATGACTTGCGTATACAGAGTGAGTGTTAAATCGTTTGTTAGTAGGCCAATGACTAGGATACGCAGGCATGTGGACAAACTTTTGGTATGCAGCTGTAGATCATGGGAATGATGTGCTGGAGAAATGCAGATGTTTAATAATTTTGAATTATAATGTCCTCAATTATCGATCGCATTTGAAAGTTTCTTGATGTCGATATAAACTTCCTTACGTGCTGGAAATTCAACTGCTTTGAGGTGAGGTGAGGTGAAATGGGGTTTAACATCGCTTTCAAGAGTATTTCACTTCTATCGCGGCTGCTAGTATTATTGCAGGGAGAAAGCCCGTAACATCAATGCATTGCTATATTGCGAGCAACGGCTTGAACTAGCGAACCATGGGTTCTTCTCTACTGTAGACTGTCAAAGACATTTGTCTACACATGCCTTTTGTATTGGCCATATTGCAGACTATAAATTTTAACGATGACTTAATTACTTATCTTTATCCTTTTGCTCAAGTTCTGTACATCTGATGCTGATATTTATTTTTTTAAAGAATTCGATTGGTAAACAAGCGACAAGTGTATGAATACTGCTCCAAGATACAAAATATAATACATAACATCTGATGAAAATGAAAATATGACACTTTAATGGTATATAAATTGTGTTTATCTAGTGAGAACTTGTAATACCATGTATGGTTCATAATGTTTTCATAAGTCATGGCAACTCACGAACGTTTGAATACAAAAATGATTTCAGGTATTCTTTTTAAGCGAGGAGATTGTTCACATCAACTGATTGTTATAAACATCCGATGATATCAATAAATTGTGATTCAATTTATAGTGTTTTCAACTTTCTACAAAGATAAGATACATGGATTTGGACAAAAAGTTGGAACAATTGGAAAAAGTATGAAATCTTTGATTGCTACGATACGAGTCCATTACGGCATTCAACCCCAAATCCATTTAAGGCATTTTCCGTCAATGATAAACGTGTCTACATATTTGCTTGATTTATCATCTGAAATTGTTAATTGTGGTGCGCAATATGTCAAGAAATTGCAATTTGAGTACATTTATTTACCTAATCAAACCAACTATGAAGTGCGGATAAATCTCTCAAAGCTGTTGCACGTTGTTCGTGTATACTCCAACAATAGTCAGCAAACCTCCCGGATATTATTTTCAAGACCCCCGCTGTAAGAATACAGGCTTATTGAAACTGCTATTGATCTCAGCCAAGAATTCGAACTCGGTTAAGCAATTCTATGATTCGGGAGAATAAACATATTAGATCGATAGATACATAAATGTTTATCAATGCCATGATTGTCTGCTAGCATTCCTCATCTTCTTACAAGTTCCAGCGTAATAGTTATGGAAGATTTATGGACAATCTAACCAACAGCATGATAGAGATGCTTCTACAGTTTCTTTGAGGAAAACACTGAACCCCACGTTAGTTGTTTTATAAAACTTATTTTGTGTTCAAATGAATGTTACACAAACAGGTCTTTAAACAAAAGAGTAAGATCTTTCTGAAATAATGTTGATAAACATGTTTCGTTTTTACCATTTTGATGTTATTTCCATCAGTAATATAATGTAAGATAATTGAAATATCTTGAATAACTGGAGTTGAAACCTCGTTAGTGGAATTCATTCTCATGTTTTTGTTCTTGACTCATCTCAATTAATTCCTATGCTTTCTTAGATTCTCGTATATACTGGTATTCATACACACTGAAGTCTTGAGATCAACTCTCCTATTTATACAGTTTGACCATTGGTTTTAACACCAACGCCAAGCTTACAATGAATTCCCATTATCTTCAGACACTGCGATGATCACTCTCTCCCATGAGACCTCTGTCACAATTAGAGCGTTTTTTTGCTAATTAGGTAGAGTATCCTGAATTTGTTGAAATTCAAGTTATTTATACTTACATCGATGTCGTTCAAAAAATGGCATTACTTTTGTGCCTGATTCCAACCTTATTATTGGAGCTACTTTACATTGCGCACATTTTTCGTAAGTCAGACCGATATATAAGAGGATCTTTGATTCAAAATTGATTTGAATCCTGGTTGTTAAACCTTAACAAATTGGATGTTTTCGAGAACCTGCGTTGCTCTTATATCAGATGTTATGTGTGAAGAAATGACTTGTTACCTCTTCTGGAAGTATTAGGATAGCTGATTTTCATTTTATTATGACCTTGACACACTTTATGCTTTTTGAAATTTCATGTACGCCATCTACTTTCAGTTTTCATTAAAATACTATAATTCTGATCTTATGACTACTTTGACTTAAAGTAAGCACAACCGGTAGATTATTATTATTAAGAATTTAATATAATATCATGTTATAAACATACTTGGTGTTTTTCAAAGATTGTATTGCTCCAAATATACAAATTTGCAAGAAATAGAGCTGCAATATATACGCGAATGAATTAAATGCTCAGCAGCATGAAAAAGACTAAATGTCAATCAAAACGTCACTGGACGTCATCGGCCAATGAATATCCACAACGCAAGTGTCGATGAACTTAACAGACGTCCGTCACACGTGACCATGACATTGCTAGTCGCCACAGTTGTAAACACAAATCGCGATGTAGAACTCGGAGAGGAAACCATCCGAACTCACCCTCGTAGATGCGATAAAGTGGTAGTTTTAGGATCTTGATCTTACCACAAACAATTCTGAAACTCGTTGAGAAACCAAGCTGGGAACTGTTGATGAACGTAACGGCATATCCGTGGCGATCCCACTGCAACGGTCGCGAGAGCATTGTTGACATTTGCCTTTAGTGTGGTACAACACGAACGAACATTTTTTTTTAAAGTTCTCATTTTTATCATGAAAAGGCCTACCTTTCGAATCTTTGGACAACAATAATTATTCTATATTGATGAATGTCAATCGTTTAATTTACCGTACTTTGCAAGTTGTGGCATTGCACAATGTGATTTTATCATTAGAAACACGTTTGCAAATATATAGTTCCGTTGATGGGCGTGGCTTAATAAGACCTGATTTCACGAAATTAAGTTTATGCAGGTGGGAACTGAATTTCTATTACACGTTTCAGCGAATCAGATTTACGCAAAGCGATCTCTATTTGTTTATTAGATATTACAAACTAACGGTGACACTTATGTACAATATTGATTTGTACTCTACGACATTTCGCAGCAACTTTACGTCTCTTTTAAAATCGTAACACATTTCATATTCAAAAGCTCACATTTCTTGACATAAATTTCTTTTTTGTAGTTCGTTACATTAGAAACCTGTCTGAAGTTAAATTTCAAAATGTGTTGTTAATCAGCTTCAATCCCAAGTATATATATATATCATAAATTGTATTTCGTTAACTTCTTTCTAAAAAATTACTGTATTAGAACATTTAACTGTAGGACAACTTGATAAGAATCTTTTTTATCAAAAGGCGTTGAAACGAAACGACTGTGAAATCATTTTACTTAAAATCAAATAAAAAAAACAATGAACAATTGAATATTATTCGCTTTGGACATGTTTAGTTATTTACTAAGCACAAACTGTTTTCGTGATGACATATCAAATTCCTTAAAAGAACAAAGTCTTTCAACATCTTATATGAAAGAAATGAACTTAAAGAGCCACTCCGTGATTTTCATAACATATTTTTTACCATTGATACGAACCTAAATGTCATATGTGGTGATATAAAATTTTTAAAATCTTAAAGAGCCACTCCGTGATTTTCATAACATATTATTTACCATTGATACGAACCTAAATGTCATATGTGGTGATATAAAATTTTAAAAATCTTAAAGAGCCACTCCGTGATTTTCATAACATATTATTTACCATTGATACGGACCTAAATGTCATATGTGGTATATAAAATCAAACATCTTAACTTTTCATGTCCGTAAGACATTTACATGACAAATACTGGTTTTCCATGAAAATCTAAAAACAGCCTTATAAATGCACAGAGGTGTAGATATCACATCCAATATACATGGATACTAGTTATATAACCTAACAAACACTGGCTGTTTTAGATAAGTCTGCAAAATTACTTTTGACTATTTGACGCGCGCCACTTTGCGGTTTTCGATCATAATTGCGACGTTCTACCTTCACTGTTGTCATTGTCACTGTAAAAAAACAATAATCTTTAAAATGTTTCTTTTTGGTAACAGTCGATACTTTGCGATCACATGACACCATTGATTACGTTTGGTATATATGACTCCAACAACTGACGGAGTGGCTCTTTAATAGGATCGTTCAATATAGCTTATAGAGGCTCTTGGAAAAAATAAACATTCCGATAATCATATTAAGTTCTGTAATTCACTTAACAAAGATTAATGGAGGTAATTGATGAAAAAAACTTTTCCTCGGGGACAGAACATGTTGTTTTGTTCATAAATTTATACAAGCTATGAAATAATTATGATTTAATGACGCTTGGTAATAACACAGTTTCATGTTTCAGTGCTGAGTGCCGCCAATCGATGTAAGGTAGTCATCATGTGGGAAACCAAAATGTTGTGACAGACAAATATGAAAATGACAAGGAGAGAAGATATTTATGAGTTTACCATTATGGCACTTTCGTTGAGAAGTGCTGATTGTTGTCAGTTGATACAATCTTTAACCAAAATTCAAGAAAAGCAAATTATAACTTACAATAACTTATATAACTTAATGTATATGTGGACGTACCTTCATTTACACGTGCTACACAATGTCAAATGTGTCCATTGACTACAATGTGCTTTCAAATAATGTTTGGAAAACATCGCGTTTACGTTTATAAAAAGTTCATTACTAAATCAAAGCTTTCAGTGAATAATATGCAGCCAGTTGAGGTTATGACACGCATGAAAAGGTTTGGGTATATTCATAATTGCCGGCGTTTTGATTGTAACCGTTATCTCGATAGGACTTGTTGTTTTCACATACGTCTGACATTATTGTTTTTTAAGGCAATTTATTAATCAATATTCATGTTATAAGCTTTGATATTCGATACGAAGCAACGCAAGCGTTATATTTTACTGAGATAAAACTTTTTCCAGTCAAAGAACTTATGGAAAATCAATACCATGTCATGCCAAGGAAACACAATTTTTCAATAAAAATATATTACTTGTAACGTAGGGCCATGCAAATAATCATCTTCTTTATCTTCAATTGTGTGGGAAGTTATATTTCCTGATTATTTGTAGGCCAAGAGACATTTCATAAACTTTACTTATTTTGTATCTTAATGGAAATTTTACATAAGCTATTGGAATGAAACTCGATTTTGTTAAATTGTGGTCTATATATTCACTACAGAAAAAAAAATATTTTGGAGATACTTGAATGATCTCGCCAATTTGTACAACAATGTAGTGGTGGCTCAACGGTGAAACTGATAGGAATGCAGAGCTGATAAGAGTTATCTAAGTCCTAAAAAGCCTCCTCTCCCCTTCTTTGTCATCAAGGCTCAACACTGATTAAACACATAATATACACAAAGAAGCTTTTCTTCACACACATGGTCTTATTCCAAATCATTCAACGTATAGGCACGAATTGCAATTGCTTTCATTACAATTCAAACAGGAAGTAAAAACCACGATAAAATAATTTTGAGATATTCAATGATGACAATGATATTCATATCGATTTTTTTTAAAAAGCAAAAAAAGCAGTGTGCCACTGAAACATGACCGACCTTAACAGAGTGACTGTAAAAGAGGATTTTAAGTAGTGTCTTATGTAGGAGGCAAACAATGTTTTAGTCCACAGAATATTAACAGAAAGACAAAGAGCGAACGTGTATTCTTCAACTTGAGTACGACTCGGAGGGTTGTAATGACTTCAGAAGAAGATTCTAATCTATTTGAAAAAAATATTACCGAATTTGTAACTTCATTTTCCTACTGAAATCATAGATATCTAGGTTATTTACAAAATTACACTTCCGATTCTAATTCGGAGATGGGCAAGGATTACATATCAAGTAACTTGATACCCACAGCGAAAGAGATGGCTATAAAAATACAATATTTGTAGAAAAATAGCTTTTGCATAAATGATATGATTTATTTTCAGATAAAATCCGTCAGATTCAGATTTTGAAATCGATCAATGTCTTGTTTTCCATTTAGGGAACTTCATATTTTCCGACTGAAGGTTGATACATTACGTCAGGGTTGCATCTACATGTATTTTTTTTCACACAATTATCACAGAGATAATTACTATAAATTTTTATCATACCTTTTTTCTTGAGCACTCAAAATATTTTTCATAAATTCTCCCTTCTAGTTGCAGTTATTGAAGTTAAAGTTATTCATGAGTTCCCCTGACTTATCTAAGATTTAATTTTAAAACTTGATTTTCTCCTCAAATCTTAACATCACATCAACACAATCTTAAAAAATTCGCAAACAAAGAGGAGTTTTATTTTTACCAAAATATCGGTTAAATCAAAAGTAATATTTCGAATGCTAATCGACTGATAGCGTCAATGAAATCAAATTGCTTTCACAGATACAGAGACATGGGCCAACCTTGTTATATATTTACAAACTGTAACAATCCTACCGGAAGAAACTGATCAACCATTTCACCCATTAATTAGAACGTTTCAGTTTAGCCAAACATCCACATACAAGCGATAACATAATTCAAATGACTCCTATAAGTACCTACAGCCAAGCTTATCTCCATCTAAGGACGACAATGATATATGGATTTACAAATTCTTTATTACACAGTGGCCACGTTTCGGTATAGATCCTAGGATCATAGTGTGAAAAAATCATCTATACATCTATACCGAAACGTTGCCACTGTGTAATAAAGAAGTTGTATAACCATATATCATTGTCGTCCTTATACTACCAACTTCTAGAATGCCACTGAAACAATTTATCTCCACCTGGTTATATCCATGGAGACTAACGACCTTGACATGCAAGAGATTTTTATGTGGTCATTCAATAGAATACGATTTGGCTCCATGAGCAAATGACTTGCTAAATGTCAACTTGACTATCGCAGCGGCCGATATGGACATACCCTACAGCCACATGATGCTTAGCAAAGATGAATCAATACTGTTACTTTAAAAGAACGTGTCTGATTAACCTTCGAGATCTCGTTAACTTCAATTTTATTAATACTGTTGATATTCCAGTCGTTTAGGACCATTGTCCTCCAATTACAGTGACACCCATTGATTCAAGCTGCAGAAAACTCCATACCAGATCTCTTTAACCCTACTCCTTCAGTTGTGATTTCATTCATTTTGGTCCTTGTCAACCAATTTTAATGTCACTTCTACTGATTGTTTTTCAATGTTACCAAAGGGGTATTTATGTCTCTTGATATTGATTTTGGTGCCCAAAAATAATTTCCGCCCCCCTTCCCCCAACCCCTACGCCTATGTTAAAGATATCCTTAAATCATTAAAAAAAACCCATTGTTTTGCAACTGGTAACATTTCTTTTCCTATCCATGCGATTCACCGTTTCTCCAAAAGAAAAATATTTATAACACCTTTAACGTGCTGTGACATTACTTTTAAATATTTCAATATTTATTTTCAAGTCTAAGACGCAGTCAGGATCTTTTACAGGTGCGTTTCGCTAGGTCAAAGAGTTCATAATTAATATTCTCATGGTAGATAAACCTAATCTCCATTGAAAGCCAGTAAATTTTTAATTGAAATCTCACGTTACGAAATTTTTCGGTCAAATGGTGTTGTGTCCCGCACAAAATGGATCACTCTGCATCAAACAACTCTCTGCTTTATATCGCGTTCTCCCTTTCTGATGCTACAGTTAAAAAGCACAATCCAATCATTCTTCAACAGTTTCGCAATCTGTCCTTTTGCGTCTTGCTGTGTTTGATTTTAGCTTTTCCATCACAGTGCATCTGATTTGGCCATCTATAAATATTTCCTGATATGTAATGTCAAAATGAAACACTCCAACTCAGTCCCTCATCAATGATGTTACACCATTTGTACCATGTCGTCTTGTTGTGTTTGGTTTCACCTTTTCAATCACCCTGACACAGTACTTTTGATTTGTCAATCTGAAAATCTTCCCCTCTAGTATGTTGAAATAAATCAGTCCAACAAAATCCGTTATCGATGACGTTTTTCATTTGTCTTTCAACACATTGTTATGTGATTGCTTTTATCCGTTCGATCAACCTGCCACAGTGCTAGTGATCAGTATTAATGTTGACCGATTGGTAATGTTGAAATCAAACAGTTCGCAGCCGAATCATCTGTTAACCGCTCAGAATGACGCTTAGATGAGCCAATTTCGATTCAATGGATGTATTTCACAATACATCACAAAATCAGACCTTAAATCTCTCGATCGATCGCTTTCATCATTGCCAAATGTTAATACTTCTACTGAACAGGTTGTCAATCGTTTTTTACAGATTAACACTCTTCAATTATTTGCCTACACGTCTACAGCTACTTTGTTACATTACTTCCACATTTAGTGCTAATATTATGAAAATTGGTATAGACCATAATAGATGGATCATCTTACTGCAAAGACTTAAGACAATCATGTTCCTATCACACACTTAAATATCACATTCATATTCCAAAGATTTGCAAACCGCTGGGGTCCAAAATGCAAAACTTAATTTTTACAATTTTCTAAGAAATTTCTTGTCGCCGCTAATGGCTGAAATATTGCCCAAGCGGTGTTAAACAATAACTCACTCACTCACTGATAAAATTTTCATTTCACATAATTTTTGTAAATAACTTAGTATAATTTATATCATTAAGGTAACCATAAACAATTATTTTGTCGAAACTTTGTCCGAAATGTTGATTAATATTTTTTGGCCGACATATGAAAATATAGAATTTTATTATATCGTATTTTCTGTAATGCCAGAATTGTCTCAGGCTTACCATATATATGTACCATGTATATATAGTGTACATTGTAGAAATGAAACCATAGCATATTGATTCAAAGTAAATCCTGTAAATATTTTTAGAAAATTTTTGTGAACATGAACAGTCTAACAGTGATCAGCAGCTGTATATCGATCACATTCTGTTCTATAGATGATTCTATCAGTGATTTACATTCTTTCCTCTTTTTCTCAAGGTCATTACTTTCTTTCCGTCTTTTGCCTTACCCTTTCGATCCCTTTCTCCCTGATCTGTGCACTCTCTTTTGGATGCTTGTCATCCACATGTTTAAATACTAAAATACTGTTCAAAACACGTTAAACCCCAACTCACTCGCTCACTTACAAGGTCATTACTTCTGATGAAAAACAGAATGCAGAAAAATTGTATATTTGTGTATTTCTTAGAACTATACTTAACATAAAATATCATACTCACATGTATGTTTCATTCGATTTAATCATAAGCCAATGCAATTTCAAATATTCAAGTTAAAACGAGTTTTTAGTGTCTCTAATAATAGAAGAGAAGCCTTTGGAGTTGTTTGACATCAATTGATTTCGAAATATTCAGAATCGATGGGAAACTATAAAATGTTGAGCAACTTTACGGTGATTGACCCAATAAATCAAATTTTGGAGACATTCAATTGAATTTGAACCTTCGGTACTAGTCCATTGTCTGGTTGAACCCACATCCATCCAGGGCATCCTTTGTTAGAATAAACCGCTTTGAATGGTTCAAATTCAATTTTTCGGAATGCCTGTGATCATTTTGATAAATATTTTAAGCTAAGGATACATGCGAGAAGGTTATGTGCAACTGTCCGAAGTTAGTTCAGATTTCAACTAGGCAATAAACACCGTTGTTTTCGGATAATTTACAAACAATTTGACATTTTAAGTTAGAAATCCAAAATAAAAATTACTTTTTGATAGTTTGGTTCTCTCATGTTTACTTTATTCAAATTAAATTTTATAATGCAGAGTTTCAAAATATTTGAATCGATACACTGTCCAAACCTCGATCAGTTTGCCCTCAATGTGATTTTAGTGACGCCGTAGCCTAACAGTAAGCATGTGAATACACAACCGTAAAATGTTACATTATTACAAACCCAATGGTGACTTTTATATACAATACTGATTTGTACCCTACATTTCGTAGCAGCTTTATGTCTCTCAGTTCGTCACTTTTAATATAGTACCAAAATGTCTTTTCAATAAGCTTGCATTTTCGATAATAATTTCTTTTTTGTAGTTAGTTACATCAAAAAGAATTCAAAATGCGTAGCAGCTTCACTTTCAAGTTTTTACCATCGGAATTTATTGAAATATATGTTTATATTATAAATTTTATCGGGTAAATTCATTGTAAATTTCCTGTATAAGAATAATTTACTGTAGATTATTTTTATTATCATAAAGCGCTGAAAGTAAACGACTGGTACTTGAAATAAGAAATATAAAAAGCAATGATTCATATATATCATACCCTTTTATAACTGATAAAAACGATGGGTATCAAATTTAAACATAAAAATATCAAATAGATAAAAAGATATAACAAAAAGTTTAACGATGGAGGCGAGTTCATTTTTGACGTAACGCCGTTTTAAAGAGTATTTCAATTACATCATCGCTGCTAGTATTCTTGTTGGGAGAAAACCCGCAATACTATTATGGTTTTACATTGCGGTTTGCATCAACTGGAACTAGCAAACCATTGGTGGTACTCAGCTAAAATTCAGTGCAGCATAGCACCCAAACCTGACTCCATGTACAAAAGTTCTCTACTGCAAAGTTGCCAAACCCCTGATGGGATTCAAACACCAAACCTCTTGATCAGAAGCAGAACACGGGAATCACTGCACTATCCCGCTATCTAGGGGTCAAAATAAGTGCAATGGCGTAACCAAAGCTTGCCCATGCCATAAGCCAATCTGATCTTATTGGTCATATGAGATATAAAGGAAATATTAGTAGGTAGTACATTTCATATTTCAGAATTCGAGATATCAACAACATATTTTTCCCTTTTTAAGTAAACGTATTTATTTCAATAAATTAATAAGAACTATAGATTTACTACCGGGCTGTGTAAGATTCTAACCATTATATCTATTTGACTATTTTCTTTACAAACATCCGACATAATTGTTCTTTCAAAACAATTTCAATTCAATATTCATGTTATTAGCTTTGATATCCGATACAAAGCCACGCAAGCGTTACATTGTACTGAGATAAAAGTTTTTCCAGTCGAGAAACTTTCGGAAAATCAATACCATATCATGCAAATGGATAAACAATTATCCAATGAAAATATCACTTTTAAAATAGGGCCATAAAAAAATTTCGTCTTTTTTATCGTCCGTAAACTGCTTCGTGAATATATAATTCGTGAATATTTGGTTGCCGAGACATATCTAAGAAACCTAATTTTGTTGGTATTTGTTAAAGGATTACCATTGGTCAGATTAAAACATGTAGATGAAATTCAATTTTTTTTTTTGGGGTCAAAGTTTCGTTACAGAATAACTTTTGTGCTTTGTTTTGGACATATTTGAATGATCTTGCCAACCAGTTACTTGGTCTTAATTTGTCTAATACTTCATTATTTGGCACACTACATCAGTTAAATAGTAAACATTTATTTACCATCGCGTTTACCGTAACTTTTCGAATGACAGAATGAGACCCCCGTATTAGCAACAATTAGACGTCATTAATGTCTCTTTCGTCAGGGCAGTACAGAATTTTCATATATACAGAATATTCACTACAGAATAACTTTTAGCTTTGTTTTGAACATATTTGAATAATCTTGCCAACCATTTACTTGGTTTCGTTACAACTTAGGAGTGGAGGCTGATCGCTGAAACCGATAGAAATGCAGTGCTGATATGTTGTGTCCAAAGTCCAAAGCCTCCTCTCCCCATTCTGTCATCAAAGCTCTGGTCTGATTAAACATTTCATGTATTCAGTAAAGCTTTACTTAACACGCATCGTCTTATTTCAAATTGCAATATTTCAAACAGGAAATGAACAACATGATCTTGTGATTTTGAAAAAAATTCGACGTCCATTTTACTAAAAACTGTGTAATTTGATATTTTTAAAATTTAGTTTTCCGAGAGCAACGAAACCCATTCGACCTTAACATAGTGAGTTCAAAAGAGGATTTCATGTATTTTGTATTAGAAGGCAAACAGATTCTGTTACTAGTAAACTGACAGAAGTAGTACAGATGTAAATAAATCAACTTGAAAACAACTCGACTGGTTATAATGATTTTAGACGATGATTCCAATCTATTTGCAAATACAAATTATGGAATTCGTATTTTCATATTTCCCTACAGAAATCATGGCGCATATTTGATATCTTAGTTAATACAATATTTTTTCCATCCAGATACTTCAGAATCTGATTTGGAGAATAGATAAGTATTATCAACAAAGTAACTTGATATTCCCAGCGAAAGAGATGGCCATGAAAATACAATAATCGTGGACAAATATATTCTGCATAGGAATCATTTGTTTTATCTCGACACAAAGTGCTTAAGATTTGTATTTCAAAGTCCGTCAACGTATTGTTCGCAAATTACGACATGTTTACAAACTTCATTTTTTCTGACTGAAGGCCAACACTCTAGATTAACGGGGCATTCTTGTTTGTTTCCTATACCACTAACGGGGAAAGTGAAAATTTGTTTATTATTTCGTAATTTGGCATACAACATCTATCTAAATCGTAAGTACTTATTAAATGTCTTTTCCTAACTTTCCTTGTGACAGAATGAGTCGATCGCATCAGCGAAAATACTACCTCATCAATGTGTCATTACGTCAGTGCATTTTTCGATGACGTCATAACATTGATATTATCAGTCATAAGGTATCACCAGTCCAATCAAACAAAAAATATGCAGACAACTTCAGAAGGAACGCCATATATTATTTATTAAAATGTATATGTATCATTGTATCAAACAACACAATTTCAGAGAAGTTTCAATGACAAAACATTTGTTTCAAGTATATGCACATGTATGTATTATATTCTAAAATGTATCTTGGGTTACAATACAAAAAGTCCCTTTATCTTAAGAACACATACTGTAAATTAAAAAACAATAAAATTCTTGCCTTTTTTCTTGAGCACCCAAAATACAGACTACATCTTTTTCATCAAAACGTCAATTTCCTTTTCTACTGCTTTAATCTCCTTTTTCATGATCACACTAAAACTGAGCAACTTTTATTACTCCAGGGCTTTTATAGCTCCAGTTGGAAGTACTTGTACTTCGTCATTTGCATTTTGTCATTGCTTTGCGTCAAAGCATGCTCGCATTGGGATAACTGTATTTCATGAACTGTCATTTCTCAACAGACTTTGAGGTTTTTGAAGTTAAAAAAAGAAATCTCTAAGTAGAATAATTGTGACTGTGCAAATACAGCTGGCATCGACGTTACCTCAGGGAATTTCCGTGAGCTAGACGCTAGGTGCAGAGCAGTGAAATATCGTGCTGCAGGTGAAACACGGTGAAATGTACAAGCGGTAACTTGAAGTGACATGATAAGAAAGAAAGCTCGATTCACAATACCCAGCTAATGCCTGGTTCACTTGTGAAGCTAACATTATGTAGTTAATAACAAGGTGTGTTGCCCTGGTGACCTTGCCTTAATTCATAAAAAAAATGTGTAAAATTATCAGAGGGCTTGTATCCTTTACTAGATGGCAAATAGTACTAGGGTATAACAGATCTCGAGTACATAGACCCAATTGTATTGTATCGTATGTCATATGAATTATTTTCAGAGGGTCAAAAATCTCGTTACTAAACCCGGTCATCTGTGGCCTTAGAAGAAAGTATAACGTTTCAAGTCAAAACTACAGGCAGCCATTTTTGTGTGAACACCTAATCATTTGAGGTAGAGTAATGTTCTCCATTAGCTTAGCTTTACTGGACATGGTATGTTCGTTCTAGGACTCTTTATTTTGCTTAAGAAAAATCGACTTTCAACTTTATATCATTCATTTTCGAGTCTTAATATCACATTATTTACCCTAAAAACGTGCTACTTCCTTTACAAGGCAACATAATAATAATGTGTAAACAAAAGCGTAAAAAATGTAATACAAATAACTATGGAATATGATATACACCAAGCAGTGAATCTGTTTTACGAAGGAAAGGAAGAACTAGGGAGATGTTACCCTACATTAAGGAAAGTTGAAGTCGGAGTTGAGATTTACTAAAACACATCAGTAACACAAGTCATGTTGTTGTAATTAATGAAAACCCCCATTGACATTTATTATGGAAAGGGGTGCAGAGGTTTCAATATTACAAACTTTTATTAGGTTATTTTCTTCCAAATTGGATGTTCATTTTATCAATTAAATGTAAATACATAATTACTCTCAATTATAATCAAATGCACCAAAAAATATAGACATATCCACATTTTCTAGGTTTTATCGTTTAATCATCAATGGTTCTTCATGCTTCATAAGTAAAACAAAAAAAGGGGATTGCAGTTACCATGGAAATATGAATGTAACATATACACCGGGGAAAAATTATTGCTTCACTCGCTAATTCATTGATTGATAAAAAGTAATTATTCATTGGTTGTGATCTGATTCATATTGTTTTTATTCTAAGTTGAACCCTGCATGACGATACAGAAACTTAACCTTATGAATTAAGACACGGAAACTAAACATGCTTTTTTTTGTAGGCATATTAATTTAAGATACGAATTTGAGTTTTAAATCCGGAGAGTACCGATAACCTATTGGACGAATACAGTTACTTCACTTGTGCAATGAACAAAAGTTTATTGAAGGGTATGAGTCTATTGTTACAGGGTTTATGTAGAACAAATAAAAATAAAATAAACACGTAAAAATGGTACTTAATTAGAGGGTCCAACAGAGATATGAAAAATAAATAGCATCAGAAAGACGAGCCACCACTTCTAAAACATTAGTGTGCGAAAGATGTGCGTGCCATAAATTGATAGACATTTAGCAAGTCTAAACCTATTTACATCCGTACATGTATCATATGCTTGGGAGGCCAATAGCCTTTATGACAATTAGGAAGTTCAACCTTTCTAGGCTCATTTAACATTGTTGACTAGAGCATTAGAAAATGATAATAAATTTGTGTATGCATGAAATGTCATTGTATAACCACAAATTTAACGGGTACTTGTATATTTTCATATCTGCGAAATTTAAAAAGAAAATAAAATCCAAATAAAATCCAATTTAAATAGAACAAAAAACTTGATCGAGATAATATTTGTATTTCGATGTTCAGCCACCTTTCAGAGATAATACGGTAGCAAGCAATGCCATTGAATGTATACTTATAGCTCTTCATTTACTAACAGACCCTTCACACATGTATCATAAATAAGTGCGTGGTCTTAGCTCTTTATATTTTTCATAAAACATATGCAACATTCTCAACACTCCATTAGTTTCTATTGGAGTAATGGTGGTAAAGCAAGGGCCGCTTTTGGCTGCGCAGCTCTTCATGTAATGAAAGTGCCGAACTAAATCATCAGCTGCCACTTTCGCTCTGTTATGTTTTACTCTCGTGGCACTTATCAACAGGCTTCCCACTTACACGGAGCATAAGCCTGTCTCACAGTCTCCTAAATCAATATAGTGTCTTTAATGCATGTGGGAGGTGGTATACTCTTTGACATAAGTCTTCTTAGCTAAATAACACACTGCCTTTTTGCGATGGACGCACATTCACTACTTCTAAATCATTGGGTTTGAAATGAAACTGTAGGAGTTTCGTAGACATATGATTTTGATAAGGTCATCTAAGAGACTTGCTTTCAAACTCATCAAATCAGAAAGTTCATGAATAAAGTACGATTTATTAATGTTTAATTAGCCTTGTCTGGGATCATCTTCGAAAGAGTGGAGCGCACGTGCAGATCGTGTGAACATGCAGAGCACGAACAGAGCATGATAAATGTTACCATGGGGAATCCCGTTGATAGATGGTTTGCACCCCATAGCTTTAATGAATCAATCTCAAGAACATTGCACTAGTAACCCATATCTTATTAATGATTACCAAACCACAGAAGACAAATTTTTTGCCAAATGAACAATAAAAAATGAACTTTTGTTTAAATAATTAAGTTTTTTAACTTGTTGGAACAAAAATTCAAATGAAAGAAACCAAGTCACCGTTTACCTCTCAAAAGTAACAAAATCTCCCAATGATTTTTGAAAATTTATTGACAAATAGTGTCACCACAAGTTAAAACATTGATACACATTTTCAGTCATACAACTGCCGAAACTATCGAAAATATCCAATACGTTACATCCCTTCGTATTCTTTGAATTTTTAAAGTTTTCTGCGAAATTCGTAAGAAAGAGTAAAACTATAATTGCATTATTGAATGTAAATGAGGTAAACCATGAATCTTATTTTACTTAGAAATTTGTGCGATAGGATGATTTATTAGTAAATATTGATCATACTTTTACGGTTCGTGCAGATCTCGATAATATGCATGTGGAAATATGAAAATTACATTACAAAGAGTGTTGTACTCATTCAACTGCGGTGACGTCTAGCTCGTTAAGTCTAGTCCGAATTCTTAAAAAGGTTATTTATCAAAAGACCATCAGGATAAAATTGACGAACCAAGCGTTATGAAATATAATTGATAAAAACCTAATCAATCAAACCAAAACTGCAACTGCCGAAGCTGCAGTGCGAGTGCGTTGATATTGAATTTGGCAAATCATGAATTTTACAAAACCATATCGATAATTCTATAATGAGTGAGGGATGTTAAAACGACCTTCCTGTTCTGAAATTGTTATCAAAATGAGTTAAATAGTTGAAACAAAAGATGTGTAAATGAAGTCAGTTAGCATTCATTATTCTGTTAATTGATCGCCTCGTCTAATCGAGGGAAATGCCTTACTGAAACTTAAGATATTTTTCATTTAGGAACCATTTTGTGCACACGATTGAGATGTTATGTGTCACAATATAACACAAAGTCACAGAGGCGTAAATAGGAAATTTTAATTATAAGTTGGAAGCAGACCTAAAGGATGTGATGATCCAAGCTGAACAGCATACCAATCAAACGTAAAGGTAACATCAAAATTATATATGGTAAGAATAACGCAATGAATAATAATGATTTGATTTTCCAATGTTTGAGATCTGCATAATTAGTTTCTATTACTTGGATACAAAGTGATTTTATCAACTTGACGATACGGCGGAGATGCCTGAGACACGCGAGAGACGTTATTGCCACACAATTTAATGTAAACCATTTTTGTCACCTTTATAAACAATAAACAAATCATCATCTGGTTGGACACAATCGACTTTCCGCGAAGAACTGTGCGTTTTGACGAATGTCACCAGTACAATTTTAGAGAATTTTTTTTTCAAGAAACGTAAATGTCAAATACTGTGTACATCCAGGCTATATGACGTTTATACAAAATGCTTTTATTGAATTCAAAGTGCTTTTTGTGCTGCAAGGTAGTTACGCCTCATGTGAAGTCTGTAAAACAATATGTCACTTAAGTATCGTCAATTAGCCAGTAATCAATAGCTAATCGATACAAAAAGTTGATACGATTGATTATGGCATTTCTTTGTCTAGATGTATAGACATGACTCGGGAACATCAAGAGGACAAATTGGACGTAATGATCTCGATTCTGACAACTGATAACATGCTGCATGAAATATGCTGTTTAAAACTGTGACTCAATTATTGCAGTTTTTTTATTTGTTTAATTTAATGAGTAGAACATCGTTGAAAAAAGTGTCAATGAGTGTATTCTGAAGCAGCCGTAAAATTCGTTAACTTTCTCTGTTGCACGGATTTTATCCCAACTTGTTGACAATAATGTACATTTCTCCACGGACTTCACATGCAACGGATATTAACGAGCTTTAACTCTCTAGTTGCACGACAAGTCCTGCTCAATATACCAAATTTTTCATTTTCTCCGTGTTGCTTTGCTTTTCTTGTAATTCCTTCGTGCTCAGTGATGAGATAAATATGCCGTGTTTGAAAATCAGCTGCTTAATACGGTATAATAAAAGTTCAAATTTCAAAGGAAAATCTATCGCATGACTGGTCCAATCAACCAATGAAAGGGCTGTTAAAAAAGTTTTTCGATGAGAATCTAATAAACATGAATTGTTTAAATTAGAATTATGACTCCATGTACAGTATGGCGTAATTGAATTGATACAATACCAATTCGCATGACATTGTATCATAGATTTAAACGTACAAGTCGTCATACTTAGATGCATTACAATGTGAATGCTAAATTGCATGCCGACTATCACAGTAGATAATATATGAGAAACTTATTGAATAGAAATGGTCTAAATCAATAAAAAAATGTTTTAGAATTTTAAGCATTAAATGAATTCACAGTTAGTATGCGTCATGGCAGAAAACGATTAATGTAAATTTAAAAAACCATTCCACATTTATTGCGTGTATATTACCACATTTGAAAATTAGAATATCAGGTTAAAAAATCAATGTTATTAACTTAGTGCGTGCAAGGTATGTAATAAAAGTACATTACGAATAGCTACACTTTTAATTCACAAGTCGTGTGCACCAATTGTTTTCAATTATATACGACAACAATAAAATTGATAGCAGTCAATGGTTCATCGTTAATTTTCTACTCTATCCTTCAGAGATCATCTCGTTTTAGATGTTTTCCGTGGAGCGACTATCAAAGAGATATCCCCGTGTGCGATTCACGGTTGTTTATCAATTGTTAAAACACATTACAGTCTAAAAGGATTAAATCTGTCAAAATTTAAAAGCCAAGAGCGCCGATACATACATGGTAATGCGAAAACGTCTGTGAAAATGATAGTCAATTTCTCTCCCGTTTTCATAAGTATTTTTTTTTACATCAGTTCATAATGCATACCATCTGCATTAAGAGGGTATGAAACATCGTAATACCATTCAAAGAGTCAATATTTCGAAAGACTAAGAATTCATGCAAAACATTTCTTTCCTGTACCAACACCATATAGCAATCAACTGTGGTGTTGACTTCATGATATTTTCTGTTGCGGCATTTCCGAAGAAACAACTCGGCCATTTGGCTCGCTTGAAAGGTTATGTGCTTTGATGTATATGTCAGTACGTCACTCAGGGAAATGGCGCTGAAAGACAGGTGTGTGTTAAGAAGTGCTATCATCTCCACATGGTACAACAAAGAGAAGAGCACTATTTCACATGCACTCATATTTTGGTGCATTGCTGCATCGTATCGTGTCCCCTCAGAGGATATTGGAAATTATCGACACTACAGTGTACATGCAGTACATAAAATATAGAGGGAAAATATATCTTGCCGTATATCAAAATTCTGTATGACTGACTGACGCTCTAAATTGTCAATATCACGACCTTGCTCCACAAAGGGCTTCGTCTCAAATTATGACATCTGCAGCAACTTACCGCTTCACAAGCAATAACGAAACGTTGGTTTATGAGAAAAAAGTGCTAGAAAGTAATAGGATGAATATATTTATATCCATTTTGAAAATAAAAACATTTTTGTATTCAGATAATTCTGTTGTGTCTTGTGGCTTTAAATTAAACCTTGTACGACGTATGGGATAAAAATATTAATTAAATTAATGTTAAAAATAGATATTAATTAAAAGGGTGAATTGATTTTTGAATTTATTGTTTTTAATTTCAAGATCACTCATATTTTAAATATCTGTTCCAAAATGAATAGATCTGTACAAACGATAATCATATGAAATCATAGTAAAAGGTGATTTGATTTGATTGTTTACTGCAAGAGGTTGTAGAAATAATACCATAACGACATGTTCTAACAACGTGGCTCATCACGTATTGTGTCAATACGTTTTTTTATTAGATTTGTCTATTATTGACAGCTTTTAAAAGAATTGTAAAATTGAATATTTTTTTTATGTTTGATAAGATTGATAAGATACTATCATCATATAAAATTCATTAATTTTAGATCACGTTAAACAGAAGTCACGCTCGTTTCACTAAGCATTGGGTTCTACGTGTTCAAGCTTTCACAAGATTGACTCCAATGTGTTATTAATGTGACTACTTCACCTCCATCTCTCACCAAGTGTCAGCGATTATTTGCTTAATTTGCCCCACCGCAGAGAACCGATAATACCACACATTGGAAGATCTGGGAACACGTTTGGCTTGGCAACGAAACGTCCATCACCAGTGTAGACGATGATAGTGAGTGTATTAGTACGTTTTGAGCAGAGATCGTCTTCAAGCATGAATATGAACATGAGCGTGCGAGTTGTTAATGTTATAACCGCAGATATAGTGTCAATGTAATTGAAAGCCATATTATCGGTTGATCTTTGGTTTATCTTTGTAAGTGTGAAGCTGACCACACGAAAGTCCTCACGTGTGGTGACAATGTGTCACACAGCAGATAAATGTCAGCCTATCTAGCTAAGCGTCGACGGTAATTTGTTCAATTGGCAACACTGCAGATGGTTCAATATTTTAACAGGATCTTTAGAAAGTAAAAAATACATCCCTGACATGAAGAATAATGTGTCTGACCAAGGCTAGCTTTGGCTGAAATGATTTATGTTCTTCATGGGGAGTGCCTGCAGCACCTATTTATTGCGTTGAAAAGAGTTAACTTCGACTGGGATCATAGAATCGTGGATTTGAATAAAGAAGAGCAATATAAAAGGGCGGATTTTACAAATCTA
Organism: Phorcus lineatus; assembly: GCA_921293015.1. Lineage (NCBI taxonomy): Eukaryota > Metazoa > Mollusca > Gastropoda > Trochida > Trochidae > Phorcus > Phorcus lineatus. Next base: position 24,004,319 of record OV121097.1, on the reverse strand, counting down.
GGAATCGAAAATCACAGCGTTTTTAAACTATTTAGAGAATAAGAGCGGCAAATATTTTCACAACCACCTCAAATTTCACATGTATGAAAATTACCTTTTTTAACCGAGTGAGGGCCTTTTAATTGTTCATAAGTTTAAGTAACAAGTAAATTTTGCATATGAACTAGTTACGTAACATTCTAAACATTTATTATCAAAACCTTAGGCTTAGCAAAAACTTCCATAAGTACGTTTGATATACTTGAACGCTAGCTGAAAGACACTGGTTCATATAATCTTTACACCCTTTTACTGAACCTTGAACGCTAGCTGAAAGACACTGGTTCATATAATCTTTACACCCTTTTACTGAACAGCATTATTTTCAGCAACAGTCACAACACTCTGATAAAAAAAATAATTATTACCGCACATGGTTGACCTCAACAACATACTGTACAACACCCAAGGCATTTTTATGTAATGCCAGATGGTCTGGCAACGTTCACAAAAGCAACCCAATATGTCACACACATGTTACCAACGCCTACAAAATGTCACTGTTAACAGTAGCTATCTGGAAACTGTGAGAATGTACATGAACATTTGGATAAACTTGAGAAGTCTTTGAATATAAGTCATTCAAGTCCATATTCGCAAACGAAGCAATCACCCAAAGGTTACCAAAGCTTACAAAATGTCAAACAATCAACAGAGGTTTATCTAATTTGGAATTTGCAAACGAACATTCGGATAAAGAGCAGCTGATCATGCAATGTAATCTTTCAATTCCGTGTGGGCAACCCAGAAAGTCAACCATATGTAACCAAAGCTGACAGGATATCAAATCTCTGACGAAAACGCTGAATTTTTATCTTTGCAACTGATAAAGAAATAAAATTTGAAGTATCCCATAGCTTTGAAGTGCTGATGCTCTTCTGCTCTCCACTGCTCGAGGTGAGTAAAGCACACTGAAACCCTGGTCTTACCCCGTCCACAATAAATAACTGTAACACGACCTGGAATATATAGAACATTAACAATTGTTTAAAGCTTAATATTACGTTTCCAATACATCTATACGGCCATCTTGTCTTTATGCATCCAAAGACAAATGGTAGCTCGTTAGAGCGGGTAAATAGCACTCTACTCGTTTTCAAGACATTTTCAGAAAGTTCCAACTCCTCCCTTGAAGTTTGAATCTTGCCCTTAATACATCTGCATTTTTTGCCAAGAAACGATATTTGTCAAGACTAGTTTTTGTATATCTTCATCTGTAATGTAATTAAACAAGGGTTCGTCAAATCAAGGAAGAAAGTGTGAAACTATGAGTTGGACAGGCTGTTTTCTGACTATAATTATGTAATTCAAATGGAAGGAAATTGGTTCAATGGAATTATTTGTTCGAATGGCCACTCTTAATCTATCTCTGCAACTGTGAGCTATTAAAAACCTTAAACAAGTTACCAGAGTCTGGAACTCATTATTTGCTGACTACATATTTGTAAAATGCGCCATAATATTGAATTAGCTGTCATATGGTTCAAACATTGATCAACCGTATCTCTATAATAACTCTTCTTCCTGTTTAATCCTATTCCTTAAATCATCTAATTATGTTCCCCGCAAAGCTTTTTGCGGGAGACATAATGTTTTCAGTTCCGTCCGAAATTCCGTAATTTCGTAATTCCGAAAAGGTTTCGTTTCCGGACCATATGTCAAAAACCGTTTTTTAACGAAACTTGGTATGTGGTTCTAGTGGTGGCGTGGTGCCTTTTGCTATTTTGGTTAGTCTGAATTTTTTTTTTCTGGTTTCCATTGAAACAATTTGATCTTAGTGCAAATGGAGGGTAGGGTCCGTTTCAGGACCAAACATGTATCTCAAAAACCATTCAATATTTTTTTTACGAAACTTGGCTTATGGTTAGGCCTAGTGGTAGAGTGGTGCCTTTTGCTATTTTGATTATTCTGAATTTTTTTGGAAACAATTTGAACTTAGTGCATGTAGGGGGGATGCTTTCAATTCCGGGTCATATCTCAAAAACCGTTTAATATTTTCTTTCCAAACTTGGTATCTGGTTAGATCTAGTGCTTGGGTGGTGCCTTTTGCTACTTAAATTTACATTATGCATTTTACTTGGTTTCCATGAAAACTGTAGATGCTAATTATAATATTTGATGACTGTGTGAGTATCAAATGTCACATTCCCTACAATAAAGAAGTTGACAAATATATAAAACTCTTCCTTATGCACCATTGAACTTGTATATTTCACGAGTCATTATTATGTCAAGTTCATTGATGCATATATATTTACCTTTTTATTATATGTTTGTTATGGATTGTTTCTGGTATAAGTGGCAATAAGATGATTAAGTTGGATTAAAAAAAGGTTGGAAGGGGGACATCACTGTGCATCACATGCACATATTTCTAGTTATTTTATGACCTGATTAATATTTACGCTATACGTAAATGTGACCAAATGGATGAGAGGTTTGTATATTCCTTTTTCCTGACTGATTCTTATACTGCAAGGAACTCATCAAAAGAAATAAAAGGTGTTTTTATAACCGAATATACTGTAATACAACAACGTAACTGAACCGAACAAACCATACATCCGTTGCGACAAGTGATGACAGCCTAATTGCAAATGGTAAACACTAAGATGAGTTTCTAGCCTAATGCTCTTGAACTACAAGTGGGCGGATATCTTGCTACGAAGATTTGATAGTAATTGATCCGATATATTTTGGACCTCCAACACCTTAACATTTATTTAACTGTCAGAAAGTTGAAAACATAGATTAATCATGTGTCTGTTCTGATACGAAGGTGTCATACATGTAAACTACGTTCAACAAGCAAGATAAGTATATGTGTCCATTTCTACCTTCATCACTGTTTTACCTTCGACAAGTGTAAAGTATGGGTGAATTAGAGGGAATTCATATTTCCAGTTTTGAATTGTAATGTCCTTATAACTTGGCTAAAGAAAAAACAAAGATTAACACTTCGTTATGACAGATATACAGCAACATAACATAAAGACTTATAGTCACAGTAGCTTCATATCTTAGCATATCTTTCACAATCTCAAAACCATTGAATTTTAGATTGACTGAAATGAAAATGATAATATATTTGGTAATCTGTTAAGGTATTTTAACTTATAGGAATTTAAGTGAAACAGGTTCAAGTTTAATTTTCAGACACATTTCTTCACAAATGGAACCCACATCTTTAATGATAAGTTTTACAGTGAAAAGTATTTGCTCACTTCAAAGAGTGATGTTCCGTACTCAACTAAGTGTTATTTTTTTTCGTTGATGTAATAATTATCAATAATATTCAAAAGACCATATGTCCTTAATTAAGTTGAAATAGCCTCCCTAAATAAGCATCTTTATCAAATGATATTTTCTAATTTCAAGATATCGTGCTCACATTAGTGTTCTATTGAGGTCCAAATCATCGAGAAAACTCGAAAGGACGGTTTCTCACGGCGCCAATGCAAATTCAAAAGAGAAAATTGTTGACCCTTGAGACACGAAAAACTTTCTCAAATCGATAACAAATAACATTTCGCTCTAATAAGTGTTCTAATAAGGTATCAATCGTAGGTGACGCTTTCTCTTGGAGCTAATTAGAATAAACATGCTGTGAAAATTGTTGAACTTTGAAACACGGACAACTCTCTAACATCAGTAACAAGTTGCTGCTTCTTGTCAAATGAATCGTTTTTAAAAGATCCAAGGTTTCAGACAGTGCTTCAAGCATTGACGGGTTTAATTATCAATGTCAAAGGTTTCATAAGGTCTGACGAGGTGACCTTTCTGCTAGTGATGAAAACATCGTGCTTACCACATCTGAATTATTCTGACACCGGTTTGCACTTCATTAGTTCTTCTGCATAGCTTACATTCCCTAACACGGCATGTGTTCATGTGTCCAATGACATGTTTATGGCTAGTGACCAATACGTCCTGTCAAATTAACAACAAATTGGAATCTCGAGGGTTCGTTTAGACGTCTTCATTGTGCACCATTGGCAGATAGAGCACTGAAGGCGCTGTAGCATTCTGTAGACATTGTTAAGGTTCCAAATATGTGTTTTGACTTTTTGTTCAAATGATTAACATGTAGTTTGGAGCACTAACGAATACATATCCCTATACTTCAGTCATGATATACGTTTTTAAGCACAGGATTTGTCATCGAAAAGAGACTTCGAAAGTAGATTTTGCTTTTGAGAGATCATGCGACACCGATATTGTGGATATCGTTACAATCAAATCATCATAATGCAATAAAGTTATCAGCCTACGAAATCATAAAACTGTGACATCGCTTAGAATATACAAGCTCCGGTGTTTATATCAGTTTAAATTGTACTCTTTAAACCGTTTATAAGCCGGTTAACCAACGCATCATGGAATTTATTGCACAAGTGATTTTCAAATACCAATTTCGGGAAAATATTTTTTTTATGGCATCTTGCTTTCGAAAATCTAGGCCCTAGTGTGTTTCAAAAACTTTTTTAGTTATGAAGTACTTTTGATCATAACCTATATTGGCTTACGAGCATCTTAACACTAGTCAAAGAAGTTTATTGTACTTAAGGCCTCCGGCCCACATACAAATGGTACAAGGTAACATAATGACATACATAATTATTGCCATTTCATAGCAGAATTCACAATTCAGATATTAATTTGTCTCTTAAGATAACAGCATGTTTTACAAAAAGGAAACAGCAGGCCGAATCGGAAATTTACATATATGCATCTGTTATTTCTTGATGTCAATATGGAAAGATATGATTCTGGTGGGATTAAACTCTTGTTGGATCTGTACAATTGAGAAATTGTGATATTGTCTAGATTAGAATGCCACTCTTGATTAAACATACTAAGAGATTGTTCTCGAAATTGTTTAAGAAATAGGTTAATATTACCAAATGTTTCATTTAGCCACACAAATCCAAACCAATGAGCAAATAATTTTTTTTTGTTTGAGTCACCCATGTTATCTTACCTTTATCATCCAGGTGAACAAGCATGTTATAATACCGTCCCCTTGATTTTTTTCTCAACGGTTTTTACCAGAACAGAACACTTTTTTGAGCACGAATCTTGCGTGTTTGAAAAACTCTTTGAAATTAGCAAATACATTTCATTATAAATCTAACAGTGCCTCCGCTGTTGCCTGTCGGTTTAGCCCAACACAAAAAGTCTTCAAGAGTATTAAACTTCTTCCTTCCCACTTTGACAAGAATCAGTAAAACGATGTACACCGAAACTGTTTAATAAAGGAGTAAAACATCCGTAGTGTCTTATATCATGTTGTAAGTAGATAAGCAAGGATGTTTTAGCGGACGAATTGTTGAATATTTATCAAAAAGCAGAAGTTGGTTATCTTGTGTCACTTGAAGACGTATTTATATAGCTACCAAGACACAGTCATCGTATATCAATAATGTTCAGGGGAAATAATTGGGTACTCGTGTGGTCCAGCTGATTTCCAATAAATCTGATGACTCTCTGATTATATATCAGATACCTATTGATGTCAACTTCTGAAGATATGAGAAATACAATGATTAGGAACATCATTTTCAACCTATTAAAAAAGCAGTTCCAACATAAATGTGTGAATGAATATTTATTAGCATCATCAATAAAATCAGGTCATCATTTTAGGAACTTTTTTGGCCAGTTTTATCAGAAGACTTGTCCAACGTCTCCCAAGTCGATAGAACCTGTTCCGCTGAACATATGTATGTTATACACGTTGGTCACTTATCATATAGATTGTATCTTGACCTGTCAGGAGATCACAAAGATATTGAGCCCAAAATAATCTTGCCTTCTTTAGTTCGACATTGAGAATTAGCCTAACAGTAACATCATTTGACAGAATGTAAATATGAGATTATGGAGATCGGTAGATAAAGGTCATCGTTTTGCAAATGGGAGAGGACTGACTAAGCTATCACTGTGTGCTAACAGAACGTCGAAGAAACCAGAACCCAAATCAACCTTCTCTACTGATAGTGTTTCTACTTCGACCATACAAAACGCTAATGGCTGAAATATTGCCCAAGCGCCAATAAACGATAATTCACTCACTCGACCGAACGGAGTTCATGGACATGTTTGTTGCTATCATTGCACTATATGTTCCTGAACAAGTCAGAACAACTATTTTTATATGTTGGAAAACAGGTTCAGGAGTATATCATTTAAAGGGGCACAGACAAAATTGCTGGAGCCAAGAATGTCAAACTTTATAAATGGTGTTTTTTTATTGAGAATTAGTGGTGGATTATTAAATACAGCACGCTGATGCTTTTCCCTTCAGTAAAGTCATAATAAACAAGTTTCAGTCTTGATTTGTGATCGAAAACCTGAAAATGGCCTGCGCCAATAACTCCAACGTAACTAGGAAAATCATTTACAGCAGTCACATTTTACAATAGGGGATGGTAGTGTTTAGTAGTAATTTAACTAGTATGCATGTAACTTTGACGCAAAATTTAGATGTTTTAACATTTATATGGCCGTTTCAAAATTTTTATTTGACATAAGAAAATATAGTTTTGTCATTTTAGAGATAAAGATGCAAGTTTAGGGAGGCGATTTCAGCTTCACTAGGACATATGGTGTTTTGTGTTTTTTTTATGGTGTAAGCTTTCCTCTCGAAACGTTCGTTGCACTGTGTATGCTCATGTTACACACAGGAATGAATCTAAAATACTTTAATGTTTTCATAGACTTAGAAATGTGATAAAAACATCTTCAACATAACTGAAACAAAAATGAAAACTAAAAGCAATAACAGGGCTTGGTCAAAAGAAAGTAGACGAAATCTGAATCCAAAAACATCAACATAGAGATCGTGACAAAGGGACATATGAGACAACTAGGTTTCAACTAAATACAAATTCAAGAGATTCTTTCAAGACGATTTATTCTTAAAACAATCACGATCAAGAGGCATAACCATGAAACATATCTAGAGCATAAAATCAGGCATTTGATGTTTCAAAAGGCAGAATTTAATCAACTTTCTCTGAAATTATTGTTTTAAATAAAATAGGCAAACTTCGCAGGTTAAAAAAATGTTTAAAATTGTTTCAATAGAGAATCTTTTTTTGTAAATTGATACCACTTTTTTAAATGTTCATATAATTCTACTTTGGGTGTTTACAGTTAGTGTTTAAAGGTACCGAAGCACTCGTACCTTTTTAAAAAGTTTTTTGTCTTCAGATTTTCCAAAAAAAACATAAATTATGCCTTAAGAGCGTCAAACATCTTATTTCTCCACCCTGTAATCCGTATACGTAGAAGAAATTATCAAGTGTCAAGCAAAAACCATTGGCGTTTATTTTTCTGTGAACAACTTTGAGGTGAGAAATGGATTTGCATATGTAGCTTAACTGAACATTGTAAGTTCCTTTTCATGCTTCTATTTATTGAAAACCATTGTCTTGCAAGTGCGATCACTTATTTTCTTATTTCTAAAAAAAGCTTGCTACTTCGTAATACGAGGCAAATTCCTATTTCAACAGAGTCAAGTTGATTTGATATGCTATCCCTTGCCCAAGGGAGGAAGACTTATGAAATTTATGAGAGACTTGTTTTGGGTTATGTTTCTCCTCAGGGCCTCGAATACACCTCGTTTTCTCATCTGTCAAAGATACTAAATGATTACTTTTTTATATTAATTTATATTTTCCCGGATATGCAATCCCTTGCCTAAGGGAGGAAGACATTTGAAATTTCTGAAATTTATGAGAGATTTGTTTTTGGTCATGTTTCTCTCTATGGCCTGGAATACACCTCGTCTTCTTAACTATCAAAGATACTAAATGATTACTTTTACAATTATTTTCCGGGACAATCAGCGTTTAATCATTCGTTGTATGAAATATATCGTGACAGAAAAGATTCTGATGTCGAGTTGAGCGTATTTTTTTCAGATTATTGATTTATTGACAAACATATGGGTTTTACGTTTTGTTTTCCATTAGATATATAAATAGATTTTCTAATTAACCGTTACTCATTTTGTAAGTTTTGTAAGTTTTATACCATATCTAGATATCTGTTATAGTATCTCGGAAATAGGTTCTGAGTCTTTTTTAAAACTTTCCTTCAACATTTATTCGACAACTTATTTAAGCGCATTTGGTAAAGAAAACACAATTGTAGAAATTCTTTTAAGAAATTTTTAAAATTTTATTATTAAGTTTCAATAAGAATTTTTTAATCAATTTGGCATTAAAATATAATTCTTTTTTTATATATGAGAAAATGTAGTAAAACAGATTGATTCACCTTCAGTAACACGAGTTGAATATTAATCGAGTTATCAATCCAAAAACATTTGATGATATCAAGACATGTAAACGACCAACAACATCATTAATTCACATTATGGTAAGATTTTGCAAAAATACGCTACCAGATGATAGCTTGCATATTCACAATCATAACATCATACTTAACAAAGTTCAAATTCTTCATTTCATATAACACTATACAGAGGTATTGTAGCAAATAATTTTGTACGATAGTGAAATAATAATTCGGACAAATTAAACTATTTCTCACTAATTTGCTTTCCAAGATTAAGTTTAGTTCCGTAGAATACACTTCCTCATAAATCCTATATGTACATATTGAATTCACGGCAAAAGTATATCAAATAAAAGGAGAGCCCTTTAAAGGATTTTGGCTAAAAAGGGCTCACCATGCTTCTTCGGAAGTAGAGTAACACCTTTTATGATAGTGAGTCTCTCCCATAACAAATTGCTTCTTCAAATTGGATTTGTAATTTCTTCGACTTAAATAATTATTACTTCATGTAAAGAAATCAAAATTTTGAACAGATTTATTTACAATTATTGCAAGTAAGCGTAGTGTAAATTAATCGTTGTATATATTTATATAATTTTATCAAAGTTAGTTTCAAATCTATCAGCTACATGCTACCAATGCATAATACCAGTTATGTATTTCCATGGAAAGAAATTTTTAAGCTACGTGAATGTTTTATGTAATATTATACTCATTTCAAATACTAATAATTTCCAGAAATAACATATAAATCTGAGCTAAGACATAAAATCAAATGTCCTGAAGACGAGAATCCTGTTTTATAGCTCATATCTACTTGCATCTCATCAACGCCAGATAAATAAGACACAGTGTCTTTATAAAACATAGGTACACAGCTGTTAATTTACAGTATCCTGACAGTTTGCTGTATCTAAATTAAAATATTATGAAATGTAGATGTTTACAATACATATTCTCAATCTAAAAAAAATTGTAGTTCGTCATCTCGATTACTTTTCGAAATACATCTTTACCTTATGAAATGCAACTAAAGTATAACTTGCTGTCAATAAATGGTAAGGATACAGTGACACAGTTTTACATTCATAACTGTGAAATCGATACATGATAGGAACCAATGGAACCGGTTAAAACAATGGGATTCAAGCTCGAAGCCAGAGCGTGAAGAGTGGGATGGAGTTCGAGTTACGTATGAAACTTTGAATTAGAAGATATGAAACCTTAGATACGTATTCTTTGTCCAAAAAACAAATCGTAGCTGTATTTAGCTCTGAAAGTGCTTTTGGTTACTGTCCTGTCTCAACAAATTGAAAAATGGATTTCAGTTGGTTATTTGTCATTATTCAGAGGTTAAAACACAGTGATTATGTTTGACAAGCCTCCATCAACCATCCACTCAATCTAAAAGTAATCTAGATGAAAATACCCCCTCCGGATACAATCATGATATAAGAGAAAAAGAAATGAAGTTATAGGCTGTGTGAAGGGTAATTATTGCTTGTGCGATATGGTCCTATCAATCAAATTAGCTCATGGTGGCATAATCAATGCCATGCGTGTATGAACAATATCATGTTTTGCTCTGTGTAAAGAATATTGGATAACAAAATAACAAAAATTAAGCATTTTCCCAATACTTTTACCTTGTAAGAAGGGTTTGACAAAAGTAACACTCTATCACTACTGAGTCAGAAAAGATTCTATCTAAGATAGTTAATTAGTTAGAAATTTGATAAGCACTCTGAATGATAATTATGATTTATTTTGGCCATTAAATCTTTTTTAAAAACAACCAAAACAACTTTTAAGTGGTTGGAGTGAGGATGTACTTAAATTTTCTAATAAATTCTTCGCTGTGACTCCGCTTGTTTAAATTATATGTGTTGCAATAAATACAGATTCCACAGTCTTTTGTGCGTGAAAATTATCAATTAAGAAATACTATGATAATATATCACCGATATGTTCAAATTAGATTTAAAATATTTCCAAAAGACAACTTCATTCACAAAATATTTCATTTTTACTTCATAGACTGTTTTTATGTCATCAGTAGACATACGGATATAAAACATTAAATGTGCATTTAAAGTGTGGATACATTATTTCAACAACAAAGGTATCATGGATCAATTCATCCTGCTACATCAGCGTAATTGAATCCGCTGATCCAGCTCCTTCCATAAACCCTGATCTCCTTTAGGCTAAAAGCCTCGTATCGCTAGCTATCTAACCAGTCAATGAGACGACTCGCATTCAGCAACAGCGGCACAACCCGGATGGAAAAGTCCGTTAACTTCAAAAGAGTAGCAGAGGTATTGTAGCTATAGAAACCCACTATTTTGTCTATGTACTACAGTGAAACCAATTGCGAAAAACTGTTAAAAGTATATGAAATACAGGTGAGTGACGTTTAACGTTTTTAGGAATAAAAGGCCTTTGACTGAAAACGACGGATTCGTTAGAAGTAAATTAAAACCTTATATGGTAGAGTATTTCGGTCAATAAGAAATAGTCTACAAATTTTATATAAACTTTCTCATATAAAAATTGTTTATAAGTAATCAATGAGGAGTGAATATATGTAATTGAAGACAGAAGACATTATTATTTTACAGATATTCGCACTTCATGTATGTAGCGAAAATTTAACGGATGATATTTTTATGATCTTAATATCACAGTTGGTTTCAAATTTAACATATTCATGCTTCAAGTATATAACATAAGTTAAAAACCTTTTATATTTCCATGCAGTGAAATTAACAAGAAAAACAAGTTGATGATGTAGTAGTATATTCATTTCAAATACTAATAAATTCCAAGAATAAAAGATGAATGTGAGCAAAGACATAAAATTTAATGTCCTGAAGACACGAGTCTTTTTTTATAGCTCATACCTACTCACATGTCATGCACGCCATTTTACTTCTTAGATTCTAGAAGTTTAGATGAGGAAGAATGATGGAGGCAAGAGTATGGATTAATAATTTCTTTCTTTTGAGAAAGCGACGTTTCCATATATAGATACCATTTTACTTCTTAGATTGGCATTCTAGAAGTTTAGATGAGGAAGAATGATGAAGACAAGTGTATGGATCAATAAGTTCTTTCTTCTGAGACGTTTCCATATATAAATACCAATGTATAATGCTAACGTCGCCTCCCCACAATAAAGAAGATATGTATCTAAGCATTTTCCTTTATCATTCCTCATGCAATAATAATGAGACATAGTGCACAAACTCATTAATTCACTTAAGTGTCATGAAAGTTTGATTTTGAGTTTGTTCGCATGTCAATTGCATTACTGTAACTGTAACAAAATTGGATAATTATAATCAATTTCAATTTCATTAATTACACCTTATCGAGGGTTAATACAGCTGAGTACCTAAACTTTACTCACTTATCGTGTATCGTTGTGCAAATATAATGTAATTTGGGTTTCGTTTGGACGTCAATAAAAATACTTCAGCAGAACTGACAAGTACAAAGGATCACACATTGCCATTGAGTAAAATAGTCATTTTTGAACTTATTTTGGGATCGTCTTGTCCAACTTGCAAAAATGCAAATTTTGACATAAGGAAATAGACAGATGAGGTGATATTTTCGAAATTCCGATTTTCTTAAATTTCGATTGAAATATTCCATATCGACTCTCTGAGAAAAAAAATCAGCTTATTCACGTTGACTAAATGAAAAGGAATAACCATGACTTATTTCCAAGTTTTTAACTTTTTATTGAATTTGAAGAGAAAAATAGAAATAGTTTTAGAAAATTTGACCTTTGGTCACTTCAATGGCCTGCCAGAACTGTTACGGTTAACTATAGGGTATGATATATGATTGTGGTAAAGTACAATGGATATTCACTTCTCTATTGATAAATAAGTTTTATCCGTTTCTTTTTCGCAATGCTAGGATGCCTCAAAGACATCCCAAATACCATGATATATGCACTGGGATACGAATGTATGTGAAAAAACTTTCGGTATGCAACTGTAGTAATACCAACAAGACTGTCCGTTCGAGGATATTTTTTAATTAAAGAAAACTATCAAATTCTTTTGCAAATGTCTTTTATCATCTCAGAGGGATGCAGTGCCAAATTTCAAGCAATTTCGGAATGTTTGAATGTTACAAATTTCTCTGTTTTGCACTAACTCCTTTCCCGAGGTCAAAATTTGTCCGATCGATTTCAGAAAGTATATTTATTAAATTCTCTCTTGAAAAAAATCTTTTTTCTTTTTATGTAACTATCTTTGTATTCTCTTTAAATTTTGATAATGTCTTTTATCCTTCCAGGCGTGATGGAGTGTCAATTTTCAAGCAATTTTGAGAATGATAATATTTTTATATTTCTGTCTTTAACTTTGCAGAATTTGTACGACCGATTGCAGAGAGACCATTATATGGATTCTTTTAAAATTTTGTGCATGTCCATTATCTTACTACAAGGGGTGCAGAGCCAAATTTAAAAAAGTTTCGTGATTTTTAAAAAATATTTGACAGATTTCTAGGTTTTGTATGTAGTCATACCTCAAGGATAAAATTTGTCCGACAGATTGCTGAAAAACTATTCCACCAATTCTGTGAACATGTACTCTAACCTCTTAGCAGTAGTACAGTTCAAAGGTTAAAGTAGTTTTGTGATTTTCAAAATATTTTACAAATTGCCATGTTTTGTACCACGTCATTGCCCAAGGTCAGAATTTGTCCTTCCAAGGGTTGTAATTGTTTGTAAAAAGTCATATTATGATTCTTTCTTATGTTTTGTCAGTTTCTGCGTTTAAGACTTTGTTGTGCAATGAAATATAAAATGACCTTACGAAAAGGATTACAGACATCTACTAGTAGTCTGAATGAAACGACGTCAAAGTAAGCGGACATTTCCAGTTATTCAGTTGGTCAGGGATATATGGTCATGGTCAGGATATATGGTCCGAGCTTTGTAAGCAACGCTAACTTTTATGTTTTTGTTTTTTTAGAATTAAACTTTACAACTTCACTAAATCAGAAACGTTTTCAAAAGTATTTTTATTCTGTTGATCACCTGTATTTACGATATCAACAGCGAATATATATACTGACCCCTTCAACGAAGCATTGAATTGATAATGCGAGTTATAAGATAAGACTATATTAAGTACACTTACATAGAATTATGACTTTTGAAAACACAACATTACTTTTTGTAATAATGCACTAAACACAGAGGAAAAAAGGATGTATCCACTCAGTTTTGAAAAAAATGAAAACAATCTTATTCCATTTCCAAATCAAAAGTTCGTAGCTGAATGTAGCTCTGAAATTGCTTTTGGTTAGTTAACATGTCCTGTGTCAACAGATTGAAAGAAATCCTTTCAGTTGGGGATATGTGTTTAAAACACAGTGATAAAGTTTGAACAGAAGCCATCAACCATCCACTCAATCTAAAAGTAATCTGGAAGAAAATACCCCCTCCAGATACCAATCGCGTAATATGAGAAAAACAATTAAGTTAAAGGGTAAAGGGCAATTATTGCTTGTGCGACTCGCTCGATTAAATGACAGAATAAATACCTCGAGTTTATAAAGAATATCGTTTTTTAAACATTGTAAAGAACATTTAATAACAATTAAAACACTATTCCATTTATTTATAACTGATAAGTTTGTCTCTACATGCAAATAAAAGGTTTGTACATAACATTGAATAAAGAATATTGACCATCCTGTCCTCTGAAACTATTTCTAATAAACGTATTACGATTTAGTATCAAACGAGAGAACGGAGGATCTTTGGAAAATATTCGCCATATAGATCAGCGTTATTGCTACGTTTTCCGTGCTTGACAGCCATATTGTCAGTGTTTACTATCGGTGTTTTCATATTAGTCTAATGTATAAGACATGTTCAAAGTAATATTGTTCAACATAATGGGACCATCAATATTGATAATATGATGTTTTTTTAATAGGATAAGATGAATCACTTGTGTTTAATGAAGGTGAATTGTAAAACTGATTCATGATAAGATAAACTGTCTACCTACCTACATACAATACAAGATAACAAAAAGGGGTTCTGTGTGTTATTCAAAATTGAAACACTGTACTTTCATCATAAAAACGATTACGAAATAGAAGCACTGAGTTATGCTCAAGCTAAAACGCTAATATTTTAGTTAAAGTAGGATTTTTTTATGGAATTGAAAATTGTAACACTCTACTAATGGTAGATATATAGAGGATACTAAACGACCTTCCATTTAATACTATTTTTATTAAACGAGTTAATGATTAAGTATAAAACGAGCGAAAGCGAGTTTGATACCAAATCATTAACGAGTTTAATAAAAATAGTATTAAATGGAAGGAAGTTTGGTATTCTGTTTATTACTTGACCTCAATAACAAGCTTTATTACCGAAAGTGTACTGAACGAAGCATTTCCGCGACTAAGCCGCCATTGAGACGTCGGTGGCAAGATTGTGACGTCACAACCACACAATATTATGACGTCATACGGGGAGCGGTATTACACTAGTTTAATATCGTCGTATAAATATTACACTGCGGTATCTTGCACGGGCAAGTTATAATTCACGAAAACGAATAGAATTGATGTGACCACTATGACATTGATTGAATATAATCCGATAATGACAGTATCTTGTGCTGTTTTAGATAATGGAATTTGATCAACAGTAAGGCTACGGGATAGAAATTTTTCAAACATAATATAAAAAGGCATCGTGTTTCTGCACCTCCGCCTACCCGCCACTGCGAGGCAACTGCAACAACCATGTGATGGAATGTTCCTGTGGTTCATCTGGTCCTCACAGCACGAAGTCTAAATATTGGACGAATAGTAAGTTGCCATGACTATGACTTCAATAACTGTTCCGTCAAAAGAACATTAGCAAACATCAAAGACATCAAATGGACAGTTTTATATGATATTCGTAAAGGATAATGTTCCATAATTCTTGTTAATATAGCGACAATTCTTATTTGAAGGACTTTTAATCTGTGATATACACATATATATTTCAAACAATGAAGTATTGATCGAGAGTTTATTAAGAGACGTTGACGATATCTTATATTTTCATTGTGGTCAGTGACGAGATATCAAATATACTTTAAGCCCTTAAAAAAGAAACCTCGCAAAAAATAGTATCCTTTCTTTTTACTTAAAAAACTGCAAGTGCAAAAGCTTTAGTGAAATTCAAACATAAAATGGAATGATCGAGTATTACGTTTTCATTACGATTCGTCCTGCTCAGACTCAAAGAACTCAAAAACATCCAAAAATTGGATGATTTGGTTATCAAGTTGACGTGACTACAATTTCTAGAAGTTATTTGATGCTACTCAAACACCGCAAGGGACTCGACCCGAAAAGTTGAAAGGGTTTCTACTAATTCAACTAGTGTGATCCCAAATATAACAAATTCATTTCTAGATGGCAGCTTTGGTTGAAAAAAATGACGGGGTTTGGCACATTTTCCATCAAATGGTGCGTTCGGTGTAAATACAAAATTGGCTTTATTGATATCCTTTGTGATATTTCTATTGATATTTTACTGTAATGTGATCAGACACCATGCAATTCATGTCCATTGTGCAATAACCTTGAGCATTCATTGTTGTGTAATGTATATGTATCTATATACAAGGACTTTTCCGGAAGTTTTTGTTAAGAATGATGATCAAGAAACTGAATACAAAGAGGGACCTTTGGCTCACACGTCCACTTATCTGCCAATATTGATCCCTAGGATGTGATTTCTGGAGACCAATTCACTATGGCATAAAAGGACGGAAGTAATGGCTGAGTCAATGGTCGTTCTTCTCCAAGAGTGAATTATATCAGTATTGCTTAGCATACTTTACTTGACAGTCTCTTAAAACGATGGGTCAACAAGAAAGGGAATTAGGAACAATGCATGTTGTATAAAAGCAATAACTTACGTTTCAGCTAACTAACTCAAAAGGTCAGACTTTTCGTTTAGTCTTTCCAAAGTACTTTTTATAACGCCAATTCATCAGCGTCCTACATAAATGAACGCACAACAAGCGGTGATCAGTCAGGTACACAATTTTTATACAATTATGATTAATCCGATTGAGTAAAAAGTTGTTCGATCCTCTGAAGATGATGCATAAATATACACATAATGGGAAAAACTTAAAACATTTTTTTTTGTTTTTTTAAAAGTGCTCTTGTCTCTTTAAAACAAAACTTTCATAGCTGCATCTTTCTCTGATTGTACTCGTCGGTTACTTAACATCTGTCTCTAAAAATTAAAATGATTTTTAATTCGAAGTATGTTGTTATTCAGAGGTTAAAACACAGTGATAATGTTTCACAAGCATCAATCAACCATTCACTCAATCTAAAAGTAATCTGGAAGAAAATGCCCCCTCCGGAAACCAATCACGTAATAAGAGAAAAACAGTGAAGTAGACTAAGTGTAGGGTAATTATTACTTGTGCAATATGACCCACTAAATCACATTTGCTGATGTTGGCAGAATCGATATCATAAGTGCATAAAAATTACATGATTTTGATTCACAATAGTAAACAATAGTGAATAACTAACTGTATGTATGCCATTCCTTCATGGTAGGGTTGGAGATTAGCAGCTTTCAATTCCATAACATTGAAAGGTTAACAAACGGTGGATGAATAGAAATCAGAGTGAAAATAATAACCACCCAGAGCGTAGATCTGATAGATTTCCTATAGTCTTCAAACCAGATTTCACCGCAATGCATGGCCACAATGGTGTTTCGGGCTTTCTCCCTGAATAATACTAGCAGCCACGATATAAGTGAAATACTCTTGAAAGTGGCGTTAAACCCCATACCACCTCACCTCACCTCAAACCTTCGGTTAGAATCCAAGCAAGTTTAAATTGGTAAGTTTCCAAAATTGGTTTTGATCGCGTGAAAGCATGAACTTTGTAAAGCTTAACATTGGACCATTCTACTTGTGTTAGATATTTAATTAACCCTATTACAGAATAAAAGCGCTATTCCCGCCACTGCGCATGCGAGGCAACTGGAACATGGAATGTTCGTGTGATTCATCTTGCTCTCATAGCACGAAGTCCAAATATTGGACGAAAAGTAAGTTGCCATGACTATGATTTCAATAAGTGTTCCGTCAAAAGAAAATTAGCAAACATCAAAGACATCAAATGGACAGTTTTATTTGATATTCGTAAAGGATAATGTTCAATAATACTATAACTCTTGTTAATAAAACGACAAATACTATTTGAAGGACTTTTATTCTGTGATATAAACATATACGTTGACGATATCTTAAATTTTCATTGTGGTTAGTGATATACTTTAAGCCCTTTAAAAATTTAACCTGGCCAAAAATAATATCCTCTCTTTCTTTTACATCAAAAACTGTAAGGAAAAGATTTCTTGTTCTAACCAATACGGCATAAAACTTGTTTTGTAAAAGTCTTGTGAAAATTGTTATCTACGTCATTTGGACAGAGTTGTGATTGAATTGTACTCTCATCACAGCGCCTATTAAATGGCCCGCATCTTGGCAAGATGTTAAGGTAGTTTGATGGGTATGCTCCCTTCAATTAGGCTGCCAACTGAGTTTTTGTAGCTGCAATCTATTCAAATAGCAGTTTAGGTTGAATAAGAGGGCCAGATATTTATTGGCGCGTAAACCGTTTCAATACAAAATTTCATCATCATGTCTACTGTGCGATGACCTTGAACATACATTGACGTTCAATTCGAATATATCTTTATACAAAGACGTTGACGGACGCCTTCTGTAAACAATGATAATCAAGTTAACGGATACAACGAGACGACCTTTAGCTCGCAAGTTCACCTAACTGACCATATTGATCCGTCGGTTGTGATTTCTGGAGACCAATTCACCATGGCATTAAGAACGGAAGTAATTGCTGGGTCAATGGTCGTTCTTTCACGAGAGTGAATTAACAGTTACAATAGTGCTTGGCAGTGTCTTTAAAACTATGGGTCCGTAAAGAATTTGAATAATGATTATGAAAAAGGCAGAACGTTACTTTGCTTATAGGCAATAATTTCCATTTCAGCAAACACGTTCAAAAGGTTAGCATTTTGAGTAGTCCTGACAACGCACCGACTTCATTACGCCAATTCATCAGCGTCTTAGATAAATGAACACTCAACAAGCGGTGATCAGTCAGAGAAAATTTCAAGCTGAAGCTAGTTCCATTGTTTTCCTGCATTTTTATCCAATTTGAGGACTTCGTTGAGCAGATATAGTTGGCACCTCTTCATACCATAGTATAGGAGAACAATACTGTTGTGGATGAGTAGGTTAGTTGTGATATAACGTGTTTTTAACCATATTCATACAACAAGTGGATAATAATCCAAAAAAGTGTGAAACAGGCGAAAATGATCGAAAATTACGAGTCGGAAGAAAGACAATATGAGAGAAAAAAGCAGCTTTTGAACCGGGGATCATTTAACGGAATAAATTTATCATCCAAAGACATCAGTATACGCATAGTTTCTTTTACACCCTGAAATCTATCGAGTCAAATATCTTTTCGCTGACAACTCTCTATACATGTCTGTCTTAAGCAAGCATCTATTTATTTAACTCATAAAACGTCGCTATGCAAAGAAGCAATTAACTAAAACTAAACACTTCCTTTACCCTGTGCTGCTGGTTAAGGCTCCACGTCATTTGGTTATATATGGTGAGATATGAGGCATTTGGTACCAGGGTATTTTAGGAGCTTTGTGGATCCAAATATGCTGATCTAGCACATGATTACTTATCCTGAAAAGACATAATTGACTGTTCATTTTATTGGTCATTCTTCTTCACCAGCAAGTATTTGATATTGCGAGAGCTACTTACAATGGTAAGGTACATGTATTCTCCGTTTAAAAAAAACATCTGGAATTATTAAAAATTAAGAAAATGTAGAGTTGTGCAACGTTTATCCTATGATCTCACAATAAACGTCTTTCACCGGGCCTTTCATCGTTCAAAAACAAATCACCATTCAGAACATTTAGGACAAAACCAATTCCCCCCCCCCCTTTTTTTTGCATCAATGATGCAGCTGTAAACTTCAAGAATCAAATATTTTATAAAACTGATTTGCTTATATTTTGATTTTAAAAGCTAGTGCTGGAGATATTCCTTAATAATTTGAATATTCCACTACAAAGACTATAGCATTTCCCTTTCTGTCAAGGTTCTATTTCACGGACTGTTACCTTAAACCATTTCAATTCGGGACATCCTATCACATACGAACACCTAATTAAGTTCATAAATCCCAGTTCACCAGCGGTATAGTTAAAAGGCAAATATCCGTCCTTGGAGCCTTCAGTAACTCATTTCAACAGAACTGGCTGAGTGAATTCCCTTTAACATAATAGAACTTGATTCTTGACAACGACCTTGTGCAAATCGAACACACGAGGACAATGTCATGATGGAAGTCACAAAAAGTAGTCAAACTGTGATATTTTGTTGCAGAGGGTTGAAATAACACAATTTTATGACAGCTTGACAAAGGGAGGTCCTAAAGTGATTTTAGAAACCCATCATTGACATTATATAACCTCTGTTCAAAGAGGCTTATCTATCGGCTACTGTCCGCCATTGTAAATACATCCATACATAACTACATGTATGAAGAACATCTATGGCAAATGCAAACCTCTTTTAATGAAAACGTGAGTCTTTATGCACATGTTCACAATAAACTAAAATGTCACATTCTTTGGCAGTTATCTTACTTGCACCCTAATTATAAATCTGCTTTACTACAATTATGCATTAAAGTCTCATCACATGGGAAAATATCTAAAGAATACAATCTATGTAATACTGATACTAACGACTATGATTTTAATATACTCCTACATTGTGAACACTTAAATCCTGACCGAAATTCATTCTTTGTTTTTATGATAGATCTTCTTGAAGTTGACGCTTATGTGGCCTTTGAACTACAAGATGAAATTAACATGATAGCCTTTTTATTTGGAGGCGTTACTGACTTCAATAAATATATTGAACACAGCACCTGGGAAACCATTATTTTACAGTTTTCACTATATGTAAACGCCTTAAAACGTCTACACTGTTTACTATCCTATAATACTGATATTGTAGATATGTCCATCTACTTAATAGAAATCCCTATGTTAACTTAATGTCTTAACATGTATACTCAATCTTTTTATTTAATGTGTTTGTAAAAATAAATGTAACATTGTATTTGTATAAATTGATGTATTTGTATATTTGTTTTTGATGTTCGGTTGGAACTGGAGGCACGCCGCTAATGGCTGAAATATTGCCCAAGCTCTCTCTCTCTCTCTCTCTCTCTCTCTCTCTCTCTCTCTCTCTCTCTCTCTCTCTCTCTCTCTCTCTCTCTCTCTCTCTCTCTCTCTCTCTCTCTCTCTATATCTCTCTCCCTCTCTCTCTATCTTTCTCTCTCTCTATCTCTCTCTCTCTCTATCTCTCTATCTCTCTCTATCTCTCTCTTTCTCTCTCTCTATCTCTCTCTCTCTATCTCTCTCTCTCTATCTCTCTCTCTCTCTCTCTCTCTCTCTCTCTCTCTCTCTCTCTATCTCTCTCTCAACCAAAGTATCATCCTCAGTACTATGCATGTTTCAACCGGGTTAGTTCAGTTCATTTATTACGTATAAACGGCCATGAGGCCAACAGTACAACATGTGAAAAAATATGATACATATACAATCGCTGCGCCACTAACAAAATTATTTTAACTTCTAGACGTAAGTCAATGCGTTCATATTGCCTCTCAGTTTAAACACCTTCTTTAAGAATATACAGAGCTTGACTAAGTTATCATTATCAACTAATGAAAACAAGCTAATCAATTTATTCATATGTGGGTGGTGATGACAATAAGCTGGAAGATATCTACTCCTCAGCTCATGATATACTGGGCATACTAGAATTACATGGAATTCATCCTCTAGTGGTGATTTACAAAATGTACAAGGTGTATCCGAGTTTTTATAATGCCTATAAGAATTCTGAAACCATGAATATTACAACGTATCTTTGTCAGACATCTCCGTAAACCCGCGTTACTGATTGTTAAATACTTCTCAGAATAGTTGTCATGTTTGATCATAGAATAGAATTTTAACAGGGTTATGTTACAATCATATACTGATAACATACTTGTATAAACGGTAACGCCCCCTTGAATATTCTGTTTCCACAAAAAATACCCAGATAGGACGGTCCTTTTAAGTTAATAAGTAAATGGACGTAATCCGCTCTGAGGACATCTGCACCTGCCTCATATAAATCATATATGGTATCCACTTATTCTCTTAAAACCTCTTCGTGGATACATATACACTGATGTTATAGGATAGTTAGTGAAAATAGTAACTTGATAAATATTTGCTCGAGCTCTGCATCATAAAGCCATCTTCTGAATATTAGCAGTGTATTACTTCAGGATGGTATGATGTGGTCATGTGATATTAATGGGAGTTTGTTATTTTTGAATCAGTGATATTATATGTTTTTTATGTTCGCGTTACCCTGAACCTCTTTAGCGACAAAAAGTATCTTTGCAATGTATAGTCACCGGTCCAACAGTATCAAAACATTTAATTTTTGATACCAGGTGCTGCTCAGGGAGCACCCAATAACTCTTCATCTAACTTTGCGATCTGTTCAATTGTAGTGATATACTTTGCTGTAGAATTGTGTGTGATTTTGCGTTATGTTGTGTGATGAGGTAGTTCTGTTTCGGATGTTACTTGTTATACAACGTTACGGTTTTACTTATATATTTATCCTTTCCATAACGAAATTATTAAAAGATCATCGTGTTGACAGTATTTATGAAGTAAACTACTTCCCCAGTACACTAGATCTTTGACGGTCAAAACCGTCCCTGGAGCCCTGAATAATAGTCCATCACCAGTTCTAGCCACACTGGAGACCTCTTGATACAGTAATACTGGTATGTATACAAAATTTGTGGTTTCGGAAATTTATACAGATTTCCCTTGATTTATTATAATTTGAAAAAAGATAACACGTGACGACGTTATGGGCGATGATATATATGGTGATATGAGGTTTAACGCCGCTTTCAAGAGTATTTCACTTATATCGCGGCTGCTAGTATTATGCAGGGAGAAAGCCCGCAACACCATTGTGGCTATGCACTGCGGTGAAACCTGTGAGAATCGGCTGGAACTAGCAAACCATGGGTGGTACTGTACTGAAATTCAGTGTAACATTGCAATCAAACCTGACTGCGTGTAGAACAATTCTCTACTACAGATAAAGTTGCCGAGCCCCTGGTATGATTCGAACCACGGAGCGTATGATCCAAAGCCGAACGCGCTAACCACTGCGCTATCCCTCCCCAAATGGGAGATGAAATTGAAAAGACAATGAAGTAATGATATTGTTTACTTTAATAGCTTATGGCTGTTTCAAAATCAGAGACAAGAAGCAAAATTATATGTTATCCTCTTAGATAAAAATTCTGAAACCAGTTACAATCGAATCTTTCAATTACACTTTTTGGATCGCCAGTAACCCTGATGACGTTATTGACTCCACCAGCAAAAGTGGAACCCAGTCTACGAGACGCTCAATGCCTACATCAGTTCCAAAAGCCGTTTGCTATTTGGAATCAACAGAACTGGCAGTACACTCAAAACACTCTTATTAACTCAGGAAACTGTCGACTCAGGGCAAAATATTTATTTTGTCAACACCTAATGTCTACTTCAACACTGCCCACTTCATGGTTTCCTTCTATCAGACATGTTGTATTCTGTATCAGGAACATTTGACTTTAACAAACGATGCATTCACTGCGTTTGCTTGATTGCTACTGCATTTTACAATTGAGGTTTTTGATAGGGTATGGTTAGAGGTTGCTATATTATCTTATATGGTGAGCTTTAACTGATATAGTAATATGTAGTAATAGGAAAGGTGATGTGATAAGAGTTCATTACATTTAGGAATGTGATAAGACATGTCATAATTGTATGACACATAGAAAACGACCTCCTATTTAATACTATCTATCTATTAAACGAGTAAATTATTCATTATTAACGAGCGAAAGCGAGTTTGATACCGTATCATCCAAGTATCTTGCAAGGGATTTCAGTAACATTATATGGATATTGTCCAATTATATTTTATATTGAAAACAAACCTAATTTCCTTATCATAAGCTTAAAAAATTCAATCCGACAAACCTTTTGAACAAATTGTGGGATGATTTTGTAAAATGTGGCATGATGTGAATATTGAAATTATTAGGTGAATATCGTATGAAAATTCCAATGTGTTGAAAACATTTATAAGGGAAAATATCTTGAAAACACTTGACCACTTGATGGATAACGTTGCTGGAACGCAGATAGGTCACCATAATTTGTGACTGGCCAAAATTCGCAATGAAAACAAAATCAAGCATGTGTTGGTTGGACATGAAAATCGAGCTGATAATGCAATTCATGAATACATGGCTAGTTGTAGTGAAGGGTGATTCAAGCATGTGTTTCCTAATGAGAGAAAATTGGCCTCTACGCCATGCATTCGGTGCCTTTACATTGACGTTATCGAGACGTACACACATGTCTTGCAATATTTTCGAAAGAAACAGCGGTATAGTTTTAATTCTAACAAAAACAAAATTTTAACTACGTGTACGTGTGTTGATAAATTATCCAAAACTTTATAAATAATAAATTTTTAGACTTATAGGCAATAGCTGTTCACACCCTAGCATACTTTTTCACAGTCGTAGCGCCGATGAATGACTTTCTTACAGAATGTTTTTAATTTACTGCGTGTAAAATTTCTAAAATTTCAACTATGAAAGAAGTTCAGAATAGGATAGAATTTACAAATTCTTGTGCGTAATTGTATTCTATCGACACACTGCTAGTTGTAAAGACACATTAATTCAGCGTATTTTCGAATGTGTTATCTGTATCTAAATTGGTACATTGACCTTTGGCGAAGGAACACTTAGGAGCATAATACGTTGTCCATGAACTAATGGTTTCTTCATGAATCGATTCATTCCCAATGTCAACACGTTTCCTGATGAAGAAAAATAAACCTTGGGTCAGCCTTTCTGTGGACCTGACAGGCTAATGGACATTCCTGATAAACTAGGATTTATATAATGATTAATAGAGGCGTATGTCAAACATATTTTCCGACAGTAACATTCATTCGGACTTTGTGAAGACAAGTATAACCCTCGATGTTGTTGTTTAAAGACGTTATTCATCATCTTATGATAGAAACTGAATATCTTAGAGGATTAAATTGGACTATCAGAACCTTAATATGGTCTTCCAATTAACGATATGTGATAGATGATGATGTGCACAAGCTTTAAAAAAGGATGTTTTACTAACGAAGCAAATAAAATTTTTGGCGATTTATGTTATTTGAAATCACGTCAACTGACTTACAGTTACTTTAAATTGACAATATTATCCATTGGCTAAATTAAGTCAAACATGTACCAAAGAAGAAAATAAACCTAAGTGGGAATTATATTCAGGTGCTGAATGGTCCCGACATTGCAGACAATTATTCCTAATGGGAGTGAGGTGAGATTCAATGTTGGTGAAATTTCAATGTATCTTTCGTTCATAAATGAAATGCGGTAATTCAGACATGGTGTTACATGCGTATGCACAATAGTAAGAAAGTGTACTGCTCTAGCTTCAATACACCACACATCCATTGATTTGCCGCGTCATTTAGATGATAGTTTCACCAGACATAACCCTAGTACTACACACTTCATTCATATATCAGGAATAGCATTTTACAAAATGGAAATGTAAATAATTTAGATTTTAAGTGTTTTTAGGGGGTTTTTTTCATTCGGAATAAGTTAGCTTAAAACTTTTCCATTTGCGGCTATCCGGATAATTTTAACCGAAGGACCAGTTTAATCAAGATTGAAACGTACATGTAGCTATCAAGCAACAAATCATTTCCTTTTAAACAGAATTTGGTATAATCGTGCCAGCATAGAATATAGAATTCAGTTGGAATTAATTAGAATTCTGCAGATTCCTTTTAACAAAAGTGGATTGGTTTCCGGGTATCTAACTATGTCCATGTTAACTAGAAAGCAATCAAATTCATCAATTGCACATGGGCGCCATAAAAGCTGTCCTTGTTGGAGAAAAGGGAGTTCGGTTATCGTCCTCTTCTTATATTCACTGCTTTAGGATTACACTGGCTTGAAGTTTCACGAAGACATTAATAGTTTAATTCAGGACTGATAGGTTGTCGCCCATTAGGTAATTTTGCATGGTAGTTAGATTAAGAGTGTTCAAGCCCGTTCTCCATAACTACAGTTGCTCTCTCTTAATTGAACATTTCTCATTTTCAAGATATTGTTGTTACAAAAACAACACAACAAATTTGGTTATCCTATCTTAAACTGTTTCTGAGAAAAATGTATCGCCTTAACTTGAACAGACGGAGCTCAAACCTATACCCCATTCCACTTTGTGACAGTGGAAGATAATATGGATAGGGCCCTGGGCATGAGGCAGTGGGCAAGAATATTAATTATCATTATGTAAATAGAATTGTTTTTGATTGTCACATGCCACATATATATTGAAAATCAATATATTATAAGACAGACATACATAACATAAACAATCATTTGATTCGATGTTCATTAATATTTTTTCTTCTACAATATGTTCAACACTTGGATAAACGTTAACGTCAGTGGCAGGCTATTGAAGTAAGAGAGTGGTTTTTACAGCATTGATTTTGACTCGAAAAGTAAAATCTATTTACTTATAAAATGAGAACATTTTTAAAACATAAAAATGACATTTCAATTTATCAAACACAGCATCATGCTAAATTAAGAACATCTTCACATGGTTGCTTTTAGTAATCATATGTTTAATAGTGATTTTGCTATGTTTGCAATAAACGTGTAACCGATCGATTGACACCGCCTTTATTCAAACGAATAAAACGATGATAATACATAATTAAACATATTTTTCTTCGCCCCAACAACAAAAGTTCAATTAATGTTTTTATTTGTTCGCAAGATATAATGGATGAACCCTGACATGTAATATCCAGATTGTTACTACTTACTAATGCATCTACTGGTAATTAACTCATTATTAAAAATAGGTCATCAAACAAAAGAATACACTAAGCTCCTTGGGGCTGTCCCCTGCGTTGTGACGGTAGACCAAAGAGAACAAAGCGCAAATTCTTTTAAATACACCCTATCTTCAAATTCTTTTCACAAATCTTTTTAAAACCACTTCTCCTTCAAGTCGACTAGGAATTGCGACCACTTTCACATTTGTTCCTTGATTGAATATAACATTATCAACAGCTGCAAACCTTGTCAAACTTAATTCCATTAGGTTAAAGGAATAACAAAATCGATTCCAAACACCTTTCTTTCGTAAGTGGGTCTGATTGTAAGCTCCTTTTTTGTTTCATCACCTAAAACTTTCATATACTAAGTCTTCTTATGATATTGCAAAAAAAGGAACTCATTCAACAGTCAATCGATCCATGCATGAACAGATTTCCCCATGGAATCATATAGCAAAGAAACATCATCAAACTTTCATGTTACTCTGCAAAATGTGCAGTTTCAGCATGAAAGGGGAAATTATGTTCTGTTACGCGTTATCCAACATGACGACAATCAATGAAACAGCAATTTGACCATAGCGAAAACATTCCAACAGGATCCAATAAGTTCAGTGTATATGATATATACAATATAATGCCTGGGTCAAAAACATTATTCATGATGATTACAAACAATGTGAAAGTTAGGATTATGAACGCATATCCCATAGTATTACTAAAACTAGAATTTATTTACGTTTTATTGATTCAGTCTTTCTTCCGAGTTTAATTTTGTAATGTAATCAGGAAAATTCTGAAATATTTGTTTTAATCAGTTCATGCATATTCTGACGATATATGAAATAAATACTTTAAATCTTTTTTCTTAAATAAGCATATTCAGTAGGTGTAAGCCACAGGCGCCAGACTCTATATGTACAATATCATTTAAGTATATGTGTTCCGTGCAATCTGGGAATGATCACAATCTGCAGATTGTTCGCTCACAATGTGCAGATTGTTCGAACAATCGAATTGTTTTCATTCCTAGATTGTTTAAACAATCTGCAGATTGTGAGACCTGAACAATCTGGGAATGATCACAATCTGGGAATTTGGTTGTTTGTAGTACATTTTGCAGTACAAAATGAGAATTGTTTAGTTTATTTAGGTTTTTATTTGTGCATGCATCCAAATGATGGAGAATAGTTGTCAAGTCATAGATTGTGACAGGTTCATGGCTCGCCTATATATCAAACTGACGGAGTATAGGGATCGATTCCTAGATTGTGAAGGGCTTACAGATCGTCATTATATCAAACTGAGAGGGTATAGAAGTCGATTCTCAGATTGCGAAGGGCTCAGAAATCGTCATTATGTGAAACTGAGGGAATATAGGGGTCGATTCCTAGATTGTGAAGGGCTCAGAGCGCGCCTATATGTCAAACTGAGGGAGTATAGGGATCTATTCTCAGATTGTGAAGGGCACATATCTCGCCTATATATCAAACTGAGGGAGTATAGGGGTCGATTCCTAGACTGTGAAGGGCTTAAAGATCGTCATTATATCAAACTGAGAGAGTATAGGGGTCAATTATCAGATTGTGAAGGGCACATATCTCGCCTATATGTCAAACTGAGGGAGTATAGGGGTCGATTCCTCGATTGTGAAGGGCTCACAGCTCGCCTATATGTCAAACTGAGGGAGTATAGGGATCTATTCTCAGATTGTGAAGGCTCATAGCTCACCTTCATTTAAACTGAGAGGGTATAGCAGTCGATTCTCAGATTGTGATGGGCTCATAGCTCGCCTATAAATCAAACTGAGGGAGTATATGGGTCGATTCCTAGATTGTGAAGGGCTCACCGCATGCCTTTAACTCAAACTGACGGAGTATAAGGGTCGATTATCAGATTGTGAAGGGCTTACAGCTCACTTTTATTCAAACTGAGAGGAAATAGAAGTCGATTCTCAGATTGTGAAGGGCTCACAGCTCGCTTTTATGTCAAACAGAGGGACTATGGGGGCTGATTCCTAGATTGTGAAGGGCTCATAGCTCACCTTCATTTAGACTGAGAGGGTATAGCAGTCGATTCTAAGATTGTGATGGGCTCATAGCTCGCCTATATGTCAAACTGTCAGAGTAAAGGGATCTATTCTCAGATTGTGAAGGGCTCATAGCTCACCTTTATTTAAACTGAGAGGAAATAGAAGTCGATTCTCAGATTTTGAAGGGCTCACAGCTCGCCTATATGTCAAACTGACGGAGTAAATGGGTCGATTTTCAGATTGTGAAAGGCTCATAGCTTGCCTATAAATCAAACTGACGGAGTATAGGGATCGATTCCCAGATTGTGAAGCTGAGGGTGTATACACAGGCCCTCGGATCATTAAAAAAAAAATATATATATAAAATATATATAAAATTAAAAAATTGTTTTTGAGAACACCCCCTGAATAAAATTGTTCCTCTGGTAATAGTATATGGAAAGGCCGGACACTCCATTCGCCCCCACCCGCTTTCTTGACCGAATGCTACAATAAATACACACGCAATCAAAATAAAATCTATGCAGACATGATGTCAAATGATTTGCCTTTCTACTCCAACTCACTTAAACAAATATATCTTTGGGGTTATTTAATGAGGACGGCCGAAAGACGATTTCCACGCCCAACTTAATGCTGATGGGACAAATGGCCGCCCGTCACCTTGACCTTACGGGGTGTGTGGCCGCAGCGACAGATCTCATTGGTTGCAAGAACGGAGAATTAGAGTTATCTGTTCCTAACTTTGCATCAAACCAATGAGATCTGTCGCTGCGGCCACACACCCCGTAAGGTCAAGGTGACGGGCGGCCATTTGTCCCATCAGCATTAAGTTGGGCGTGGAAATCGTCTTTCGGCCGTCCTCATTAAATAACCCCAAAGATATATTTGTTTAAGTGAGTTGGAGTAGAAAGGCAAATCATTTGACATCATGTCTGCATAGATTTTATTTTGATTGCGTGTGTATTTATTGTAGCATTCGGTCAAGAAAGCGGGTGGGGGCGAATGGAGTGTCCGGCCTTTCCATATACTATTACCAGAGGAACAATTTTATTCAGGGGGTGTTCTCAAAAACAATTTTTTAATTTTTTATATATTTTATATATATATATTTTTTTTAATGATCCGAGGGCCTGTGGGAGTATAGGGGTCGATTTCCTAGATTTCCTAGATTGTGAAGGGCATTGCGCTTGTCTGTGTGTATTTTTAGTAGAGGGTTAAATTCACATATAGTGAATATGTGGAGGTAGAAAATTAAATCTGTATATCGATTCTGCAATTTTAGATTTTCATTAATCATAGTTTGCGGTAACCCGTATGACACTGTTTGGAGGGTGTTACTATCTATGTAGAAGTAAGAATTATTTCTTATATGTGTAAAAGGTTTGCATATGGAAATCAATAAATAACAATTCACTATGAAAAGTAAACTTAATATCTGAAAAGTTAATTACACTGAAATTTAATTCTTCATTCTCGCTTATTTGTCTTAAGTTAGGTTAATTGAGCATAATTACTATCTGTATCAACACATAACACTAATCTCCTTTGGTATGAATTACTTGCATAGACACTTACACTTACAAGGTACAATGAAGGAAATAGTCTCGTGATGCTAAAAAAAAGTTTCAAAAATCAAAGACAACAAACATTGATCCTTATATTTATTGTTCATTATGGAAACTTGATAACTGTTACCTTTTTCACTCATTTTCTTCCTGGACCGTGAGATTGAACGTTTTTATACGAAAGATGCATAAATCGGAAAGTTACTTAATCTTTTGAGTTTGTATATGAATAGTTTTTACATATATGAATTTATAAAATTTATACTACTCGAACAGTTAGCATTTTGTGTTGTCGTGAATAATTAGACGAGATGTCTAGCTGGGTCTGCTTATCAAAACAACGTGTCACTGTGTCGCGTCTCTACTCAGACTTGCGCGTAAATTCGCATACAATCGCAGACAGACAGACAGACAGATGATTTATTTGAGTCTCACCTCAACATAATAAATACAGGTAAAGTACAATGTAATATATGCATTAAAAAAATCGAATTAAAATGTTGAGCCAATCTTTACAGATTTATGAGAGACTAATAAACGTATAAAATAAGAAACAAAAGGAATACAGGGTAAATAATACAACTATTTACAATATAAGTTAACCATATAAAAGGGCCTGTCGCCGCTTTAAAATAAGATAGCAGATTTTGGCTGTATTAAAAGACACTTGTGGATTGGACAGTAAAAATATTACCTTATCAAATTCGTTAAAAGATATAAACGTAGCATTAAATTCTTGACATTTTCTAAAAAGGACATCTCTTTCAATAGAATAAAGAGGACAGTGCAATAAAACATGGCGCTCATCTTCAATAAAAGCCTCACAATGAAAACATGTTCTTTCCTGTAAAGGAGTACAATTATATCTTCCAGTTTCAACTCTTAGAGGAGCAACACCACATCTAAAATCGCAATCGCATTAACTTCCTCTCTGTAATTTGATGTTTATCTATCGCACGATATCATGGGGCAAATACTTATGCAATAATGAATTGACTAGAGTAAAATGATTAATTGCTCTTCGGTCACACTATGGTTAATATTTTGACACATGTTTTTCTGTAACGTTTTTAATAGTTTCCGTTATATCGGTTTGTGAATTTTAGAAAGAAATGTTTTAATGGATTTATTTATTATCTGTTCATTATTCAATATTTTAAGAATATTTTGATATGGAGTGGATTATTTACTACGGTGCAAGAAGAGTCATATAAAGGTATCGTCTCTACTCCGTGCTGCGACCATAGTGACGGGAGCGGCAAACAACTAATTTCTTCTGTGTGATTTTAACAGTATTTAATTTCCATGAAACATGTAATACACAACATTCAGAATATATATATTCAAAA
This sequence comes from Phorcus lineatus, assembly GCA_921293015.1. Taxonomy (NCBI): domain Eukaryota; kingdom Metazoa; phylum Mollusca; class Gastropoda; order Trochida; family Trochidae; genus Phorcus; species Phorcus lineatus. The sequence goes on along the minus strand of OV121097.1, from coordinate 23,972,824 downwards.
AGGGAAAAGAATTAGCAAACAGACAGCAAATGCCTATATAAATGCTTCTCCTGAAACAAACAGGAAACGATAAAGATATCAAGTACATTGGTGAAAATATATATTTGCAATTATTCTTACTAAAATCAAATTCATATTAAGCATTGTCTACCTTTGCATTTGGTACAGATTTAATTAAAGAGCTATAAAAATCGGTTGGGATCATTTATGAAATGATATACAGATATTATTAAGGATTCGTTTGCACTATGTGACAAGGATCTGTCGCCGCTCAAGGTAGATTTTAAATGTTATATCGTTTTCAAAAAAGTATTGATTTGATCGGAATCTATCATATAGTTGGCATTTAAAGAAGTAATGAAAAGGATACTCCCGAATGTTTTCACAAGAACAGGCAGGATTTACTAACAACAATAAGTGGACTTGCTTTGCGTAGTGTATTTTCGATGTGATGTTGCCATTTTCCATCTTCATTTTCCATTTTCATCTGTGTTAACATGCTTCTATACCCCCGTATATATGACGTAAAGACGACCTATGAGCCCTTCACAATCTGAGAATCGACTCCTATACCCTCTCAGTTTAAATAAAGACGAACTGTGAGCCCTTCACAATCTGGGAATCAACCCCTATACCCCCTCAGTTTGACTTATAGGCGAGCGGTGAGCCCTTCACAATCTAGGAATCTGCCCCTATACTCCCTCAGTTTGACATATAGGCGAGTTGTGAGCTCTTCACAATCTGAGAATCGACCTCTATACTCCGTCAGTTTGACATATAGGCGAGTTGTGAGCCCTTCACAATCTAGGAATCGGCCCCTATACTCCCTCAGTTTGACATAAAGACGAAAGAGGAGCTATGAGCCCTTCACAATCTGAGAATCGATCCCTATACTCCGTCAGTTTGACATATAGGCGAGTTGTTAGCCCTTCACAATCTAGGAATCGGCCCCTATACTCCCTCAGTTTAACATAAAGACGAAAGAGGAGCTATGAGCCCTTCACAATCTGAGAATCGACTCCTTGATATCCTCTCAGTTTCATATTTAGGTAAGCTGTAAGCCCTTCACAATCTGAGAATTGATCCCTATGCTCCTTAAGTTTGACATAAAGCCGATCTGTGAGCCCTTCACAATCTAGGAATGGGCCCCTATACTCCCTCAGTTTGACATAAAGACGAAAGAGGAGCTATGAGCCCTTCACAATCTGAGAATCGATCCCTATACTCCGTCAGTTTGACATATAGGCGAGATGTGAGCCCTTCACAATCTGAGAATCGACTCCTTGATACCCTCTCAGTTTCATATTAAGGTAAGCTGTAAGCCCTTCACAATCTGAGAATTGACCCCTATGCTCCTTAAGTTTGACATAAAGCCGATCTGGGAGCCCTTCACAATCTGAGAATCGACTGCTATACCCCCTCAGTTTGACTAATAGGCGAGCAGTGAGCCCTTCACAATCTAGGAATCGGCCCCTATACTCCCTCAGTTTGACATATAGGCGAGTTGTGAGCTCTTCACAATCTGAGAATCGACCTCTATTCTCCGTCAGTTTGATTTATAGGCGAGCTATGAGCCCTTCACAATCTGAGAATCGATCCCTATACTCCGTCAGTTTGATTTATAGGCGAGCTATGAGCCCTTCACAATCTGAGAATCGATCCCTATACTCCCTCAGTTTGACATATAGGCGAGTTGTGAGCTCTTCACAATCTGAGAATCGACCTCTATACTCCGTCAGTTTGATTTATAGGCGAGCTATGAGCCCTTCACAATCTGAGAATCGATCCCTATACTCCCTCAGTGTGACATATAGGCGAGTTGTGAGACCTGTACAATCTGGGAATCGGCTCCCTCAGTTTGACATATAGGCGAGATGTGAGCCATTCACAATCTGAGAATTGACCCCTATATTCTGTCAGTTTGATTAAAGATGCGCTATGAGCCATTCACAATCTAGGAAACGCCCCTTTACTGCGTCAGTTTGATTTTTAGGCGAGCTTTGATCCCTTCACAATCTAAGAATCGACTGCTATAGGTTCTCAGTTTAAATAAAGGTGAGCTATGAGCCCTTCACAATCTAGGAGACAACCCTTACAACCCTTAAGTTTGACATAAAGACGAGCTGAGAGTCCCTCACAATCTGGGAATAGGCCCCCATAACCCCTCATTTTGAGAAAGAGACAAGCTGATTGCTCATCACAATCTAGGAATCGATCCTTATACTTGCTGAATAGAAAAAACCTTAATAAGCTAAAGATTTCCCATTTTAAAAATACTACTAAAACACAAATTCCCAGATTGTGATCATTCCCAGATTGTTCAGGTCGCACAATCTGCAGATTGTTTAAACAATCTAGGAATTCCTTTGATTGTTCGTAACATATATACATGTAGCTATAGTACATAAACAAGGTGTGACACAGTCGTGTCTGCAATTTAATAGTAATGAAATTCATGATTACCTGGCTAGTTGTAAAGAAGAGCTATTCAAGCATATGTTAAGGGATGCACGAAAATTGGTCTTTCTCCATTGGTGTCTCAAACGTTAACGAGACTTAAGAGGATTGTCCCATAACATTTTGGTAATTAGAATATTCTGGCTACTTGACAGCTGATTTTTATAAAGCTGGTCGTAAATCTAAAGAATATTGTCATGAATGTTGACGATTGTTTTTAAAAAATGTCTACACCTCACATGAACCATAGCGAAATGTTTCTAAATTAGTAATAATCTCAAGCAAATATGATTAGAAACACATTGAAGATGTAAGATTTATTTTTTCGAACAGACTTCTTTTTCAAACGTATTGACATGGCAGATAGAGAATCACCCTATGACCGCATGTTGACTAGCTCTAGTAGTATGTCAACACTGCATCTCCATAATGAGTGGAATGGTCGTTCAGGAGAGAGTGACATTTTTTGGAGGGGATGTTTCATTTCTTCACTACAGAATTTGCTTATTGATCTGCCAATGTGCATTAAATCGAATTATGTTAGAAAACCACATTACTTCAGCGTATTTCGTTTCTGAGTGAAATTGGTCAAAGGAGATGTCTTTGGAGAGGAGGCAGATGGGAGCAGAATCAATGCTTTCTTCATCAAGCAATTCCACAATCACTGCAATTCCAATGTTCACAAGTTCTCCCATGAGGCAAAATAAGTCTCTCTGTGTACATGACAGGATAAATATCTTCTACCTAGTGACACTTCTACAGTTAAAATGATTTACAGAGTTGCCTGTCAGTCGAGCATTTTCTATATAGAATAGACCATTTAGCTATTTAATTGTTATGACCTTTTAAAGTTTAAGGTTGTCTTCTAGTTTATAATATAAATTTTCAACACACCGCTAATTGTAAAGTTACATTACTAAAGCATGTTTTTCGTATCCAGCTTGAATTTGTATGCTTTCAGCGAGTTAATACCAAGGAACAAAATACGTTCCGGTCAACCAATGGTCAAGTGATCCATAATCACATTGCCAGTCCTACTGTAAACAAGTTCCTTGATGGAGCAACATATGCTCCCAGGTTCACCATTCTGTGGACATGAAAGAACAGATATTATATTCTAATGGAAATTCCTGGCATATTGGTATTCAAATGATTACAGATGCGTAATACCGGCATTTTTGCTGAAAATGAAAATAAATTTTTAGATAATTCCTTTGTTTGGACCTTTGAAGGAAAGGGTTGACTTCTAATTCTAATCATGGTTATTTCAAAACCCAGTCAAACATATATTCCTATGATTTAATCATAATTTATACTACATTAAAGCGTCGCGAAACAATATGTTATTGCAATAATAATAATAATAATATAATGATACTGAGGTTTTAGTCAAGTAAATTCTACTTTGAAATTACGATGTAGTGTTTGATGATTTCCATTATTTGAATGATATGAGGTTATAAAATTTCAAAAGGTTGAAAATATTATGCTTCAATTTAGTCAAGCATTAATTACTAACGAGGAATTAACAAACAACAAACCAATACATTTTAGTAAATTAAGAAATGTTTCATCATTTTGGATAACAGCATCTGCCATTGAACAAATTGCCGTGACATGATGTCGAGTTTGATTCCAAATTTATTTAAATTATTCTTTTAAATATAAATTGACAAAAATGTATTATTGAAACTGTAGTGCCTTTAACATTAAGTAATCTATCAACATTGCACGTTGCAGGAATGTGCAGACATTATCACTAACTATAGTTTATAACAATGGTGATATACTTTGATCTCAATGAATATTCTGTCAAAAGCATTTTTTTAGTCTTGCCCAGTTGATTGTTCAAGAGCTAATTATTTGTCCATGGTTGCCAATAATTCCTGAACAGTTTCAACATTGAGATTCTACACAGTTATTCATTAAGGAATTGATGTGAGATCGGCGAAAATTAAAAGCATCTCTATAAATTGAGACATGTTACAAGCGAGTACAAGTAAACAAAACGTATATATATTCTCGCCGCATGCATTCAATGTCAGGCAATACATCTCTTGTACTGCACACTGTGAATATTCATTTTTTGAAACTTTTAATGTTTTTCCTTCCATTCACTTTGAATAAGGAGCCAAATTTCCTTTCTGCTTATTTGGACAAAATGATAGTCATATCCAAGGGACTATTCTAATTAAAATAAGAGTAACTATCGTGTACAATTGATTTAATTTTACTTGAAAATGGAATTCAGTTAAATGTTCCAGACAAAAATAAATAATGGAATTAAAATAAAGAAAAATTATATGGATTTTCATTAACTACAGTGGATTTGCTTCAGAGAAAATGTTAGTAAAAGAGAAATCAGCGTCATCAATCGTCCACAGAAGATTTAAACACCATCCTTCCTAGCTACAGAGGGTTATGAACGATCTTCTTCTTAGATCCACTGCTTTTGGATTACACTGTCGTGCTTAGTGTTATCTAAACAAGCATGAACGAAATTATGCTTAATTCACATTGTGGCAAGTGTGTAATTTGAGAGATGTAATAGATTTAATCTAAGAAGTGTCAACTCTGACCCATGCTCCATCTCATGTCTTCAATCTTTCTGACTCTGTCTATCTGTGTGTTTGAGAGACTTTTAGTATGCATTCACTTGTTAAGTAAGTATTTGTAACGAATCCATTAAAAGAAGAATTTCATTGAAGATTTGCCGGGAGTTCATTTGGAGAACTGACCTACAAACTATATAGGTTGTAATTAAGTTTAAGAGCATATGGCGAAAAACGCCTTGAGTATGCTTGAGTGGTCATGAATATTCATTATATGATAGAACTGCTTCAAGATCAAAGGTGTTGCTTGTTGTGACAAATACTGATATTCATTACATCAATAGTTCTATATGCATAACATGAACATCCACTTTGTCTCGATGTTCATATAATCTTAACAACTCCTGTTACAGATATCTTTAATTATGTAAATACCACTTGACATGCTATCAGAATACGAAAGTGGTTGTCACAATCATGGTTTCAAATAAAGTGGTTAAATCAATTTATTTACGACATGGATGCAATCTAGCAACATACATATACTGTTGATGTCATTTGTGAAAATGTCCACCGGGCGATCACATTCTTCCATTATTCAATTTGAAATTAGGAAAGAGTTAAAAATAGATACTGAAAGTTCGTTTTCTACATCTAAATTGTGAAATTATACGATCAATATATTTTCTGTTGCATGCAACAACAATACCTTGAACCTATGAGTTGTTGTATTCGGCCATTTTCATGATACATCTTGCGCAGTTGTTATCGTGTTCGGCTTCAGATCAAGAGGTCCATCGTTCATCACTAGTCAGGAGCTCGGCAACTTTATATACAACAGAGAACTGTTCTACACACAGTCAGTGTTTGGTTCGTTATTTCCAGCCGGTACTCGCAGGTTTCACCTCAATGCATAGCCACAATGGTGTTAAGAGCTTTCTCCTGCCATAAAGTTAGCAGCCACGATATAAGTGAAATACTCTTGAGAGCGGCTTTAACCCCATATCACCTCACCTCATCTCATTAATAATTTTCAACAGGCTGTCATATCTCTCTCGCTCTTAAACTGCAGCTACCTCAGTGGGTACAAAAGACTGAAAGGGTTTCAATACACATGACCTTCGAAAATGTCTTCGATACTGTGCGTTAGGAATTTTGGGATTTACACATCTGTCTTCTTAGATGGAGCAGGAGCAATCCTTTTCATCAGAAATTTGTTATGTGGATTTGTTATGTGGAAATTGACAGACAAGGAGAGAGATGATACAACGAGTAACCAGATGCACCAGAGAAACATCTGCAGTCCTTTTATAATTATTTTAAATTTTTTTATCTCATTTTGCTTTAAACGAAAACATCATAATAATTGAAATTATTTTCCCTTCACATTGAGTCAAAAGTTCACAAAATTAGAAGGTTTCTTTTTATTCCTGAATTTAAATAGTCAGGTTATTGTTCTATCATGCAACCTGAAGCTTGAGCTGGTCGCGTATATATAATCCTCAAAAGGATATCAATATTTATAATGGACATTTAAGTTTTTGGGACCAATATGGACTTCGAAGATGACCCACTTACCTGAAAGGTGCAAGGCAATGTTTGAATAAAGTAAAGTTACTGGAATTCATTAAACAGTCAATCGTTTAGGCCACTACATAGTCAAACTTTCGATTTCCGAGTTATCCAAACATGTCGATGACATGACACAAATCAATGAAACAGCAATTCCCAATTTCGACTTCATCTAAAACAGACCAACCTGATCCGTTAAGGCTTATGAATTGTAATAACTGACTAATTACATGTACCAAAACAACTCAAAAAGAAAAACTTGCATGCACTGCTTAAAGAATTTTTTTTTATTGTCGATAAAGTCTTAGAGCTACTTTAGCATGACAAAGTTAAGAAAAAATTACTTTAGTGAAATATATCATTAATTTTATGGTCAAGGAAATGGATTTGTTTAAGACTGGTAACTTTACAAGTGTCTACATGAATCTGAATATTGTTATCTATGTGTTTGCATCTTTCATTACAAAATTAGTTTTTAAATACTTACGTAGATAAGTGAATCTATGAACACCTATCAAATGTTTTCATATTCTGCAGTTTGTCATCTGTAAATAAACAGGCGTTGTATTAGAGTATAAACACACAATACAAAGTAAATCAATTTGACCATCATAATTCACTTACCAAATGGTCAGCAAACAACCTTGATTTTCAAGGAGAAATGTAGAATCGCGCCCTTTTGAAGACAGTCATCAAATCTCTTAATAGGATGTTTATAAATATAAACGTACAGCCAGGTCTATATTGTCAATCTTCAAAGTCTTTACTAGACTATTTGCTACAGTATCGTCTCAAGACAGTGCGAATATATATGCAAAGAATATCAAAGTATGCCCTGTCGCATAAATACCTCAAATCCTCTAAATTTTCATCCTAATCTCTAAAATTTTAAAATAATGAGATTTTCTTGTTTCCAATGATAAACGAAAATCAGCGATATAAATGTAAGGAAGTCGAAATTCTGCATCCAATTTTCATTGACATTAGTTAAACGAACACTACCAATCAATAGTTGTCTTTGTGTCTACTGTAAATAAGTTTCGAAAATGCGCGCGCCAGTGCCCAGTTTTCAATTTTAAAAAAACATCTGTAATCTGTTTATTGTCACTTTACTGATTAAATAACACCATTTAGGAATTTTGACATATTTGACTCCAACAACATATTATGTGGCCCTTTAAAGAGCATTACAGAATTGAAAGAAAATCCAATGAAATACATTTTACCAGTTTTTTGTATTTTAAGTATACACATATCGGAACCCTTGAAATAAAAGCAGCATAATAACCTCAAACAAGCACTGAGCTGTGATTGACAACTGACTATACAACGCCAACAAATGTTGAAAGGTGCAGAGAAAAGTAGACTACCTTGAATAATCAATCCTGAGAAAAAGTCCAGACATGGAAATTAACACGATACAAGCACTGGGCCTCCTTTCACAAAACAATCTTTACTAAGGCTAACCTTATCTCCAAGGTTGGCGTTTAATGAAACCTTAAGAAAGTTGACGCCCGAAACAACCTTACGATAACCTTATCTCTGGAGGATTTTACGCCACAACCTTAGCTAAGGATTGTTTTGTGAAAGAAAACGTCAACCTTAGTAAAGGTCTAAGGTTGAAAACTTATAGATAATTATAACCTTTAAGATAAGGTTGTTTCGTGACAGGAGGCCCCGGCTCATATGCAAGACTGTTCTTAACCATTGTAAATCATTAATAATTTTCCCTCGCCAAACGAAGTTTTCGAGGGATATAGAAATGACCCCCGTCCGTCCCTTCAAACTCTCTTCGGTCTAGATTACAAACACCAAGAGGCCCAACTCGTTATAACTTCGTATGTGGAACAATCATCATGTAAAACGGTGCCTTTTGGGGTATTCATTTTTTTCCTGAATTTTTTTTGGCGTTTTCGATGGAGAAGCAAATGTGAATATGGTTTCCGGATCAAAATTACAAAAACAGAAGAACTAGCTGATTAAAAATATTGTGTTATGGAATAATCATGTGCACTGGTACCTTTTAGGTTTTTCAACTTACTCCTACATTTATTTCTGGTCGTTATTGATATGGTGTAGAGGAGAACTCGGATGCTTGTAATGGGAATTGTTGTTCTTCGACAAGGAATTTTCCAAGCTGTTCCATAGCAGTAAATCATGCCGTTGAAAGGTTTATGTGACAAATATGATATAAGATTACAATAATATCGGACCAGTTCATAATCTTATACAAGTTCATTTATTATTGATTTCAAACTGTCCTAATCACATTGTTCAAGATAATTTTTTCAATATTGAATTTTGAAATCAAAACCATATCACAAAATCCATGTCTTAAAGCCTTGTGTCCATATGTAAAAAAACCCCAAACAAATCAACGTGGTTTCCCATTAATATGCTTAGTCATATTTTGCAACAAATGGATATATGACATGGGAAAATATAGAATCATTAACTTTAAGAGTTTATATATTGGCGGGACTTAAAAACGATTGATCTATTATTTTCGAATCACTAGACGTTGAAATCCCAGAACACCAATAAAAACTCATAATGGCTAATATCAGGTCTTGTTATCAACATAACTGCGAGATTAGAATTCCCTTGGTAATTACGTTATTTTGTCTGGCTAAACACGTGGACAATGCTTTGTTGTAATTAACAAAGGGATGTGGAATTGTAATGTATTGAATTAGATTAATATGATTCAATTTTGTAACAATGTTTTTAAGTTAGGATGGAGAGTGCAGAGCTATTAATTATATGTTATAATTCCGCATGATAATATCACCTTTATGCAAATATCTTTTATCTGCAAACCAAACATCAGCCTTTAAAAAAACAATCCTTTCAATAAACTATTAACTCAACAAAAAATGTTAAGCCTCTAAGCTTTTTATGATTTTGTCTGATCTATAAGGCTTTATGAAGCCATCACTTGAGTCTCGACTAATGTCTTCTTTAAAAATGCACTTTTAGAAGAAAGACTGGCCCTGATTTATCAGTCAGTTAACGGAAGAAAAATGGGCATGGGCAGATGGAAATTCGAGTTCTTATGTTAGGTTACAAGTAGAGCATTGCAATATAATTTAATTTGTGTAACATGTGTTCATGTGAATTTGATATCATGTTAATAGGTTGTGATGCATTGTATGAGGTTCTCAAAACAGGTTGTTTGTAAAACTGCTGCAACTGTGGTACTATTCGGATAGCCACTCGACAAATAATTCTAAAAAGACTATTTTAAGTAAAGCAATTGTCATATGAAAAACTTATGTAATACCATATGTTGTCACATTCATCATATCAAAATAACAACTTCCTAAGTGACTAATGATGTCCTCCTGCAAAGAGGATTTAGAAACATAACGAATCTGTCAGAAGAATCTCTCTTTCTTTACTTCGCAAATATATTTCAGCCAAGGAAAACAATTCAAAGATGACAAAATGTATACCAATGGTTTCTTCTTCCACAGGGCTTCCAAGGGTGCTCGACTTCTTGAGACCGAGTCGGGTCCAAATGGACTCGAGGACTCGTAAAGAGGAGATCACTGTTTGTGGTTTGTCTTACTTTTAACTGTTTGTCATTGATGTGTGAGGTAAGATGACCATTTCAAGACATCAACGGGAAAATGTTAGGTACATGACCTGATATATGAGTCAACATATAAACTTATGGTTATTATATCTGGGCTAAAAACAATTATATGACCTCTTGTGTAAAGATAAGAATTTCGGGTACTCGTGTCCGAGTCGAGTCTGACCTTTGAAGCCTATTCGTCAAGCGATCCGCAATCATTGAATTTCCAACGTCAACACAACACAACGTCTCTCCGAATGGACGTTCCTGCATACTTGATAAACAGTATTGCCGGTTAAGTATATTTTCTAACGATCAAAATATACCATTTAGCAATGTATATTTTTAACCAAAGAAACAAATAAATTCCAATTCATTAAGTCTTATCACTATGATAATATTTAGCTAAGGATTAAGTCAAGTGTGAGCTACTTACAAAGAAAAATAAGGTTTTGATGATTAACGTTATTCAGATGTTGGGTAATACGCAAAAACTCATCGAGATTGACTGAGAAAAGAAATATTGAAATTCGGAAATGAATATTTTTAGAAATTACAAATTAGATGTATCGTTTGAGCCATTTTTTTGGAGCATGCATTTTATGATTAGGTTTGTCAGGCAGAAAAACATAGTATTGAACATTTAGTTCGTTCATCAATAATTTGATTTTTAATGGCTTATGTGAATGTACATGACTAAAACGTTCAATGATTTTGTGTTTCTTTTACTAATAAAAGTGAGTTGAAATGTATATTGCGCTCTAATGGAAATCGGGATAGTTATATCTAAGGGACTATTGTAATGTAGTTACGACGTAGCTATCGTGCAGAATTAATTGGTTTTTTTTACTTGAAAACGGAATTCAGTAAAAACATTTATAACAATGAATTTAAAGAACCGAAAGGAATGACAAAGAATTCTGTAGAATTTCATTATCTAGAGTGGATTGGCTTCAGAGTATTTAACCATCATCGTGTAAGCTGGAAAGAAATCAAAGTCATCAATCGTCCAAAGAGGATTAAAACACGGTCTTCAAAGAAGATACAGAGGGTTTGCTAACCGTCGTCGTCTTAGATTCACTGCTTTTGGATTACACTGGCGTGCTTGGTGTTTTCTAAACAAGCATGAACGGAATGATGCCTAATTCTACATTGTGGCCAGTGTGTAATTTGAGTCTATTTTCATGTCTTTAATCATTCTGTCTGTGTGTATGTCAACTCTACGTACTATAATATACCTGTGTTTCTCTTGCACTTTGAAGCTCTAATTCCTCTCTCTCTCTCTCTCTCTCTCTCTCTCTCTCTCTCTCTCTCTCTCTCTCTCTCTCTCTCTCTCTCTCTCTCTCTCTCTCTCTCTCTCTCTCTCTCTCTCTCTCTCTCTCTCTCTCTATCTATCTTTAAGTTTGGATTTACCATTCATGTTTTAAATAGGATTATCAAAATAAGATGACTTAACAGATTATGAATACCAAAAGAGCGAATTGTCATCGTTGGAAAAATGCCTTACTATGTGTACCCTCAACTCCAAGATACTGTGCTATGTACTGTCTAAATGTACTACAAATGTTGGACAGATCGCAGGTTATATAAGTTGTAAAAGTAGATTTTATGTATCTTAAATGAAAGCCTTCGTTGTTGAATGTAACAAGTATATAGCTCAGGAAAGGTAAGCTTGGTCTTCCGGACCATGGTTGATTAACTTTATCCCTTGGACGGTCGATACCAATTTCTACTCTCAGAGCTGAATGGTTAAACGAGTGTTATCAAGATTTATTTAAAAAACTCTATTGAAGTATACATTTGTCCATCCAGCAACACAGTGGGGTAGCCATTCATTTTATGTCCAAGTGACCTTCAAACGAAGAGTTGTAATTAAGTTTATGCTAAGAAAAATGTGAAAAGCGCATATAGTTAGAACTGCTTCTGATCAAAGCCTTGCTTATTGTGACTGATATTGACAGTCGATATAAATATAAATATCAATTGTTAGATATGACAAACATGAACTTTTACTATGTTGGTGTTCATTAATATTTTTGTAAGAAATAATTTCCTTTAAGTAAAACATTATCTGCAAATTATCAAAATAAGAGAGAGGTTTTCTAATTGTTGGTTTGAAATAAAATTCATTCATTTACTAATACAAAGAGAACCTTTTTTCAAAACGAAACATTTTTTTTTTAAATTCTGAACTGATAGTATTTGAAAGTTAATGACAGCTCATTTTGAAATAGTTTGAATTTCACAGCATGTGCTAAATAACAATCTCAAAAAAACTCTGAGTCCTGAGGCGAAAGTCTTACATTTCAAATGAGCATATTATCAGGCTCAATTTGTGCAATGTTATAATAAACTTTAAAGTCAACTTTGCCTATCCAAGATAGGCTTTACTAGAAATACCTAAATGGAAAAGATATTTCGAAGCGAGAATATCCCGGACAGAAATGAAGCTGTCCAATTTATTTGACTAATGCCTCAACATACAATGTAAGGGGGTAAAGTATTGGAATTTTTATGATTTCTTTCTTTATAGGCATATGTGATGATAAACTTTTGAAAAATATATTTCACAGAGACAGGGGGTTACAACCCAAGAGGATATTTGAAACTATACCTGTTTTACCTCCAGATTTCTTCTACACTGTTTTTACAACAAAAAATTACGAATCTATTATTCAAACTAATAGAATTGTTTATGTTGAAATCATATTTAATCAAAGCATTCTGTACAGTTCCGTTGCATTTTAAATTCAATGCTACATATTTCCTAAACCAGTTTCAAATTTGCAAGAGGTTACCAATAGGTGAAGTAACATCAGTTAGCATATTTATAATGCCGAGAAGGCAATATTGAAAATGTCAAATACTGCAAATGTATAAAACAGTCAATATTTCCATGTTAGAAAGCAGAATCCCACAAGGGTTAACCAAGCAATAACATCATTAAACTTGCATGTTGATCTGCAACTTGTACATTTCAGCATACAAGGGGAATTCTCAAATACCATTTCAAGCTATGCAAACAAAATTTTCCAAATGTGACGCAAATCAATGAAACAGCAATTTCCGATTTGGACTAAAGCGAAAACCAACAAACTTGATCCAATAAGTCTAATGTAATGAAATACCTGAATTGTTGCCACAATAACTCAAATAAAATATATTGCATATTATCACACATACCAAAAGCATTATTTGGAAAGGATTTTACATGTCCAAAGTATTGTCGCTACTGCGGAATTCTGTTTTATTTAATTACCAAACCCTTAACACTTAAAGAACAATTCTTTGTTTTCGATAATGTCGCCGACTCAGTCAACATTAAAATGTGCAGAAATATTATTACTGTTAATTATATAATACTTCATCAATGATATGGTAAATAATTGAACTTGTTTACAAACTGTTTATTTACAAATCTCGATATTTTTCTACATATTGTTATTTTCTATTATGCATCGTTGTCACGTGTTGTGATATTCTACATTCCGTCACTCATAAAACCTTTTTTACATTAAAAATATATTATATAGAATTAAGGTAACACATTGATACAAGTATCAAACTCGCTGTACTTCAGCGTCATCAGCACTTCCAGAAGTCGTAAGCATCTTGCAAAACACTCAATTTGCCATCTTGGCAGATCAATTATTGGAAACCTATTTGTTTGGATGAATAATACCCATAATTGATCCTATCGACTGTTTACTAAGTTTGCCACAAGTAGAAACAGACGTAGAAGTAAAGCAGTCAGAGGACTCCGCATAAATCACTTACCAATGTGCTAGTACTCTCGATCTTCTAAGGAGTCAAGTCATGTCCATTGTAAGTTTGTCAAGGTAGTCACCAAAACACTGTACTGGAGATTTAAATATATGAACTTGTAGTGAAGTCTAGATTGCAATTGTCACAGCCTGTTTTGTTCCGACAGAGCTACTATATTGAAAGAGATAGAGCATCCTTCTACATCAGCGTATTTGTCTCAACCTAGCTCCATCATATACCCTGATATCCTTCGGCCTAAAACGCTCGTATCGCCCATTATAGCAAGTCCATGATATGACTCGCATTCAGCAATAGCGGCACCACCCGGATGAGAATTCAAACAAATGTCAATGTAGGCTATAAATACTCCGGGGTAACCAGCCGTAAGCGATACGATGGGTATATGATGGAGCTAGGCGGATGGAGTGTAGCAGGATGGAGATATAGAGAGGAGGGAGGGGGAGTGAGAGAGCATTTAAGAACTGGAAAAACATCGAATGTTTATAATTACTTCATCATTCAACAATGCAACAATTTTTCAAATACTTTGCCACCAAAACTATCATATCATCTAAAACACACATAAAATGTATTACAAATATCCAACCTTTGTTTCACACAATACAACACTCCGTTTGGTAGGCACATAATTACCTGATACTCAGCTGAAAATGACAATCGATTGCATATCGACAACAAAAGTTGGCGTGGTGCAGAGACAAGTAGATTACCTTAAATAATTCATTCCTCTAAAAAGATAAACGAGTGTATTACGAAATTAACACGCTATCAACATCCAAATGCTAAGTAGCTAAGTAGTAAGTATTTGATATTAATGAGTGAAATTGTCTACTGACATTCATCTTTTATTTATATTTATATATATATGAGTATTTGATATTCATGATCTTGTTTATGTAACTCCTGAATCTTCAATGTCATGTTCCCAAAGTCTCTTAATACCTTCACTGTCTTTTATATTATTTTGAAGAGCATATACATACAAATGATCACATCACATTTCTTGAAATATTTTGATATCATAACCATGGAAAACTCTTATTCCAATAAATCATGCACAGGTTTTAAAACTGAGTACCTACACGAGACGTAAATATTATATCAGTTAAACGAGGTATCTTAATGCAAATAATGAAAATATCTCAAAGATTTTTAATTTGAATGAAAAACATTGACGTCATATATAGTAATATATATATATGAACAATTCATGATCATGTTAATGTAAGTCCTGAATCTTTAATATCATGTACCCAAAGTCTCTTAATACCTTTAC
Source organism: Phorcus lineatus (assembly GCA_921293015.1). Classification (NCBI taxonomy): domain Eukaryota; kingdom Metazoa; phylum Mollusca; class Gastropoda; order Trochida; family Trochidae; genus Phorcus; species Phorcus lineatus. The sequence continues at coordinate 23,957,601 of OV121097.1, read as the reverse complement.
TGTCTTGTATATCATTTTAAAGAGCGTGTACATACAAATGATCACATAACCCAATATATTGATATGATTGACAATGAACTTTCTTGAAATATTTTGATATCATAGCCATGGAAAACTCTTATTCCAATAAATCATGCACAGGTTTTAAAACTGAGTACATACATTAGACGTAAATATCATATCAGTTAAACGAGGTATCTTAATGCAAATAATGAAAATATCTCAAAGATTTTTAATTTGGATGAAAAACATTGACGTCATATATAGTAATATATATATATATGAGCAATTCATGATCATGTTAATGTAAGTCCTGAATCTTTAATATCATGTACCCAAAGTCTCTTAATACCTTTACTGTCTTGTATATCATTTTGAAGAGCGTGTACATACAAATGATCACATAACCCAATATATTGATATGATTGACAATGAACTTTCTTGAAATATTTTGATATCATAACCATGGAAAACTCTTATTCCAATAAATCATGCACAGGTTTTAAAACTGAGTACATACATTAGACGTAAATATCATATCAGTTAAACGAGGTATCTTAATGCAAATAATGAAAATGTCTCAAAGATTTTAAATTTGGATGTAAAATATTGACGTCATATACATGTATCATGACGTCACAGATTGTAATTTTATTCCTCCTGATGAAATTCAAATGATGTCAAATTTGTTAAATGTTAAAAGAATCATGACAGTGATCTCCATGTGTTTTATAGTGTTCACTTTGATCAAAACAGAATAGTACATCTTTATATAATGTTCACTTTGAATAATGTACACAATGATTACAACAGATATCGGCATCTTTTGATAATGTTTACTTAGGATTAAGGATTAAGACATCATAGTAATGTGTTTTTCCTGTTTATGATATATCTTAGTCGTTAAATAATGTTCATATCATGAATTTAAGTTATCGTTAGTATCGTTACAAATTGAGTTACTCTCACATTTCCGATTAAGCAAAACTATAATAAGCTGACACTGTTGGACATATGTTGAAACTCGGTCAACATTGACAGTCTACTCGGATGATATCCTGCCATATCAGCGTAATTGTATCCGCTGATCCAGCTCCTTCCATATACCCTGATCTCTTTCGAGCCAAATCCCTCGTACGGTTGGCGCGGTTTGATGTTCGTGACTGTAATCACCTGTTATTGTTTCAGCTAATGAAATGTCGTTATCCAAGGAGCTTGAAGCTACTCTTTTGAATGTTCCATCCTGGTTGTGCCGCTGTTGCTGGATGCGAGTCGTCTCCTTGACTGGTTAGATAGGTAGCGATACGAGGCGTTTGGCCTAAAGGATATCAGGGTATATGAAATGAGCTGGATCAGTGGATTCAATTACGCTGATGAAGCAGGATGCTTGGATGAGTGACCTCTAAACATCCAAGCTAATTCATTGATTTTGTGCTTAAGTCTCATCATCACTGATAAAAAATATGAGATAAAGAATGTGCGTTATGCCAAAATAAAGATTACTGTGTTTGAGGGATATGAAACCTTTCCCAACATTACCCATTCTCTCCAAACAGAGCTGTCTCAGTAATGAATTCCAAAACTAACCTCTGTACTGATGAAGCCTGATTGGATGCAATCAAAGATAGTTATCTGATCAATGACGACGTTTCAAAAACCTTATTCACTAAGCCACATTTATTTCGGTGTGCTTCGGAAAAATCTAATTATATGTTGATGTGTACTCTGCACTTTGAGTCTTCTTCACAGATCACAGTCGCCGACTCCGAGTTTTTCTTGATTTCTCTCTGTGTTCTGTAACCAATCTGAACGTTTCCCAGTTATATTCAGAGCTCGTCTAACCAATGCATTACCAAAACGGAATGGCCTCACAGAAAGGGCAGCGTCTTGTTCTATCAAAGAGAGGACTTTTGAATCAACCATTTTTGTCTTTCTGGTTTTGTGTCATTATTTTAAGTCAGTAAAAATCGACATACATCTCTCCTTATCTAATATTACAGTTACAACGAAACTTTTTCCCCAATCGAATTTGACTTAAATTGGTAAACAACTAAATTACTGAAAGGTTCGTTGATTTTTATACCTTGATATATGTTTTAACATAAAACAACCAATAAATTATCATTGAAAAAGCAGACGTTGCAATATTTACAGTTATTTACAGTGATACATTCGATTCTGCCTTTGCTTTAGTTAGAGTAAATGAAGCAATTCTTGAAACGAAAAGTCAGAAAATGGTCGGGGAATACGTCAGCTCATGCAATAACGACCTTCCAGACAGAATCTTAAATTGACCCTATCACCTAGTGGACTACTAGTACGTATGAAAGATTTGTTTCAAAGTCCACATTATGTATCAAAAAATGACCATCACCGACTAAAAGCTTTTCATTTTATTGCAAAATTAAAAATTATAATCCCTGTCATATGACAGCGAATAAGCAATCATTAAAACCGATGCAGTAAAAATAACCTATCACTGGTAAATAACCTGCCACTGGAAGTTATTGATTGTACAGTACACTTTCAAACACTTATCGAACTAAATCATCTGGAGGAAAAAGGAACAAAATCAATGTACTCAATAACCACGTCAAATTTGTCAAAAGGAAATTCATCATCAGCAATCGAAACACGGATAGGAGTCAAACTTCGTCAAGGTTTGAAAGGAAGTCCGATAATTAAAAATGCTAAAAATGCTACCATGCATGTACATAAGATTCATAAAATATTTAACCGAAATTCAACTGTCAGTTTGATTTGAGAAACATTCATTCAAGCAGTCTTAATCTTTAGTGTCATATAAATAGAAATGTTCAAGAAACGTTCATATATATTATTACACATCTACTTTCCTACAGCATCCCTTACATTAAACTAAATTCAATGTTATGCAAATGACATTTTTGTTACGTAAGGAAAGTCAGAATTGAAAACCAAGGACAACATTTCAGAAAATGTAAAGAATAAAGAAATGGTGAAATTGGTATCAGATTTGAATCTCCTATACTGTTCAATATTTCATGTGGGAAGTGCCATTTCAATATTCAATAAATCAATTAAAAATAAAATGCGACATTAAAAAAATAACGGATGCGTTATAAAAGCAATACTTCAATATTTTAACATTTTCAAACCTCAAGTCAACTAAGATTGAAAATTCAAGATATTTTGATAAAATTAGAGAATGTTTCAGTCATTTGGTACATAATAGCGAAATATTAATATTACATCATAACAACCTAGATATATAGCTTTTTAGAATTTAAATGCGACTTTTAGACATTGAACACATTTATCGAAGAGTAGAACGTGATGACAGGACGAAATTGATGGAGCCTAAAGCTGTGACCTCGGATAAGCTACTGACTAAGGTATTATACACCATCTAGACACATGGCCTTACTTGCTGACACCAGACATTCTTGTCTACTGCTACCAATTAACTTATTACATGGTAAATTAGGTAGCAACTAGTTCATTAGAAACTCTAGTTTAAAAATCCATGTTATTGTCGAAATAAATTATGATATTAGCAATTACCGTGGTTAACATTCTCAATGCTTCAGTCTACTTTGATACTAGGAACTAGAAGTCTACATATGATGTGAAAATGAATATCTGATAAGAACTTAATCATTTTAATTGTGACACACCTTTAACACATGTTCTTGGCGAAACATTATTCCCATTACGCCCTGACCATGAGTAAGCCAAATATTATTGTTTACAAGCACTGGGAATGGTTTGACCTCATTCATCGTTTGGTATTGTGAAACTGAATCTACCACATCACATCCTTAGCATTACTAACATTTTGTAATCCATGTTATTGGCGTAAGGCTCTTGGTGCGTGACCCGAACTAGGATTATCATTCTCAAGATGGTATTCGCATGTACTGGATATCGTTTTGCTTGATTTGACATTTAATGTTGTAAGATTGAATTCTTATTTCTTCCCCTGCAGCATTTATCTTATAGTAATAAGTAATATACCATTTCAAGATTTTGATTCTGTGTAAATCTATTTTTTTTTAAATCGAATATCTGTGATCATTCTTTCAGAAGGCTGCTCACTGTTCTGAAAGCTGCTCACTTTCTTACGTATAGATTCCGAAAGACGATATCTAGCTAAAATTTTACATTTTGATAATTCTAAAATATATATACTTTATGTAATCTTAACAATGCCATCAATAGACACACAAAGGCTCCGTTAATGGTTCGGTCTGGAAGACGGCAAAAACAAGATATATCTTTGTATGTTTTGATAGTGAAATTTTGTAATCAGATCTTCTTTTCACTACTTTCTCCTCAAAAAGATCATGTTAGAACCGAGAGCCTTTACCATGAGTATCAGATCAACATATTCAAGTACTCGATTAATTTGACTTGGTTTAACAGTGAAGGTTGAATTGAAAACTCTTGATCAGTTCCATTGCATTGTACGATTGATAGACTATCATCTCCTGAAATATAAACTTTATTGACCTAAGCTGCTTTGCTCCCAGCCTCTACCATTAAACCATATTCATTCTTTTGATTCCATAAAATGGACATTGGTTGTCCTAACTTGACAATTATTAGTACTTTGATCATAACAAGCCGGCAAAACTACCATTTTTATATCCATATTATTAGAAAGCCCAAATACATGCATTTCAACATTTGGTTTGCATGTGCTTAAGATCGTTTGACCTTATTCTAACTTTACTGTTGTGGAATTAATTAAGTTTGATCACAGAATCTTTTGTCGTGAAATCTAACTTGTATTATCTACAGTACCATTTTCAGCATCCATGAGCTTAGTAGACTCGTTCCATACGAGAGAAGTCTGCACTGGATTCCTTTCGATTCATACAGGAAAAAGCCTATGGTCGATATATATCTTCGATTCGTACGGGAACATCGTTATAGCCATTGAATTCTTTCGTTCATTCATTCCTCAAAATCATGAACAGTGTATACAGAAACGAATCGATAAATCACAACACAAGCTTTGCATTTGGTGAAGAAATCATCCTGTACTATAAAAACCATACCGAGCATGATATGGGATTTGATATTACATTTGTAATAATATTTAACGTTTGGTCCTCTTATGATTTACACAGATTCGATGGACCACAAAGAATCGTTGCAGTCTTTGAATATCTTGGCAATCGATAGTTGAATAAATGGCAACATTAACTATTGTTGTAAATGAACGGTCTGTTATTGGTCAATCGTCATATGCAGGGTAAGCATTACTTAACGGATATTGTAACGTTCATCTGATAGCTTCAATTAGATTGATTGTAGAGATACAGTGTTTGGTGAAGATAACCTTCCTTGGCAATCCTCGAAACTTCAAAATGAAACCATTGTATTCTTGCATTAGATTCTTCTATTCACTATTACCAGAAGGAAACGAATAATGCTCGAAGCTTTTATTGGATTTATGAAATAAATAAAATGCTACCATGAAGGTGTTTTGAAGGTGTTTGAGATAAAGCCATATGATATTTAGGATCAAAGCATCCATTCATATATCATAAATGACAGCTATTCATCATGTGAACAATGATAAATGGTAAATTTCATGTTATACGTTTATCACAACACTACGGTACATGTTTTGATATTTATAACATGAAATAGCCATTCTTAAAATGATACTTTACACATAAACCATGAAAAAATAAATTTACATCTTTGTGTGTATATATATGATATATTTATGTATAAAGAGCAAAACTCCATGACGATAGATCCACTCTACTACATTGTATGAATAATTTTAACTTTTATTTGATTATCCGCTACGTAATTAATTAAACAATTATGTAAAAGGAGTGTTATATGAAATTGAATGAAAAAGTACTTGTTCAACTAGAATGAAAGCTTCATTCATTCATAATCAACATGATCAACATGTAAATTGCTTAGCACCATGTCCTACAAGATATTTATTGGAAATGTATCATAATATTTGATAGAGCGGCAAAACATTGAGGCATTTATCGACATGCTTGCATGTCTTGTACATATTAATATACGATATGTATAACCATCATTATATAAACCTATATATCAAAATTCTAAATGACACAATCGAGTGTAAGCACATGCTGAAGTGTACACCATACGTATTGACCCTATGACATGACGTATAGTATGACTTTATATCTACAACGGATAAAAGTAGTTATTAACGAATTTAACCTAAACGATATAACGAAACGACTCTATTTTGAAGTGCACAACATAAAGTGTTACCTAAGATAGAATATTCCTTAAATCTATTGGAAGATAAACAGTTGGATACAGATAATCCATTAGTTAAATCATTTTTAATGTGATGTTACATAGTTATGGTTATTTTGTCGTAACTCAATGTACTAACTCATGTTATAACTTACGCAAGGTAATAAAAATGCATGTGCTGACACATGTTGTAATAAAAAGTTGATATAAATGTTTGTACAAATGCATCTTATGTCTAACGAAAGGTGGTGTAAACACCATGTACAAAATCATGTCTCAAATTTTAAATGTGTTTATTACAACAGCATGTGTAACTTAAAGGTCAATTCACACACAATTCTTCACTGGAGTAAGTGTGCATGTAAACTTATGAATGATGGACACTCATATCGTTTACTCATTTTGCGATAAATATAAATGAACTTACCTTGGGTGGCTGTCCACTTCACTTTCCGACGGATGTGTGGTATAATCCTCCAATAACTGACGACGACACTGAGACGGTGATGACGTCATATTGAACACGTGACGTCACAGAATCAGAAACACAAAACACAATGCACTGTATTTATGCAGTTCTCCAATAGAAAAATGCTGTTCTTTCTTGTCTTCTGATGGAACATATCAATGCAGTCTAGGTACTGTAATAAATCCTGCTGGTGAAAGGTTAAAGCTTCACATTAAAAGATGATTCTCACATAAAATTGTTTCCTTTACCACATTATTTCTTGGTAGTATTCTGTAAGATGTTGATGAATGCGGTGATTATGAAATTGCACTTTGAAAAATTTCGGTTTTTAACATATACATGTCAATGCGATACTGCACTTGAAAAAGTAAGTCAAAGCACAAATTCAAACATTAAAAATTGATGGCTGGTACATATTATCATTCATTCCTCCTGCACATATTTTATGATTTCCAAGTGTCACTTAGATTCCACCTTAAAAGCACTTTGATGAAATAACCCAATGACGTTATGCACTAGGTGAAATAATACCTGTGATAATCTTAGGTGTTCCCAACATCTGATTGAGCCAACACACGTGAAATTCCCTACGCGAAGTTCAACTAATTTTTCGAAAATCTCACGTTTTCCTCCTTATATATGAATAAGGAATATAAGTATGTACTCCGAGTGGATCGCCGTGCATTATGACACTAGCAGCAAAAATGATAAGAACTATAAACAAAACCAGGATTCTCCTGTTAGACTGACAACAAAACTGGAATTCTCCAAGCGAATATGCATGCACTATAAGAATAGCTGTGATATAATTATCTTCGTTCTGGAAGAGGACACAAACAATGCAAAAGAATTCTCTACCGGAAGATACGGCCTATTTGACGCGAATCTCCTTGTATGAATGGCATGGATAAAGCAAGTGATTCCAAGGAATTCTTGCAAGAGGTTATACAATATATACCAACCACGTGGCTGGAATTACTAGCAGAGCAGCTAAAAATAAACCATCAGCAACATGAACCCCAACGCTTTGAGGAATTCTTCTCTACACGCTCTGACAACGATATCTTAGTTTCTCAGGAAGTACGCCTTTAATAATTGATGAACAGCAATGTCGTCCTTCTATTAGACTTGTCGTAATGTTCCATAATGGCATTACCATTTTGTACATTTGAAATGTCTATGGCTTGATTAACTTGCTCGTGTCTGTCGATGCTTTATTCTAAGACATTTTGTAGACGATTTAGTCTCTATCGTCAGTGATGATTTTTATGAAGTGTCATTTTAGACCATTTTGGATCGTTGCTGTGCGGTTATGTTTTCCTCAAGGTTTTTCAGTTCTGGTTTATTCGATAGCAGCTGGTCCTCGAGCATTGCTGATTTTTTCAAATATCATATTGTGATCCTTGCTTAAGTTCTTCATATTTCACTTCATAGTCACATATCTATCGCAATCCTTCTATAGGCAAATAATTTGATTTAAACTTAAAAATTGTCTCCTAAATTGAAGTCTAAAGATTTACTTACGAATCGTCAAGTGACTTAAACTCGGTGTATTTATGTACGAGCAATAGTTCAATACACCAAACCAATACTAGCGATCTTAGGTTAACTTATCATTTGTCATCTAATGATAAATACTAGGTGATCATAAACCACACATATTGTTCTATAAGCTTATTTTCATCACAACTGTTCTATATCTAGAGACAAAAGCTATATCTGTACGATGCTACATGTTACTGCTTGATCAGTTATAAATAACATCCTTCAAATATGAAATTTACTTTACGAACAAGTCAGGTCAATACATATTGAAAGTGCATTCAAACGTTAACAGACGTTGCAGAATCGTTAACCAGGCCTAACATAAATAGCAGATGTTGCACTGAGAGAAACAATTTAATTACTAAATTGGGTTTGGTCGACATGTGGCGTTGGCAGTAATAGTAGTCTTAGATGGTTTGCTAAATGATCAAAGCACTAGGCTAACAATAACTTGAAATTTCAAACCTCAAAAATGGAAACGAAACAATATCTAAAATGTAAACAAAGGGCACATTAATATTATGATTTACAATCCGCACCTGCCAAATAGAAATGACCTATTTGCGGTATTCACTGAATGAGTCCCAAACTCCTAACAGCGTCACTACGCATGATAATTCTCCAAATCGAATAGCGTCGATAATACTTGAATATCATTCAAACTTCCCACAGGGTACTTACAATAGAAGCAGTTCCTGACAAAGGGATAAGCTCCGAACATCAATTTAGTTATATCTCCTTGAATAAACTCCTCGCAGTGATTTTACACATCCAAAGCTTTCTAATGGCAGGAGCTCCGAAAAACAAATACCGTATAACCTTTGAGAGGAATGATAGGTGTGTTAGAATGCAACAGGCTCTCAATGTGGAATATGCAATGAATTCGTCAACACAATGTCTTCTAGGAGCAAGTGATAAGGACGATAGCAGACGACAGGATAAGTCATCAGTTCAATAACACAACCCTTAATCAACGACTGATGGTACGTTCAGCTTATATTTTAGACCCTCATCATTAGGTTCATCTCAAGGGTCAATCAAGCTAGCAGGATGACCCTTGACGAAAGTGGTTTTTTTCATTATCAAACAAACGTATAGCGACTGGGGAACGTATCGTTCGTCAGTAGATTAACAAGCAGGATTTTCTTTTAATAATCCAAAAACTTTGGATCAGAATGTGATACGAGTCGCTTAAGCCACATGCCAGGGAATACTTTCTGGCCAGCAGCCGGACAGAATGCAGAGTTTACTACACAACCTAACAGGTGTCCTTTCTAGGACATCCAACATAAGCACATCGCAAGTGGACTTCCTCCGCCAGCTGATTAACAAGAAACAGATCCATGAAATAATCCAAAACGACCTTTCATCTAGACCTTATAGGTGTCGTACCTCAAATATCCATGAATATCGGTCAGCTGATTAACAAGAAACAGATTCTCGAAATAATCTTAAACAACCTTTCATCTGGACCTTGTAGGTGTCGTAGCTTTGATATCAATCAATATCGATCAGCTGATTTACATGGAACAGATTCTTGAAATAATCCAACAATATCGTTATTCCAAACCTAAAGGTCTCGTAGCTTAGATATCCATTAATATCCGTGTAAAGGAGACCTCCTTGATCAGCTGATTAGGTAGCAGATTCTTGTAACAATCCAACACAAGCTTTAAATCAAAGCCTGGCAGAATTCTTAGCAAGTGGATGTCTTTGGTCAGCTGATTAAGTAGCAGATCTTAGAATTATCCAACACAACCTTTACTCACAACCAAATAGGATTCACAGCAAGTGAACGTCTTCGGCCAGCTGATTAAGTAGCAGATTCTTGGAATAATCCAACACAACTTCAATCAGCGCCTGATAGGACTCTGCTTAGACCTCCATGCTTTGGAAGGTCCTTCATCAGACTGAGCCTCTCGAGAATTGACCAGTGATAAAGCGAGAACTCTCTACACTCAATTGATCTTCGATTTGACATGTTACAATCGATCTGTTACTACTATTATCAGAACAGTTATGCATCATTGTATTTCTGTTTGTTCAACTGTGACTGAAAAACAAGTTTTTTCCAATTCAACACACATTTCAAGATGTATCCCTAGATATATATTACCTTAGGCTATACTGGAATTATATCCCTTCATGCAATGTATATAACATATAACAGGTCGTTGTCTTTGTAAACATAACTTCTTATATGCAGTTTTTGTACGTGTAAGTGTATTGCTAAGCCATTTTAATGTCAAGCAATTTCATACACTCCATTGCCTCCAATATAAATAATATGGATCTCCTCACATGTACATAAAAAATGGCGACTCAATGGCACTAATATGAACGTAGAGGTGCATGACTTTAATGGTTATTGACTCGAATATCCTCCAAAAAAATATTACGAGCCGTGGTCCTGTCAAGTCATTGAACGTATTTCTGACTGACGTACTCAAAGAAAATTGATTTTCTGTTTTTTACAACTGTGGCTATATCCTGGTTTCTTAACATTCAATTTCTCTCTTGATAGCATCCGCACTGATGACAATTCAAATGAATGTTCTTCTGAATTCTTTCCCTTTAACGGCCTTTTGACTGAACATGTCACAGATTCAGCACATTGCATTTAAATCCCTTTCACATTCAGAAGGAACATCTGCCAGGTAACCTTGACTCTAACGCCTTCTCTTATGTAGCAAAATGTGTCACAGGTGGCAACAAGAAAGGTGCATCTTCTTAAGTCCAGAAGCTTGATTTCTGTGATAAACAGTCAGACTTTTATTCAATGCCTGTCTGAACAACACACGAAATGTAAACATGGATATTCTCAGTGAATCTACTATCACAACCGTGACCGTGAATACCAAAACTGCAGAACCGACACAGAACACGTTTTCTCTCTCGATTATCTTTCAAACCGGAAGCACGTTAACAAAATTTCAAATCCGGTCTAGTCGATATCATACCATTTCTTCAACAACTTTTTTGTTTTACATAAAAGCAAATTCAAGAGTATTCAAATCCATGCTACGCTGATGGACCCTCTCTGCCATTCAATTATCCTGGGTACAGTCACGTTCAGAATCGCCTTAGCAATCGAACCACTTCAAGTCCCCGAACCAATTCTACATCACCAATGTTGTCAAACACACGTGGTATGATGTCGGTAGGTCATGGCCTCAACTAACGCAACATAAAGCTCAGGATACGCCAGTCTGGTTTTGCTTCTCGGAGATGCAAGAAGAAAATATTACGGTCGTCACTGTGGAACCAGGAGGATATTGATCGCACCAAGTGGCTATCGGTCGGATGGGCACTTCCCAACCACGAGACGTTCAGTTGTCTAAATACGCACCGAAACCAGCAGACTTGGCTTATATCAACACGTGTTCTTATTCGAAAATTCTAATGCTCCGATCAGAGTTGGGTTAATCAGACTCAAAATGAAAGGGATAACAAGTATGTTTCATGAAATTTTACGTAGTTGGGGCAAATTCCCATGAAATGCTTCTCAGTACACTTTTTATCATTTGAGGCCAAATATTTAACATTTATCTGTTTTCAGCGATAAACATACATACCCTTATACGTGTTAAGTAGCCGAAATACCACGTCCCATTTACATTTCCACAAATTATAAAAGATATCAAATACTATCAACTAATTCTTCACCTGTGACTATGAATTTAACGCCACTTTAACAAATATTTCATGAATGGGGGTATCATTCCAGGTGGGAAACTTGCAACGCCAGGGTGACTATTCATTGAGATGAAACCTACGAGCAACGAGTGGATCTAGCGAACAATGAGTAGTGCTTGAAATACAGAGGAGTATTGCATCATACCTCATACATGTAGAACATTTTAATGTATACAAAGGTTAGCCTTTAGAGGGAATAAAACCCGAGACGTCTTGACCCGCTGACCACTGCGCTGCCCTCGCATACCATGCATTAGAAGATAGTCCTATGTTTATTGACAAACCTTCCATACATGTACAATGGCCTGGGTGAGGTGAGGTGGGCAAATTACATAAAACAGTATGCAGTTTTCGTTTTTGTTTATCAAACTGAATAACCCCAACTCATATGACCCATTCCATGATTTCCAAATCCTATAATCCAAAAGTATATGACCATTTCACCAAATCCGTCTATTCTACCAACAAATCGGATGCTTAAAGACCAAATATCGCCAAGTAGTTATTGACTTTCTGGCCAGTCTAGGTTCTTGTGACCCCACTCTAGCGTAATGCTATCAATCAATTGCACACACGCTGTTACCTTGGGATAATAAAGGCTTATTCAGCAGGAGCAATTGGTTTATTAGCATAATTAAGTATAATACGCTTAACTATCCTTGATTGTAACATTGTTGACTTACTCGGTACACGCAGGCAACAAGCAGAATCAGCTATATTTTAACTCCTGCGTTACAAGGCATGATTCTCTTGGATTTATTAGCTGAAAATAATTATAATGAACATAGAATTTAGGGGAGGTACATGGATTTGGTTTAAACGCTGAGTTTAAGAGTAATACGTCTAAGGAGTTATAGCATGTAGGGGTTAGTATGCAGGATTCACGTGAGATGTCCGGCTTTCGAATCATTGTAAGCACGCCAGAGGTTTATCTGGGCAAGGAACTTCAACCACATGGGGGCGTTCATGACACCAAACTGTCCAAATGGGTACCAAGCAACGAGAAACGCTTTCTATCGGAATTTTAAGTACAATTCCTTTAGGGTTATAATGTACAATAAGTAAATCTTACTCATCCCAAACTTTGAATGGTATTGCACTTTCATTTATGTTTTGACCGATTTCGTGCTGGACAATAAACAGAATACCTGGTTACTTAATTCGAAAACGAACACGCTGATCACTTCTCTGTCGAAGCCTTTATTTGAAACTCGAGAAAAAAGTTCTGACTCCTGGTCAAAATCGACAAATGAACACAAATCGGGCCAAATCACAATAGTGCATCTGAGTAGTTTAAATACATTAAGGTTTAAGTTAAAATATTTAGAATACGGTGAGAATCTCTTTAATCTTACATGCATTGCATTCCTTTTAGTTTTACCATACATACAATACTCAATGACCTTTCTAAACCATTGTAACTAACTGTCTGTCTGTCAATAGATTGTACATTGTATTATAAATTCAGATGTTTTAAAATTTGAGCGATATGCTTACTTCTGATTGGACCTAACAAGTTCATGTGACTGGTATACCTCCAATATACCTTAACTACAGTTTACAAAGTATAAAACCGGTTTTGGTGTTTGCTCAAAATGCGACCTTCTCATTGGACGAAAACAAGGTCATGTGAACATCAAGACACTTTATCAATGTGGCATTGCGCAGTGATTAAACCATCATAAACATGCTGTTTTCAATTAAAGAGACACAGAGCATGTTTCATAATGTGTTGTTGCTTAAGTAAGAGCGAAATACCATCTTCCCTAAATTAAGTTTAAATATCCTCCAACAACGTGCATCTATATCTCAAATTGCCAAATTAGGACAACATCTGGTAAATAAAACAAAAACAGTCCTTTAGATGTTAATAAGTCTAAATTTTGCGTCCACTTTACATGAATATTAGTTTAATGACTTACTAAATACTACCAACCAATATTTGTCACTTTGCTGTAGATAAATTTCCATAATTACGTTTGAGTCGTTGACGCGCGCGCGCCATTGTCCGGTTATCGATCACAAATTACAACTTAAACCTGTTTATTGTTTCTATACTGCACCGATAAGCTCCAAGATCGTGATATTAAAAAAGGACTACTTCTTCTCAATATATGACTGAGTAAGAAAGAATGATCACACTATTGGCTGGTTTTCCGTCGTGTATATGACTTAAATTTTCTGATATTCTTCCCCAAATCTCTAATTTAAAGGCACTAGCGCACGCTTTTACTGTTTAAAATGGCTATTTTAAGGGTTAAGAGAACTTATTCATTCACTTAAGCTTTCTATCGATGCAATGAAATACTTAAAATTCTGTACAATTGACCTGCAATGAACATTGAAAAAATTTAGACAGCCGCTGTCGGCTTGGACAAATCTAAGGTTAGCTGTACACAAAACGGATAAATTATAGACAGTTGAAAGCGGCTGAACTATTATTATGTGCAGCTGTTGAATTTACCTAAACCCTGAACTAATGAATTATGTTTTATGAAAGCAATGTTGTAAATAAACCGATTTAATAACACAGCTTTAGCATTGCTATTAGATTGACCAAAGAGGCTGCCGTTTCCGCTTTTTTAGTTATAAGCAAAATCTTAATATTTCCGATATCGTAGTTCATGCGGATTTATTGTAACGGAACATTAAATTCTTCCGATCTTTAAAACTCAACTTTACTACCTGAATACGTAAATATATGTTAAATAACTTACGAGGTAGATTACTTGGGTGAGGATCTTGAATAATATCGAGAGATATGCAGTATCTGTGCATTCGTTGTGTTAAAGAAATATTGGTGTGGAATAGTGCGTTTAACAAGAGTGCTAACAAAGACGGGATAACCTTTTCGAGGTGGATGTGACCATTTAAAACTGTTGAAATCGATACCTTCCCAAGGTAGGTGGTCTGGAATACATCAGATAATCTTGCAATCTTTGGTTGCACTCACCAGCGTTATAATGGCTGCTGGTGATGTTCTACTGAACTACAGTTACTCGAGGCAGCCCTGTACCTTCAAAATCACCAATTTTCTAAAACAGAAACATTTGTTTTGACTGTAAATTTTGCATCGTTGATACATGAACATTAAATTGCATGATCGCTTCCCATGGTCTATTGCCTTTAAGAGGACATTCAGATATGGTTACATATTGGAGATAATGTTCAATTCAGACCTATACTGGTTTTTAGGAAACTGATTGTTTCGATAACCTTCACATGGATAAAACTTCGCTGTGCGTTTCTATGCGATTTCTATTTCATGATAACCATTGATATAACCAGAAGAAAACCCAATTTCTACATGATCATTTGCGTTCTTCAGGCAAGTTTTAAAAATGACGTTTGAGTGAAAGCCGAGCGCTAGCCACGGTTCAATATCCGGTTTAAGATCAATATTGCGACTTTGTACCTTTATATTGTTACTTTACTGAACCGGTTAGCTATAAAATGATACTATTTGCAGCGGTCAGTAGTTAGTACTCGATAAAATGGCACGAATGGTAATGTTTGTCATGTGTGATTCCTATAACTCACGGAGTGTTTCTTTAATGGAATCCATTCACAGAGTAGGGTGTCGAAATTGCCCACAACAAATAAAAATCGATGCAGAACGGTCAACGCTGGGAAACGTAAAAGTGATGTGATTATTTTAGAGGCGCTTCAATCGTTGCATTTCCTAACAACCGCACTGTAGTAAAATCATTGGATAATTTTAAACTGTCAAGTATTGTGACAAAGAATATCGACGTTAAACATTTGACATGTTATTGGCCTCGTGATAGGACCAAAGGTACAATTATGCTTTATACATAAACGTAAGAAAACCCGGGTTCAGTATATCATCATCTTGACCTAACATGCCCCAGACCCAATTTCTTATTCCTTTCCCCCAACTTTTCTGTGCTTTCCGTCCAGACTGCTGCGACGGATCTCGATAGTCCAGTGAGAACTGCAACTTTGCTCCGAAGAGGGCACTGCATTCAAAACTCGAATTTGACGTAGCTTAAACATAGGTGCATAATGCTCATGGACGAAAATGTTTTTATGTATAAATCATATATAATTAAAATTCCGCATACCAAAGTTTTACAAATTTAAAATTTCGTTATGTATATCGATATTAGCCACTATAAAGGTTAATGAAGTTTTCATCCTTAGTAGCCACGAATACCAGATTCCCCACAGACGAAATGTTCATCAATATTTTGATATTTCATTAATATTTCAAAGTTGACATTATTTTTGTACATTTCGATATGAACACTATAGATCACGAATAATGTCACAATACCATTTGCGGAAATATTAATAAATGTTTTGCAATTCAGCATATTGTTACACACATTTCTAAACATCAAGTCAGTGACCATAAAGAAAGGGAAGGGTATGCAGCCAATATCGACACATTTATCGACACGTTTTCATCGCTTGTGAAAATGTCTAATTTCCTTACATATTGGATTACCTTGATGTTCATGAAATACAATACAGGTATAGTAATTACAATTTCATAAATTTCAAAGTAAGTTACTTTTGTTTTTCTTTATCATGCGTAGTTTAGGCTTGAAGTGACATAAGGTATTTTTCTATATAAAAAACAGTACTTGGCTTCGATATGTGTTCAAATACCAAATATATGAATGTTCATATGACCTCATGGATATGCATATTTCTCGCTGAAAGTAAAATATATGATTTTTCTAATCGTCAATGAATTATTTGTCTTTTAAGAATGTGAGAGTATATATAAACAAGTAAAACTTAAGTAACATCCATATGCTGGAATTTATATAACTTAGTATCTCAAGTTTATTGCCATTTATATTTCAAGTTATTTTTTAACAGCTCAAAACTGCAGCAATCTCCCTGCACCGAAATATGGAAACATGAGCTGCAAGGAGTGGAGCAAAGGTAAAAAGTGTGACGTCACATGTGACCCTTCACATGACATCGCTCCATCCAGTTTCATCAAGACGTCATTCCTGTGTGACAAGGCAACAGGAAGATGGAACAGCGAAAAAATACCAAAATGTTCAGGTACTTAAATTTAATGAATTTTCAGTATTCTCTCACAGCAAAGATAATTCAGCTTAAGTCTGATTGACATTTCTGACTTTTCCCTTTCATAACCCTTTGCCCCCCCAACAACCCCCCCCCCCCCCGACCAATGATGTAGGAAAAACTGGAAATAATGTTTTTTTTGAACATATGGGAACTAAATAACTTCAACATATTCATGAACAAAAACGTTTACGAAATTGATCATCTTGACAAATAAAGCATACAAATGTAATTGTTTAAAACAAACACTAAGTTTTGTTTATCTTTTTAAATCCTGGCTTAGGATCAATCCATAAATTATCAATAACTTACAATTCAAAATAAATTGCCCTTTTGATTTCGGGGAGCACTACCAAAAGCACGACAGAGCTTTAGCAAAATCTCTTCATTGATTCTGAAACATGTTATGAGTAAGACACTTGAAATCTTAAAGGCGCTGCAATCCATCTCGGAACTTCTAACACAACAGCTGCATATCAAAATTGTGTTCTTTTACGACTGTATCTTAATGCAAATATCGTATGATTTAGGTATTTATTAAACGTCAATCAAATAACTTCAGCAGAACTGACAAAGGATCTCCCATGTATGAAATGTGTAAAATCGCAATTATTTATTTTGCAAAAAATAGAATTTTGTCATGATTAAATAGACAGAAGGGGTCACATTTTCGAAATTCCGATTTCCTTATATTCCGATTAAAATATTCCATTTCATCCCTCTGAGAAAAGAATCAACAAAATCATATTGATTTAATGCAAAAGAATAAACGTAATATGCATGACTTGTAATTAAAGCTGTTGGTCACTTATAAAGGATGTTTAGAGAAAATAAATATTACTGTTTTCGAAATTTTGACCCCTGGTCACTTAAGTGACCTGCCAAAACTCATTACGGTTAGCTGTTGGGTATGTCATACGATTGCGTCAAGGTGAAATTAATCTTCACTTCTGTATTTTAAAAGTTCATAATTATCCGTTTCTTTTTCGCAATGCTGCGGTGCCTCAAAGTAATGCCATGACATCATATTTGCATCGTTTTCATCGTTTTTTTTCATCGTGATTTCTTGTTAAAATGATTTCTCTCAGTGGAATGACTGAATCAATTACTTGCTTTTTCTTTTTCAACAAATTTGTCAGAGGGTCTCATGGTTTGACCCCTGACCATGAAATATCAATGAAACCCAAAGAACCAAATTTAATGAAATGCGAGAAGAAATTGTCAGCTTGAAAGGTAAAGAACGACACTTGTATGTAAAATGTATTAAAAATGAATTTCAATTTGTAATTCAAACAAGAATATGAACTTTCATTTTTTACAGAGCGCTCATATCCTTACATGGTGGACATGAATGCAAAGTACTTCTTCTCTGGTCCATGTGATGCCATGAAAGACGAAATTAATCGTTCATTCTACATTGCTATGCTTAAAGCTATCAACTGTACTAAGCAGGACCAAACATGTCCTTTTCGTAACATGTTCCTCCTCTGTGGTGATGACGAACAAAAGAGAACCAGAAACTCAACCCAAAATACAATATCGCGAAGGATATCGTTTACGAATGACGCAATGTTTGCACGGAAGCGCCGACAGCATATTTCTGTGAGATTGTCTAGAAAGGCCTCCCCATTCGGCGAGGAAATTGATGAGACTATGGCGACATACAAGATGGACCTGCTGCATGACGCACAACGCTTATCCAGAGTCTCCTTCACAGTAAGAGGACGAGTGACGCGGATAAGTCGTACAAGAATACCTCAACCGTACTACATCTGTCCGCCTGCATTCGTCACCGGCATCTTTCATCGTGACACATGTGGTACATGATCCTATAAATCTCTATTTATGCCCTGGATACATTACTTGATTCCACGCTTGCTGCTGTTACGTATTTTCATGAACCTCGCTGGCTCAATCTCATTTAAATCAGATCTTGTTATTCACTCACAACTATAAATGTGATATTTTTTATCAATGTTGGTTAGCGAGTTTTTGATCATAAGAAACCCGATGGAGTTGCTGGTTCTTGCGAAATAGACATCTGACGAATCAGATAGCTCGCTACGAGACCCAAAGTGCACTTCAAAATGTGAACAACTGAAACGCTGTTGTTTCGGATGATTCAATATTGTGCGGAGTAATTTGGGGTCATCTGCTTCAATCTTAAAGCCTTAGTTCCTGAAAGAGCAATTAAGTAAAGTGAGCGAATTTTAGATCTCATTTCAACGAGATTGCCGACTGACTACACCTTTAACACCTCTTTATCAGTTAAAGGAACACGATAAATACTGTCATATCACAAAAACTAAACCGATGCTGCCAATTGCAAGACATCTTTTTCTAAATCAAACGAAGAATTTTCAAAACGAAGATACTATGATTGGTTAAGCTTTTGGGATCTGGCTTCATGGGAAGGATTATTGGTGTTCGCACAAAACTGGCTGCTATTGGTTTGAGCTTGATACTTGGTTATTATAAAATAACACAATTGGCATAAACAAACATTCATTTGGGTAAATTTGAAGAGTATATATTTCTATAAAACGTGCTACTGACCATTTGAATAAGGGAAATTAAGAAAACGGGCTAATGGCCCTTTAAATAAGGGAAATTAAGAAAACAGGCTACTGACCATTTGAATAAGGGAAATTAAGAAAACTGGCTACTGGCTTTTAAAATGTACAAAGCAAAGGTCGCGAATGTCTGGATCTATGTGTAGCAGGGTTTTACTTTAAAGGAACTTTTGCCAAGGGTGTTCAAGATTGCGCTGTCCGGATTGTAATCAGTTGGTTTTATCAACCTGTGTACTGCATTTATCATTAAATGAGCAAATGTAATTTTGAAATATACCGTCAAGCTACAGTGAGGATTTAATCGTCACCGAGCGAGAACGGGTGATATTGAGGAACTAGCTTTGGTAACATGCAATGGGTATTAATTTTTGGTCATGAAATACAATCTCCTTTCGCAATCAATCATTTCACTCTGCCTCGCTCGGAAAAAGAACAAACATCGTTGTCAAAATATCAAGCAACTCTTATGGTTAAATTGTTCAGTATATTACTTACTGTTACGTTTTAGTGCCCCTTTCTGTTTTATTACAAATTTTCCTCATAGTTTTTTCTCACATTTAGACTCGATGGAGTCCGTTTGCATCTCTATGCATGAATTTTGGACTACACTTGAAATAACGGCAGCCTAGCAAATACGGAGTTTAATTTTAGAATTGGTGATTTTTTAAAAAGTGAGCAATACAAACACATGTTAAAGACTTGTGAATGTAAGCAAGACTGGAATGATAATTATAGCTTTTTTTTCATCACTAGAGTGATGAAAGGGACAAATAATTTCATTTATGATTTTTATGTTGCGGAAATAGGAATGAAAACACCATTTGTCCAGAGCTCATATCGCCCCTCTTGTTGCTTCTTGATGTCTAAAATGTAAAATATATTGATATCTGTCTTCGTATATGCTGTCCAAATTTACATTTGTGTCTTTGTTTGAGCGCCATTGTCCGGTTTTCGATCACAAATCACGACGATAACTTTGGTCACCATACTGAACTAGTAATCACTAAGATGCTGATTATCTGCCTTTCGATAAAATAATACAATTGAAGAAGTTTTGCATATTTGACTCCAACAACATACATTTTGTAATCTGTGGCCCTATAATTGGTCACAAGAGCCACTCCCTTATAAACTTCATGTATCATATAAAGCTCGGGGATATTCAGCGACTTTTTAAAAACTCTTTTCATGTTTATAGTCCAATGTCCAGAAGGATCCTACCACGATAAGGTCAAGTGTAAGCCATGTGACATCGGGGAGTATCAAGAAACCAAAGGTCAAAGGTCATGTAACAAATGTCCTCAAGGGAAGACAACTGTGGAATCAGCAAGTGTGGCAAAGTCAGCCTGTAAAAGTGAGTATATATACCCCATTTTTATATAACATATCATGTATGACATGCATTTTGACATATTTGTATTAAATAGGTTTTTGGCAAATATAAGACTACCTCGATTGTATTTCGAATAACGGAGAAACGGAATTGAATTAGCGAATGTATCCGTTGATATAATGTTGTCTTTAGATATAAATAACCATTTACGAAAAGAAAATTGTTAAATCTTTAAACGCGTATTAAAGTCAGCTTTGTGGAATTGAAAGAACTATAATGAAAATAATTATTTCAATTCTACCATTGCATTCATTCACGTTGCAAAATTACGAACAAAGCGATAGCGAAATTTTCGCAAAATATCAGCGAGCAAGATGTACATATATTAAAAGAATACATTTTTCAAACAGAATTAATTACAAGTATGTTGAGTTCGAGTTGGAATATAAACATTGCAAATAGTGTACTATTTGCTTACAACCATTTTTACCATCACTGAACGGATAAACAGTGCCAATAATAATGGTGGAATTAATGATTTATACATGATTAATTGTTTTCGATCAGAAAAATTTCAGAGAGAATTTTTGTTCCAGAAATATGTCCCAAAGGGAAGTATTCTAAAACTGGAGTTCACCCCTGTCGACCCTGTCCTCTGGGAACCTTCCAGGACAAAGAAAATTCCAAGTCGTGCCAAAAATGCTTTGTAGATTTTACAACAGAAAAGTTAGGTTCAACATCTTTGGGCGATTGTAGTAAGTAAAGTATAATTTAAGATAAGAATAACAGGGGTAAAGATAATAAATCTGAAATAAATACAAATTATTCTACTTGTTGGAACATATCTAGCCAGAAAAACAACAAATTCAAAATAAATGATCTGATAAATTTATTGTATCCATAGAAAGCTTAAAACTTGCTCTTTCAAACTGGCGTTTGTACTATTATTATTGACTTTGACCTGAATTGCCGAAATGCACATCACTCTCTGTTTTCCCTGCTGTATGCTGCTGCAGAAATTGTTAAGAGAAAAAAAAAGATTATTTTCAAACTGTATCAAATATTAGTTTCGTACTAATTTTACATAAAATGCTATGTTGAAGGTGAAGAAAAATTTTGCCTCCATGGGAACAAAGCCAATATCTATATCGATTAAAATGTTATAAAATATATTTTCAGAATGTGAAATTGGAACTTGGTTTTATCGTGGACGATGCTTTAAAATTGTCACCTTTAGACGAAACCTCTCATGGCTGAGGGCAAGGGTAGAGTGTAACAGAGAAGGTTTCATATTAGCCAGTATAAGTGACAATTATACAGAGGAATTCCTGCTATCTAAACTCAGAGGGGAAAGGGCAGTGTATATTGGTAAGTGCGTGCTCAAGGATTGAAGTTGAACTCATCACATATTTTAAAGAGTTTCCCACCTCAAACTTTAGTTATTCTGAAAGAGTCCCTTCTTCAAACCTGAGTTAAAAACATCAAATATTCTGAAGGGTTCCCTACTTCAAACATGAGTTTTATCAATCAAATATTTTGAAGGGTTCCCTACCTCAAACCTTCGTTAAAACCATCAATTATTATGAAGAGTTCAACTAAATTTACCTAAAATCTACGTTAAAAAAATCAATTATTTTAAAGGGTTCGCCTACCTCAAACTTAATTTGTAACCATCAATTATTTTTAAGGGTTCCCTTCCTTAAACCTTGATATAACCATCAATTATTATGGTAATGTACCTAAAATCTACGTTAGAACAATCAATAACTTTCAAGGATTTGCCAACCTCGAATTTAATTTGTAACCATGATATGGTTTTAAGGGTTCCACACCTTAAACCCCATCTAGCTGTCTAGGTTTTCTTATGTATTCGTCAGCCATAATGGACTTATCTATGCAAAGCATCCAATAATTTTCTTTTCAAAACATCATCATAAAAGTTAGGGTATTCACGCTACTGAAATATTGTCGATTCTGTAGGTCAGAAATGAAAATGTTTGATAACATTAACTCGAAAGCACTACACGTCAAAAGAGCTAAACACGTCACCTGCTTTTGGCATTATTTGTCATCCAATAATCAATAATTTATACTTTCAAAATAGTGTTGTGTTAGAACATTTTCTGAATTGATCTGTTGGTGTTGTCAATTGTACTTCTCAAAAGTTTGAAATATCGGGTGTCTCTGTATCAATTTCCATGTGTATGTTATAAGGACTGTTCTGGACTTTACTCGTTACGTCACAATTTGTACCTTAACGTCATACGTATTAAATCATTACTTTTGTACAGGGCTGAGAAAGGACTTCCCTAAAGCCAGGGGACTTTACAGCAAGAACTTTCGGTGGGATGATAACTCGCCGATGATATATAGTAACTGGTATTTGCTTGATTTCGTTTTATATATATTTTATATAGATTAATAAATCAAAAAGGTATTAACATTTTACCTTGATTCAAGCAAAACGTTTTCTAATAAAACTATTTATCCATAATTTTAATCAAAATCAACATAATCGCTTACCCCTATGAAATAAAAAATGTAGTTGTCATAATGTCCCTTCACTCGATTAAGACGTTTCTTGAAGAACTCATTGCTATGATGATCACCATAGTCTTTCGGGCTTTCTCCGAACAATTTTTTCATCCACCATGATGTAAGAAGCACATTATGTAAAAGTTTCATATGTCCCATATTGCTTACCTTTTCATGACCTAAACTCAATTAATGTGTTTGATGTGGATATTTCATAATCCTCCATTGCGAAATGATTGCTTTGATACTCATGAGGGTTTGTCCCTCAAAATCGTAGGAGGCTATTTAAGCTGTATTCATGACGCAAGACCACCACTGGACTCAATACCTTATCGTGGTGTGGTGGTTTGCGTGCTTCAGAGACCCCGAGAGCTATGCCAGCCGGAGCGTACATGCTCCTGGTAGGGACACCAAAGCTGGACAAGTCGATGGGTAGAAGCCAGACCAAATTTAGGTCGTTCTAAAACCTGTTGTCTTTCTCTCACTATGCCTTCCATTCCGTCTTTTCCCTTAACCTTTCGAACTCCTTCTCCCTTATCTGTCCACTCCCTTTTGGATGCTTGTCATCCACTTGTTTAATAACTGAAATATTGTTCAAAGCACGTTAAACCCCAACTCACTCACTTACACTCATGACGCAAGAGGGACAACTTTGAGAAATACCAATTGAATGAGGTCAGTACACATTCATACAAATTAGGCCTCCAATACTGAAATAAATATTTCGAAGACTTTGAAGATTAAACCATTTCCTGTGCTGTTTTCTATGAGGCGCCACCGCGAGCCAAACGGAGGCTCCATTCAACGCTGCTCTTTGATGGATGAATATGGATGGCAAGACACCTACTGCAATGACAGAGCAACAAATACCTTCATCTGTATGAAGAAAATTCCATTTTACGGTAAGAACAATTTTTTGGGGAATCCTCTTCCACCAATGAAGTATTACATATAAATATACATGCCATTGGAAAAGTGATCAATTGTAACATTGTTATATGTTGGTTCACAATACTTGAAAAAATTCAACTTCTTGGAAATTCTCTTGTCTCTTGCGCACGTCCATCGAAACCAATTCTGACTTCATATCTTCAATTCCCTTATTTTTATTTGGGTGCACACGTCCATCGAAACGTTTGTTTTATTCAAATTCTTAAAAAAATTTGTCTCTGACAGTATGATAAAAATTTACTTCAAAAACAATTATGATTTCTTTTCTAATAACTTATCTCCAAAAAATCCATTAATATTCATTAAATATCTATTTTCCTTCGAATCGACACAGACGCACCGGTTCTCTTTTTAAGAGCAGGAAAAGAGCTGTGTTGGATGGGTGGGCGAACGCTATAAAGATCTAGAGAAAAAGCAAATATCAGCGTTAACCATGTAAGGTTACTACGTATATGATTTGTTTCAAAGGCTTCAATGTCGTGGATCGAAAAGAAGTGCCTAAGCTACCACCGACCAACGAGACCGTCAGTGAACTGCTGGTTAGCTGTTCAAACAACGAACTGGTTTCCAGACGGAAGG
Organism: Phorcus lineatus; assembly: GCA_921293015.1. Lineage (NCBI taxonomy): Eukaryota > Metazoa > Mollusca > Gastropoda > Trochida > Trochidae > Phorcus > Phorcus lineatus. Next base: position 23,932,607 of record OV121097.1, on the reverse strand, counting down.
TGTGTGATGGACAAAGAGACTGTGTGGACGGAAGCGACGAGTTGTCGTGTGGTAAGGCTGTAGGTAAGGTTCTTTACAATACAATCTCATTAAAATCAGGTGGGTTTTCGCCATGCGTTGTGATCTAAATAATGCTTCATATGGGTCTTATTACGTTTGCTTTTTCACGTGTTGCCGGAGATGTAAAAAGCTATTGACATGGGGTTTATTTGTTTTTGTTGTTTTTTTGTTGTTGAAAACTCCATACAGAAAAAGGACATGTATGAATAACAGTTCTAGATATAACAATTTTACACAAGTAATAATTTATAAATGTACACAAAATATGATGGATAAGCAATCTTAAAATCAAAGTTAATTCTGGCATTAGGTTGAAAATAGTAAAAAGTAAAAACTAATTTATATAATATAATAATTCAGACTAGATAATGACAAATTGAATAGACATGTTTGGACAATTTAGCCGACCCATTGAATTTATTGAAGAAGAAAGATCACGTCAATACGTACCTCTAGGGAGCAGTATTCGCATTAGACTCGTAGCCCGGTTCGAGTGATAGGTCCTATTCAATTTCAGTGTGATTTTTGGTGATGATATAATTGATAGCCCTTGGTATTGAAAGGTTCGATGCTTGTCATTTACGATACGTGTAGATCCTAGTAACGTTGGACCTGGGTTGTTAATGATCACTATCATCAAAATGAAATCTAAAATGCGCCACTACATTTAGCGTGTAGATCTCACAAGGCTCCTTTACGGGAGCCGTGAGGTTTGCCTCTGACATAATTCAAATCAGCCAATCAGCGAGTTCGCCCAGTATTCTAGAGTGCAGGCTAATTCTATTTCGCGTGTACGCTTTTCATCACTCGGAAACCTAAATTTTCCGGCTGTTTTCCGAATTTCGAACTGACTAAATATCCGAATGAATGTATTTTATGTACTTTCGATTTACCGTAGCTTGGTTTATTTGACTAAACAGTCAAATCGAAAGCTATGGAGTTATCTTTCTCAAAACATACCTCAACGTAACCTTTTAGTCAACGGTACCAATCAAAAATGCTTTTTCTGGAAACAGGTATGTTAAATAAACGTTTCGTCTATAGTTTGCAGTAATCTTAGAATGATTTTTAATTTCGTGAAAAAAAATAAACCATAAAGATTTTGGAAAACAAATATAACCAAAACATGTGTAAAACCCATAAGAGGTTTCTTGATAATTATGTATTAGTCATATGCGATGTTCATATCCTAATGAGATTGACCCTTGTTTAGTTAAAGACTGACATGTTATATCTTATTCTGCCGTGTTCTTATTGGTGTAAAGAACATATTCAAATAACTTAAACTTGTTCTATGTTAAATAGAATAATTATAAGAGTTTCAACTTCAAGTTTAAAAATACTTGCATTCTCATAGGTCATATAGCCACGCTCATTTTGTTTGCTTGAAGTTATATATATATATATATATAATGTTATTAAGAGGTCAAATATCAGACGGCTTGAGTAAAGGAGCCGAGTGGAGATCTATAATCTGTGTTGTGTGAAGCAATATAAGACTTTATTTTAATTTGTTTGGTTAATGGTAAAACAGTTTAAATATTGAGAATATAATCATGCCTCTACCACACCTGATACTACATCGTGCTAGCTACTGTTACTTTTCGATGCCAATAAAAACAAGGCATTAAAATCTATTTTACTGTACAGGAACGCAAATCGACATTGCTGTTTCCAAATAGAATCATATTAACCGCATGATCTGTGTTTGAAATTGAACATTTTGTCGTAAATAAATTGTGAAAATTACTATATACTTCTTTTTTCAGGTAAAAACTGCAGTGACAACCGATATGAATGCAAAAACGGAAGATGTGTGTCTTATGCCTTTTATTGTGACGGCATTGATGACTGTGGCGACCAATCAGATGAAATTCATTGCGGTAACACACTGTGCCAATGATTATTATTCGTTTGTCATCAAGTGTGTGTTTTAGGTCTATAATGTAACGTGTATTTCATTCAAAGAAATAATCGTAGTGCTTATTCCTTCTTGAGGTCAAAAACCGGATATAACTCAATGGAAATTATAGTTCGCAATCAATGCAAATAAATCAATGTCTTCAGCTATTCTTTTTAAATGTAGAGTATTCTTAATGCTCAAAATGTTATATTCATGGCCATGGTCTAAGTAAGTTAGACCGCGCGTGTCTGTTGTTTAGTCGTTAGTTGTTCAGAGTTCAAAATAAAGGAGCCATATAGAGTCTACACTTCACAATATGTTTTCCATAGAACGAGTAGTTTAACCCTTACAGCTGCATAACGAAAGTTTGTTCACTTACCACTGAATTGTAGTGCAAATATCATGCAAATTGGGTTTCGTTTCAACGTCAATGGAATAACTTCAGCAAAACCGACAATGGATCACCCACTATCAATGTGTGTGATAGCCATTCTTGAATTCATTTTGGGTTCGGTTGGTCTCTCGTGCAAAATTTGGAATTTTGGCAAATGGATATAGACAGAAGGGGGTCATATTTTCAAATTTTCGATTTCGTCAAATGTCAAATGAAATGTTCCATATCGACTCTCTGAGATTAAAACCGGAGTTTTGACCCCTGGTCACTTCAATGGCCTGCCCAAACTGTTACGTGATATTGTGGCGGTAAGATAAACATTTGCCTTGAAGAAGAATAGATCTGCATATCTGTATTGAAAATTCAATTTCCCACGTTTCTTTTTTACTACGCTACGATACCTCAAAAGCATCTCAAATTACTTGATATTTGCACTAGTATATTCAGGTATGTAAACAAACTTTAGGCATGCAGCTGTTTGCCGAGGTATTTGACACTTATGATATACTCAACAGCAAAAGAAATGTCAACACATAAAATGCAAGATATTTTATTTAAAGAGGAGTGAAAATAACCAGCGTATAGTTACAGTGTATTTAATAAATTTTGTAACATTATTTGTTCATGTTTTAAAGCAAGCGCACTTTTAGAAAATTGTCAATTTGAAACATCAACTTAAATATATTTAAATTTTTTTAATATAAATTCTCAACTTAAATACCAACTATTCGTTAGGAGAAAACATATTAAAATAGCGTTTTCAGCACCCCTTGTGCGTTTGAACAGGTATAAACAGTTATTAGTCAATACCATGATAATTCAACTTGTGCATTGCTTTTTAGCTCATCAGGTCTGAAAGACCCGATGGGCTTATGGCATGGCAAGGCGTCCGGCGTCCGTCCATCCGTCCGTCCATCCGTCCATCCGTCCGTCCATCCGTAAACTTTTCACTTTTTCGACTTCTTCTCCAGAACCAATGACTCTAGAGAGCTGAAATTTTATGTGCATACTCCTTGGCAAATGGGGATTCTAAATTGTAGATTTCGTGACCCCATGAACCCAAATGGGGTCACAAGGGTCAAAAACTTAAAAATCTATTTTAATCTTCTTCTCCAGTTCCAAAAGGTCCAGAGAGCTGAAAAGTTGTGTGTAGACTCCTTGGGCACTGGAGATTCTAAATTGTAGGTTTGGTGACCCCATGACCCCAAATGGGGTCACAGGGGTCAAAACATGAAAAACCTATTTTCATCTTCTTCTCCAGTTCCAAAAGGTCCAGAGAGCTGAAAAGTTGTGTGTAGACTCCTTGGGCACTGGATATTCTAAATTGTAGGTTTGGTGACCCCATGACCCCAAATGGGGTCACAGGGGTCAAAACCTGAAAAACCTAATTTCATCTTCTTCTCCAGTTCCAAAAGGTCTAGAGAGCTGAAAAGGTGTGTGTAGACTCCTTGGCCAACGGGGATTCTAAATTGTAGGTTTGGTAACCCCATGACACCAAATGGGGTCACAGGGGTCAAAACCTAAAAAAACTAATTTAATCTCTTTCCCTAGTTCCAAAGGGTCCAGAGAGCTGAATAGTTGTGTGTAGACTCCTTGGGCACTGGAGATTCTAAATTGTAGGTTTGGTGACCCCATGACCCCAAATGGGGTCACAGGGGTCAAAACCTGAAAAACCTAATTTCATCTTCTTCTCCAGTTCCAAAAGGTCCAGAGAGCTGAAAAGTTGTGTGTAGACTCCTTGGGCACTGGATATTCTAAAGTGTAGGTTTGGTGACCCCATGACCCCAAATGGGGTCACAGGGGTCAAAACCTGAAAAACCTTTTTTCATCTTCTTCTCCAGTTCCAAAAGGTCTAGAGAGCTGAAAAGTTGTGTGTAGACTCCTTGGCCAACGGGGATTCTAAATCGTAGGTTTGGTAACCCCATGACCCCAAATGGGGTCACAGGGGTCAAAACCTAAAAAACCTAATTTAATCTTTTTCCCTAGTTCCAAAGGGTCCAGAGAGCTGAATAGTTGTGTGTAGACTCCTTGGGCACTGGAGATTCTAAATTGTAGGTTTGGTGACCCCATGACCCCAAATGGGGTCACAGGGGTCAAAACCTGAAAAACCTATTTTCATCTTCTTCTCCAGTTCCAAAAGGTCTAGAGAGCTGAAAAGGTGTGTGTAGACTCCTTGGGCACTGGAGATTCTAAATTGTAGGTTTGGTGACCCCATGACCCCAAATGGGGTCACAGGGGTCAAAACATGAAAAACCTAATTTCATCTTCTTCTCCAGTTCCAAAAGGTCCAGAGAGCTGAAAAGTTGTGTGTAGACTCCTTGGGCACTGGATATTCTAAAGTGTAGGTTTGGTGACCCCATGACCCCAAATGGGGTCACAGGGGTCAAAACATGAAAAACCTATTTTCATCTTCTTCTCCAGTTCCAAAAGGTCCAGAGAGCTGAAAAGTTGTGTGTAGACTCCTTGGGCACTGGATATTCTAAATTGTAGGTTTGGTGACCCCATGACCCCAAATGGGGTCACAGGGGTCAAAACCTGAAAAACCTAATTTCATCTTCTTCTCCAGTTCCAAAAGGTCTAGAGAGCTGAAAAGGTGTGTGTAGACTCCTTGGCCAACGGGGATTCTAAATTGTAGGTTTGGTAACCCCATGACACCAAATGGGGTCACAGGGGTCAAAACCTAAAAAACCTAATTTAATCTCTTTCCCTAGTTCCAAAGGGTCCAGAGAGCTGAATAGTTGTGTGTAGACTCCTTGGGCACTGGAGATTCTAAATTGTAGGTTTGGTGACCCCATGACCCCAAATGGGGTCACAGGGGTCAAAACATGAAAAACCTAATTTCATCTTCTTCTCCAGTTCCAAAAGGTCCAGAGAGCTGAAAAGTTGTGTGTAGACTCCTTGGGCACTGGATATTCTAAAGTGTAGGTTTGGTGACCCCATGACCCCAAATGGGGTCACAGGGGTCAAAACCTGAAAAACCTTTTTTCATCTTCTTCTCCAGTTCCAAAAGGTCTAGAGAGCTGAAAAGTTGTGTGTAGACTCCTTGGCCAACGGGGATTCTAAATCGTAGGTTTGGTAACCCCATGACCCCAAATGGGGTCACAGGGGTCAAAACCTAAAAAACCTAATTTAATCTTTTTCCCTAGTTCCAAAGGGTCCAGAGAGCTGAATAGTTGTGTGTAGACTCCTTGGGCACTGGAGATTCTAAATTGTAGGTTTGGTGACCCCATGACCCCAAATGGGGTCACAGGGGTCAAAACCTGAAAAACCTATTTTCATCTTCTTCTCCAGTTCCAAAAGGTCTAGAGAGCTGAAAAGGTGTGTGTAGACTCCTTGGGCACTGGAGATTCTAAATTGTAGGTTTGGTGACCCCATGACCCCAAATGGGGTCACAGGGGTCAAAACCTGAAAAACCTATTTTCATCTTCTTCTCCAGTTCCAAAAGGTCTAGAGAGCTGAAAAGGTGTGTGTAGACTCCTTGGCCAACGGGGATTCTAAATCGTAGGTTTGGTAACCCCATGACCCCAAATGGGGTCACAGGGGTCAAAACCTACAAAACCTAATTTAATCTTTTTCCCTAGTTCCAAAAGGTCCAGAGAGCTGAATAGTTGTGTGTAGACTCCTTGGCCAACGGGGATTCTAAATTGTAGGTTTGGTGACCCCATGACCCCAAATGGGGTCACAGGGGTCAAAATCTAAAAAACCTAATTTCATCTTTTTCCCTAGTTCCAAAAGGTCTAGAGAGCTGAAAAATTGTGTGAAGACTCCTTGGACACTGGGGATTCTAAATCGTAGGTTTGGTAACCCCATGACCCCAAATGGGGTCACAGGGGTCAAAACCTACAAAACCTAATTTAATCTTTTTCCCTAGTTCCAAAAGGTCCAGAGAGCTGAATAGTTGTGTGTAGACTCCTTGGGCACTGGAGATTCTAAATTGTAGGTTTGGTGACCCCATGACCCCAAATGGGGTCACAGGGGTCAAAATCTAAAATACCTAATTTCATCTTTTTCCCTAGTTCCAAAAGGTCTAGAGAGCTGAAAAATTTTGTGAAGACTCCTTGGACACTGGGGATTCTAAAGTGTAGGTTTGGTGACCCCATGACCCCAAATGGGGTCACAGGGGTCAAAACCTTAAAATCCTACTTTCATCTTCTTCTCCAGTTCCAAAAGGTCTTGATAGCTTAATAGTTGTGTGTAGACTCCTTGGACAATGGGGATTCTGAATTGTAGGTTCGGTGACCCCTTGACCCCAAATGGGCAATGGGCCTTTTTTATTTGATTGTGAATAACTCTGACGTTGGGACAGGCTATCTTTCCTACACTGCCCATGACCCCATGGTCTAAACCACAACACCTATTTCTATCAAAAGTCTGATGAGCTACAGAGCCCATGGCTCTATTTTTATAAAATTTTTATGACATTCAAAATCAACTTTATTCGGCATCGGTATTTCGTTGCCACCTCTGAAATTAAGATGACGTTTCAAGGAGTCAACTATTTCAAAACACATATTGGTTGCGGATGCTTTATTTCTTTTATAAGAAGCAAATGTGGCAACATAATTCAAAAGACTATGTTTCATTTGTTCGACATGAACAAGAATATACATTAAAATGTGTATCTTGTGTCTTGTCTCCAATTCAAGAAGTTGAGTTCTTGAATCTGCATGACTACTAGTGTCTAAATACTTCTTTTAAAATATTCTAAAAGAATAAGTTGTGGTTATGAGACATTCGGGTATTTTAATCCTCAGAACTCTTATAAAACATCGATACTTTTCTGGCCGAATGCCTCGAATCGCTATGTACATAGTAAGCCAATAAACGATGCGCATCTAGCAGTAGGGGCGCTACCTGGATGACGTATCCGTTGAGATCGACATATTTACTTATGACTCCTTGCGCAATGGTTGTTTCACAAAACGAGCGATTTTCCATACGTTGCGTCAAAAAATCGCATTCAGTTATTTTTCATATGGATTACACATAACGTGCGAATTAGAAATGTGTTGGGGTGCGATACGAACGAAACATGACCTGTACCTATTTCTGACGCATCGCATTTCAATCTCATTATAATAAATCTAACATTGCTGCACTATGTTACACACCTAATGTAGTGGAGCATTAAGGTTACATTTTAAGGATATTGTTCGCATTTGAAAACACGAGGGAGATCCTTTGACGACATTATCCTTTTGAGGAATTTTTCCACCTCTTTGCTTCGAGGACTATGTGATGACGTAATATTTTACACGTGATGTATGTATCGCAATGTATTGAAAGCGTGTAGTATGAATGGAAAATCGCATTCCAAGCACATGCGTCGCTCGTGTGAAATATTAATGCGCCTTCAAAAAAAATGTTAGTTTCACGACGCATTTTAAGATATAAGGGTGGTAGACTGAGTGATTTCGCTGTAGCAGGGTGTTTGGGTATGTCATCGTGCCAAGACTATGGTCGATGCTTTTAACTATTTGTTTCTATGTGCACAGAACTGAGGCCCTGTGGGAAGAACATGTGGACATGTAAAAACGGACAATGCATAGATGAAGACCTACGATGTGACTTACATGCGGACTGCATTGACATGTCTGATGAATTGCTTTGTGGTATGTACGCCTTTTTACTTACTCGATTACTAGAAAAAAATTGACTTCGATTTGCCCGAGTCAGTGAAACTACATCGTCATTTTGTCTTGTGAGCCGCTACAAATAACATGTTAGAAATAAGTAAATATAACACTTGGAACATGCATCAAAGGTTTTGCTAGAAGTTCCAACTCTTAGTTCTCTAGATCGTTTGTCAAAACACAAACGGGATGCTCATTTGAAGTCAAAGTCTTGAGCATGGGCTGAAGCTTCCTTGGTATAACTCAACGTCTCCTTCCTGCGAATATTAATATTTTTAATCTATGGCACTTCAGGTTCGTAGCAACAGGGGGCAAGGTGTGTGGTGGAAGGGGGAGATTAATCTATGTAATCAGTTTATGAATTTACATTTCTGCCCCATCACTTCTAAAATTTGGCATCAATTTCATTGGAATAACCAAATTTCAAGATAATTCTTATCATGTGTGTCACATTTCTAGCTAACTTTACCTAACAATATCTCATAGAAAGGAGAAGTAATAGAATAATTACTACCTTCGTTTTATTCACATAGGAAATTGTTCTTCCGAAAAAATTATTTTCTTCAATTAGAAGATTTTCTAAACAGCGTATAAGTCACCTATTTCGCTTATAATTTCAGATATTTGCCGTGAGTTCCAGTGCCGCAATGGAAAATGTATTGCGAATGAGAGAGTCGACGATGGGATCGTTGACTGCGATGGTGGAGGTGGTGAAGATGAAAATAGTAAGAAATATCGTGGTTATGAATTGTATTCATAGCTTAGCCGATTTGTTTAATAATATAAATGATAATATTTAATAATATAAATTGATATTACTAGTATTCATATAATGGTGCTCAGTTGTTGTATGTCATTCTCTCCCATCAGAAACGAGAGATTGAGAGTGAGTGTATGACGGAGCTACGTACCTCTGTTAGGAGAGAATGGTGGAATGTTTGGATTATATATATGTTTGTTGAGCAAAGTCAGTGTAGTGGTGTAGTGGTAAGCATGCTTGCCTCTCACGCCAGAGACCCGGGTTCGAGTCCCGGTGGAGACAACAACAATTTGTGACTTTGTTTTCATCCAGTGTTGTGTCCCTGGGCAATCCACTTTGCACTCAGTTCACTCAGCTGTACAAATGGGTACCTGAACAAGGGGGAATTACGGGCCTATACGGTCGCGCGGAGCGCTTGTTAATCGGCGTCACCGAACATACTATCCCTCCAGGGTAATAATACTCATGGCACTGTGAGCATGCTTTGTCTTGGGTATATGCGCGGTATATGAATGCTATTATCATAAATTATTTTTTATATGTTTCCAATAATTGATAGATGTCACTTTCATATGATTAAACTATTCAGCAGCTTTCGTTTTTGTCAAAATAATTATGATGTAATAATTCTACTTTTTGTTAGGTTACGAAAAATGTGAAGACACGTCTTTCAATGTTAATTAGAAAGGGTATTATGCGCAAATAGGCGAATAGTAAGTCAACTGTTCCTAATTTACTGTCAAACGCTTGGGAACTACTTCTACTACTGCTGCCAAAGATGTATGGTGACTTGTTGTATACTCAGGGCAATACAGACAGAAATTTTACAACTGGACACGACCAATCAAAACTGATCCAGAGGTCACGTGTGTGCAGTTGCCGGGGAAAGACGAACGCGTCACTCTCCTCCTACCTGAGGATGGAGATTGTAGTAAGTTTTGAAAATGTCCACTTTCAAGTTGTCATAATATTCGTAGGTTCATTTATAGGAGTTTTTCATTGCGCAACAGCATAAAACTTCAATACAAACTTTATCCGAGCTTTTTCGATGGCGGTCATATCGCGTGACCTCGGACGAGATAACACTTCAAGGGAAATAAGTAGCATGGTTTCAATTTTAAAAAAGACTGTTCGAAGCCGTGTTTTAATTCTCGCTACACGACATTATGTGACAAAAACCATGGACGGCAACTCAGATACACCTTGATACACACATGAGAGGGTTACATTTCTAGTACACTTAGTGCAAATATCATGTAATTCTTATGTTTTCAATTATTTTACCCCATGCCTCTCCCGTGTAATGCCAGAATTGTATCCGAAATATCACTTATATACATGCATGTTCCTTATCTATGTAGTGTAGATAAGAAAACTTAACATATTTATCAAAATGTATGAAATGTAAATCGTTCCTTTAAGAATTGGTGCCAATTCTAAATTTCTTAAATGATGAGTTTACATAGGAAACTATAAACAGTGTAACACACTTTTGTTCAGCAGCTGTATATAGATATCTTCCATTTTCCTAACAGTAGAAGACATGACTACAACTCTTATGAATCACCTACCCTTGTATACTATTTTTGATAGTCAGCATCATGCTTGATATTCTGGGGCATACAGTGTACGTCCCACAGTGTGAACAGACGCGGTGGAGTAAATGGAATTACCAATTTAACCATCATTAACATTACATTCCGACTGATGATGGAATCAGCTTGTTTTCCAGCATATCTTGCTTTCTTTATCTAAATTTATTTAAAGGGGCTGTTGCACGTTTTTCGAAAATTCTATTTCTTCAAATTTTAGCCAATTTACATTAGTGTATACCAAAAGTATTATCTTCAGAGGGACAAACACGGTCATCCGTAGTCGAAGAATAAATCATCAAGTATTATACTAAAATCACTGTCAACCATTTTTATGTGAAGAGCTTTTAATCATTTTAGGAGGGAAAAGTATTCTCATATCTGAACAAGATACCTCTGAAAGTATTCTCATATCTGTTCAACATACCTCTGAGAGTATTCTCATATCTAAACAAGATACCTCTGAAAGTATTCTCATATCTGAACAAGATACCTCTGAAAGTATTCTCATATCTGAACAAGATACCTCTGAAAGTATTCTCATATCTAAACAAGATACCTGTGAAAGTATTCTCATATCTGAACAAGATACCTCTGAAAGTATTCTCATATCTGAACAAGATACCTCTGAAAGTATTCTCATATCTGAACAAGATACCTCTGAAAGTATTCTGATATCTGTTCAACATACCTCTGAAAGTATTCTCATATTTAAACAGGATACCTCTGAAAGTATTCTCATATCTGAACAAGATACCTCTGAAAGTATTCTCATATCTGAACAAGATACCTCTGATTTAGAACTTCTTCTTAAGATAAGAAAACATTGTCCTTCAATTGGTAAAATTTATTTTAGTTTTCTGGAGATCACTTTATGTATCAATACCAAATTGTTTATATGAAATATATTTCCTTGTCACTTGACCCTCTTATAGGTAGTGTAGAATGTCCATCACCGTACTATAAATGCCCTGGAAGTTTCTGCCTTGCTCCTCTATTTGTCTGCAATGGTATCTCCGACTGTGAGGATGGCGAAGATGAAATCAACTGCGGTAAGTCATTATGCAAAGACAGGAGTTGTCTCCGTGGTTCTTCCACGACACGATTTACAAGAACATTATTAGGCGAACTTTGATTTCTTAAAGTGCCACTCCGTGATTTTCATAACATATTATTTACCTTCGATACGAACCTAAATGTAATATGTGGTGATATAAAATCATAACATCTTAACTTTTCATGTCCATAAGACATACATATGACAAATACTGGATTTCCATGAAAATTTAAAAACAGCCTTATAAATGCACAGAGGTGTAGATATCACGTCCACTATACATGGATAAAAAGAAAAAACACTATCAACTCCTAACTGCCCTCCTAAGACACCATTGATTAAGATTTGCATCTATGACTCAACAACTCACTGAGTGGCTCTTTAAAGATAAAATATCCCAGTGTTTTATCCGACATCAATCCCAATTTTCATATAGACAATACATTCAAGTAAATAAAACACCAAACAGCGTTTCGATGCGTCCTTAAATTAAAAAGATATAACGGTTGAAAGTGCGTAGAAATTGGCCACCTCGAAAGCCCAAATGAAAAATGTCCTTGGAGCGGTCTGCGCGCCTATGAGCTCTCTTTCGGCGGATGTGACGTCATAGCCAGGACTCACTCCGCGTTTGTTTGTAAACAAGTATATATACCAAATGTAGATATGGGTCGCATTCGTCTACGTTTTCATTGCGAAAGAGACATGCCTTCTTCCTGTGTTGCTGCCAACTGTACTAATACGAAATCATGAGACTTTCTACTGCATCGACTTCCGAAGGATCCTGTCCAATTCGCGAATTGGACAAAGTTTGTTAGTCAGAATATAGCGAAGTGGAGTCCTAGTGACAGGTCTGTTATCTGCTCCGATCATTTCACAGGCGAATGTTATGATCTTTCCTACGAGTTCAAAAAGGACTTTGGACTTGCCCTACAAAGGAAAAGACTCGTCAAAAAATCGGTACCAACAGTTCATAAACAGATGAAGATGAAAACAGGCCCGCCACTTTGAGAAGAGGGAACGAAAGAGGGTACGAAATTTGGCAAGATAGGCTAATTCATAGTTCTATTAAGGGGGAGGTGGGAATAAATAATCATGAAACTTTTGGGGAGTTGACTGCAATTCATTATTTTACTGACGAAAGTTGAGTTCTTATCTGCAGTATGAATTTATATCTCTATAGATTAGTCGCAGAAATTACTAACTCTTATGTACACATTTCAAAATGTAATGCAAATGTGGATTATATTATGAAATAAGGTATTTAGTTAAACAGATTTGTTAATGTATTGTCATGTGTCACGTGTATTGACAAACGTAATCACCTTCATCAAGTTTCAATAAAGGCTGTTGATCATGTGTGAGGATAAAGTTAAGTCAGTGCCTTGTGTATTACCTGATTGGAAATGTGCCAGGTGCTCAGGTCATTAACCTTATTGCTGTAATGTAAAGGTGTGTGGTTAAATCTTGTAGACTGTTAGGTATTAACTTTATGACTATATTGTCTGGTATGAAAAAGTAGTGTTAGGTAACTAATTAATGTCTTTTGCAGGATTTGCAAATTGACAAATAATCATAGACTACACTAGTCACCGTCACAACATTTCAGTTACAGATGTGAACATTTCATAAGTATGTGACAATTAAGTTTATGAAAGTGCATTCAGATGTGTAAGTGTTGTAAAATGTATGATATACTTCTAATTCGACTTGCATTCACTGCCAATATTTAGTAAAGAAAACTTGTGGACTGTTAAAAGAATTATTTTCTCTAAATATACTAGAATTATTTAGGAATCGATGTTTTTTTAACAGTCGAACGAGGTGAAGAATTCGAATGCAATGGAGAAGGAGGGGTTCATTCGGAGCAATGTAATTGACAGCAGACTGTCAGTTATTGAAAATATATTTTGTTAAACATAATTTTAAAAATGTTGTGTTATTATTGACAACATTGGCCTAAGTCAATCGAAATTGGTACCACACTCTTTATCTCAAACACTGACCAATAATTCACACAAAGCAACACTAATCTATATCCTTGTTATGCAAAATACACTAGTAAGAAACTCTAAGTTTTTAAGAAGGTGGCACATCGCGAATCAAGAGGTACATTTACTAAACATATCAAAGATTTAATCTTCATTATCACTCAAAACTGGTTAATAAGGCCAAAACCAGCTGATCGGAACCGTCGTATCCAAATTACCAGATCCGGAAGCTGCCGAGAGGCAGTCCATCTAAAGCGAGATCTCATTGTTACAGTCATGCAAAGCAGAAACACGGAGTTACGATATTGAGTTGACACTTTAAAATGGCACAAAGTAGTAACAATTATTCTACATATACAATGGTCAATCTGTTTTAAGGGGATAGTCGATTTGTTTAGGAGTTTAAACAAAAAACAGTCACAATGGCGGTAGATATCAGCTTTGGTTCTCTCGATCGGCATTATCGGAGATTAACAACCCAAACAAATAACAACAATGTAATGATTTTAATAGCTTTTATATATATATATATATATATATATATATATATATATATATATATATATACGTTCACGACCGCTGGAATCTATGGTGTAAACAATGACACAGATCAGCAAGTCGTAAGCGAGTCCTGACTATGTCGTCACGCCCCCTAGTACCTGATTGGCAAATAAAACGTTTGGCGTCTGTTTTCCGCAAGTGTTTATAATACATGTTTTTTTCTGCTATTTTCAGGTGGATGTGAACCTAAATAGCTGTTGATATTAATTTTAACTGTGTTATGAATTATTTCCGCTAATCGTACCCCTCTGTGGATATGTTATCTTTAAGTCTGATGACTTGTCATTTTTAATGATGTCAGTTCTTTGTTGCCCTAAAATGCTTTGCAACATCTACACTGATAGTCTTATGGTGGTGCATTGTTAAAGTTAGATACGTTCGCCGTTTTGCTCTATATATATATATATATATATATATATATATATATATATCAGATTTTGTAAAATGGGGCCTTGTACTTGTATAATCAACAAAAGGTATAAAATCATCAAGCACCAGCACGTGTGAATTCATCTGGTAAACTGTCTTTCATTCGCAAAACAGACTTCAATTTCATTTTATTTCATTATATAACTAAAAGTGTAGAACTTTAAAATTTTCCCCAACAGATCAGTTTTCCTGTCCAGGATATTATCGCTGCATTAACTCAAACATCTGCATCAGTCCTTCGGAACTTTGCGATAAATTCAGACATTGCCCAAGTGGAGATGATGAGAGATCATGTGAGCAGGGTGAATGCCCCTCGGACTGTGAATGCCGTGACCGTGTTGTAGTTTGTGATAAAGTCTTCAATAGCAACACTTCAATTGTCCTCAGTCCCAATATAAGGAAACTAGACGTCTCTGGTGTGAATCTCGACATAGAATTCAAAAGTGGTTCCATTTCTGGCTTAGCTAAAAGAGAATTCCATTACTTGGCAACACTTATACTATCAAGATGCAATTTATCAAGCATTGGGGATCTATTCGTTGGATTTCATAATCTTATAATACTGGACTTGAGCCACAACGAGATTACGAATATATCAAGCGATTCATTCAAACATGTTCCACGATTAATGATTTTGGATTTGTCCAACAATCCCGACCTTCAATATGTAGACACTTTTGCTTTTGATTCTTTGAAGAAATTGGATTTTCTTAATCTTGAAAACACAAACCTTTGCAACGTTGATGTTACCTTATTTCTCGGGCTGGAGGATCTTTCTAGCCTTGTTCTCAAGAACATCCACATGACTGAGTTGACAGATGAACTCTTCTGGAATCTATCTTCAGTGAAATTTCTTGATATCCGCGAGAACGACATTCGTCAGTTTGGAAGCAACTTGCAGACAGGTCTCAAGTCAATTCAAACGCTGTTTGTGGACTCCTACCAAGTCTGTTGTGACTATCTGCGACCTGAGACTCTACCTGAGGAAGACTGTGTCTCCACAAAGAATGCCATCTCCTCTTGTAATGACCTGCTTGCGGCAGCCGTTCTCCGAGGCATTTTATGGGTCATTGCTGTTATTGCATTTTTTGGCAATCTATTTGTTATTACCTATAGATGCTTCTATGATGGCCAGTCCAAAACGCGTAGCTATGGGATCTTTGTTACGAATCTGTCCGTGTCAGACTGTCTTATGGGTATCTACATGGTCGTAATTGGCAGTACAGACATACATTATAGAGGTGTCTTCGTTGCAAATGATTACCAATGGAGACATAGTGGAATGTGTAAATTTGCAGGATTTCTTGCGACTTTGTCCACAGAAGCATCCTGTTTGATGATCGCTCTGATAACCCTTGATCGGTTCCTAGCAATCAAATTTCCATTTCGGCAAGTAAAGTTTTCACGAAGAACTGCATTAGCCTGTGTGTGCCTGACATGGATTTTGGCCTTTGGAATGGCAGTAGTTCCCTTACTTCCCCAATTCAGACACTGGTCCTTCTATTCCCAGAACAGCGTCTGTTTAGCTCTACCTTTGTCTCATCATAAGTCTCCAGGATGGGCATATTCAAGCAGCATCTTCATCGGCTTCAACTTTGTCCTCTTCATTCTGATAGGACTTGGTCAGATATTCATATACAGGTCCATCAAGGAATCGTCCAAGATTCGGAAGGGTGGATCTTCTTCCTCGGAGAGGGTTGTGGCTCGCAGACTCTTCCTTGTTGTCTTCACCGATTTCCTGTGTTGGTTTCCCGTTTGCATAATGGGTAAGCTTACATTTAAGTTCCAAGAATAATAGGTAATGATGATCGTTCAGTGTTTATTATTCATTCATTCTATTGTTTGACGTTTCGGGAACTTTTAGTAGAGAAAATAACTTTTTGTAAATTTTAGTGTTCTATAGGTATATATGAGTGGTATATTATTAACATTATTATGAATCGTGTAAACTTAACATGCCATCCCAAAGGCTTGATTAGGTTTCAACCGGAAAACACAATCTGACGTATGTGTTGAAACTTCCTGCCATTTTCTAAGACATGTCTCTCTCCATTTTAATTTAATGATATTAATAATTCACAATAATCCATATGATTTTGTTTCTGTTTGTGCAGGTGTTATGGCTGCTTGCGGAGTGTATATTGGCAGAGATGTTTTTGCTTGGACAGCGGTTACAGTGCTTCCAATAAACTCGGCATTAAATCCTGTATTGTATACCTTGCCGAGCATCATACAAGCATGGGTAAGTGCACTTTTCGGCGAGTTGGAGTTTATGTTTTTCAAAAAAATATTTCAGTTATTAGAAACGTGGATGAAAGTCATTCAAAATAGAGCGGACAGATCAGGAAGTGGGGGATTTTGAGGAAATGTTTGTAAGAAAGACACAGTGAGAGATATTCATCGGGTTTTATTTCGACTATAATTTGGTCTGGCTTCAAACTGTCGACCAATCTAATTGAGTGAAACTACTAGGAGCATGTAAGTTCCGGTCGGGGTCTCTGAAACACGCACACCACCACACCACGAAAAGGTTTTGAGTCAAGTGGCGGTGCAGCCTTCTGAACTCCGTTTACGATTCAATTAATCTACGCTCACACCTTTGATACATTTAATTGTCTGTCTCTTAAAGTCATTGTCTCATTTTTGCAAGGGAAATTGTAAAGCATGCCGGACAAATAGTTCACCACTCACAGAAATCTTTCTCCTGGCGTTTGCAACAATTTTCAGAACTCTGCAGGCATTCTAGCCCTCAATAGATAAGTTCAAACTACCCTACCCTACCCTAATATTACGTGTTTTGCAGGCGTTAGTCCTTACCACGTCATTTCGCTAAGGCCGTGACGAAGAACACATAAAATTTCCCAGCTGAATATCCAATTTAAATAGCTAATAGCTTACCGTTTTCAAATACTTAAATAACAAAAAGGTGGTAAACTCAATGAAGAATGCGTCTGTCATAAGTATAGGCGCTACATTTCCGGTGTTTCGCACCCGCGATGGGATTGCACTTGATTCGGTACCTCATCGATCTGAAACGGCATACGCCAATAAGCTGCTTCATCCAAAACTTAAAACGGGCATAAAAATGAAAATCGTTGCAAATACGACAGGAAAAAATCGTGTTAGTGATCAGATTTTGTTCGTGAAGAATATTTACTTCAGTTTAGTTACCTTACAAAAATGACACTATGACTTTAATTCAATGAAGATCGCCCTTTGACAGCAGCCGAGTAAATTTCCACTTGTTCCTGATGATAGATATACAGACGACGCGACCCCTCTTGACTCAATGCCGTGTCGTGCTGTGATGGTTCAGGTGCTTCAGAGACCAAAAAGAGCTATGCCAGCCGTAGTCCATTCTCTCCCAACAGAGTTAGCTCCGTCATAAATTCCTATTCAATCTCTGTCTTAATAATAGACAAACAGACAGAATTTATTCAGTTTCTAAGGCCTCTGGCCCATACAACATACATGTACGATATGAATTATAACATGCTTTATACCTTTACAATTAAGTATTGTAACATTATTGAAGTGGAAGTGTCTTAATAATACGGTTTCATGGTTACTCTCGGCTTCCGGCAGTTGCCCCTAGTAGGACAAGGTTGCAACTTCAAACTACCTGGCAATATGTCAGCCAATAAAAACAACGAATGCATGAATAACGTATTTGCTGACACATAGGCCGATGCAATGATGCAGTCGCAAAATGAGGGGTATTCGCTCTTTGAAGAAGGCACAAAGGTACATAGTCGATATAGATTTGCTTTTGGAAAGCTTACGGAAATAGTTTAAACGATTTAATTGATACGTTTTGAAACGGCGTCGCTGACTGCACATTTTCCTGCTCAAGGAACCTTCGTATTAGGACAGAGGTTGTATAGGAATTTATGAAGTAGCCTTCATAACCCTTCGCAGGCGCACCCACGCTAGTGGACAAATAGAACCCAGATCAAAATTGAATCGTTATGGGAAAAAATACTGTCATTCTCTCACTTGTTTCGACCGTCGCCTAAACCTTTCTATGCCGTTTTTCCCTGATCTGTCTTCTCTCTTCTGGATGTTTTTCACCATGAGTTTAATAACTGAACTTCTGTTGAGAACATGTTAAATCTAAAATCACTCATTGAAGTGAGTATGGCTTTTAATTGATCACAATTCCAATTCCGTGAGTAGACCTAGGTTATAAATGGAGATTTAATAGAACGTATATCACGTGTTACTGAGGAGTGGGTAAGTGAGATAATTCTTTTCTCATGTTTGATTATTTTTTTTTCTGAAAGACTTTAAAACATAGTGTTATTAGCGAAAGGAACACTTCACAAGAGGGTCTTCTTCCCACACAATGTTTAGATATTTAATAGTATCTTCACTTGGCAATTGACCTCTTTTGAAACGTAAGATCTTGTGTCTCCTTGACCCTTACAACTGCGTCAGCGGATCATTAATGTTTTCAACAGGTGCAAACACGTCAGGTCAAGGGAGAGTCCAGATAAAACTTTGGTCTTTCTCTAACTATATATATTTTTATTGGCGTGTTTCTCCTTCCCTCTTCCTTGTTTTACTGATCTGCATGATCTCTTTTCGATGTCAACAACAATCTTTTATATACCTGACATATTCCGTTTACTCCTGCGCACTCCTTTGGCATTTGAGACTAGAATATCTGATGGACAGATTTGAATGATTTCACACTGCCCATGTTTTTATGAAGTGAAAATTCCTAGCTTTGTAAGCTCAGATCACAGCCGGACAGGAAGGCCTTGTTAACCATTTACAAAGCCCTCCAAAGCAGGTTATTATCATGTATTGTCCCTCTTCTGATATATTTTTTAGCCCCGTGATGTTAACTTTAAAGCGAAAGTTGTACATCCTGCTACATCAGCGTAATTGAATCCGCTGATCGAGCTCCTTCCATATACCCTGATTCCTTTAAGCCAAAAGGAAACTTTTCTTAAACCTAGTAGATACTCTCAAGAAGCGAGATTTTTTATGAAGGCTGGGCAAGCAATCTATAAAATATGAACATATATGAATATATGTTCTTTTCATATAAGTTCTATATAAGGAGGGGGGCCTCTCCCTCATGATCGTCGAAAGTCCTCATGCTTGGTTCTTCTCATCCTGCTACATCAGCGAAATTGAATCCATATATCCGTCCACATACCTTGATATCCTTTAAGCCAAAAGGAAACTCTTCTTAAACCGAGGAAATACTCTCAAGAACGAGATGTTTTATGAAGGCTGGGCAAGCCAAAAATGAACACCTGAATATATGTTCGGTATAGAAGAAGGAGAAGGGCCTCTCCCTCATGATCGTCGAAAGTCCTTATGATTGGTTCTTCTAATTGAATCCGCTGATCGAGCTCCTTTCATATAGCCTGATATCCTGTAGGCGAAAAGCCTCGTTTCGAAAGCTTTTTAACCAGCAAATGAGACGACTCGCATCAAGCACCAGCGGCACAACCCGGATGGGATGTTACGTAAAGTTCAAAAGGGTAGCTTCAAGCTCCTTGGATAACGACATTTCATTGGCTTAAACAATAACAGGGGAGCACAGCCACGAACATCAGGCCGCGCAAGCCGTACGAGGGATTTGGCTCGAAAGAGAACAGGGTATATGAAAGGAGCTCGATCAGCGGATTCAATTACGCTGATGAAGCAGGATGGGTTCTTCTCCAAAACACCTTTACTTATCTATACAGTCTGATGAAAATCAAACATATTCCGAGGAATTACTTTCAAATTATTTCCTCCCGTGATACCAGCTAAACGCATCATATAACAGTTTTGTCACGTATTTGTTTTGAACCTTTTATAAGGGGTCTGTTGCGGGAAATAGTTATAAAAGTACTAATGGTGAAAATAGAAATAAAAATAACCGATTTAACTATAGATAATGATATAAACATAAATTTCATGATTGTTTAAATGAAGTTTTATTTGACAGAAATCCCCAAAGAAAGGTTTCACGTTAGATGTCTCCGATCGAAGATCCACCAAATCACAAGGCAAATTGAATTTTAAGTCTTAAATCTTTCAGAAAATTTAAATCAACTTGACAGAATTGAAAAACTTAAGACAATTTCAGCAATACTTTTTATGTTGAAACAATCTGCTTGAAGATTGAATTTACATTATTAACTCAAAATGGGACTGACATTTTCAAACAAAAAAGTTCACGTTTGATTCGTTTTAGATAAAAGCTTTAACATCTCTGCCAATATACTTTTCAAATGATTGTGGCATATCGCTTACAATATTAGTTGTATTTTCAGGTTTGATAATTCCTTGGGATATCTTCCCAAATATCAAGACTTACGTTGGCACGCCAACGTGTGACATGGTGACGCTAGATGTCGCCCTGAAGTCACGTCACCTTTCAGCAAAGGTGAAATGCGATCTGGTTGGTCTTGTTATTGCCTATGTTCATGATCTGGAAAATCAAAACCGAACTTTTGAGCCAATCACAGACCAGAGAGTTTTCGTCAGCTATTTCAATGACGTGAGTAAAACTGTTTATAGTTAAATTCTTTAGAGAAAACTTTTTGAGTTGATTACGTTGAATTCTTAGAATTAATCACTTATTCAATTTTGCAAGTATTGTTTCAATTATAGCTGTACAAATGCATGATATATCATCTAAACATATCAAAATATACACATCTATCTACAAATATCATATAAATGATCCAATGACTTTTCTTTACTTTATTTTCCGTATCCAGTTTAGAAATATAATTTACAAGACAACTGAAAAAGTGCATTAGCACGTCATCCCGATAACACTGCAATCAGTAAACGTGTTTAATTTATACATTTAATTTAAAAAAATGATTAGAAAGACAGTATGGCTTAACAGCTGGTATTTATTTTGATTATTAAATTATCTTTAAAAAGCACAAAATACACAACTTGTGAATGTCCAAAGAAGCATAAATAGCTGACATCAAAAATTTTCTGTATAGGTTAAAGTGAAAAATGACATTGTCCTGCTGTTACTTTATAACTGAAAGTTTTTTGGGTTTTTTTAAACCACTAGGTACAAATTCTGAAAAACATAATTATCTTGAATCCATCTTTAACATAAAAACATGATTGTATATATATAAGTACGAGTCCTTACCTATTTCTACAAAACTCCATTTACTCAGTGACACAGACTTAATAGACACAGAGTATGGTTCCTAAATTTTGTGTGTGGCCTAGGTTACAACAAAATTACTTTATGTCCCGAGTTCAAGTCGCCATTCTTAAGTTCCATTTTATACTCTAAATATTATTTTAGAATTCCTCACAAATCTTAATATATTTCTTATTTTCAATGTTAATCAAAAAATGACAATACAAGTGTTAAGGCGTTACTTGGAACCTAGAACCTGTTAAGTGTGAACTAATGAACATTTAAGTTCTTGTTTCAGAAAAGCCAATACATCTCTTTAATCTATGAAGTTTGAAATTTGATATTTGAACAATATACTCTGTGTCCCTTTAAAGCTTATGAGCATGGTTCTAAAACTAAATATTCTAAACAATTTGTCTTCTTCACGCAATTGGCAATCTCCTCCCTGTTTAAATCGACTTTTTTACATTGAAGAAAATGTAGAAAGTGTAAATTTACATATGTATGTAAATTTACGTCAATTTAGATATCCACTTCATCTGTAAATTGTAAGAATGCCGAGCAGAGTTGCATACACGAGCAAATCCATACATTTTTCATGCAACAAATATACATACGATATATTTGGGGCAAAAGGCTCAAATGATCGACCTTGACCTTCCAGACTGTTGAGGCTTTGTGCTTGTCCCTGGAGCCAGATCCTTCCCGCGACGATTTGACTGAAGACGTCTTCTATCTGACTCGCCTTCTTTTGAGATGGGACCGGGATTCCCCCCAGGATGTGATGAAATTATGATTGAAAAAAAATGTTCAGACGAAATATGCACAAGATGTGATTTATTTGAATTTAAAGACGAAAGTGTTGTCCTGTTCATTTCTCAAATGTATTGTCAATTATTTTGAATACATTGAATTCCACATTACATTTGTGTATAGAGCTAAAAGTCCCGCTTCAGGGTTATACGTATGCGCTGCCGATCCACATTAACAGCCTGGGATAGAACTCGGAGCTTTGCGCTGGGACCCTAAGGCCTATGACGTAAGTTGACAAATGACAGCGCTTCCAATGCAAAAGGTATCCGCCTGCGTTATTTGGGGTGGATCAAGGCGAAACTCATGCAGATTTCACAAGACAGTGTTTTCAAACATTTATAAAAGTAATTTGATGAAATGCGAATAGCAATTGAATTTACTGCTCATCTAAGGACGTCACTATGTATAGGTAGAACGAAAGTCAACTTAAGTTTACATGGCTCTTTTTTTGGCTCTATAACCATCGCAACAAACATGTTTATTTGGCTCAATCATAGGTAATAGCGCGTAGCTTTAAAGATTAGTTTTCTGTCACAGGGTATTAAAGTGGAGCTGTAGCGCATACGATTTGCCAGGAAGATAGGTAATATTATATAAATACTACTTGTCTTTATTATGTATTATTCTATACTAAAATCTCAAATTTAGCCGGAGAGAAATACCATGTAGTGATGTTTATAGCAAAAGTACAACAATCTTCATACAAATATTTGTATCAATGTACCTTACCTTTCTAATTATGCATGTGTGTAGATATGAATTAATTGATCCATGACATAAATAACTTAACGTTGATGTTATTGTGTATTTAATAACCCCCGCCGTGAAGTGGAAGGGGGACAAAGGTTTTTACTCTGTCTATCCGTCCGACTCAAAGGGGACCACTTTTCGAAGGGACCGTATCAATTAGGAGAACCAAATTTGACGTGTGGCTTTAGGGTATCAATACTTCGATTGAGTTCGAAAATGATGCAATTTATTTCCCCGGAGTTATTGCCATTGTTCCATTGCTTGCACCCAGTGCTAGGATATCTTCAAAGAGGACAGCGTTCCTTAGACACCATTTAAAATGGGATTAACACATTTTGTACATGGCTTCCGGCTATCAAACTTGTATAGAGTTAAAAGATGAGAGGCATGCAATAATATGCCCTTCTTTTGTTTTATTAACATGTTTGAAGATATTTACGAAAATGTTGTGAGTAAGTAAGTAAGTAAGATCTAGTTTGGCGGGGGATGTTGATGACAAAGACGTTTTGATTCAAAACTATGTTGAGGTCAAATTGTTGTAATGATATCAATCTCATTTTTATAAATTCGCTTACAATTGACTTTTTAAATTATTCAATAACAAGTTATTGTCACAAATGTGACAATGTCCCCCATCGCAATCAAGAAATAAGCTAATATAATGAACGCACATCAACGAATTGAGTTTTCATGTTCGATTCATTTGTATTGATAAACACTCAAAACTGAGATGGCTAACAGTTTAAACTCAGGGTCTGGGCCTTGTATTCAGTACAATTATACAAGTTAAGATTTAATGTGACGACAAACTTGTAAAATATGTTGTCTTGTTCTTGAAATATTTAATTAATTAATTGATTAATTAAGTTGTAGAAAACATAAATAATATTACATCAGTGTTTCCAGTAACCAAGTAATTTTAAAAAATACAATGAAAAAATTAAAACTTGTCCAAATTTTGTACTGACTGAAAACGAGGTCAATGTCACCCTTATCGACTGGTGTCTGGATACTACTCCATTAAAGTGAATCTCATTTAAATCAGGGCGAAACTTGTCCCTTGTATCTCGCTGCGTTTCTTGTTCTAACGACGGCTCATCAAGCGCCATGACAGACGGCTGATTTAGCCAATAAGAATCGAGGCATGAAAGCCATCGGCAAGTTTTGAACTGACATACCAAACATCACATCTGACCTTTGTGTATCTTGGAATACGAGCTTTTTCTGATTGAACCCGAGGAAAGCCGTGCTTGGATTAAGGTAAACTGGCCGCGTGTTTGTTTACCATCATGACGCATACGCTAATGTTTGGTCGGAAGTAAAGCCATTTCTGTGAACCCAAGGAAGGTTTGCAATCGTGACAGTATTAGCGTTTGATTTGGCTTTGGCCTCATCCAAAATAATTTTTTCAGAAATTTGGGAAGTTATAGTAACGAAATGTACCGAAACAAACTACAAGACATTACTGAAAAGGCCTACAAAGCATTTATATCCATTTTGTCAAAAGATGTTTAGGAATTAATTTCTATTACATACAGTTACATATTTAGAACTCAGAAAGTGTTCAGTGGTGGAGCCATCGGATGGGGGGGGGGGGGAGGGGGGGGGGGGGGGGGGCGAGGGTCAAATCATCCCTCCTTCAAACTTTTCCGTAATCTTTGATGATCGGACAGAAGCGATATGTACGCGGACCTGTGATTGGTTGAGTTAATTGAAGGTGAAAGGTCAAGGTGGTCTGACACGACTCTTATGGTGCCGTGGTCAAATGAAGAAACGCAGTGAGGTACGAGGGACAAGTTTCGAGCTGATTTCAATGAGTTTGTCATTGAAGTCTAATACCAATTTGAAAACTAAAGCTCGACGGTTCATGACATATTCCGCTAACAACTTTCTAATCACCCGCCAAACGAAGTTTTCGGGGGATATAGAAATGACCTCCGTCCGCCAGTGCAAACTCCCTTCTGATCTTGACCTCAAAATGAATAGGGCCTTGCTCATTGAAACTTGCTATGTGGAGCAATCATCATATGAAGTGGTACCTTTTGGGTGTTCAACTTCTTACTGCATTTTTAAAGTTTCCACGGATATGCAACTTATAATTTCGTTTCCAGACAAGAACTCAAAAACCATATGGCTTAGCTCATTGAAACTTGGTATACTTGATAATCATATTGTGTTGTGGTGCCTCTTTTCTTACATTTATTCTAGGCAATTTCCATATAAACATAACTTAAATATTAGCTCATAAAGTATAAGGTTTGACTGAGACTTGGTATATGGCACAATTATCGTGGTGCCATTTGGGGTTTTCAACTTATTATTTTCTACTTTACTTTTAGCCGTTTCGATGGAAACATAAGTTAGAATTTTGTTTCTGAACAAGAACTCCTTAAAGTTTAGCTAATTAAAACTTGGTCGTGTTTTTGGCTTGTTTCCATGGAAACACAATCATGTTTGCAAAGTTTTACCTTAATGTTTAATGATACCATAATGATACATAGGATCATATACAATCATCTTCTGAAGGATAAATGTATTACCAATGATCTGCTTATAAAAGTTTGCAACTAAGAATATGTGGTATTTAAAGTTTTGAAAGAATACAGCTTCTTTACAAGTGATTAATATATTCCACACTTTGTCACTTGGCGGGGGATATAGCCGACTCTGTGTGATTGTTTAATTGGTCAGTCTTTTAGTAACCTTTAAAGGAGGTAAAGGTCACTAAGAGACTGGTGTACGTATTCCTGAAAATAACACGCCCTAAATGAAACAACATTAATCAATGGTAGCTATACTCGTTTTCATTACAAAAGCGAGGTAACGAGAGATCGAGTCCGCCATGTCTCACCTTCACCTTCCTTAAAGAGCCACTCCGTGAGTTGTTGAGTCATATATATGCCAAACTTAATCAATGGTGTCATTTGGTCGCCAAGTATCGACTGTTACCAAAAGACACATTTTAAAGCTTGTTTGTTTTTTACAGTGACAATGTGAATGTAGAACGTCGCAACTATGATCGAAAACCGAACAGTGGCGCGCGTCACATAGTCAAACGTAATTTTGGAGACTTATGTAAAGCGGCCAGGAGGGCAGTTAGGAGTTGATAGTGTTTGTTAGGTTATATAACTAGTATCCATGCATATTGGACGTGATATCTACACCTCTGTGCATTTATAAGGCTGTTTTTAGATTTTCATGGAAACCAGTATTTGTCATATATATGTCTTTTTGGCATGAAAAGTTTTGTTTTGATTTTATATCACCTCTTATGACATTTAGGTTATTGTCAAAGATAAATAATATGTTACTCTTTAAGTGGGCGCAAACAAGGACCTGCTCGCCGAATAGACAATTTTTAATTCCAGCCAATCGGCGGACATGTCATAACTTCAATAGCTGATACACACATTAAACAACTTGAAATCCCGCTTTCTTTTAATGTTTATTAGTTTATTCATACAGACAATACATTTAAAGTGAAAAAAACAGCAAATAATTTTTCGAAAGGTCGTTTGATTAAAACGATATTAATGTTCAAAGTGCGTACACTTCCTGCAATGCGCCAGTCGTAAAAATGCACTTATACGATACAAGAGTTTAGCTGTACTGCGCATGCGCAGTATAACAAGATATACAGAACATGGCCGTCCTACATCCTATATATGCATGCAATAGTGGAGCACTCTGCCTACTATATCGGTGCGAAAGAGACAAGTCACCGAGCTGCGTTGCTGCTAATTGTTCTAACACCAGAACTGGGGATATTCTTCTTCATCAGTTTCCGTCGGATCACCTTCAATTCGCGAATATGGTTATTGAATTAATAATATCTGAATTTTCAATAAACATGGCAAATGCTACATTTTATTATTGTATATATAATGACCTTTTAATATACCAACATTTAATGCATCATAAATACTTTTTAAAGGCGATTACGGCACATTTTTTATGACCTTTTTAAAATTCAATTTCATGTAATAAACGTCGAAACGAATCAAATACCAGTTTATGCTTGTTAGGCGATCATCTCGGCGATCTTAGGCGATCATTAGCTTCGTGAAAAGCTTCGTTGTCACTCGATAGATCAGGTTCATACAGGTAAGGTCGGGAACATCCGCTGGGACCCAACGTTCTGAGTGACAAGATTCCAAACTTGAAGACAGGCACTCCATTGAAAGCGAAAGCTCGCTACTGAACTCCGATTCGGACAAGACAAAAGTTTTTGGAGTTGAAATATTGACTGGAATTAATTACGGTGTAACTGCTGACAGCTTACATGATACAAAACTTATGATTGCCTTTATATAAGAAAATTCAATCAAGTGTATTTCTAAGAAATTGATCCTGTCCATGGTATTTGTTTGATGTCTAAACACAAGACAAAAGTTGCAGTTTCGGAAATTAAACTTTTAATACACAAAAAAAGCTTATCATTTCTGATTTACAAATGTTTCCCGACTCTGCTAAATAAGTGGCATTACTTGAAAGTTGTTTTATAAGAGTTGTCAGTAAAAACGTGAACGTGCGAGTACCTGGGTTAATTTCCACAAAGTCAAGTATATGAGTTAGTTCTTATTTGTTTGAAGAACCATTTTTGTCAAACCCACTTGTAGTTATATGATATTTAAAATAATCTGGCGTGTATTTTTTCATGTAATGTTGGCATCCGCTAAAAGTAAATAATAAATACCAGATTCATTTCAGATTGTCATTTATGTTTTTCTGAAGTATCTTGAATGCACGTTGCAATTCTAATGTAAGGATTACCATTAAGGTGCAGTGGACAATCGACAACAATACAGTAAACAATGGAAAACATTACATGTTGAGGATGGCGCGTATGTCAATTTCAAAGTGATTGGCATTTTCTAAAACATCTATTGCATGTAAAGCTCGTAAACTGGTTTGATCAGACGAATCTCGGCAACTGTTTCAGATAGGATAACCAACCCAAATTTGGTGTGTGGCTTTGGGTACCGATACTTTGATTGAGTTCGAATCGCGCAATTATTTTTCCCGGAGTTATTGTGATACACTTTGTTCGAGAGCCTCTTCAAAGGGGACAGCTGTCCGCAGAACTTAGTTAAGGTAGGATAGCCAAATTTTGTAATTGGCTTCAGGATATAACATTTTGGTGGAGTTAAAAGATGAGAAGCATGCAGATATTTACCCGTCTTCTGTTTTATTAGTACTGCCCTTGTCATTCTCATGTAAGTATTGTTATGCATGTCAGTATTGTTATGCATGTCAGTATTGTTATGCATATTAGTATTGTTATGTATGTAAGTATTGCCTTATACAAGTAATCATTTTTGCTTCTTTCATGGTTACAACACTTGTGACCTACAAGTACTTATCAAGATAGTTATCGACCTTGCAAGGATTTACAGTGTATGGTATGCACGTTATCCAGCTTGTATTTCGTGTATTTAACAATCTGATGAAAGAAAAGGAGACTAATATGCCCTTAAAATCAGGTGTCAGCAAGGTAAAGTCTAC
The DNA here is from genome assembly GCA_921293015.1 of Phorcus lineatus. Classification (NCBI taxonomy): domain Eukaryota; kingdom Metazoa; phylum Mollusca; class Gastropoda; order Trochida; family Trochidae; genus Phorcus; species Phorcus lineatus. Next base: position 23,904,039 of record OV121097.1, on the reverse strand, counting down.
AGAGCAATGTCCATACTGGGCAGACATATATTCAGGTACAGAGCATAACATAATTGTATTAGTTTAAGGACCTCGTGGCTTCAAGGACATGAAAGTAGACTGAAAAGGTATCTTTTCCCGTAATTATTCATTTACCGATAACTTATAAACATTCCTTTAAAAATATGGTAACATTTTTCATGATTTTATTTACATTTAGTTTAGTTTCCTAATATAAGAAAAACCACGTGAATAATAACACTCTTTGATCAGACAATCAACTACATTTTCTGCTTTTTTTCATCAATTACTTTAAAAGGTATTATTAAAGTGACACAGTGTAAGAATCATAAATTTGGTATGTGACTTGGATAGAGCGAAACATATCATACATCAGATTCAAGTTCAAATCGCCTATCTAAAGTTGCATCTTTATCTCTTGAATGCAAAAATTATGAAATTTTAGTCTTTCGATCGTAAATTTAAAAAATATAAATAAAATCGAAATTCAGAGTCCCATTTAAATTTGTTCTAGTTAGTTTACCTACTTAGCATTATCAACCTAGATTTTTTTGTGTCGAATATAAATACATTTCCAAAATAACGTTTGAGTCATTGGCACACGCCATTGTCCGGTTTAAGATCATAAATCTCGGCCTTTCTCCTTTCTGTTGCTTTTATTCTAGCTGATTAACATTGAGATGTTAATTTTCAGAAACAATCACAACTTGTCGATGAAATAACACTGTCACGGTGTAACGATATCTAAACTCAGACGAGACCCGTTTATCCGACAGAAAGATAAGAAAAGAAAATAATCAAGCCAATAATAACTAGAGAGAAGCAAATCAGTGAATCAAGTGATTTATTTGCAGTCTGAACAAGACGATATCTGGGTACAGCAACAAGCTACCCGTAATCCACTCAACAGGAGTTAACAACTAATTAAGGAAGTCAGCAACTCATGAATAAACAAATCGACAAACTGTAGGGAATCACTCTAGCATACCCCCAGACGTTGTAACAACAAGATAAGCTAATGGCCGTCTTAACCAGATAGCATCAATAAGACAAATCAACACTTGGCGAGCTTATACAAGGGGAGTGACGGGACACGGGTGGACTAAAAATAGGGATGAATAAACAACAAGCACACAGTACTTTAGATGATCCCTAATCACTACTTGAGTGAGTAAATGAATAAGAACACTAGTTTTGGTATAGTAGAACTTATAAAATAATGGAAGGGAAGGTAAGGTTAAAACTGTAAGTTCTTAAAGGAAGTGATCACATACTCCAGAAAGGTACAGAGAGAAAAATAAAGGAATATCAACCTCACCAATTTACTTCCAGCGTCCCAGGTCAATATGTGACCTCACCCCGCAAGGATCAAGTCAAGACTCCTGGTACCAGAGCTTAGCCCGCTATTTATAGGCTCCGTTCGGACGTCGGAGAAAACCAGGCCGTGCTCCAAGAGAAGATGGTAGCTTATCTTAAGGAGATCGCGAAGCTGTGTTTCTCTGCGAAACTAAATTATCCCTAGCTCCATAAATATTTAAGTGGCTTATTGTAAAGGGCGCAAACTCCTCTACAAGTAGATATAAATATATCTAACATGAGCATTGGCATATTAATGCTACATATAAAAAGGCTGATAAATGGAGCATGAAAATGACATTTGAACATATAAAAATAGCCACAGTCGGCGAATAAAGACATGAATGATAAAAAATAGATACATGAATGTAAAGGACATAATATGTACTTTCAATATATTCAATAATCGGTGACATTTTACAAAAGTACATTAGAGGAGAGGCGGGAAAAAAGGTCGCACGCTCGAACCGCGTGACACAGTTATGAAGTTTGACGTTTTTTACTCCAAGATCATACTCAAAGTATAGTTTTGATTGACGGTTGATCTTATGATATACGTCTTGATCTAACAAGAACCTGAGAGTGATATTTAGAACAACTGCAACCTAATTTTTATCTTTTTTTTATCATAAATCTTGATATTTTGTAAAAGCCAAACAGTAATTTTTATATGTCTCATCAAATTTAATATTATAGAAATGTTAACAACAGAGTTAATTAAACAATGATTATGAATAATTTCTCCATAACGATTCCTTCACTAGTCTGTCATTTTCAGGGGAGGGTCAGAAAAAATATACAGCCACCAGGGGAGGATCATGAAAAAAATACGAAAGGTTGGGGAGGTCATTTTGAAATAGACAGTTATAAAACCATCCTTCTTTAGCAATTGAAAGTGGGGCTGAAACATAATCATGAAGCTTTATCAAATGAAAAAAAAATTCCAGAATATGAGCAAAACTGGTTTATATTTTAAAAAACACATGCTTATATAAAAAAAATCACCATGAATTCACTGCTCAATTCATTGTTCTTTATTCTTGTAGAACAAAAAGTAGAAAAGTAGTTCTGTTGGACTGAGAGTTTATACAAGCAGTTAACAGGCGTTTGCTATATTTTTATTCAACAAAGATGCATATTTGATAACTAATAGACTCATAAATTTAAAACAGCTAGTCAAATTATTAATATCTGAATGATTATATTAATCGTTCTCAATGATACAAGTTATGAAACCGTAACACTTTAGCAGATGGCTTGATTGATGCAAATTTGTTAATATAGCCATACTTATGAAAAATATCTAAATGCATATTTAGAAAAATAAAATCCAACGTTGATATTCCAAAAATTGGGAACATTTGCTATATTCATACTTAAGCTTCCACACTTCTTGGGTTTTACACTTTTTTGTTTAAATATTATGTAACATGTAACAAATGTAACATATGTAATTTCTGTGAAACCTAGATGTGCCTTTATTATCCTTATGTACCTTCAAAATTCTATAGATTTCTTATGCTACAAACTTAATGTAGACGGTTAAATTTGTTTTAATCAAACTCATACACAAACAGTTTAAATGTTACGAAATTTGATAATTTAATTCCTATAAAGTAAAGATTTGACATTTTACATTGTTTGGTCTATACTCTGAAAGTATTTGTAGATTTTTATTTATTTTTTTTGCTTTAAAAAAATAATGATGTCAAGAGCTTATCTCCCAACCTGACCCTTCCATGGTTTTAAAAATTTATGAATTCATTATTTCAAGTTTTTTCGTTCCCATGGTTACATTTAAATACAGTCAACAGTATACATCAAAAACGTGTCAAAGGTATACGTGTATATCAAGCAAGAATGAATTCTACTATCTAGAATATTTGTCTTAGTATCTTTGTATAGTTACTGATTTTTGGAATTAAACTTTTAATGTTATATATATATGGATGTATTTTTATCAGAGATAATGATTTGGTTTAATATGAGATTTCTATTAAATGTACCAAACCAAATCGGGTATTTGGTAAACTTTACCTCACGTTACTCTTAAGTTATTCAAAATGACCGTGCCTCGGTTCTGAGGCCTCGGTATGATTTCTTTCAGAAACGGAGAGTTGCTCAAATACCTCTATCAACGTACTGATTTTGTAATCAAACTCGTAACTGATGTTATCATGGTTAACGGAATACACTAATCAACCTATATCTTACAAACGGAATACATCAAATACTTTGGCATGTGTCATGTTCGACATCGACCTTTTTACTGACTGAATAAAATCCTTCTAAATCAAAAGTTTTATATCACACTTAGGCTTGTCACATCACATGCGGTGTCATATGTCTGACAAAATAGTCTGTAAGTAATAGACAGTAAGTTAGATTTTCTAGGTGCATTAGCCCTTTACAAAAGCGCAAAATTTGCAATGACATACATACATATGATATTATACGACTGAACAACAACACTGAGATTGGTTAAACTCTCAATATCATATTCCGATATAGATCAAACGTGACAATTCAAATACAGAACGATTAATATGATGTATTTATAAGCACGAAATATGTCTCAAATGACATCGATAGTAGAGTATTTTCGTCTATGTGAATCAGATCAAAATTTAAACCATCGAGTGAGGATTTATTACTCAAACCTAGATGCGAGACTGATTTACCTGACGATTTGACTCAGCAAATGGATTTTTATGCTAAAACGTTTTTTCAATATCATTTTTTAAACTCATTCTTTTGTTCAATTCTAAATAACATATCTTGACAATATATAGACGATATTCTTTTCTACGGCTTTTCGAGAATAGAAGTAGAACTGATTTCGGCTTTGTTTGTCATGGTTCAAAAAATTGAAGGCTTACTTCCGCAGTATTTATTAATTATGAGAATTTATGAGTCATAAGTTCAATGCACCTAGCTTAGCTTCAATCTTTGTCTCTAAAATGCCAAAATTATTGTATTTTCTTGCTCTGAGTGATGATAGAATAACAGTTGTAAGTAGCTGAACTACCAGACACTACAATTCACCACTTGTCTTTGTGTTTGCCTATATTAGCTTTCCAAAGGAAGTGCATTAGAGCGCGCCATTGTCCAGTTTTCGATGATAAATCACGAATATAACCTTTTACTTATACTAAACTTATAAGCATCAGAAACAATCAGTACTCCTTGACAATACAACGCAAAATTTGACATGTTTGACTGCAACAACAAACTACGTAACCCTTTAATTTCGATGAATTTACCTCTCCGGGTGTAAAATGTTGATGAAATGTTAATTTGTGCGATGAAAGGCTTATCTTCATGAAAAATAACATCAATAAGTCTGATGAGCCGAAAGTATTGTCTTTGGAGTTTTTGTTATGATTATCTCAAATATAGTGACGTTGACAGTATTCATTCCAGTCGGAAAGTCTGGCGTTTAATAATGGCAGGGTATTATCTTTCTAGGTGTTTATTTCACTTGGGAGTGAACACGATCAACATCACTGAACTATGAATGTTTAACTTGGAATATTTTACTGTTTGTCCATAGGTAGAAATGCATATGTTTATATTTCAAATTTCCAAATTTTCAAATTTTCCTCCATCACCCACTGCGGACCAATAGCATTATTACAACCTTCTACAAAATCTTAGAAAATGAACATATCGTTCACAAATTAACCCATGTCACATTGTTACTTCTGAACAAAAGTTTGTCACATTACTTGCAAGTGTAATGTAACTAGGTTTTCACTCAAGTTCGACTTAACCGATCCTGTTTCTACCAAAAAGGTATGATTTTTGAGGCGATGAAAAAACATCATGTTTCAATCTCAAAATAACAATTTAATCGCAAGCGACGAAAAACGGATTCAGCTGAGGATTATGATATAATGTAACAGATATTCTAATTTGCCAGTGTACACCTTGATGTGTGAATTATCTCGATAACATTGCATCTTCATTCCTTAAATGCTAAAAGATATTTGTTTTCAGTAATAACCGAAAATCCCATTTTCATTTGTACTAGTTAATGACCTAATAAGCATTACCAATCCATATTTTTCTTTGAGTATGCTGTATATAGGTTTCAAAAGTTACATTTGAGTATTTGGCATGGTGCATTGTCCTGTTTTCCATCAGAAATAACGAATTCAAATTGTTTGTGTCACCATAGTGAAATTTATAGCTCAAAATCAAGCAGTACTTCTTGATGAATAACACCATTGTTAAAGTTTGACATAATTGATTCGAACAATGTATATATGAGGTAGAATTCATCTCTAGCCTCAGTGGCCTAGTTAAAGGTAGGTAGGTGGATTTAAGGGTGACGTTTGGCAAAGAATGCGCCACCGAATTAAAGGTAGGTAGGTAGGTAGGTGGCTTTAAGGGCGTCGTTGGGCCAAAAATGACTTATATGCGCCCGGCATTAAAGCTAGTTGTTAAAATGAAATTAAAAATATGAAACACTTAAAATGTATATGCTAGCATATTTGCCTGTATTCTTGACAAAATCTAAAACTCTCTGAACAATGCCAAACATCAGATTTTCTTAAAAATAGATCTCAATGAGAAGACCTTGGATTTAGACATAACGACCTGTCTGAGGTCTTCACGTTGATTGTTATGACCTTCATCAGAAAATGGATAAAAGGTTTAATTTAGATTTACTTTTCACCTTTTAATGTATCTGTTCAAAACGCAAGTAGAATTTAAAAGGTCCTTATTTCTTTGTTAATGAACTAATTCCGAACTCCGAATGCCTCAGGTTTCTTTTATTCTTTGTCTGTCTAATGAGCTATTACTCAAAGCTGATTAGACTGTTGTTGATGATTTCTGACTTTTCAAACACAGTCGGGAAATTCCATTTTTTTAAATTGCAATCTTTGAATCTCCCTTTTGACTGGAAACGACTGTTCGGGAGCGATTTTATTCTTGATTCTTTGATTCTTTATTTCTTAATCCTAAATAGATTGGTCATGGCTTACTTTCGTGCAAAAACAATTAAATTCAACGTGTACATTTTAGTTATCTGCTCCTCATCTCCTTTAATTTTAATTTTAATTTAATTTTGAACGGTCGCTTTGAAACAAGTATTGTAAATTGGCGAATTTTGAGACAAACATGTTATAGGGAGATGTTTTAGCTGTGTAACCATGCTAGTATCAGCTCACTACTGCAAATATTAGCAGGTAACTTTATCTTGCTGGCCTGCTGTTGACCTTTTTCACCTTATAGTTTGACTGCCAGTTACACGAACAAACGTACATGGAATCTTCAGATCGTGAATTTAAACCAATCCCATTGTAATCGAATCTGACGATCTGATGTGACCATACATGAAACGAGTCCGCGTGTTTTGCTGCTTTTTTTTACTATCAACAGGCATATCAAAATAAATTACAATCTACATGCAAACTTTAATTCCACTTTTTTATTTTATTTTAAGCGGTGCCACCTTGTTATCCACTTTTGATAACGTTACTGGCATTGTTACTCTTTAACCACGAGTAGACATATTTGATTAACTTCTAGATCCCATACATTTTGGAGATAACGTTAACTATGCGTGTCAATTATCGGTGCACCCAATTTTGGATAAGATTTTTCAAACACCGTGTCGTCACCAATGATGCACACGCCTGTCTACTTATAAATACACTTTAGTTTTCCGAAAGATACCTCATTTGGTTTCTAGCAGCCACCATGGACGGAGTCTACAGAATCTTCCTCCTCGTGGCAGTGTTGCCCACCGCTTCAACATTTCCCTTTAATAACTTTAACCCACCAAGTTTTCCCTCATCATCGCTTCCAAGTTCCAATCCTTCGCCAGGCAGTACAATAACCTCTAACAATCCACCAGGGCCTCCAGCAATTCCAACAAATCCTATTTCAGGTTTAGGACCTACAGGATCTTCTGGTTCACCAGGCTCGCCCAGTTCTTCAAATGGTGCTCCTCCTATTCCCAGCACAGCGTCTTTTTCTCTGAGGAGAAACACAAACGTCTTTGAGGATCTCGATTCCTCGGCCTGGTCGGGTCTCAGTTTTGGCTACACGCAGAGTTCCATCGAATCTGGTTCAAACGAGAGGTCTTGTAGAGCCGCATGTGAACTCGATTCGGAGTGTGTCATTGCCGTACTCTGTATTAGTGCAGAAGAAGAGGCCACGACAACGGCAGCGCCGGCTAATCCTGGGGCGCCTGGCTCTGGATCTCTTTTCCAAATGTCAAACCTCCTGAATAGGCAGACTGACGATTCTCCTTCTCAAAACTGCATTCTCTTCGTAAATCATGCTACGGACACAACTTCATATATTCCAAATGATGATAACTGGGGAACCAACTGCACTTATGGCATTTACCGTGAGTAATCTATTAATCAATTAATGATTGTGATGTATATATGTTACAGTTATATGTATAAAAAGGTAATATGTATAATCCCTGAAAATTTTAGTGATTATGTTTATTCCCTAAAATATATATAAAAAGGTAATATGTATAATCCCTGAAAATTTTAATGATTATGTATATTCTCTGATTCACTCAGTGATTCCGTATATTCCCTGAAATTTCCAGGGATTATACATATTCTCTGGGGGAAAAAGAAGTATTTTACATACATGTATTCCCTGAATGCGTAAAAATATGATACCAACGCCTTTGATAGTTGTTTTCTTTATTCAATTCCAACCTCAACAAGCTTTCATACATGGAATTACTGTAGTACACATATTCTCCGAATGTTTTTAAAGTTTGATATATGAAATAACTGGTTGTTTGAACTATTTATCATCAACCCAAGATATAAACTGTACTAAAAGACATATGCATGTATGAACATCTCATTAAATTAAGTAATGAGATCAAAGAACTGCTTGATTAATACTTAGATTTTTAGAGAGAATAGTTTTCTTACCATTTTGTGAATACACGAAGTGATCTCTGTTTGTTTTGTTATATAAGTTATTTGAACACAATCTGTTTTTGAAACTGTAATTACTTATGGAACTTCCTATAAAAGCAAGTATTACCATGACTTATGGTCTCCTTTAAGCTCCTTTCAGTATTCTCTGGTTATCATTTTATATCGGACACTATTTCAGGTCGAATAAATAAGCTATTGCATTGACAGTAATTCAGTTTTGTGAGGCAATATGCATGACCTCTTAAGAAACGCATACACAGGATAAACATTGATAATGGCATTTAGCAGAGGGTACCAAGAGAACATATTTCGACTATAAATATAAATATGAATAACTCTATAACTCTCAAATATATGTTTCAAAGACTGATGATTGAGTAAATCATCAATTATTTTCGATTTTTTTCAATTAGTTTATTTTGCAAAAGTCAGGACATAACAGTACTCAAAATAGAACTAAATTTCTAAAATTCAGCATTTTCAAAAATATTTCGTAACGCAAAAGTTTAAGAATTAATTTTTTTTTCAAAATCAATTTTCTACACTAATCTACATTTAAGGAGACAAAGATTTTGAAAAACAATTTCAAAATTGTGAAAATGTAAAAGTTGTTTATCAATTGAAGTGAAAATACCATTATATCTTATTAATATTCATATTTTAATGTTTTGCATCTTGATGAATTCGTTTCAAAGTAAAACATCTCTTTTCATTAGCTAAGTTATGATGAGGGATATAGCTATTGGCCAGGCCATTTGTAAAATCTATCGTTACCGAAGCAAACCTCCAAAACGCTAATCATATCTTACTCCAAAGACGATGTGCAATAATGGCAGAACTGATGCAGTGAGTTTTATTAATTTCTGATTTCTAATTCTCTTTTATTTTTACCTTGATATCTGACATCTTTGACCAGTAATAGATTAAAATTCTAAAAGTCTAAAACCATCCATATTAGACAAAATGTAGGAATGTTGCACTAAGAAAATATTAATAAAAGGAACCTAATCAATTATCAACGGTAATTTATTTGACTGGTTATGTATAGCGACACGGGGCTTTTGTCCCGAAGGAGATCAGGGTGTTGGTAGGAGCTATGCAGATACAAATACGCTGATATAGCGGCTTTGTTTGCCTGATGTACCGAATGTTACGAAACCTTGCTCTTACATCAATGAAATATTTTTACGAAATATTAACACTTGTGATCGACTATTTACACAAAAACCCTGTCTGACACTAAGGAGGACAGCTATTTCGGTTGCATTATAAATTACAAATGCCTTATATCTGAATGTTTTTTTTAATATGGTCCTCACAATGGTCCTACAATGTTTAAGTGAGGTTAGGTGACATTTACATTATCTAACACAAATAATTTAGTATGGAGGTAAGGGTCAACCAACTAAGTGATCGGAGGTAGATGCTGTCGAAAGATACACGTGTACGTGTATTAGCCAATGAAACTCCTTTTTCCCGGCAAAAGGAAAATAATAGTGAGGTTTTTAAAAAACGAAATAGGAATTCCCTTTAGCTTGCGGTAAAATATACTAACCCAAAAAGAAAGTGTGCATTATTGAAATTGATCAAACTCCTAAAACATAATTTTGTAAGTGTACAAAATTTAAACCTGTTCCTGAATAAGTCATATTGAACACAAAAACGGTTTTTTTTCTCGTGAAACTTGCATTAATGGTAAATTACGTGCTGCACGTTTTTGAAAAGGCATGTTTTACACGTGGAGAGTCTGAAAACTCATTCAACAGTGTAAATCCTTGGGTATTTAAACACTAAAGGTAGGCCATCCTACCGTTCACATTAAAACTTGCGCTGCTGTTACAACGACTCCGCACAAGCATGCCAAGATCGACCAATAATCAACGTCTCTTTGCCCTGGGTATGATTAGAGCTGGCAAGACACACAGAGAGGTTGTCCAGTATTTCAACTGCCACCGTAACACTGTAAACAAGCTAATCCAGCGACATTCACAACATGGTACTGTTCGAGACCGACCCCGGGTTACCAACCCTGCACAAGATCGGTATATCCGTGTAGCCTATCTCCGGAACCGGCAACAAACTGCAACGACGACAGCCAGGAACATCCCGTACCTGAGACGGATACATCCGCAAACAGTTATCAACCGGCTGAGAGAATAGACCTACAATCCGTCCAATTTTGACGTTATTTCATCGTCATGCTCGATGCTTAATGTTGTTTCCATCATTCATCATCGGATGGCCGCCAGAGAGTGTACAGACGTCGAAACGAACGTTACGCAGATCCGTGTATCGTGGAGCGAAACCGGTATGGGGGAGGGTCTCTCATGGTGTGGGGTGGTATCACTGCCTGAAACAGAACAGGGCTAGTCATTATTTATGGCAACCTAATTGCAGCCAAATATCGAAATGACGTGCTTCACCTGCTGTTGTCCCATTTCTGCAACGTCATGGCCCGGCGTCATTCTACAGAAGGACAACGCCCGACCCCACGCAGCTCGTGTTGTTCAACAGTATCTGCAGCAACAAGAAGTGGATGTTATTCCTTGGCCCGCAAGTTCGCCCGATATCTCACCCATTGAGCACGTATGGGACGAAATGAAACGTCAGCTACGCCGGATTCCCCATGCACCGTCAACGCTTGTGGAACTTCAAAGACATCTTATCAAAATATGAAACAAGATCCCACAACACTTCCATGCTAACCTGTTCGCTTCCATGAGGTGTGGATGCACAGCAGTGGTCGATGCAGGCGGAGGTCATACCAGATATTGAGTCTGTGACTTTTGTGTTTGAACCCAAGTGTCTCTGACTGTTTATGCATGGCACCAAGATTTTGCGCCGTAGCGTAATGAAATTACTCTTGTGGATCACAAATTGATATATAAATTTTAAGGGGTTTTTTTTTGCATGCACACTTTCTTTTTTGGGGGAGTATATTTATCGTTCTTTAAAATGCTATGTTCTGCACAAAACGTACGTTACCACACATCCTTGTGTACCCAGGGGCTTACTGTCCTCAGGATCAAGATTGGTTCATCTGGCAAAACACACATACGTAAATGTTAACATCCTAGTGAACCCGTACCGTTATTGGGGTTGTCAAGTCAATCCCTCTGAAGTTAGATCCGTCACATTCAGATTTGATAAACAAAGGGCACATGATGTTTTTCTGTAGATCTGACTCCTATCCTATGTATTTTCACAAGATTAAAGGTAAATGTTTATCAGCATATTTTGTATATATATATACATGTATATCATAAAAAATAAATGAGCTACATATAAAATTCGTAAAATCTGTTAACCATAAAACTAATACTAATATTCAAAGGGACGGAACCCTTCCACCCTCTAGTAAATGCTTCGACCACATGTGCCACACTGTCAATATGCATATATGGTATCTTATACCCCACTTCCGGTCTCGTTGCTATGGTTTCCTTAGTTCTGTAGGTGTATTGACCGATACACCTACTCTTTTTTGTACATCTGAACTTTGTCAGATGAAGAGATCTTCAACTTTGGCAAACAAAGGGACTTGTAAAATTTCGCAAAATAATTCTTTGAGAAATATAAACAACGATGACGGGAATCGGCCCTGCAACCTTATCGTTGGTGAGCTGTCTACTGAGCTACCGAGGATTGATACCGATCGCCATAGTTTCTGTTGTGTTATGTATATGTTGTTATTTTTCCCTATATAAGCCTATCTTTCTATATATATATATATATATATATATATATATATATATATATATATATATATATATATATATATATATATATATATATATATCTTGACTGGAGTGAGGTATAAGTCAGATATAGCCACACTTTCCTTGGTGCATCTCTAAAAACACCTCGGGAAGTGAGGGTATATATAATACATACCTAGATTTTCTACGACACTCCCAAAGAATAGTTATAAAACGTCAACCTATTTATCTCTTTAAAGATCCAGTTTGGCTTTCATCAAACTCTGTTTGGGGGTATGGTCAACTAGATTGGTAATTTTTCTTGATATTAACAGCGGAGCAATTGCAAATATCTTTTCAACAAGGTTTATGGGGTTTTTTTCAAATATAAACTCCGCTTTTACTATGTAAAGTCGATTCATTCAATTCCAAATGAATTTAATTGTTTATAATTAAAACTATTTTATTGTGAGAAATCTATAATGCTGTGAAATGTAATTTCAGATGTCTTACTTTAGTTTATGGAAAGATCACATTGACTCAACATTTATGTTTTCTTTGCTTTTAAAACGCATCTAAGTTCCCTTTAAAAAATCATCAATGTTTATGAATGTTTCGAATATCCTCAGTTAATCATCCTTGAGACTTTTCAACAAGGAAAGCTCTACTTAAACTATCCGCCAAGGGATGACTGGGTTGAATGGAACATTGATTCCCGCGTAACCGTGGATGCTTTGAAAAAGGACGTTTCCTTATTTATATGGGTGTGTATACATGTATGTCTCCTTTACCATTTGTCACCTCAGATCCAAACTGTCGTACATTCACTGATACCACCGGTTGGGTAGGAATTGGAAACAGTAAGATGGCCGCTGGGCTTGAGGTCACCCAAACTTATGGATGCGATTCTTCAAGCGGATACTCGCCACAAATCGGTGCACCCCCTAGAAAGGTTTGCGATTCTGAAGGAGTCATCATAAACACTGGAGGATGCACAGGTAAACATTTAGATATTAAGTCAATAAGTGCAAATCAATCTCATTTTAATCATTTCGAACTCATGCCTTCCTGGTTTTTAATGTACAATATCAAAGGTTTACGACTTAATTTCTGTCACAAAGCATGGGATGTCAATTTTTAAAATCACTTTCTTGAAAGCATGCATCGATATTCCATGGAATTGGGTTAATACGTCTTCGATTCGTTCACTTCGCGGAACTATAAAAGGAGGAGCCTGATTGGATGGATCCAAAGTTAGCTGTGCAATCACCGACGCCGTTTCAAAAGTAATCATATGAAAAGCCCAAGTAATTTTGATAAAACTTGATGTTAACAAATTAAGAATACCATCACATATCTTGTCGAATGGGTCATGGCAGAGGCATGGGTTAAAACAAGCAAGATTTTAATCTAAGAAAGATATCAGCTAATAGTTTGTTTTTTTAATTTTGCCGCTAGTGGACTCTGCGGGAATCAGTAGAATTACTCGTATTAAGACCGTGGTTAGCGTAAGATTTTACGACTTGAGTCGCCTCTGTGAGGAGACAACGGCATGTTTTGACCTTTAGAAGTTAGACGTCCCGGTAGAAACTGTATGAAATAAAGTCAATGTCATATGTAGATCAAGTTTTGGCTGAAAAATTAATCAGAACGTGCACCGTGGCTAATCTACAATGACAACGTTATAATACGATGTTATGAGCGCACATTGCAAGTACAAAGAGATGTATGCGTAGTTTTTAAACTTCCGTGAGAACAATATCGAACATTGCCATCGAGAATAGCTTAGCAGCCACACATAGCGCATGCTCTGACGTACAACGAGCCAACCAATCACGAAGCTTCTGGTAAAATGCATTCGATATCAATAGCTAGGGGAAAGTAACCCCGTGATATACAATCGTTAAAACTTGATCGCAGCCACCCTTATAAACGCGATGACTCTGAGGATCCGCTAATGACTAAGTGTGTATGCATTCTTATCATGCTAGCCGAATGAGGACAGACAGAACAAGTTTGAATCTCGCTAAAGTCAATATTTTTAAACTCATATTCTTCGGAAAACTGTCGATTTTAATCAGTCTGAAATATGGTATATATTGAAGTGAGGCATTGCTTCAAAACAGTTATTTTCCTTTTTAAAGTAAAGTTTAAGAATTTTATCTATATTTCTATCATTTCAGTTGAATCGATTTGATTCTCTTTACAATCTAGCTCCATTGATTCCAAGCGACAGTGACAGCGACGACGATGCCGATGGGGACACCAGATCTGCTCTGCCATCGGGTTCATCACTTCCTTCCGGTCTCACGTTCGGAGGATCCGGAGTGTTCAGTTCATTTCTTAGTAGACCAGGTCAGATATAAAGAATACTAAACGAAGTCCCGTTTAATAAAATATTTTTTAAACAAGTGTGTGGTTTGGTATTCAACGAGCGAAAGCGAGTTGGATACCGATAGCATTCACGAGTTTCATAAAAATGTAATTATACGTGACTGAGTTTTGTATTTTATTTATTACTCGCTGATTTATATCAAAGAAAAAGCATGAAAATCGCCGATATAACTTTTGTTGCCGCGCAGATAACATTGTGACGTTATGTTTAACGATTGTGAGGTCAATCAATGTAATAACATTGTAGATTTATTAAACGGCGGTATCTTCAACGGGCGAGTAATAAATTTGGGTCTTAACTTGTAAAACCTCAATATTTAGCAATTCCCATTGTCACGTTACTGTCGTTTGCGCAACCTTTATTTCTAATTTTCCTTCGTACAATTCTTTGCACGTCAAATCATCTCGTTTTGATGTACATAATTTGAAGTCATGTCTCGTGGATAGTGTGATCATTACAACACGGACCTTTTCAAACTTAGGTGACTCGTTTTTACCTTATTTGCGTCTGAATATTATTTCAATCGAAATAAAGTTCCTATAGGACACTTGTTCGTTATTCAAAGGGTAAAATTCTCATTTCACACAGAAAAATAAAAATATAATATTTAACGAGTGAAAACTTAAATCAGTGGAAGCTGGACTTGATAATGATATTGATATGCCAACATGTAACCCTTAAAGGCCCAAAGAAGCTGTGTCGTTGCCCAGTTTGCTCTATGACCGGATGTTGTAAACTTGTTCCTAACAATTCCGCTTTGTAAAATTTGTAGACAGAACAGTTCCATTTCCGGATAAATAACTGAATCTAACGTGACACAACGTGTTTTTATTTTAGAAAGGTATTAGCTTTTTCTATATCAGGGCTTCGAACCGTAACATGAACCTAGTTTTTGTGGTTTATAAAGTGCAAGGGTAAAGTAGCGATATATGACGTCCATTTTTAATTTATCGTCAATAATTGTGTCAAACTCCTTGCCTAGACTTAGATTTTGGACTGAGTAATTAGTTGACCTTATTTCTTACTCAGATGAATGTGCAAACGGAGACGCGACTTGCAGTGCAAATGCCAACTGCGTGGACACCGATGCCTCCTACACATGTAACTGTAAATATGGCTTTAGTGGAGATGGGTTCACCTGCGAAGGTATGTTGACTTTCATTTAAATGAAATATTGAATAGCTAAATACTTAGCCTAGATATAACGATTCATTCGACATGGCATACTCACGATTTCACATCAGCAGACAACTTTGTTACGCATACACAATAGTAATATAGATGTCTACATATCTTCTGAAGATATTATTTACACAGTTTGAATATGATGAATCATTGAATAATTACATTAATGAATCATTGAATAATTACATTAATGAATCATTGAATAATTACATTAATGAACCATTGAATAATAACATTAATGATTCATTGAATAACTACATTAATGAATCATTGAATAATTACATTATTGAATCATTGAATAATTACATTATTGAATCATTGAATAATTACATTAATGAATCATTGAATAACTACATTATTGAATCATTGAATAATTACATTAATGAATCATTGAATAACAACATTAATGAGTCATTGAATAATTACATTATTGAATCATTGAATTGCTACATTAATGAATCATTGAATTACTACATTTAAAAAAATTCATCTAGCTACAGCAGTGTATCTATATACATGGAACTCCTACAATACCCTGTTTAAGGCCAAATGCCTTGTGTCGCTTACAATGTGTGATATCATGGTCTCTACCCGATGTGAGTTATTCATCCCAAGAAATTATATCGTTATGCAAGAAGCTTTTAAACACAGGTCATTTCATTGGTTGGTTAGATATAGCGATTCAAAGCGATTGCCTGGTAGATATCAGGCTGTTATTTAGGCTCAAGTTGCAGAACGAACATTCATTAGCTAAAAAAGAGTACATACTAAAACATCGCGATGAAGAACGAGCGTAAGCGTAACAGAGCACTTAGCCTCATAGATATTAGAGCTTTGAAGGAGCCCTGCGGCTTTAAAACGATGATTCAACAGATTCAAATGGCAATTGATAGTTTTAAGAGGAACCTTGACTCAGTAACTGATAAGCGCATTATATAATACTAATTTGTATTACTTACTGTTTAAATAAAATCCATTGTGCTATGATCTTTGAAAATTTAAAGAAAAGAAACTTTCCAGAGCCCCATGTGTATATAAAACCCTTTGAGGTTTTTTTCAAGATATCAACGAATGTGACATCGGCACTGACGGTTGCGGCGACGATCAGATCTGTTCAAATATTAACGGGGGTTACGAGTGCTTCTGTGAGGAAGGCTACCGGAAGTTAGACGCAACATGCGAAGGTAAAACATTCTTGTAAACCATTTGGACATAGTTTCATAAGTGCATACATTTACATATCTATTTGCAAAGATTCTTTTAGCTCGGGGTCCGCATGACGTCTTCTGTGACGTAATAAAACAATCTATTCAAGCCACTGTACCGGTAAGGAACCTTTTTTGTGGATATTGTGGAATTGAATCAGTAATGAAGAAACAAGATAGTGTGCACTGTGACTATTACAAACCTCGTGCAATTTGTGTGGGGAAAAAATCGCATATTTCTTGAAGAACCCACTTTTACACGTTGGTTAGGTGACGTTTTGGAACGTTTTGTATACTTGAATTAAAAACAACGAACTCTTGATAAAATAGTTCATCGATTTTAAAAAAAACCTTTGATGTAAAATATGACTCAAAATGATATTTCTACTTGTAAATTGGAATTCCAGTTGAGGAATGTTTATGATAGATACATGTTTGATAAAAACGATTAATTAGAATCATTTTTTTCCGAAAGTGGGAAGAAAGTCCTTAAGTTCTTAAATATTTGTTCTTTTCAGACATCGACGAATGTTCTACTGAATCGCCTTGTTCAGAATTTGAGTCCTGTTCGAACGTTCCTGGAACATACGTGTGTACCTGCATCAATGGGTACACAATGACGGAAGGAGAATGTGTAGAAGGTAGGACATTTTCAAAACATATGCAGTAAAATACATTCAAACCTATCACTCGTTCCTCTTTCGGTTCTTGGTCAACAGCATTCTCTCCCAACAGAGGTAACTCCGTCAAAAATTCCTATTTAACCTCTGTTTTAATACGAAGGTTTCTCGTGCACGAACAGTAGAACGCTGATTGGATGCAATCAAAGTTAGTTGTGCAATCAGCGACGCCGTTTCAAAAGTTATCATTTCAAATCGCCTAAATTATTTCCGGAAGCTTTACAAAAGCTAAAACTTTATTCGAATATGCACCTTGCACTTTGAGTCGTCTTTACAGAACATATACGACTCATATTGCGACTGCATCAATGCACAGGCCTATGTGACAACATATATGTCATGCATTCGGTGTTTTCATTGGCTGAAACATTGCCATGTAGTTTTAGTTGCACATTTGTTCCTCTAGGGAAACTGCCTGAAGCCCGAGAAACCTTCGTATTAAGACAGAGGTTGTATAGGACTTTATGGCGGAGCTACCTCTTTTGGGCGAGAATGAATCAACAGTTGCTTAACAACAAATTTAGGGCAATTATCATGTAAAATGATGTTCACTTCAGATCGACTTGATCAAGCATCATTCATCAAAAAGGGTTTTTTTAGAAGAAAAATATTACTTTCAGATAGTACTACAGGAACACGAGATTTATGCATGACTTTGGTTCATAAATCAAACATACACATTTCTTTGTTATCTTATAAAATTGCCTTTACGGTTTTTTTGAAAACGCAAGATATTACATATGTCAGCCCGAGTGCAATTCCAAAACTCTGAACATCGCCAACACTATTGTTTCGGCTGATATAAAGATTTGGCGGAGTATTTTCGCCAATCCGAGCCGCAGGTCACTTGGAAATCTGCTTCAAGCTAAATGCATGTGATCATGAAGGAGCGATCTAGCGGAGTAGGAAAATAAATTTAGGGCTTCAGAGCTTCATTTAATTGAATTAAAGATGTATAAATAGTGATTTGATCGAAAACTGCACAATAAGCCGCGGCTGCCTCTCGTAAATTATTTAAAGGTATTTATTTTAAACTTAAGCAGATAGAAAAATACATTCTTATCAATTATCTAGTTTTCATGTCGATGGGAAAAGTTTTTACGACATTTGCATATTTTATATGCTGTGAATTATTTTCAAGAAAACGCCTATCACTTCATATTGTTGTACATAAGTTAACATAGTGTATTTTCTGATTAAATATAATCGCAAGAAAGGCATTGTAACTTCCAGTTATACTTGAACGTTTAGGAAGACGATTGAGCGATATATATGTGTAGTGCCTTGTTGATGTATTATGATAAGAAGCCCGATGTCTATCTGCCGTACTTACCCCACTCGGACATCTATCATCATGCACTAAAACAGAGTCTGAGAACCTTAATACGCTAAAAGCTTAAGGAATATGTTATTTTTTTTATTGTAAACCTGAAAAATCGCATTGTATTGTGGTGTACCTGGCAAGGAAGCGGCTATAAAAAAAGAAGCGAGAAGGTTGTGATAATAAATTTTATGTTTCAATATAATCTCCCTTGACCTCAATGCACTTTTCCCTTTGCGGCAGAAGTCCTCTGACTGGCCCCTCAGCCACGCCTTAGTAGTTCCCTTGAGTTCATCATCATCGCCAAATCTTGTACCACGCAAGTGTGATTCCGAATTGACAAACATATAGAAGTCGCTTGGGGCAAATTCTTCGGATGGTTAAGTTGTTCAAAGCTACATTGTTGAAGTGCAGCCTGTGCAGTACGATTCTTGTGCACTGGAGCGTTGTCACGAAGAAGCATAACTCCAGCTGTCAACATGCTGCACCTCTTCTTCTTGATCGCTTCTCTCAATTTCTTAAAAAATGAAGGATATTAGGCGACTGTTATTGTAGTTTTAGGGGTTTATAATCTGTAAGTATCACGGCCCTTGAATTCCAGGAAATTGTCGCCATGATTTTGCCAGCATGAAGCTGATTTCTGAACTGCTTGGGTGCAATAGAGACCGTATGTTTCCATTGCATGGATTCTCCCCACGTGTCATCCCCTGTTCACAAGAAGGCATGAAGGTATCACTATTGTAGATGTCCAAGAGCTCACGACTGGATCCAACTGTCTGGTGTTGACCTTGTGCATTAATGTTTTCTGGCACCCATCTTGCAGACACCTTGGATATGTCCAAGTGTTAATGAAATATGGTGCAAACAATTTATTCTACGACTGGTCGGACTGGACCCGTGCAACCATTCCATCTGTAACGGCTTCAACAGGCCTTTCCTTCTCTTTCCAAGGAGCATCTTTCAAGAGTGAGTGAGTGAGTTTGGGTTTGACGTGCTTTGAACAATACTTCAGTTATTAAATACGTGTATGACAAGCATCCAAAAGAGAGTGGACAGACAAGAGAGAAAGGATTGAAAGGATGAGAGAAGAGTTGGAAAGAAAGGCATAGTGAGAGATAGAAAGCAGGTTTTAGAAGGACTCAAATTTGGTCTGGCTTCTACCCGTCGACCTGTCCAGCTTGGGTGCATAGCTCTCGGGGTCTCTGAAGCACGCAAACCACCACACCACGATAAGGTACTGAGTCCAGCAAGAGGCTGCGACCCCGTTTAAACTAAGCTGTTGGTTATTGAGGGGCTTCTTTCCCGTTCACATTCGTCATACTTTTTTCGGTCGCATTCACCCCGTGAGAAACTTGATAATCGCACGATGCTTTCCATGATTACAGTAGGGTAACTGTCTTCGATAGGCTATTAATCTCAAGTGAATTATCGGGAAGGTTATTTTATGTCTGTAAACTTTCGTCAGATGGCCGATCTCGACAAGGTTTGCAACGATGATGTCTCCAGGGTGTATCAATACTCATTTCTATGAACTTATTGACTTCCCCTCGTACTAAAGTGAACCAATCATTGCCAAAATAATTAATTAACATCCTTACACACCTTATTTAATCCAAGATCTACAAGATACCCAATGAAAGCCTACAAAAGAATCAGGAGATGATCCTGCTATGGCTCATTCCATTACTAATCAACAAGTCGACGCCCCTCCAGACCTAAATGGAACAGCCCGAGGAAGCTTTATCCTTTCATTTCATTTTAGTGCATTGCATTAAATCCGCATGAACTACGCTCAGTGATTTATCAACATTGTGCTTTCAACCAAAACCAGGAGGGTGAAAACGACAGGCACTTTGGTTAATCTAATAACAATTCTGATTCTATGTTATTAAACCGGTAAATTTAAAAGATTGCTCTAATAAGCTATATTCATCCTTTGTTCTCAGTTCAGAGTTGAGATAAATTAAATAGCTGCTAACTTTAATTTTCCGGGTTGCAGAGATCACTATCGATTTCTTTACATCTCTAGCATAGATGGCTTTTAATACTCTCGAAGTCATAAAACCGATTTCAACCTAGATTCATATCCATCCCTAAAGAACTGATTGACCAATAAAATGGATATCAATAGCCATTAGAGTAAACATGATCATGCTTGGTATGTGAAATCAAAGAGGATCGAATTGCTCATTTGAAAAAAAAAAAGAAATACAAATTAGAAATTGTGCACCCGTTTAACATTTTTATATGTCGAGATAAACGTATTACAAATATGTACGATATAAGAAGTAAAGATTTTGGGGGGAAATCTCGAGCTGTTTTATAGAAAACACGAGAGAGGACACTTCAGTTGTTTAAATCTGACCGAAAAACGGAAATGCCGACTATGTTAACGCGCGGTTCAATGAAAACCAACTTTTATCACAAAGATTTGCATTGAGATCGTAGATCATCCATTTTGCATGATGCACCTCTTGGCTAAAAATTTAACTTCATATTTTGAACAATGACCCCCGTATGAACACGTTGATGACTTTCTGGCCGAAGGAAATAGCTAAATGCAACATTGAAATATCAAAATTGTTCATCCTGTTTCTTTGCAGATACAACTACAACTTCAACAAGTACAACTACTACAACCACAACTACAACCACAACTACTACTACAACAACTACTACTACAATCCCAACTACAACGTCAAGTACAACTACTTCTACTACTACAACGACCCCAACGACTACTTCATCAACTACTACAACCACAACTACTACTACAACAACTACTACTACAATCCCAACTACAACGTCAAGTACAACTACTTCTACTACTACAACGACCCCAACGACTACTTCATCAACTACTACAACCACAACTACAACCACAACTACTACTACTACAACAACTACTACTACAATTCCAACTACAACGTCAAGTACAACAACTTCTACTACTACAACGATCCCAACGACTACTTCATCACCTACTACAACCACAACTACCACGACAACTACCACAACTACTACTACAATCCCAAATACATCTTCATCAAGTACAACTACTACAACCCCAACTTCTACTTCTACTTCTACCTCAAGTTCAGCTACAACCTCAACTTCAACCACAACAACTACCACTTCCCCTACTACGTCATATTATTTCTGCTTTTGGTGCTGGTAAATTTGTTTATTATCCTCATGTCTGTCCTTGCAACCAATTTAATTTTTTTAAAGTTCAACTTCCGGAAGTTGTTTTCGGTCAGTTACTTTGCACCTAGGGCTAAGAGACCTCCCAAGTATGTCTGTAAATTCGATCCGCGGACATTTACAAATACATTTTACTTATACGCAAAAACGAATTGGCAGAGACGTCTCACAAGTTTATGCGTTTCCTTTTGACCCCTTTCGTTATTGGTTGGAGGCCCCGACGGCCTCCAACCATCTTAACAGCTGAAATTCTCTCTATATTACAGTTGGAATTTTCAAAGGAACTTTCAACCAATCATATATAGCCTCTTTGTATTTCGGCAATATCGTAAACCAATGAACACATCTGTATCAAATTGAGAACCACGTGACCATGTGGGTATTCCGAAATAATTGGGAACCTTTAATACGGAAAACGATTGTCTCTGCAAATCTCAAAATTTAAAGGGAACAGTGGTGTTTAAGAATAAAAAAGACAGTACAATTCTTCATGACCGCACGTGTACTAAAGTAGACGCGTAAATGTCACATGAAAGGTTAGAAAACTCTATTCCATGTTAGTAAAAACCCCTCCTTTACAACGGCAGACGAGAGAAACAAGCGGCTACAAGTCGATAAGTCATAAAGGCGAGTCAATTTGTGGGATATCGCTTCGTGACAGACAAACATAGAGGTAGTGAACTATGCTTTAGACTTTAATTTAATATATCTATTTATAACTGCAAGTTTGCCTGACTATTCTATTATTTGATGCTATGAACAAATAATTTTTCTAAATTTTTTTCTAAATAAAAGATAAAATGAAGGTCTTTTATTCTATTAATGGCCTTAATCTACTTATTTGCTGTCATGAAAATCCTATCCTATTTGTACCCTATGATTTCGCAGTATTTCTTAGCCTAACAAGGGTGCCTCCAACTTAGCCTTTTTAAAGGCTTTTCTTGTTAGCTAGGGGGTTGTCAGCCTGTTGACATAAAGTCTGCATGGTGCAACTTAACTATTGTTTTTTTTCTGCTGGATAGAAATTTGAGATGTTTTTTAACTCGTGTCTGCGAAGTTATTTGAATATAAATTTCTGCCTCTCTCGATAAATCGGCCATGACCAAAGTCATCCTTGAATCTGACATTTTTTCTTTTTTGAATCATTTCTGCAATGACATTTTGAAATTTCTGAATAATTCTAATCCTCTATTATTTATTCATTTCTAATGTGAAAAAAGATAAGGGAAAAAAATAAAGGCAACCTGTTAATTTGAAAAAAAGGATGTATAAGATCCAAAGCCTTAAATGACAAAGCAAAAGCTGTTAAAAATAGTTTGTTAGTGCCAATCAATGAAGAAGTTTGATATCTTTAAAAACGAATTGATTATTAAAGGCGTAAATGCACAGACTTCATAAGTGTGAGCAAAACTAGGGTCCCTTCTATGTATTGGTTTGTGAAACTTCGTTATCGGTTGGTTAATTATTGTGATGGTGGCGGTGAAATGTAGGGATTTTTTTATCATGTCAAGGTGATCTCTTTCATTATTTTCTGTCGCTAAGATAAAATGATTGCTGTTGTTACTTTAGATATTTATTGAATTGTATCGGAAGTGAAGTGAGTTGAATGTTTATAGATTTTCAGTGAAGGTATAGTAAGAGGATATCACCAACACCATCCTGCTAATTCAGAGTTTATGAATCCGCTCTCGCTCCTTAAACTTAACGGCTCTTTCCATCCGGGTTGTGCCGCTGTTTCAGAATGCGAGACCCATCATTGGCTGGTTAGCTGGCTAGCGATACGAGGGTTTTGGCTTGAATGAGATCATGGTATCAGGAAGGAATGAGAGCGAATTCATAAACGCTGATTCAGCAGGGTGCACAAACACATTTCATTAAAAGATCGCTCTGTATTTTTTTATACATATAACTCAGTATGAGAAAATCATATATTGACTAAATATGTTGGCTCTCCCTCTTTTTTGTTAAAAATCATTAAAGGTTTATATATTTAGCTATATTCTTTTGAAAGTGAACACAGTAAAAAAAACATCCAAAGCTCTAAAACTAAATATTACAAAAATGGATGTCAAATAATTCATTAAGCTCCATACTAATTCAATGTGTAATTAAAACCAGTTTATTTAAATACCGATGTATCGAAGAACACGACTTTCGAACTATTGTCTATACCGAGATATGAACTCCTTTCAACAGGGGTTTCCTGACAACTGTGTGTATTGTTTTATTCGTATTGTCGATTCGAATTTTTAAAAAGAGCGTGTGTCCTGGGATGATTTTTGTTAAATTGGTTTCTATGGGGTTGGGAATAAACAATATTATCAAAAACCAGTGTGTTGTTTTTTTCATTGACGAAAAATGATCAATTTTCAAAGAAAGTTTTATTGGCTGTCATGTTCTGACGTGTAATTTTTCTGTTATCACTTGATCATTGATAATATGATATTGTTCTGACGTTATGTTCTAAACAATGATTGATCTCCCAAAAGCAATATATCCCATGAAACACAAATTTGAATAAAGTCCCACAACAGGGGTCTAGTGTCCATTTTCATTATTTTCAGATTCAGCGTTCTAAGGTTCATGTGAATCTTTAAATTCACTTACTTAAAGAGCCACTCCGTGACTTTCACAACATATTGTTTACCTTTGATACGAACCTAAATGTCATACTTGGTGTTATATGATCAAAATATCTGAACTTTTCATGTCCAAAAGTCATATATAAATATTATGACAAATACTGGTTTTCAATGAAAATCTAAAAAAAAAGCCTTATAAATGCACAGAGGTGTAGATATCACGCCCAATATACATTGATACACGTTATATAACCTAACAAACAGTATCAACTCCTTACTGCCCTCCTTGCTGTTTTAGATAAGTCTCCAAAATTACTTTTGACTGTTTGACCCACGCCACTGTCCAGTTTTCGATCATAACTGCGACGTTCTACCTTTATATTGTCACTGTTAAACAAACTATAAGCTTTAAAATGTGTCTTTTTGGTAAAATTCGATACTTTTCGATCAAATGACACCATTGATTAAGTTTGACATATATGACTCCAACAACTCACGGAGTGGCTCTTTGATATTTCATCACAAAAGCAAACGTTACTATCTACAAATAACAATAATGAGAAGATTTATTTTTCTTAACACTTTAATTTTACACAAATAAAAAACGATTTTCTTAATTTTTTTTTTTAAAATGAAACATTCAACCCCATTCAAAAACCAAGACATAAGAACTACCCATCACAAGCAATTATGAATATTCTGTTGATATAGCCCCGTGAAACCAATTTTCTCCCCGTAAAGGTATCTCCAAAAATTCTAATACGAACCACTGGAAAGCCCAACTCACACTACGCACGATTGCACTACGGTAACATGACGATTTCACCGTCCTGGTATCGTATTGCGGTTTTTACGATCCGCTATGTGAACACGGTTTCTGCGCGTGAGGTACACGATGCGTGTTCAATTATCGCACGAAAGATCACGATTCTAATACGGTCAACACAATCAACACAAACTTGATACAACGCGTTCACGATGCAATCACGAATAATACACGATTTTAAATAATGTGTGCCACAATAAGGCCATATGCAAATAACTGCCGATGGTATTTCACAGGCATTCCTTCTGATTTATAGCAGTTGAATGCCAGACCACGTAAGGCAGTTCACGACATTGAGAAACTTGCTAAGTCGCTCGATAAATGAGAACATGTACAGTATATATTCGCTTCCTACAAAATTATGAAACATCAACCTTTCTACACGCTGATAATCACATTCCCTTGTTCTATATAAATATTGAGCGCCCAAATTACGATTTTCCAATTCTAGGTCATTAATTTTAATCATTACCAAAATGATAGTCTGTGGTAAATACTTTACTCTGGCCTGAGAGTGCACTGTCGTGTGAGTCCAGCGCAATATAAGTACCTATTTGAATTTTCGTACGATTGCGTATGGAAATTATGCAGTAATCCTATGCATACAATCTTTAGAATAGCATAGAGACCTTCATTCTCTCCCAACAGAGGTAGCTCCGTCAAAAATTCCTATACAACCTCTGTCTTAATTCGAAGGTTTCTCGGGCATCAGGCAGTTTCCCCTACCGGCGATATATTGCAACTTAAACTACCTGGCAATATTTCAGCCAATGAAAACACCGAATGCTGCGGAATGCATGAATAACATATTTGTTTTCATATAGGCTTGTGCAATGATACAGTCGCAAAATGAGGTGTATTTGCTCTATACAGACGACTCAAAGTGCGAGGTACAAATTCAAAATAAAGTTTAGCTTTTGTAAAGCTTCCGGAAGCAACGAAGGCGATTTGAATGATAACTTTTGAAACGGCGTCGCTGATTGCACAGTTAACTTTGATTGCATACAAGCAACGTTCTACTTATCCTTCACAAGAAACCTTCGAATTAAGACAGAGGTTGTATAGGAATTTATTCTGCATTTTTTCTGCATTATACAGCTCATTGGTCTACCATACCTTTGATGGTCTCCTACATGTTAATTTTGCTTGTGTTATATTCATGTTGCATTTCATCATACCTTGAATCAAAACCTTGCAGCAGTAATTCTGAACCTTTATTGTTCCTTATCATTTAAAGGTATACTTTCATATCGAAAATTCATTGCTAAAAAAATTTCATTCTGCACAAAATTTAATTTCAAATATCTAATAAACTAAAAAGTACACAAATATATCGTTTGGTTTACTTGTAATAGGTACATTTCAGTCTTTACAACATTAAGGGAATGATTAAAAGTTAATTCAGTATTGCCAAATACTACAAAATATAGACACATAGTGAAATAAAAATGTCGAAAATAGAAGGGCATACGGTTATACATTCTCACCCATTAGAGGTTACTCCGTCATTAATTCCTATACAACCTCTGTCCTAATTCAAGCGTTTCACGGTTTAAACATGTTGAAATGTGATTGGATGCAGTTGTGAAGTCGGCGGCGCCGTTTCAAAAGATATCATTCAAAACACCTCAGATATTTTCGTATGATTTCGGAAAGCTAAAGTTTATTTGAATATGCACTTTGAACTTGAGTGTTCTTTACACAGCACAGTATCTGTGCATAGGCTTGTGTGACGACAAATCCATGCAAGCGATGTTTCAATTGGCTGAAATATTCCAAGCAAGAATAACGTGGCGATTCGCTTTACCATCCATAGCTTACCATCGTTTGTGCTGACATGTCGACAAAAAGTAAGACACGCAAAGCAAACATGATGAAAACGTTTTGATGGGAAACGCTCTAATTGCAATCTCCCCATGCGAAAAGATACTGCAATGCGAACTAGCTTGCAATATTTCAACCAATGAAAGAACGCATGTATTGATAGCACATTTGTCGTCACCGAGGCCTATTCAATGGAGCAGTCGTTGATTACGACGACTGTGTTCTGTATAGAAGAATCGAAATCACTGACGTAGCTACCTATACACAATGTACTCAATTAAGTACACGTTTTTCCAATATTCCAAGAGAATAAACATAATTAAACACTTTGCAAAAACAACAACCCTATTTACAATTTCTTCTGTATGTTTTATTGAAAATAGATGCAGAACATAGATACAAATTAATGTAATTAGCCTATTCGTCTGCACTGTCACTAAAAGCATACTATTTGGTTCGATCTTTATATGCAAAAGACATGACTCTGAGATTCTTAGATCGCAAACTGGACACTGCCATCATCATGTGATCACGATGTGAAATCCGGACTTCAAATCGGCCTTAGTTTGCATGGAATAACCAATCATTGACCATGACTTTCCCTTTGAGATGGCTTACGGTGTGTTATGTTAGTCAATTATGTACAGCTGCATACTGAAAGTTTGTTCACTTACCACTGAATCGTAGGTAAGGGGGTTTCGTTTCAACGTCAATAGAATAACTTCAGGAAAACTGACAATGGATCACCCACTGTCCATGTGTGAAATATTTCCATTCTTGAACGTTGAAATCGTCTGGTCTCTCGTGCAAAAATTCGAATATTGGCATATTGATACACTCAGAAAGGGTCACATTTTCAAAATTTCGATTTCGTTAAATGTCATATAAAATGTTCCATATCGATTCCTTGAGACTAAACTAACATAATCGCATTGACTTTGTGCTAAGAAACAAATGTTTTTTATTTTTTCAGAAATTGATTACAGAAAGGATTTTATGGAGAAAAATAAAAATGAGTGTTTTCGGAATTTTGATCCCTGGTCACTTGAATGGCCTGCCAAAACTGTCACGGGTTATTGTGGGGTACGATAAACATTTGCCTTAAAGAAGAATTCCTTGTTACCGACGAAGCCAAGGGACGTTCTTAAAGTATCCATTTGATTGGTATGTTAGACATTGTGGATAAGATACCAGCAAAAGGAGATTTTAAAATCATCGGGTGGCGCTTACAATCATCGTTCAAGGCATTGCCTATCCAAGTAGCTATTTCAGGTTTAGAGCAATGCCATGCTATCCACGAATACATCCGATAAGCCTCCGATGGAGCGAAGCAGAGCGTAGGGAAGCTTTAGCCGAGGCGAGCCTTTTCTTGTAATTCAGGCCATAAAGAAATTTCCCAAACCTTTCTCTACTACTAGGTGGCTTCGGCGGATCTAGATAGTCCCATGAGAAATCTTTGAAATTTGAATAGTTAAGCGAACAGGTCGCTGCGCTAAGACACAAGTTGTGGCAGGTAAACAGCAAGATTGAACTTTGCCAAATTTAAAGGCGGAAATGGCCAATAATGGGCTCAGGGGGTTAATAAAGACTTATCCTGCAGCAATCCAGTATGATTTTAACAACGTTTATGTACTAAAAACGTACCCCTTTATACATCCTTTTTAAATAATTCATGAGATGATGTAGATCCTGTAACTGCCTTAAGAATAAGGCCTGGTCCTGATAATTACTTAAGTGCATCCAGGAAGTATACACCGTGTATATATCGTAGCAATTGAATGCATGTTTTCGAAGTGGTAATTTGCTAATGGGTTGTTCACACACACAACATAGTCATATTTAGGGTTACTAATTTTACGTAACGTTTAAAGCGATTTAATTTCAAGTATTCAGCAGGAATGTATTTCACAGGATGGTAGAACAAAACTTTTTTAGTCTTTCTGGTATGAAACGACCCACCTTTGTCTCAAGTGGTCTCTACAAAGCAGTAAACTCACGGTGTTGTCTTTGCCGTGAAAAAGGCACCTTCTGCTTAATGATTCTTTGAAGAGAATCGATTGCGCTTTTTTATCAACCATCCACCGTGCTGTAGAGTTCTTTGCGCAAAACTCCTCGCCAATATGAAGATCAGATCCGTTTATATTTGGAACGATACACATATGCTTATGCCAAAACCGTCCAAATCTATCGATTGCAAATTGATTTGCAGGTTCAATACGTGCTGGTGAGCAAGACGTTGTGCTTAAATTATTGCTTCTAAAAGTAAGACATTTTGACGTAATAATGTTATAAAATTCACCAAAGTGGAGGTCATGTTTTCTTGGAACGATCAATTCGGGTACGATGTGCTCAAGATACCACGTAAAATTATTACAGCGTAACGCTTGACGTAGTTGACGTCGTTCTTCCATAGTGTCTAGGTCGCGTTTTGTCAACGTTGGCAATTTGCCTATCATTGATTTGAAAATGCCTCTTACGATATCAGAATATTCGTCCATCCATATATCCGCTACTCTGAGAAGATTTTTGGCTACAATTAAGTAAGGGGCGCCGTTGAAACTATACGGGACGTCTCTGTATAGATGACCAACTATTGAACAAGGGACTGTTTCGATTCTTCCTCCACACATCCAAGTTTTGAAAGCAAGTTCGAAATGTTCCCCACCCCAGATCTCTAAATGGGGATCAAAACCTCCCATCTTGAAAAAATTGTTCTTGTTAACAGCTATAGCACAACCGGCAAGGGAGGGTGATGGGAATGGTTCGTGTTCGAGTCTTCGCATTTGTGAGACGTAAGGGGGTAGGAAATACCATGCAAGTCTGAAACATATGAACATAATTCGACTTGAAGTACTAAGAATAGATTGAATGCGCTTCGGAATAGGTGCGTAGACACGTTGAATTAAATAGAGTAATAGATTTATATACTCAGATGTTATCAAAATAAGTTACCTGCCATCTCGAAATATAGAACTAAAAACAACATTTGGGCAGTAGTAAAAATCATGTAAACTTAGTCACATACGACCATGTTAGATGAGTGTTAGATTTACAAATCTTTATGATTATAAATTGAAAATGTAGTTGCATGTGATGTAAAACGTATGTACAAACCACAGGCGCCATACTCTGAGTGTACAATATCATATAAGTCCATATACATGTAGCTATATAACATAAATAAGGTCTGACACTGCCGTGTCTGCAATAGGACCGGAAATGCGAACTGGGATCTGTCTACGAAATTTTCATAGGGTAACGGAGCCAGGAAACCAGTATAAGTATTTCCGGTCCTATTGCAGACACGACAGTGTCAGACCTTGTTTTATGTTATATAGTAACATGTATATGTACTTACATGATATTGTAAATTCAGAGTCTGGCGCCTGTGGTACAAACCTTAGATTCCACCCAAATCCTACTCGCATTAGCCTTGTTGTATTCCCCGACTCCAGCAGAGATAACGCAGGTACCTGTGGCTGTAGCACTAACATCGGATCCTCTGTTATTCTCGCAGCCAGGGGCTCCAACCACCCAGGCGAGCATCTCATATGAGCGTCGAGAAACACGATTATCTCCCCTTGTGCAACCTTGGCCCCTGTCAACCTTGACCTTGCTATTCCCTCTCGTCGCTTGTTTCGTATTATTTTTATTCGTGAATCCAGGATGTTAAGGTATTCTTCGAAATGTTTTCCTAAAAAATCCCCACTGCTGAAATCGTCGACTAATATTATTTCAACTAAGAGTTCACGTGGTGAATGAAACAGCATTACATGAACGTGTCGAAGAAGCATGGTCAAAGCCTCGTTGTGAAATACTGTTATTACCGTTACGTTTGCAGGTAAGTTGACCCCATAATATACGTCTTTACACATATGTGGTCGCACATCCGGTACGGGCTGGTCGATTGGAGTGAGATCATATTGAGACACATTGTAACCAAACGATATGTCTGATGGAGGTTTGTGTCTATCAAGCATATGCTGAAGTAAGGTCTCCAGCGATGAAGTAATGTTGCCATCATTTTGTGAATTCTGTAATCTAAATAGAAAATGATCTTCAGAACACAAAAGGAGCGTACACATCCTGCTAAATCAGCGTATATGAATCCGCTCTCGTTCCTTCCTAATCCCCTGATCTCTTTCGGGCTAAATCCCTCATATGGCTGGCGGCTTGATATTTGTGGCATTGTTCACCTTTATTTTTTCAGCCAATGCAATTAATCGGTAATCTAATCTACTAGCTTGAACTCAACGGATTTTTCCATCCGGGTTGTGCCGCTGTAGCTGAATACAAGTCGTCTCATTGGCTGGTTAGATAGCTAGCGATACGAGGGTTTTGGCTTGAAAGAGATCAGGGTATTAGGTAGGAGCGATCAATATATACGCTGATTTAGCAGGATGTAGCGTACACTAAATGATTAGTTCAAGTTGCAGCATGTGACTACACGGATGGTTTTCTTACTTTTTTGTTTCTCGTTGGAAAAGAAACTAGGTCTAATCACTTTTTAAACTGAAAATTATGGATCATACTTAGAATGGAGGTTGACTCTAAATATCGCATTCAAATTGCCTTAAATCTAAATATGTATTATAGTAATAAATCACTTTTACGAAACTTGGAGAATATTGCGAAAATTGAGAGATCAAGTCACTTTCATACTGGTACATAACCACGTGACACACGTGTCAAATAACTATTCCAATCAACGATCGAAGCTCATCGCCACTATATAAAGAAACACTTAAAAACATGAGAATTAATGTAAAAATGTGTGTATTAGCCTGCAATGTTAAAAATAATTTTAACATTTTAGATTATAAAATTATAAATTATTTAAATTATAACATTTTATAAATGTTAAAAATCGAAATCATTATTCAAGTTATCAAAACTTTAAACTGCTAAATCAAGATATAAAAGGTTACCTAAAAACCAACCTTGAAAAATCATAAAGGTTCCCTAATTTAAATTTACAACATTCTTTTACTATACAGACGGAAATGGTGGTTATTGCATATGCCAAAACAGAAAAATAATTGTCTTTTTGGTCACATGAAGAATTACCTCGGCTTCCAGTAGAGTACCGTCAATGTTCTCTCTGAACAGTAAATGTATAAACAGGAGGACATGTTTAGTAGCCATTAGAGTAACCAAATTGCTCAATAGACATAATACCGTATTTCCTTAATTACACGCCGGGAGTCTATTGTTTTCAAACGGTCTACACCATAGGCGTCTATTTGACGCAGGCTTCTATTTAAGGCAGGTGTCTTTTTGGTTGTAAGGTTTGTAGTGACAGGCGACTATTTGAAACAAAGCATATCGTAAATAAACTAAGTGTTTTAGGAAGTTGAGGTAATGTCTAAATCAAATTTAACTACAACCAGCTTAAAAGTATCTTCTCTTGATCAGTGATACCGTATATCTTAGAGTTTGTTCACGAAGAAATTCTCTAGCTGCATATCAAAAGTTTATTCAAGTACTTCTATATCTTAGTGCAAATAAAAAAAGTAAATCGTTTTATTTGGACGTCGATAGCTTTATTTCAGCTGCACCGACATAGCAACATCGTTTGTCTATGTTTACATAATTATTCTCACGCTAATCATGTGGTCGCCAGACTGAGAGTGCAAAGTTTTAGAACCTTGGCAAGATGAAATTGACAGATCACTGTAGTTGTACCCGGCGTTTAATTAAGGCAATTTTTTTTTTTTGAGAAAGCCATATGAAAGGGCGTCTTTTCGAGGCAGGCGTCTATTTAAGGCAGGCGTGTAATTAAGGAAATACGGTACTTATCAATAACGTTTG
Source organism: Phorcus lineatus (assembly GCA_921293015.1). Taxonomy (NCBI): domain Eukaryota; kingdom Metazoa; phylum Mollusca; class Gastropoda; order Trochida; family Trochidae; genus Phorcus; species Phorcus lineatus. Next base: position 23,871,023 of record OV121097.1, on the reverse strand, counting down.
ATATTTGGCTAATATCATATGACAGGATCAACTTGCAATGTTTAAGCTTCATCGTGATTGTAAAGCTCTCAAGGCTTATCATTGGTTTTACAACTTACAGACATTTTAAAATAGCATACCCGTACCCTCTTTATTATGGAGTGTCGATGCAGGCTTTACAGGAGTAACGAAACAGTCGTGAGATGACGTCAAGGCCTTTGATAAAACTACCAACCAGTTAAACAACTTACGATAGGGAAAAGTATCAAAATAACAGTATTAAATTTTTCGAGCCCTATTAACTTTGAATTTCTGAAGAGCAAAATTTATATTTTTATTGTGGTGAAGTGTTTTAGTTATTGGTTGATTTAAAACACTAACTTTGTCGTATAGTTCTTACGGAATTTGGCTATTTCATAAGAGTAATTTGATTGAGATGGAAAAAAAGATGCCTTTCTAAATATTTTTTTTAACAAAATTATATTCACTATCTTGCCGGCGGGATACAGTCATATGATATTTTCGGTATCTTTTGGAGTCATATATGATTAAACACTCAAAATAAAAAGATGAAACCTTATTTATTCGTTAACGTTTTGAATGCCTGTAGTAGCGGATATTACGATATAAATGTTAAAAATCGAAATTATTATTTCAAGTAATCACATCAACAGTGAGTGGCTCCTTTGTCATTTTGTTATCCACTATATTGAACTATTGCTTAATACACTTCAATCACGATTTGAATTAAAGAGGCCGAGCATTGAAATCATAGTTGCCAAGGCAGGTTAAGTCACGTTTTCATACTCCTACTCATATACCTTCCTACAAAGTAAAATTTTTTTGCCTCTCACGGTCTATGATAAAAACATAATTGAAGATTGTCGTATACCCAAAAAAATGTTTTTGACAAGTAGATATAGGCCGAATAGTAGCTCACCTTTTCGTTCCCGTCGTAATATCAATCTGTCTCAGCTTTCCTTTCTGAATGTAATGTTTGTATTCAACTATTGGCACTTTTAGAATGTTCATCTTAAAACTGTGAATAAAATCGAAATTTAAAATTAATACAATGCAAGAAAGGAGGAGTGATACAAGAAGAAACACCTGAACTTTATGCATGGTAGGAACTGTACCGGTATCTCTGTCATGGCTGCAGAAGAATTGTTGCCGTCGAAACATCTGTTCCTCTGCCACGCAATCTCATAACTTTTAAATCTGACAATCGACGATTGAAAAGATAATGGTACGCAGCAGCTTGGACATGTTCATCTTGGATCAGATTACCCTCTTTTTGATATGAGGAAATTAATTGGAGTCATGTTTTGCACTTTTTTGTGTGCTTTAAATATACCGTAAAACCTTAAATAATCACCTGGCTTTAATTTCAAACGCTGTTTTGATTGAGGTGGATCTGCCCTTTCTTTAAAATTTACAGAAAATGCATTGCAGTCATGTTTTGTATATTACTGCATTTCACATATAAACTCATGAAGGATTAATCGCCAAGAGAAAACATTTAAACGCCGTTTTGACCGGGTGTTTATTATTAAAGGCAAGCAATTCTTTAGCTTGGGCATGTTCATCTTGGATCAGATTATCCTCGTTTTAATATGAGGAAAGGCATTGGAGTAAAGTTTTGTACTTTTTTGTGCTTTAAATATACCGTAAATCTTTAAATAATCGACCGGCGTTAATTTCAAACGCTGTTTTGATTGAGGTGGATCAGCCCTTTCTTTAAAATTGAAGGAAATGCATTGCAGTCATGTTTTGTATATTACTGTATTTCACATATAAACTCATGAAGGATTAATTGCCAGGAGAAAATTGTAAACGCCGTTTTGACCGGCTGATTATTATTAAAGGCAAGCAACTCTTCAGGGCAGGCGATAAGTTATTTTAGATCAATAAAAAAAATTCATCCATTTTTTTTTAATCAACTAGGATATAGAAATACGAATATAACAGACTGAAATTTTCAATGGTGTTAAACGTCACATCAGAATACAAAGTGTTTGAAGGATGTTATTGACACATATTTTGACTTTTTTAGATTTAAATCGGCTATTATTTATTTCAAAGAGAGTTTATACCCGACAAATATTCATGTCCGACGTTTATTTATTCATATGTTACTACATATTACCTTTGCGCATGCCGTTGCATATATTTACATCACGTTATTCCCTCTGCGCAAAATATCATCATTTACAAATTGGACACTGGTGATAAAACTCAATGTTAAAGAAATTCAAATGAGATATCAACTCATATTTTGTTAAACTTTGTGCCCACGGGTCCTTCAAACTCACCTTACCGGAACTTAGGTGAGCGGCAATGGTCAGTGTAGTGTAACCTGGACACATCACTCAATAAAAAAAGTATTATTACCTGTTGAAATCTTAGTGCTAACAGTACCAACGTACTTCAAGCAAATCCGTACAACGTCATAGAAATAGGTCATATCAATGGTACGTATACAGAAGGGGTCAATAATTTTACTAGTAAACTTCCCACATCGATAAATGAATATCATTATGAAGTATTTGGGAATTTAAACTTATACATAAATATCAATCAATCAGTGTAATAACTACGACGTTTTAAACTTTTTTTCTAAAAAAAATATCTGACAGTTACTAGTATTTAAGAAGAAATGAGGAAATAAACTTGATATATGGGTGTGGTAGCATTTTCATTTCATATGGTAAAACAAACTCCTAAACAAATTTTAACTTTTCATCAAAAGACATAAGCCACCACTAGATTATCACAACATAGTAACACTTAGGCTTTAATGTACTTACTTACCTTTTAATTGATTTATAAGTAATAAAATGGTATGGCAACTGTCCTGACTGTTATGGATTTTAAAGCAACTATTTTGAACAATTAACTTCTATACAAAAACAATTATCATTTTCAAAGGAATTATGATTCTAAACATTTATTTGATTTTTAAAAATACATTCATTATTTCTTGAACATTGAAACAATTTTGTCCTGACCGTTACTAAACTGTCCGAACCGTCATCTCACATAATTGTAACGGTTTGGACAGGTAACAGTGAAAATTGTTTCTAAAAATCTGAAATGACCATTAAAAGATATCAAGTAACACCATCCACCTCTTCCATTTCTTGGCAACAAACTACTTTGTTTTGAGAAAAAAGGAGATTAGTTTTATCAAAAATACATTGGTAACGTCCTGGACAATTAAGGTTAACATCATAAATTCCTTCTTACTTGATGGTGTCTTATTTCTGCTAAATATGGTGAACCTCCTTATATCTAATCCTATCACTAGCAAAGGATTTAGATCATTCAGAAACAGCAAGTACAGATGCAATGCAGCTCAAGGGGTGATTTATTGTAGGACTTTTATGTTGCTGTAACGGTCAGGACACAAAATTTATGGACAGACATGATACACATTGTGAATTATATCAATGAAAATTAAACTGCACTGTTGACATCAATAATCACTAATCATAAGCATGATATGATTATATTTGGGGTTTTTTATGTTAATTTATCCAGTTTTTGTGAACATTTATAATATGACCGTCACCTCCGGACAGAGTAAATCTGTCAATTTTGTCAAAATGACAAAAAGATTTCTTAACCACTAAAACTGACTATTAACATCTTAATTCTTTCTAGGAACTGAAAGCCCTTTCAAAACAAGTAATTAAAAAAATCTTGATTGGACAGAAAATGACACAAATTTTGAAAACAACCCATATGGTAGTTGCCATGGGACGTTATCAAGAGAGTAGAATACATCAATATCGTACGTAAAATTAAGAGCATTTAATTATTTTACCATTTTATCTAGTTCCATAATCAATCATATCATATCACCGACCATATGAGTAATGTAATGTTAAATTTTCAACTGCATAACAAAGTAAAACTTAATCAATCTGTTATCTCAAACATTATGTTGATCCAGTATCCTCGACTTCATTAGACATTGAATGTGAGATTTAATTCACGCAGTGACGACAACAGTTCTAACGTAATTCTAACGTTCACACACCTGTCACGGAAGCGCGGTACCATATAATACACGAACATTGATTGAGAGATTTGATTTAAGATGTTAGATTTATCAAAGATTTGGGAGCATTTTAAAGTTATTCCAACTACACGATGTATTATACAAGGCGGTCCTTTTCTTTGATTTTATGATTTAATTCACGGATAAGGAAAATCGAGACAAACTACGGAATTGTTAAATTTTGATAAATCTTTTATCGTTATATATTAGAAGGATCTATCCGTTGGCAATTGATATTGATTGTGTCCTTTTTCAATTCATGATAAATGAAACAGATAACTCAATTTAACACCGATTGATATCAATTTTCAAGATTCAAACGGAAGTAGATCAATCAATCGCACGCAGTGAACGGGTTCTTACTTTTGATCCGTTGGGTATTGAACTCACATTTGGATGTACAGTTCATATATTAACTTTGAAAATAAGGCTTCCCTAAGAAGATAAAGAATAACATAACCATGAATCAATTATCACGAGGACTTGTTGTCATTTTACTGATTCTGATGTGGACATTGTTTAAAACCGTTTTCGATATTCAGATGGTTCAGAGAGCAAGGACAGCAACCCGAGTACAGGAGGAACACACGCTGGGTGGTGATGCAAGAAACAGCATGGAGACCACAGAAAAGGTTGTTAAATGTAGATAAATATTACTTTTGTCATTTACATTAGTAGTAGAAGTGTTAATAGCAGTAGTATAAATAGTGGTATTGACAGAGGTAGTGTCAGTTGCAGTAGCAGTAGTGGTAGAAGTTGTAGTATAACAGCAGTAGAGGTATAAATAATAGTAGCAGTAGTGGTAGAAGTTGTAGTATAACAGCAGTAGAGGTATAAATAATAGTAGCAGTAGTGGTAGAAGTTGTAGTATAACAGCAGTAGAGGTATAAATAATAGTAGCAGTAGTGGTAGAAGTTGTAGTATAACAGCAGTAGAGGTATAAATAATAGTAGCAGTAGTGGTAGAAGTTGTAGTATAACAGCAGTAGAGGTATAAATAATAGTAGCAGTAGTGGTAGAAGTTGTAGTATAACAGCAGTAGAGGTATAAATAATAGTAGCAGTAGTAGCAGAAGCTGTATTAGATAGAAGTAGAAGTAGAACGAGGAATATTAGTATTAGTATTAGCAGTAGTAGTAGTAGTACTAGTAGAAGTAAAAGTAGTAGTAGTAGTAGTAGTAGCAGCAGCAGCAGCAGCAGCAGTAGTAGTAGTAGTAGTAGTAGTAGTAGTAGTGGTAGTAGAGGAGGTAAAAGCAGCAGCAGGAGCAGTAGTAGGAGTAGAACGGGTACTAGTAATAGAGGAAGAAGTTGTAGTAGTAGTAGTAGTAGTAGTAGTAGTAGTAGTAGTAGTAGTAGTAGTAGTAGTAGAAGAAGTACTTTTTTAGACTTTTTTTTATTAAAAACTAACACCTGTAATATATTAGGTCATGTTTGCTTTGGTATGTTTGAATGAATACAATCATAATAAGTATATTTTACACGCTCGGAGGCAAATACATTAAACTCTTTTCTTTACTCGTTTTAGTCGACATCATACAGTAAAACTAGAATCAAACGCAAAAGTGCGGAAGAAACGAGGACGATCACCCTAGCGAAAGATAGAAAGAAGAAAGAAGAAATGACGACATATGTTTTGAAGGAAGATGCTGAACAGGAATTATTCAAGCTTGACGCTGAAATAAAACGGTACGTGTAGTTTTAATATATTTGTATATCAATAACATCAACGACATTAATAACAAAATTTAAAATAATAATATCAACGATCAAACATGAAAGATAAACCGGGAGCGATCAAATGAATAATTTTACCTGCATTAGTATTAAGGTGTAGCTGAGCTTTGATCTGATGAACTGATAACTTATTACTGTAAGACTATGAGGCACACGAAATTAATACATTGAGTTTTGGATGACACTAGTAAGCATTCAGTTGTTAGGTTATCTATATAGGCAGTCTTAAGCATGTTTACCAAACAACTCAATACGATGAATAAATATTAGTTAAATCAAATTTATTCCGTTAAATGTTAAAACTAAGTGAGTCACGGATTCACTCATTCTCTCCCAACAGAGATAGCTCCGTCATAAATTTCTATACCTCTGTCTTAATTCGACGGTTTCCGGCACTTTCCCCTAGGGGGACAATATTTCAACTTAAACTGCCTGGCTATATTTCAGCCAATGCATATATATTTGATGTCTTACAGACCTGTTCAATGAAACAGTCGGAAAATGAGGCGTTTGTGTTCTGTAAAGACGACTCAAAGTGCAAGGTGCATATTCTAATAAAGTTTTTTTTCCGGAAGCTTACGGAAATAACTTTGCGATTTGAATGATAACTTTTGAAATGGCGTCGCTAATTGCACAACTAACTTTGATTGCACCCAATCAGCGTTCTACATTTCATGCACAAGAAACCTTCGAATTAAGACAGAGCTTGTATAGAAATTTATGACGGAGCTACCTCTGTTGGGAGAGAATGGGATTCGCTAAACCCACGCTATATTCTTTCAGATTATTTAAGTCAGATACTGCCGACACTATTCAAGAAGGCCAGAAACCATCAACTGGCATCTATACGTCTTCCATGACTGCATCGGTATCACCATATTCCAATTCTTCTTTGGAAGATCTTCTGGCCCACATGATGAAAGAACACAATCCTGCCAATCACAATTACGGATATGACGTTACAGAGAGTAACAACAAACCGGTCAACAGGACAATCCCGGACTTCCGGCCCGACTTTTGCAAGAATAGAACCTACAACCTCACGTCACTTCCGTCAGTTACCATTATAACGCCATTTCACAACGAGGCTCTGACGATGCTATTACGTCACCTTCACGCCCTTGTGAACAAATCACCTCCGGAACTTCTGAAGGAAATCATTCTTGTGGATGATTGTAGCACTTTGGAAAATCTCGGAGTACATTTTGAAGAATATGTGGCGAAATTGGACAAAAGAATAAGAATTATAAGGAATTCAAAACGTGAAGGCGTTTCAAGATCAAGAATGATTGGTGCTGATTGGGCGACAGGAGAGGTTTTGATATTTCTTGACTCACATATGGAATGTGCCATTGGTTGGTTAGAACCTCTAGTTGCAAAGCTTGTTTCAAAACCAAATTCGGTTCTGCAACCACTGCTTCCGGGTTCTATCGAAACCGAAAATTTCAGCCCAATGAGGGGAACATTCGATTGGGAACTGTCGTAAGTAACATATCTCATTCTTTCTAAAAATATGAAAGATGTTCCTGGGTTAGATTTATATATCTAAAAAATATGGTACATCCCTCGAAACCGGAAATGCTATACTAAGTATCTACTGTGGTAGATAAAAGATGTTATGAAATTTGCTTGTCTTTCAAATATTAAGAAACTTTGCATTTTTCGTCTCTGAAAACATAAATAAACTTACATGGTCGTGATATCCCTTCATTATCCGTCTACCATTCAATTAGAGTCATTCCTTATGAATACTCCATAATGCTCTAGTCTAAGGTGTAACGCTTACTCCCAAAGGTAAATGGAGTCAGCCTACGAAACGAAGTTTTCCAATTTATTAGGTAAAAGTCCTAGGTTTACTGTATCAACATGACAAAAATCCAAGACTTCGCCTCCCTAAATGCCAAATTACTTTTTATATACAGTAGTATGTCAACTCATTAAGGAAAGCTGGATGGCCAACTATGCATGTATGATGTTAGTTTTGGTTTATTTTCCTCAAATATTTCTTTAAAAAATCCAAAATCTTTTTACTCTTTTCAGATACACATGGTCAGAAATTCCCTCTTTTATAAAGTCTAATCTCGTCCCTGGAGCAAACTACCAAAGTCCAACCCTGACAGGATGTGCTATAGCAATCACCAAGAACTACTTCAACTACTTAGGGAGATTCGACCCCGGAATGGAAATCTGGGGAGGCGAACACTTTGAACTGGCCTTCAGAACCTGGATGTGTGGTGGACAAGTAATAACAGTTCCATGCTCTGTAATAGGCCACGTATATAAGTTCATTACGTTTGATTGGGGCGGATCCACAGTAAACGAAGTTGTTTCGAGAAACCTGCTAAGAGTTGCGGAGATTTTGATGGACGAATATAAGGAGATTATATATGCAAGCTTTAGAACAAGGTACCAGAGTTTGCCAATTTTTACAGAAGATGACTGGAAGTCAATCGAGGAACGACGATCCCTTAGGAAGAAGTTGAATTGTGGATCATTCAAGGACTTTCTTCAGAAGTTCCCGGAGATCAAAGTCCCATCAAAAGATCATCTTTATTTTGGTTTTGTGAAAAATTCCAATACTTCGTACTGTCTCGAGGTTCAGTCCAATGACGTTGTAGGGGTGGGGCAACAGCAATGCGGTGAATGGAGACTTCGATCGGAGGAACAGTTCAATATTGATAAAAAGGGGCGTTTAATGTATGAGGATTGTTGTGTAGTGATGGATACGAACACAAACGCATTGACAGCAAATCGTGACAATTGCATCGACTATGATGCAAAGTGGGATTTGAACAACGGAAGATTAGAACTAAATGGAAAACAGGGCACCCTCTGTGCCACCCATGATAAAAGTGCTAAAGGTCAAAATGGGGCTGTTACAATGAACCTATGTGACTCAACTTCCATACAAAAATGGAAATTTGCCTATAAGTTGGATTTTGGAGATGACAATAAATCGTAAATGTTTCTGATTTGAAGAGAAATCATTAATCAGATAAGAGATATCAAATACAGTTCATCTCATGATATGAGAATATGTGCTTTTCCTATTCATCAACATTTTTATTCAATAAATTCATCAACGTTTTATATAAAAACTTGCAAAAATCTTTAAGTAATCGGTACTTTTAGTTACATGGTACCATGGAAGCTCAATTGACCTTATTCTCTGTTCAGTATATGGTTAAGGTAGGTGTGCCCAATTAGTCAATTACCTTTTAATCAAGGAATTAGGTTATCAATTTCTCTCACAACACAAAAGTTTAGCTTACAAAAATCTTGGTTCGAAAGACAGACAATTCAATATAAGTGTCGAAAGTGAGGATTTAGTCCGTTCCGGAATCTCCGGGAACTAGAGGTTTTCCACCATCCTTCACACAGTGATCGCGGATTAGGAACTTTCGAAAACGGGCTTTAAGTATGGAAAGTGAGGGAGATTATGGTTATTATATCTCATCAACGTTCTCATGCTGTAAATTGTGTCATACCATTCATGCCACACGTGTTTACCATGTCAATCACGCAAGTTGTCCATTGTCATTTGTAAAACCTTAAGATTCGACGAATGCTTTGCAAGTGCTTTTCCGGGTTATGACAATGATAAACCGTGAGCTCGATACGATTTGTTTCATGGTTTTATGATTCATTCCTGTTTACTTAACCTCAGAATGGAAGTTACGTTTGGGAGATTATCAGATATTGTTAATCAAAGGATGAATGTTAAGAAAGATTCGATAAATGAAGTTAGTTAACATTTGTTGTTAGCAATAAATTTTGTAGTCAGTATAAAAACATAATCGCAGCACATTCCAGTGTGTGAGATTCCTACGGCTGTAACTTGTTAAGTACGTATGTAAGTTAGATAAATTCCTCGACCCAGGTTATGCTTCGGGATGTCAAAACCTTGGGAAAGTTACGTGACAAAGACTAAATTTATACTCGGGATTTTAAGATGAATATCAATTGTTTTATAAAAAAAAATATTAAAAAATTGATGACATCAGCATTGTTTGAATTTAAGAAGTTCTACACGTGTACAACGGTTTTTGGGTAACATTGGAACTACAACTAAGTTCTTCTTTCGGCAGGAAGAAAAAGCTTTGCAAACCTATAATATAAAGACTCCTGCTCTGTTCAAAGAAAAACAACATTGCTGACCTTTTTTTATATTTTGCTTATCAACTGTGATTCAGACATAAACTCGTGCTTGTTACAATCACATAACCACATCAATGTCATCAAATTGACATTTCACAAAGCTTTAAAAAATATTAACGTTTTTCTTATTTGCAACCCTGCCAAACGAAATGAACCCCTGTCACACCCTTAATTTTTGGTGAAGGAGACTGAAATTTACACATCTTGGTCTCAAAACAAAAATTAAATTCTCAGATCAGTAGCAAGATTGGTCTCTGAAAAAAGACGATAGAAGGATTCAAGCTGGATATCCTGCGACGCTCATATCTGAAGGGCGGTCAAGACCAAATCTACAAACTTAAATCTTCATGGAACAAAGATCTTATTCTAAAATTTTGACATTCCTACGCCAAAATGTTTTGTTTTAGTGAATCACCATGAATATACACCCCTGCCATGCCCATATTAAAGGAGGTAGGAGAATGAAAAGTCTACATGTTAAGTTTCAATCTTAAAAAAAGATTACGGTTTTAAAATGTGAGGAGGGCCGGAAAGACAAATTTCATAATCAATAATATTTTAGTGTAACTAAAAGGCGATGGCGTCCATTCAAACCGAACTAGACGCTAAGGTGTCTTTTAGGGCACTGTTTTGGTAATATATTTGTCAGAAAAGCTCTGGATATCTTTGAGAAACCTCATGTTTGCATACTAGTTGCATAACCAAGGGAATCAAGAAAAACGTGTTTACATAATCAAGATTTTTAAGAAGTTTAGACACATTTTGTCCCTTTTGAAAATAGCAGCTAGATAATTAATTTTATGTAATTATAATATGCCCTGCACATTTTGAAACAAGGCGCAGGTATAACCATCATCACCTAAACAATTTTTAACATGTACAAATTGATTAACTTATCAATTTTTAACTTTGATAACTCATTTAAACTTTGATAACTCATTTAAACTTTGTATATTTGTAGATGAGGTGTTAAAATTTAGTCACAAAAACATTGTGTCAAAGCTAAAAAAGAATTTTGCCAGTGGCACAGTTATTATTTGATAGACACAAGTACTGTTATCCTAATGGTCACTAGTACCGAAAAATGAAATTTAACTTAAAATGTTGCATGTGTTTACCAACCTTCTACAGTCTAGAAGCATAGCATTAAACTGTTTAGAGTGAAAGCCATAATTCCTTTTACGCCTTTATAAAGTGAAGGAGACATACATTATTTAACATTTTTGTGTATGGAATACATGAGCTTTTTTCAATTGTCTGAATGTCACTTGTCAATTCTGAGTATATTAATATTTAATCTAATCCATTATCTATCATAAAACAGCATGACATTTAGTATCCTTGTCACATAATATTTTAAAGTACATGTAAGCTTTGACATGTGATAAGTAAGAGAAAGCATTCCCACTCAGGCGATCCAGAGACTGAATCCTGAGTGTCACGATATCCCTAGCATCTCTCTTCATGTGGCCATGTTCTCTCTTACTGTTCTCTCCTCTTGCGCTTCATCAACTTTAATGAGTCCTTTTAATGATGGTTTCTTCTTCAGGTACGGTCTGGTCTGTTTTGCGCATAATCATCTGTCATGGTGTACACTAACCCTTACTGACTTTGGTTAAATATTTAAAACATCTATTATTTAATTGCATTGATATAAAGCTTAAGTAAGTGCCCATATATACCCTCGTCAGCCTTACAATAGCCAATTTGAAACAAAGAGCATGCTACAGTGCCTTTAAGTAATCTTAAAAGAGGTTCTCGATCAATGAAACAATTTGAAGGCATAATCAAAAGTGGACTTCAGAAGGAACATCCCTGATGACAAATCGAGGGGTCAGCCTTTGTGGGGGAAAAGACAGCCTTCGGATTACTTCCAAGAAACAATACTCCAAACAATGTTTAGTATAAAAGAATCAAATTTATTCATTCTGCGAATTTTCCAAAATTGGGACATGAAACAACATAAACCAGTAGCATAGAACAAATATTTGAGAATATGAAGATGTCGGTATCTCCCGACGGATTGATCACACTTTAGCCAAACCATCACCGTGTCGGCTTAATCTTGAAATAATACACAACTTGTATGAATCCAGGGTAAGCTTCCAATGAATATATATTGAGATATTATGTAGCACTATGGCTGTCCTTGGTAAAAATATCAATAAAAGTGAAGAAGACAAAATCACTTCATTCACTTATAATTATGGAAACTTGATGATGTTCACTTCTTGGGCCCGACGCCAAAGGGTTTCCCTTTGTCTTTCCCGCGAAGTTTGAGACCTGAAAATAACAAACAGTTTAGAGATAACCTGAATGAGGTACAATTTAATTTTTAATTCTATGAACTTTTATGTGGAAATAATCTTGGATTGATACATTAGAGTTGACTATAAGTGAGTTATTGTTTAGCGCAACTTGACTTGGGCAACATTTTAGCAAGTGGCGGCGTAGTTCACAATGAAATTTTAGAAAGTTAAACATGAATCATCTGTCGTCCACATATTTCAACATATATCATTTCATACCAAAACTACCGTGAAATCAATTCCTATCCATGACACATTTTTACTCCATTTAATAACAACATTTGTGACTGTCAGAGATAAACTATAAAAAACATTTTTTTAAATAATAAGCATGGCACTGAAGAAAAAAAGTTTTTTCTACTTTCTCTATGGACACAAAACATCTACATTTAAGAAGACAAACTGACAAACTTTTGTATGTGACTAAGTCAAAATCATCAAACCAGCATTGCTTAGTTACTGATTATGAAATGTCTTTGAGAAACTATGAATGCCTTTATAACTTGAGGCTCCAAACAAAATCCATTGAGATTGACAATTATAGATTAACTCACCCAGAGCTCTTTCGAGTTTTCCGAGGACTTGTTGGTTTGGAATCGCTTTCCCGGACTCATACTCATTGATTACTTGAGGCTTTTCATTAATTTTCTGAACAAAAAGGAATCATCATATATTTGATATTCAATAATATTTATATACAAAACATGGCAACATCAAAACCATATTTTAAAAACAAGTGAGGTATAAATATATGTTATAAATTTTCTACCTCACTCGATGACATAAACATGGTACTTGTCAAGAAAAGACAAATATCCCCTATAAAAGAGTTCTGAAAATTGTATTGAGAAATTTTTTTAGCCAAACACAAAGTGTGGCAGCAGCTCGACGGAAACTGGACAAAAATGATAGCAGCCCCAACTTGTGAAAATTGGGGCTGTGCAGCAAGGCTTTCATATGCAGTCTTGGAATCAGGATGTTCAACTACTTCCAGATAATTCCTCAAAATAAAAATTTAAGAGTAAAATTATCACATGAAAAAAATAAGGAGTATTTCAGGGTTTATCGTTTTCAGATCCTCATTCCAAGTTAGCACCTTTTTCGATGTTAGTCGTTGATTATATTTTCCACATGTTTAATCTGTAAATAATGGGAGATTTCTCTTTGATGGAATATAAACTTGGTAATATTTGTTTTCATACAGGTCGGCATCAAGTTGGCTACTATTCAAGATGTAAAGATCAGACATGTACAAATGAAACTATTTTGACAAGTAACAAACACTCTTGTAAACAAATATCCGACTCGTATTCTGGGAAAGTTGTGAGTATCTGTCACTCATTGATTTAATTTTTAATGCGTATATCTGAATTACCAGTGTGTATTTTACACAGATAACGCTTCTTATCTGGAGCCCTGCTACTTACGGTTGCTAGTTCTTTCTGAGTCATTTCCTTAGCTTGTCGTCCCTGTTGAATGAGCTTGGCAACATCGAGGGTCACTTTATCATGGTGCAGTTCCTCAGTCTCGCGATCGAGCTTAGCAGTGTTCTTGTTGGCCGAAAACTGCTTGTTGCCACCTCCAGCAACTGTGAATAAAATAATCAGTTATCTTTATCATGTTCAAATTGAAAAAATATCATAATATCCACAAGTTCTAAAATCTGTTATAACATATTAAATAAATTAAAAGATATTAATTCATTATTTAGAATTTGAATGTCACATTACACCAGACACATAAGAAGATTACTTACACTTCTTCTGAGTATCAACATCTCCACCTGATCTCATTGCAGAGTTGACAGCCTATAAAACAAAATTAGACATTGAATTTGCCAACACTTTTCATAGTTCCCAATATCCTTTCCGCATAGTGTTGCATGAAAAAATATTGTCTGTTAACAATTTATGATTTCTATAATTGAAAAAGATAAATGCAATGCTAATTCAAAACATATATATTGTAATTGGATTTGTGATAAACAAAGACAGGCGTTTAATCTTCATCAAGCAAAACAGCCTTTCTGTTGTAAACTATAGTTACCATGGAAACAAAAATGAAAAGAAAAAAAACTAAATGAAAAACATTCAGTTGTCAAAAAATCTTTTAGTCAAAGGTTACAGGCTTTTCTAAATGGTTACAAAAATTGTTAAAAAACGCTGTATAGTTCTCACACAGAGTGATCTGATTTTGGAATTTTGTACTTCTGAGTGCATACATAAAGATTTATAATAGACTCTAGGTTATTGCTCCATAATATTGATTGCCATTTTGTTGTGAAATAAGAATGTGTGATATGAATCGCGATGGAGGCATTAACTTTTCTTAATAACCTATCGACTTATGATTTATTAATGAAACATCTGCATATATAACAAAATTAAGGCAATTCAAAATCTTACACATTAGAACACAAACAATGTTGTTTCTAACTTAGTAATATTTTAATTTTTTATTTTCCGTTTTCATAAATGAAAATGATACATGAAATGTTGTTACTTTATATTTGTTTAGTCCAAATGACTAACCGATGTTACCTATCCTAAAAGTTAAATGTAATGAAGAAGTTTAATATTATTAATATCAGACCTATAAGTATACTCTAAATACATGGATAGTAAAACAAATCATTAGGACACAACTTTCTATAAAAAATCTCGAACATTCATTCAACGTAGATAAACACACCTCTTTTGAGCGCTGTCCTCCCTTGTGTTTCTTTCCAATAGTAACTACTTCAAAATCACAAGCTGTAGCCATCTTAAGTTATATATAATTTGATATAAACGCTAGTTAAATCGAACTTTTGTGGGGAAACCAGACGATGTTGTCTTTGCGTTGTTCTGTTGCAATATGGCGAATGCGCGTTGCAATATTTGCCGGAAATTGCGTAGGGCTATGACATTCGACATGAGAAATAAGACGTAAATATATATTAAGAAGTCATTTATCTATCATTTATGTTATTGAATTTTTAAAAAATAACTTTTTGTCAGAAAATACATAATTTTTCAAAGAAATGTCTATTTTTAAAGGTCGTTATTTAGCAGAACGATTTACGATACTTGTATTCTCTTAACAGCGCTGTCACGCGTTCATGGAGTCCAACCGAATCCCGTGATCGCTGTGTGGAGTAAGCAAGTACTTTGATGAACAAATTCGTGGATTTTCGATAAGGAACTGGCTATTATTCACGAATGGGTGAAGTTTTACAAGAATAATACGACGTTTTGATAGGTGAATTTATATGGAAACAGCTCAGAATCTTTGTGTATCAATACAAAGCCATAGTTTTTAGAAAATTGTTGGTTGAATATGAACGCAGTCACACATGACACAGCACTACACAAGATGGCAAACCAAAACTACTCAAGGCTGGTAGATCCCGAACATAGAAAATAGAACTGAATTTTGAATATCATTCCTTATACATCTATCAACAACACCCACTAGTTTGAACCCACAACTAATTAAACAGGTCAGTAGAAAATTATGGAAAACATTTTTTGTAGGAGGTAGCCACAACTTTCATGAAAAGGAAATGTTTGGCTTGAGTTTTGGAAAATGATCGTCAAGTTACCCACTTACTACTAAATTCTTGTCAGTTGATATCAGCAACAGGTTTTGGATACCCATCACATGAGATATTTTATCCAAATTACTGAATCAACCCACAGTATCCTGTTTTTGTAGCAACCTTATGACTAGTCCAGCTTGCAAGACATCTTCCTTCGTCGACGTCTAGGATCCGAAGCCTATTTATCTGTAGCAGCTTCCCAACCAATCAGATCGGGAAGGGGTTTTTAAGTCTAAGTCAATAAAATCGAAACATCTAACTTCAATCTACACACGACTGGAAAGGTGAACTCTTTGACCATTATATCCAACTGCTGTTACATCTTAGAGAAAATTTTCTTTTTTTATTCAGCAACACTGATTTTACCGCTACCTCCCTCATGTTTGACAACATTGACAGACGCCATTTTGGATAGGGGGTAGCTATGCATTCGTTGCCACTAAATAAAGAAAAAAATTGTCTAAGATGAAAAAATGGTTGGCTATACTAGTCAAAGGGTTTATCTTTTATCCATGTGTCGATTGAAGTTAGAAGTTTCGTTTTATTGACTTCCTGACCAAAATCGTCAGGAAGCTGCAATGGATAAGATAGGCTTCAGACTCTAAACTTAGGGAGCACAGTGATCACACATGAACCAAAGTTTAGATTATCTGAACTACCTTATGACCAATGTCAACAATTTCTATACTGTCGAAGGGTTTTGAAGGATCATTGTGATCATTGGTGACATCATACGCTATATTATTTATCCCTTCATTACATCAGGAACTATATTGGCACATGAAAATTCAATTATAAATATTGTGGTTTTTTGGTAATTTCCTAGTACTAATATTGTTTTTGATGTTGTGTTGATAATTTTACCAAAGTGCTTCAAGGCAAGTCATTTATATCATTCTAGCATTTGATTAATCCATACGGATTCACTGATTAATTAGAAGTCTCCAACCTCATTCAAAACATTTTCCAATTGCATCAAAACCTCCAAAAAATGATAAAATCATGTAGATATAGAGAATCACACCTAAGTGTCAGACTCACCCAAGTGATATCAAATGTATCAACATGAGTTGATAAAAGTTATAAATATTAGAGGCCTGCCGAGGATATTTGTACTTTTTTCAACAATTGTTGATATATTTGATATCAGAAGACACGAGGGTGAGATTCTATTTATCATTTATCAAAATCCTTTTTCATTACATTTCCACAATAAAGTACATTTCTGAACACTGCGCTACCCTAAAGCTCCCAGTGTGGTGATGTCATAGCATTGTAACATAATGTTTATGACATCATACCATTGCGATGTCATTACTTGATGAAGTTAAACAATTGTGATGTCATATATATATATATATATATATATATATATATAATCTGATGCCAAAACAATAACTCCCCCAAGCTATATCTCCTGTGGAACACAGTTTTGGATGATAAATATATATGTTTTCAGATCTTAAAACACCACTTAACTTTTTGCAGTAAGATGGACCATTCTGAAAAATTACAGTCTATTGCTGCAGAATGATACTGTGTTAGCAAATTATTCCTTCTTTTATATGAAATGTAGGGATTTTTAAATGAGGAGATGAAATGTGTTATTTTCAGGAATGACAGATTATTATCTCTATGTACAGAATATATTAAAATAAAATCATCTTAAAATCAAGAAAATCTTCACTTTCACTTGACCATTTTTAATTTTTCATAGCAGACAGCCTATTCAATGTCTACTGATCTATGATTACAGTGAGAGGTCCACCACTAATGAATAATAGATATGATTAAAGTAAAAAATTTAGTACTGAGTATGTATTGATATAATGTATCATTGAAAAAGGCATCAATTTTCATTTTATCTGCCTTTGCCCATTAAGCGGTGTATCTAAAAAGTCATATAAGTAAGTGACTGTGCAATTGTATAAATTTATACTTGATAAATTGTCAATTTGCAATCCCATTTAACGAATCCTTAATGTAGCCAAGTGGTTTTACAGTCGATCTTTCAACTCCTTGCCTTGCAGTGTAAACATCACTTGAATATGTATGTCTTATTCTGATAAATTTAGATTATTGTCAAATTTCTTAGTTGAATAATAAACAGTAACTTACACAAAAGGGGAAGGTACAAGAAATGACCTTATTCACAGCTACAAAATGAATTCGAAGAAGTTGATAATTGCCTATCAACATTTTATTGACGTATGATTTACATTTTCTTTCAGACTGTTTTACATCGAATATCATAATGATGGATGTAACGGTGAAGACTCTGGACGGCCAGAATCGGAACTACAGCCTGCCAGAGAATGTAAGATGTAACTCTTTGTCTTCCTAGAAATATTGGTGTCAGTCAATTATGGATATAAATAAAAATTGTGGAATATTTCTGTGGAATGCACATTTGGTCTTGATATGGATATAAATTACTTCTGAAATTTATCTAAATGGGTTGTACTCAGAAGTGTGTAAAAGCATCTCATTGATATATTATTTATGAGATCATTTCTGATATGAGCAGTTTTTTACTCTTGGAAGTAGGTATTGCAACACCAATGTTTTCTCCTTGCGAACACATGACTATTTTTAGAATGATATACTGTTATTAGTAAAGAGTGTTACAATATTTGTTTCCACCAGATTATTCATAAAGGCAAGAAGCCAACATATTTGATATATATATAAGAAGATATTTTGATGTCGGGAAAAAATCTCATTTTTTAATTTCTTTCAGAGACTTTCTATTCAATAAAAGAATCATTTTTCATGTCTTTGCTTCTGAAAATTGAGTTTTTTTCATCAATTTATTGTGCTGTACAACAAATGATACTGCATGATTGACTTTGATAGTAAACCAACACTCAATCTTATCTTTTCATCCTTTCAGTCCAATGAGATTATTCCTTAGAGGAATGATCAAGTGAGTATTAGTAACGTTTTCAAATTATGTACTTTGTGTTTTTTCAGATCACTGTGCGGGAGTTCAAAGATAGGATCTCAAATTCAATTGTATGTACCTTAACTGTTTATATTTGTTAACGAATAATGGGTCATCATTGGTCACCAAGGGCTTTTTCTTTTGATACTTTCGCTAATCACCTCTGTAAATTTTCATCAGGAAACTTGTGCTCAAATTACCCATCCTTGAGCCTTGTTATTAAACAATAAACCAATGAATTGGCTTGATCTATGAGAACATGGAAATAGGTGTATCACATCCTTGAGTGTTATCAGTTCTTTAAGGGCTTGTTGAGTAACTTGAATTCAAATGGGAAATCTTGTCACTTGATTGGATGAGAACATTAAAGTGTGAGATAAGAGCTGAATTTGCTAGCAAATTTCATCAGCACAATACCAAGGCATGTTGAAACATCCAAGGGTTTGAAATACCCCATATAATTGCTGTCCAAGGCACGGTAAATATTGAAATGGCACGGTTGACAAAATTCTCAGTGCTCTTGTGGCACGCCAATATCTTTACTGAAATGACAAATCTGAGTAATATAATCTCCAAAAGAATCTTTTTTAGTCGAAAAATTCCAACAATTAAGTCTTCTAAAAAACATCTCATCCCTGTGTTAATGAGCTTTCCATTTACAATGGGCACAGCAATTTTGGACATGTCAGGAAATCTGGTCTGTCAGGATCACGAGGTTCTCAAATGCTTTGAAAGCAGACAATAAAACGATGGCGAGGAAAATCACAATTATTAGCTTTTTTTCAAGCCATCTGTTTCAAATGAAAAATCTTAGTCAGCAAACAGCAGTAGTAATTTTTCAACAGACGAAAAAAACAAGCCACACAGACAACAGGTACAGATAAGGATTAATACCAACAAAATTTAAACTGATGATATTCATTTGCTTACATTCTTTTATAATGGGTAAAAAATATGTACACACTTTATACCTGAATACAATACTTGTCTGGTGCCTTGAGGCACACATTGGAAAATTTGTATTATGTATACTTTCTTAGAGACTCACAGATTCATGAAACGTAGCAGTCTCTTTTGCTTATTCAAATGAAGATGGGTAATTTCTAAGGATGTAACAGTATGGGGAGGTCATGATTTGATCCATATCCTGATAGTGGGGCCGCGATACAAGACATATCCTGATAGTGGGGCCGCGATACAAGACATATCCTGATAGTGGGGCCGCGATACAAGACATATCCTGATAGTGGGGCCGCGATACAAGACATATCCTGATAGTGGGGCCGCGATACAAGACATATCCTGATAGTGGGGCCGCGATACAAGACATATCCTGATAGTGGGGCCGCGATACAAGACATATCCTGATAGTGGGGCCGCGATACAAGACATATCCTGATAGTGGGGCCGCGATACAAGACATATCCTGATAGTGGGGCCGCGATACAAGACATATCCTGATAGTGGGGCCGCGATACAAGACATATCCTGATAGTGGGGCCGCGATACAAGACATATCCTGATAGTGGGGCCGCGATACAAGACATATCCTGATCTACTCAAATTACTTACACAAATGGTATTTTTCCAAAATGTTTGGACTAGTTCATTTTGTGTATGAAATTGTTTATAGTTTTTTAAAGGATGTGCTTTTCTTTGATCAGGAAGTCCATTTTCCTAGCTTTGGAGAGGATCTGGTACTTTTTAAATCTATAACACAGTTTGGAGCAACCTCAAATTCTTTCAAAGAATGTATTGCAATATACACCCTTCAAATTGATACATTGTATCGGGGCCCTGTTTCGGATAAAAATACTGTAATTAGCATATCATTATACCTCTTGTAATTTCAATATATTTTGATGAAAAAACAAGGGTGAATTTATGTCCTCGGTAACCGAGAATGACAAATTATTTTAAACTCACTTATCTTAGTTGAATTTATAGTATTTGTTAACCTGTCATGATTACGTGTAGAGTGGTAACGATACAGAAATGTCACAATGCAATACATATCACAATATCTTGGGACTATGCAATTTGATTCATTGGACACAATGCTTATTCATGGAAACAACCATGTTCTCCTTTAACTGATTTTGTCAAATCCTAAGAAATTCTGATGTCATCTATGATCTTACAATGTGATGTATTTTTACAGAATATTCCAGCAGAAACCCAACGGTTGATTTTCCATGGCAAGGTTATGGCTGATGAGAAGATGTTGAAGGAATATGGTCAGTTTTTGCTGTTTTGTTTTCATTTTTGATCTTAGCGAATTAGGTAGTTGAAGTGAGAGGACCTTCTTTGAATGTCTTTGATAAGGTTGAAGTGACTTGAAATGAAAATCATTTGTGTTTCTCTATATGTGATAACACTGCTTTTGAACATTTCTTCGTCAAGTAAATACCTAAAGGAATCAGAGCGCATCTGTTAACCTGAATTGGGAATAAATAGCTCTTATAAAGTCTGTTTTTGCCCCAACTACTTTGTCTTTCACCCCTTGTATCACCCTAAAAATCATGTTTGAAAAAAAAACCCATCATGCTCCTTACTTAAAGAAGTTGCTTCTTTTCTATAAAGTCCTTAAGGCTGCGTCTCCAGTATTTATGCTGAACACCAGATAACTTTTTGCAGATGTTCACGGCAAAGTCATCCACGTGGTCCAGCGAGCGCCTCCGTCAGGTAGAACAGGTGCCTCCTCCTCAAGCACCACAACTTCGAGTGGGGCTGGCTCAGGACAGGGACAAAACAGTGTGCTTGTAGGTTCCTTCACCCTACCTACAGAGGCTCTCGATGCAAACCAAGTGCAAGTGGGTGTTGCGCAAACAGACGTCAATTTACGATAAGAGTGGAATTTGAAATTTTTAAAAATCTTTTTCTGTAAATAAACACTTCTGCTGAATAGTAGTATTCAGAATTCTTAAGTCAGGAGACAATCTGAATTTTTTATGCAAACAGGTTGTGATTCTTTTAGATTTATAATTGAAATCAGTTTGGAATTTATAGATTCAGTATTAAAAGGAAGAATTCTGAGATATAGTTAGTTTCGTTAAATATTGTCTAGCCTGAAATCAAAGCTTTTTTCTCACAGAACATAGTTCAACAGGCAGTGGCTGGGATGGGAGACAACTGGAGAAATGCTCGAGTGTCAACACGATCATCTGTAAGTCATTCATACCCTAGTAGACAGAAACTCTGAGGGGTCATTTTCTATATGTTACTCCAGATAATGAGGAGAGGCAAAATCTGAATGGTCATCAATGTCAAGGACATCAAAGTGGTTCATTCTTTTACATAAATTTTCTTAAAGGTTTTGTGAATGTTTATGTTAGGTTACACACAGTACAGAATACAAGACAATATTACAGTTTGTCAAATATCCTTTCTTAATCATTCTACTTTTATAGTGTCATTTCTTGATTCCCATGCCTCTATGTGTAAGGCAGTGTTCCAAATTTGTCCTGAGTGTTGAATATCACATTAATAGATTGAACTCAAACTGCTCTGTTAAACCAGTGTATATAATCTCCAAAAGGATCTCTTATTTTATGTTACAATTTAATGTCTTTTTCTACTATTCTATGTAGACCGATGGCTCCTCTCTGGACGTGCACATCAACCTGGGACAGATTCCCTCCTCAGCAGTAGCTAATGGTGCCCAGCAGCGTTTAAATCAGGCACGACAGATGCTGGGACTCGCTCGGGAGGCTGTACTTAAGTTGGAGGTAAAAGTGAAATAAAGTGTTGTATATCCTGCCTATTTCCATAATTTAGGTAACAGTATTTGCATTGGTTCATTTACTTTTAATCGCTGTGTTGTGACCTCAAGGTTTTGTATTTGAGAGCCTGGCTTGGGTGTTTATTCAAAAGTTTCTGCTTTCTTGTGTACCTGAAAGATCAAAATAACTATTTTATTTGCAGAAATATATAAACAATACATATAATTACAATATAAACAAATGTATGTGTTTTCAGAAACTGAATGACCGTTGGTGTCAGCGCTCTTGACCATGACATACAATTATTCAACTTATATAACATGTAACTTGTCATATTAATTTGTGTTGAAAGTCAAAGAGTTTACTTTATTTGACAAATCTAAAAAGTTAAATTCATCCCATTGGAATGATATATATATATATATGTAACATTTGTGTAGATATGATGCTAAAATCTGCATTATAATCTTTTAATCCTAGAATGCCCCTGGAGAACAAGATTCAGATGAAACAAGAGACGAGAACCAAAATCGTGAAACGGCGCCCCCCAGATCGGCCAATGATTCCACAGAAGACTCAGACATGGACACATCATCCCCCAATGGGGCAAGAGCTGAAGCTAGCCAATCAGATGCAAGAGATGAGAGTGACAGTGAAGCCACTGAAGGAGCTACTGCAGCCCCTGAGAGCCAATCAGCTCGCACGGCCAATGGGGCAGGCAGAAGAGAAAGGTATGATTGGTTGACACAATGGCTGGTACTTAAAAGGGGCATACAGCTGTCAATTATCATGGGAGATGACTTGTACATGATCTAATCATTTGATTCAACAGTGACTTGTCAAGTTATGGAAAACTCTTTATACCAA
This sequence comes from Phorcus lineatus, assembly GCA_921293015.1. Lineage (NCBI taxonomy): Eukaryota > Metazoa > Mollusca > Gastropoda > Trochida > Trochidae > Phorcus > Phorcus lineatus. Next base: position 23,847,669 of record OV121097.1, on the reverse strand, counting down.
TAATTATCTTCACTGCTTATTTTACTGCAGTTAAACAAGTAGATAACTGAGATTGTATTTTCATAAAAAGAGATAAGTTTCTTTTGAATAGTTATTTGAATTAATCTGATAGTTTTGACCACATGATTTCAGTAATTGCTGTTTATTATCCTAGCAATGCTCCACCTCTCTCGTCAATGTCGAGCCTGCTGGGAGAAGTGATGGAACTGAACGACAGGTTGGTTCCCCACGTTGAAAGACTTCGTGACATCATGTCCGAGGATGCAGAGGTACAGAGTGATGTGAGTATACTTCCAACAAACCTACTTACTGGCTTGCCCCCATTCTCTTGTCCATTTATTAGTCTCCATAACTCTCATTCCCTCTTGTATCTCTATTTCTGAAGGCCTTTCTCGCTATTTATCTCTGGTATTAAGTACTTCAGTTTGTAATCATCCCTCTACCCCGAATTCATCACACCACTCACTTGCTCACCAATTTTCTTTCATTCTGTTTCGCTTTCAATCATTGTTATTTATTCAACGGTATGCTCCCAATTCATCCTTACATATGAGAAACTTTAATCCACTCCATTGGGCAGGATAGCACAAGGGTAAGCACGTTCAGCTTTGGATCAAGAGGTCCTCAGTTTGAGTTCCCGCAACTTTGTTCTGCAGTAGAGAATCATTCTTCATGCAGTGAGGTTTGGGTGCAATGCTACACTGAAATTCAGCGCAGTACCACCCATGGTTCATTAGTGCCATCCAATGCTCACAGGTTTCAACTACAATACAAAGTCACAATCGTCTTGCAGACTTTCTCCCTGTATTAATACAGGCTGCCGTGATATAAGTGAAATACTCTTGAAAGCGGTGTAAAACCCAAAATCACCTCACCTCACCTGGACCCACTCACATCAATCTTATACTTCAATCAACATAATATGTACCTCAGCCAGAAAAATCGCTTTCTCTAGTACTATGTTTAATGAATCTCTTTTACATATCTCTTGTAGACACTCCTTTTAACCTATGGAACGATAAAGATGCTCTTATTCCCGTCTGCTTATCATCTGACACTATTTCACTAGTTTATCACTCTCAGAGAATCCATTACGTATTCTATCATTCCAGCAAGTACAAGAGCCACAGAGAACATTCAACCTTGTGTCGGAAGCTCTTCATGCCATTGGTCACAGCTACCACAACCTAAGTGACCTGATTGTGAACATGTCAACCCCGCCCCCTAGACGTCTGTACACTACCCCCACACCTGCAGTGCTGCCAGGGCTCCACCCTCACCAGGGAATTCCTGTCAGGGTCAGTCTTTATGATGAATACTTACTAGGTTTAAATCAATATAATTTCATGTGATTACAATGAGATTTAACCATGTTATTTGAAGGATGTTTTAGCTGTTTTTCAAATTTGTCTATGCTTTAGAAACATATCTTCATATCTGCTTTGATTATCAGTGTGTGATTCGTCATGGTCACTCACTAGTTTTTCCTTACTTGGCGAGTCATTATAAATTGTTCGATATGTAAGTCCTTGGGTAGTAAATTGTGCAAAAGCTAAGATTAAACAGGTTTTCGTTTCACTTCCTGTGTTGCCTATCAACAAGTGTTGAAATTGATAACCATGTTAATGGGACCCAATCTTAACCTCTAAGAAATATGCAGGTGTATTGTCATCTTATGACATGGACATAATTGATTCAGGCCCAGTTCAGTGTAGGATCACCGCGCGTGGTAAGACGGGTCGTGACGACCCAGCCCCGCCCAGATGCTCCGCCTGCAACTTCAACTACAGCCACAACATCTGCCCCAACATCTGCCCCAGCAACTGCCTCCACTACAGCTGCAACACCAGCTGCAACTCCAGCTGCAACAACAGCCGCATCAACAGCTGCAACAGCAGCTGCAACTACACCAGCTAATGTGAGTAACTGAATTGGACAAATATCTTATTCTTAATAGTGGTGTTGTACAGGAGGTCGTTGTTTTGGTGCTTCTTAAATTAAGAGCAGTGGGATACTTTGACCAATGCAAAGGGTCTCAGAGTAGGCCAATAAAACTCCCTTGGAAGAACAAGGAAAGTAGCTTGAATATATAAGAGCACTTTATTTTAGTGTTTAAAATGTAGCTTTGTTTTGCAAACAATTTTGGCCATGTAAATTACCCATTTCATCCAACCAATATTCTTTAAAAATGATCAATACCAAATAATAGGGGTGAAATGGTACACAGCTTCAGTGTTAAACTGCATTATTTTGCTTCGGGTTGGTGCATTGTACATCAAAGTATAATTATGGTTTATATCGAATACCACATGTAATGTAATCGACCTTATGAAAATATGTTTTGTTTTCAGTAATTTTTAGCTTTTACATTCCTCAAACTAAAATTTCAAGGAAAATTGTGTTCTTTTGCAATTTTAGTTAGTGTTGTTTCGGTTGTGTACCAAACCAAAAATTTACCACAATGCGTATCAACCGAATCCGGAGTGTACCATTTCACCCCTACCTGATATAAGTCAGAAATAAGAATCATAATGTGTTAATTAATAATATTAATAATCATATTACAGTTAGTCATGATACCTAATTGAGAAGTATTCATGTTGACCGCTAATTAGGGAGCCCCCTTTCGGAAGACTGCTAATTGAAAATGATGCATTTGATCTGTTAGTGCATGAGGATATTATGGGACCTCTTGTATAAAAAGGAGTTAGGTAAAATTAAACCTTATCATACTGAAACCACATCCTGGTTAGGCATCTGTCAAAAGATTAATTTCATGATCGGAACTACAGGGTACCAGCCAGACAAGAAGCGAGAATGCCAATGGAAGCGATGTGCCCCCAGGGTTTGTATCGGCTGCCAGCACAAATCCATATGTGTATGTGGAAGTTGGACCCGATTCTGTCACTGTTAACAGCATCTCGGCTCACGTCATCACCACAGAAAACAATGGGGAGAGACCAAATGGCAGATCAACAGGTAACTCTAAAACCTTTTATTTCAATTGTATGTCTTCAACCTTATCAAATAATCGTCCGAAGCTAAAGTTATGTTGCCTGATTATTTTAGGAAAAAACTATCTAAAAGCACTGCTTTCCGTGTGATATCATCACATAATATAAAAATTATGATAATTACATAAAGAATATTCCAGATTCAACAATGGTCACCAGTTCATCAAGCGGTTCAATGAGTTTTGATTAATGTTTTTAAAAAACTATTATTGTACCTTTTTTTGCATTATTACTTCATATTTCTCAAAGACTTATCTAAACAACTATCCCAGATTCAACAACTGTCACAAGTTCATCAAGCAGTTCAGTCAGTTCAAGCAGCTCTTCAAGTTCATCAGCAACCTCAACTGCCGCCTCGGCAACCCCCTCTACAACTACCGCACCCAGCCAGGCCTCCTCCACTGCACCACCCACAACCCAGGCCACACCCTCTGCCCCGCCCCCTCCTATACCAGGCCTAGCCGGAATGAACATTCCTGGACTACCTCCGGATATGATGCAAAACATCATCTCTTCAGTGCTCCAACAACATGGTAGGATGAGAATTTGATTTTGGGATATTAAATGATTGTAGTATTTATAAGGCTTTTTGACGTCTGTGATATACAACGTTAGTCTCAACACAGTTTCTGTATGATCAACTGGTTCAAAATCACAAAAGTCATAGAAACATGAAAAATATGCAATGAAATGAAATTGATTTGAGTTTTAATCCAAGAACTCAATACATTTCTCATGAAAGAATATGCCAAGTTCTCTTAAAAAAAACATAACATAAAAGCCCTGAAAACACAGAAAACGAAAAATGTGCCTGAATGTTGTCTGAAACATGTTGTAAGGAAAGTAACCACAATCAACTTCCTTTGTTCAGGACATCGCCAGGGTCAACCCGTTCAGATAAACGTGATCCCGATGCCGATGTCAGGAATGCCTGGGGGAATGTCAGGAGGAATCAACATTCCCGGAGCTCCACCACCACAGGCATCAACTCCTACAACCAGTTCCTCTGCAGCTTCTGCTACTCCGACAGCTCCGGCTGCAGCTGCCAATGTGTCCTCTACTTCTTCTTCTTCAGCTGCGACTTCAACCACGACAGCTTCTAGTGCTAATGTATCAGGTGCAACATTGAAACAAGTTCTTGAATTTCTTTGATATCATGGATATCTATAAATAATTTTAGACTGAACCTCCCCAGTGCGACATTTGTGTATTTGGCTGGCGATTTAGAGGTCTCTAGCTTGGATCCAGCTAAGGGCCCAATGAAGAAGAGAACGATTCTACATGTTTAAGAACAATTTTACACTGTTTTACCATTCATAGTTCGCTGGTTCCAGCCCATGGCTCAAAAGTTTAACCACATTGTATAGTTAAAGTTGCTAGTTCAAAGCTGCCCCTCTTTATGATTTTTTGTTTCTTCTTTGATGTGAACAGTTAATGATAGTGTTCTTGTGAAATCTGAAATTGAAAATTTGATTTCTCGTTCAAAACAGGACCACAAGCCCAAGCTCAAGCTCAAGCCCAGGCTAGGGCTCAAGCTCAAGCTCAGAATCTTCTGGGTCCAATGTTTCTCGGTGAGCGAGGTGTGCCACGCCCAGTGGATCCCTTCCTTCCGTGTAGTTCACATCACTTCCTGGCTCAGAGGACTCGCAGCATGGCCACACAGACTAATCAGGTTTCCTTTCATTTACATACTCTATAGAAAATTAAAAACCAGTGTTGCAACTTTCCCCACAGAGGTAGCTCCGTCATAAATTCCATACAACATCTGTCTGTAGAACACTGCAGATCAATGCAATCAATGTTAGTTATGCAATCAGCGATGCCGTTTCAAAAGTCATCATTAAAATCCCATAACTTCCGGAAGCTTTACAAAAGCTAAACCTTATTCTAATATGCACATTGCGCTTTGAGTTGTCGTTATAGAACCCATACGCCTCATATTGCGACTGCATCATTGCATAAGCCTAGTGACTGCAAATGTGTTATTCATGCTTTCGGTGTTTTCATTGGCTGAAATATTGCCAGGTAGTTTCAATTACAAAATTGTCCTGCTAGGGGAAACTGTGTGAAGCCCGAGAAACCGACGGAGCTACCTCTGTAGGGAGAGAATGCTTTTTACCTACTACAGTAACATTTGGCTGTGATTAATCGTATTATCCTTCATTTCATTTCTGTGTCTATGATATTATGCTAGCATTCAGGGGGTATCATTGTTTTATTAAATTGTATGAAACTCAAGGTGTTGAGCAAAAATGAAATTATATCATTCCAGGCTCCAGAGAATGCCCTATCTGAAATGGTATCCAGTCTTATGTCCGGTCTTCTTGGAAATGTTCACCAAGGTAGGTAACATCATAAATCCTTAATCTGAAATCACAATTCAAACTCAAACGGGCACAATTATGCTGGGTAATGAAGTTTTCATAATGGTCATGGGAATTACGTTTTTTCTAAATATAACTGGAGATCTGATTGGCTGACAGAACTACTTCGTTTGCTTGGTGAGTTTAGCATACACGTGTCAATGAGACTTCAAAACTTTTGCTTTTCATAAGGAATAACATGAAACGTAAAGTATTTGTATGTGGTTTGTTTCACCATTTTTATTCATATTGGATTTTCTTGCTTAATATATAATCCATAAACACATTTAAATTTAACTGTACAAATGAAGACCATGACATTGTCTGTGTTCGTCAAGCATGAATACAATTACAGATTTATCTTGCAACTAACCTTCACGAAATGAAGTTTCCATGAGTGTCGTAAATATTCCTAAATTTTACTTGGGTAAGAAAAAAATAACACACTCAAAACTTAAAATTAAGGTAAATCTGTCCCTCATGCGTTATTATGCAAGAATACAGCAAGAATTATTTACATAATTATTACAAAGCAATTAAGTTTGATGCATTTTAAAATTGCAACTATGAAAAATTCCATGCATTCTGGGTCTCTCTCAGTATGCTTTTGAAAAATCAATAATACCACACTTTTCTAGTGTGTATATGATGAAAATTTATTTTAAATGTTTTTATTCAACTGTACTTAGTTTACAAGCCAACATACCCTGAAATTTGGATGGAAATATAACCAAAAAATGGGGGAAAAGGTTCATCTATCCCTTGTGCATTATTGTTATAAACTCCTCGCTGAAGCTCAGAATTTATTAGAATAATCTGTTCGGGACAGATGATGCATGATTCCTAGCATCTTGTTGATAACTTAGATCTATAATATGTCAAAAATCAGTTAAAGTCTATTTTTTTTCTATCTATAAGTTTTTAAGTTATTACATTTACCTCAATGATGATTTGAACCAATTGTACCTTGGTTTGTTATTTTGTTTTCTTGGATGACGTTTTCAAACATTTTCCAAACCTTTTTTCGCTATTCCAGCCCCGCCGCCACCTGCTCCAGCTACTGTTGCCCCTGGGGGTCCCACCTCTACCAGACCAGCAGCACAGGGGGCGTCATTTACCCGCGCCACCACTCACACGACATCAGCTCAGCCTACACCCATCTCTGCTATTCCATTTGCCTCCCTCCTTCAAGGTGGAGGGTTTGGGTCGATTCCAGGAATGCCCCGCCCACCAGCACCCTCTGGCCAATCGGGAGGCATGCCTGGATTTCCCATGATGCAAGTTTTGAGAGATATGCTACAATCTGGGGTGAGAATATGTTATAAAGAACTCTTGAGAGTTTTTTTTAATGAAACTGAAGTTAAAATCTCAGAATTGGATTTTACATAGCTGAGAATTTCAGTGCATGGTCTTGTAGCTAAAAACAAGTTTGAAATTCGTTCAAGGCCAAAGAATAGTCTTTTAGCTTATTACCTTTTATCCCCTTCAACAACAACTTCGGAGGATGTATTAAAATAGGCACCGTGGAGCTCATAGCTTCGTAACTAATCAACAATTTCAACTCAAATTTGTCATTGAAATCCAGAACTATGTAACAATGCATCATTAACTTTTTTTTTTAAATCTTCAAAATATTTGGGATTTTAGGGGAAAAGTGATGAATTTGTAAAAAACATTTTTTTAAAAGTTTGTGGGAAAAAGAAGTCCTGTCAAGCTCATAACTTCTAAACTAATCATCAAATTTTGATCCAAGGTATGAAGGTGTGTCATGATTGTAAATTTTGAAAATTTTCTTAAATTTTTGGAAGTATTGGAAGAATTAATCTATTTAGTCAGACAGCACTAAGTAGTTGCTTCAAAAGAACAATTCCTTCACTAAAATAATGTACAACCATGGAGCAGTCCTGCTCTGAATATAAGGTTAAAAATTATAATCACAATATAAATACCTCTTTAGCAACCAGCCCAAAGTCAAGGTGGAAATCAACCCCAAGGTGCAATGTCTGATGATGCCTTTGCCCGACTCGTATCTGGTATTGGGGGGTATCTCACCCGCGCAGCAACTGGGGAACAAGCTAATGACACGGTCCATGACTTCCTCTCTACTCTGGGGGATAACTACACCTTGTCCTCAGATGAAAGTGAGTATAAGATGTTGAAATACCACTGGTGTCCCTAATTTGGGCTTACAGTGTCTGAAACTGTTTAGATGTAATTCTCTATCATTTTAAAATACCAAAATTTCTTTCTCACCTTTAAAAAGTATCTCCTGCATTAAGGTCATTCATCACATGAAAAATGTCCCACCAGGGGCTCGGCAACTTTGTCTGCAGTAGAGAACTGTTCTACACGCAGTCAGGTTTGGGTGCATTACTACACTGAGTTTCAGCGCAGTACCACCCATGGTTCGCTAGTTCCAGCCGATGCTCGCAGGTTTCACCCCAATACCTAGTCACAATGGTGTTGTGGGCTTTCTCCCTGCAATAATACTATCAGCCGCGATATAAGTGAAATAATCTTGAAAGCGACGTTAAACCAAAACTCACTCACTCACTACATGAAAAATGTGTTTATTTTATACCTATGATCCTAACCATCCTGATCCTGATTGTGTAGATCATCAGAACATGAAGCACTGAGTGACCAATTATGAAATTCTTACTGTGTTTTGACCAATATCATACATGCCACCAACCTTTATTCCGTTATAGTGCTTGAAATACTTTTTTAAAATGACATCATGTCACAATGACATTTACAACATTCTTGTTATGATGTAATAAGCAATGACCCTGGATGAGGATTTTTAATTCACTTCTAATTTTGGTTCCCTTTATTAATGCTTGAATGATAAGCTAAAATAGTTAAGAAAGAAAAGAAGTAAAGAAACCTTGTAAAACTATGATGTGTTTTGATTTTACTTCAGGTATGCCGTGAACTATTAATTACATTAAACCACTTGGCCTTTATCCTTCTTCTTTATCAATGATAGTGCTTGGCAAATCTGTGCATTATTTCAAAACCCATGATTTGTATGCAATGTTACACTATTTCTCAAATTACTTGGTTGAAAAACATGCTACATGTAGGAACAGTTTGGATAATTTCAATAAAAATATCTTCGACTTTGTACACAGGTTTTCTCAACGACGTCTTTCAGTGCCTGTCTCGGCATATCACCTTCACAGACCTGTTTCAAATCTTCGTCGGGAACCCAGTGCCCTTAAATCGACTGCGAACTCCTCTGCAGGAGTTTATACAACAACGTGTGTTAAATGGAGAGCCCTACAATGAAAGGAATCTCAATGCCGGTGTTGAGAGAATTCTCAACGATATGCAGTCAGAGATAGATGCAGCAGTTGTGAGTTGTCTCCTCTTGGATAAGAAACAAAATCTTAATGCCTTGTCCTGAAGCTGAAGCTCATTAATGGCTAGATTTAGAGAAACTGATTGAAGTTATCTCAGTACAAATGGACATCTTCATAACTCATATAATCTGTTTCTGTGCAAACTGTTGGAGAATACATTTGAATCACAATTGATCAGAAAGTGCAGGTTTTAAAGATTTAAAGAAATTGTTTTTACACTTTTTACTTTGGATTTCTGTGTATGAACCATGCCTCAGATGGCCTTTTGGTTTTGAGTAAAAACAACCTGATTTGTTCTATATTGATGACTTTCAATTCCAGGCGGTTGTGACTGTGAAACCCGACGTAGATCTCAATGCTTCTCTTAGAAACTTGTTCCGAAGAAATCTAGTGAAGATCATGCGACAGGTCATGGACTCGCCAGGTTTGTAGCACATCATAGGCTTTGTTTTTCCCTGTCCAATATCGGCTAAGGATGACTTTGTCCATACTTTCATCCATATGGTCTCTTGTACAAAGTAAGAACTCCAAAACCATCAAATTGATGTGTATTAAATTTATCATGGGTAGGCTTTGTTTTTATGGATTTGTAAATGATTTCAAAGATACCTTATGCACTTTTTTTAAAATACATTTTATCGTTTATTTGGAAAATCAATGCAACATTTAGGATTCAAATAAAACCTCAAAGAGATATGAATTTTGTTATGAATTAAGTACCAATCCCAAAAGACAACAATTTTCCACACAAATGACATAGAGGAGTAAGCTTCATGATCATCATAAAATATGATTTTAATATGATATTCCTCACACACTTTTCAAGTTCAAAGGAAATTTACATATCTCTGTCAGCTATATATTTTGTAGACGTCAGCTACATACTTTTTTCCGTGTTGTTCCTACAATCTATCAGGATTAGTTAAAAATTGGTGTCAACAGACCAGCTCTTCAAAGACATGAATCTCTGGTTAAGCTGCACCAGACAGAAACTGTGTCATTCCTACTTGGGTCTCGGAGGTCAAACCCTTGTCTCATCTGACACTCACATCTACCTTGTGGCAGCATTGGTTGTATCATCTCATGATGTTTGAATAGTAACATTCAAACTATGATCACTTCATCTACAGTCTGTTCCCAAAGAAACTACACATTTCATTACTTCCAATTCAATATATCACAAGGGGGCCATATGTCATGAGTCTTTCAATCTTTTAGCGGTGAAAATGTGCAGCACGGATAATATACTGATTTTTATTACTCGCCCATTGAAGATACAGCCATTTAATGAATTTTCAATATCATTGTGTCATAACATGGCATGCTGACTGACATCACAGGGATGTCACATTCATTAAGCATGACGTCACAATGTTGATGTTAGTGATTTTAATGTCTTTCCTTTGATGAAATATCAGTGAGTATTAAATTTCTAGAATTTTCTTATCTATATGAGTTTATCTACGCAGTACACGATGCCAACTTTGGTGCGAACCTTCACAACAATGTGCGCCACCTACTGGAGGAGTTTGTGGTTCTCACTCCAAACTGTTTGGCAGAAGGATCGCCTGCTTTTGAGAGAATGTTGAACTCCAGATTGGTGAGTGAGAAATTATCCATTATAGTTCATTGAGTATATATAAAACTCGCCAGTTGGTATATGATGCAAGGTGATTGGTTGATGTGGTCACTTTTGGCATTATCAAACGCATAATTTTTTTGCTTAACTATACTCATCAGTGCCTTAACTTTATTATAAGGAAACCATGTGTAGTTTTAGTTAAAGTAAAGAAGCAAAGATAAAGAGAAAATTAATCATTGATAATGTAAACGTTGCTTTATGTATTTTGTTCTGCAATTTAATAACTGTTCACATTACCAAAAAAATACAACTGAAAATATTTTTCCTGCAATACTTCTATTTTGTCCTTGGACAGGAGATGGTTTCTCCCAACTCAGCAGAAAAGTTGTCAGTCTTATATGGTTAATGTTTTCAGCAACACATGACCACTGGCATGAACCCCATGATCCAACACTGGATGGTCAACATGACCTCCCAACAGCTTCAGAACTTCCGCACACATATATCTGTGTCAAGGGCTGATGTGCAGCAGTATGTCGTCCGACCACAGACCCAAGCAAGCGGAAGGTCCGATTCTCCGATGGACACGGACAGTACACCGGCAGTAGCTAGCGCCTCTCCCACTGCATCTAAGGTAAGTGTTCTGTTAGTGTATGTTTTATGTATGTATAGGTTTTGGCTCAGGGAGGTTACGCAGGGATGGTTTAATCAGACTCTGTGGAAGATATGATATGAGATTTTGAATTGTATTTCTATGAGGTTCAGTCAGAAGCCAGAAGATAACAGATGAACTACTAATGTGATAAATCATGGAAGGAAGGAATTCTTAAATTTTGTTATATATTGGTCTGAACATTATACCTGTTATATCTGAAGACAAGACTTGTTCTCTTGTTGCTACATATTGTGAATTTTCTAAATGGAAACTCATCCTTGCTTTGTGATACGAATTCAAGTTTGTCTGAAGGTCCCGAGGATTACAAGGTCAACTTTTTACTTCTAAACTAGCTTTCATCATCAATCTCCATTTTTCAGAAGCCAACAATTCCTCCAAAACCAACGTCCATTCCTCCCCGGGTGACAAGAGCAAGTTCCACAACAACCAACTCCCCCACCACAGCAGAACAGCGTGGCAAGAGGACGTTCATGAACGGTGCAGGGTCAGACGGAGCCTCGCCTTCCCATAGTGCATCACCAACTTCCCCTCCCTCCGTCGAGGACGAGAGCTGGCAGGGAGTTGTACCTTCAGTGAGTCATTTGAAAGCTAGATGTGTATTCATGCTTGGTTTAGTTGTTGAAAGATAAGTTTATCTTTGTTGGTCGAGTCTTGATTCTCTAGACTTGCTTGGAGGCCTCAGGTTCAAATATATATGTGGTTCAAGATTTTCATCTTATGCCTTTACCTCCCTATCCTGCTACGTCAGAGTATTTGTCTCCACCCAGCTCTATCATAAACCCTGATATGCTTTGGCCTAAAGTGCTCTTATCGCTTACGGCTGGTTACTCATGGCTATTTATAGCCTACATTGACTTTTGTTTGAATTCTCATCCGGGTGATGCCAATATCGCTGAATGCGAGTCATTTCATTGGCTTGCTATATTTAGCGATACGAGCGTTTTAGGCCGAAGGATATCGGGGTATATGATGGAGCTGGGCGGAGACAAATATGCTGATGTAGCAGTATGTTATCTCGCTGCAGAAAAACTGCATTCTCTTGCAGTATAATCTTAATGGTTTGAAGTTTAAGAAATAGTAGGGAGGAATAAAGTGATCACTCCATATAAAACTTAAAATTTTTCCAAAAATGCTGGGTGTAACGCTGTGTAACCTAGAAATAAATGGCACACTAACTAACCTTGTTTTCTACAAAAAAAGACAATGCCTTCAAACATATAAAACATATAATGTATTCATACTCTGAATTCTTTAAAGAATAGAAGAGAAGAAATAATGCATTTGATAAATACATGCAATTATGTTTATTACATGTTCAACATTCCTTCAATTTAGGACTGGGTTCCCATCATAAACCGAGACATCGATAGACAGCGTCAGAACGGAGCTCCTCATCCCCTCAGTGATGTTTACATGCAGGGTATGCCGCCTAAAAGGAGACGGGTGAGAATATTGACACTGCCCATGCAGTTTATTACCCTATGGTTAAACAAAAGTTATGTCATATTTTTTATACCTGCATCTATAGCTTTTGCCTAGTAATGATATTTCAGTGAGATTTCCTGTATTTTGTACTCTTGACATGTAACTTTATAATAAATGAGGAGAAAGCTTTGTTTGCTGGCTTTAAATTATTTACTCTTGCTTGGATAATATGAGAATTCCAACAAATGTCACTTCAAGAGGGATAGATAGGCACTAGCTTTCTATTTGCTACAGTTGCTGCCCTTTGAACTTGAAATACAAGCAAGCTTTGATGCTCTTTCACTCGGCAAACACAATGGCTGCTTGTGGTTTTGTCAACACAAATAATGAAATGTAAAAAAATATGAATATGTAACATATATAAAAAAAAAATTAAATTGTTATTTGTACTCATTAATGATTATAATGTATCTCTGTCGAAGTATAGTTCAATTGACAATGTAAAACTTTCAATAAATCTATAAGAAAAGAGAATTTTCAACCTCTCCAGATAGAGAACTCTTTGTTGGTTTGAAAGAGTCTCTGATACATTTAGCATTATATAGAGATTAAATAAGATCAGGAAAGGGGAGGATATCTTTTGAAAAAAATTGACTAATTTCAAGAAAAGCAAATTATATCCCTCAAAAGATTGAGCACGAATATAGAAACTAAGGAAGCAGTAAGGAAGGATTTTATTGGTACAACATGCCACAGGGGGTTCAAGTTCTAACAATTATTTGAACCACGAAAACAAACCCTTGAGAGTTTTAAAAGGAAGATATCCTAGAAAGGTACTAGTATCACTGTGAAACTGTGATATATTTAAAGTAACGCTTTAACAATCAAATTATTGTAAAATGAATCTTTGACCACAGATGATGTCAAACGATCGTCCAGGCAACTTGAACAACATGACTGACTATATCCCAGAGACCATTAAACGTGCAGCGTCGGCAGTCGGAGTACAACCAATCAGCAGCCTGGAAAATTTGTCAACAGAAGCAGCTGAAGATAGTGATCTCCACTCGTCCCTCGAAGAAGAAGTACAAAGAGTTTTGAGCCAAAGACTTCAAAACGACTCTGATTACAACGCTGATAAATTTCCTAATTCAAAAGAACTCTTCAAGAAAGATCGCCCATAGTTGTTTTTTATTTCTCTGAATTATCATAAATTCTTGTGAATGTGAGGTATTTTATCCACCTTGTATGTGGCATTGAGGAGGTACCTGAATGCCACAATTTTGTCATATTTTAAGGAAAACTTTTCTCAAAGTTTTTTATCCATGATCCATCCTTATCTTAACTGGGATACATTGATTAACTAGAATCCATTACTAAGGGGTTTAGAAATTTGTTTGGCAATGAAAGTCATTATGTTTGACTTTCCCATTAGGCTTTCTTAGTGAAATTAACAAGTTACTCTCATTTTCTTTTCAGATGCTTTAAATAAGAGAAACATGTAAGAGAGAAATTGAGAGTTAACTGTTACCTTAATAATACTTTACTATTAAATATGACTGCATGTTGAACAATACACAGCTTGATGTAAAGGTGCCTCTACTTTTTGAAACCCTTTTTTAATGTTTAATTAGAAATATTTCTTTTTAACATTTTGTTGTTGCGTCACTTGTTACCAATGAACTAATATTCAAGGCATGAATAGGCTACAGTTGAGATAAACATTTTATTATTCATGCACAATAATTTCATTCTGTTCCTACAGAAATCTACACATATAACCAATCTTAACTTTTGACTTCATATGCAGATATCCCTAAATTCTAGAAAACAGGTTTAGTATCATCCTCAATAATCCAGAGTATGGTTTTGCACAATATACTCTGGACCCATCCTAGGCCCTACCCAATAATTTTATTACCTCCCTTTGCTGGGCTTTAATCCAATCAGTTGTCCAGCGGACAAATCGACTGTTCAATCATGAATCGCCTCCATTTTATAATTATACAGAGAAGAGGTTGGTAGAATTGGGTTTCTATAATGTATGTCATCAGTTTAGCCGGTATAATTTGATTGTCCCTGGTTTTAGTTTTAGTGATAATCTGACTCCTGTTTGGAAAATAATTTGGAAACAAATTTACCAATCATCAGCCGGGATTTCCTGACGAATCATTTGTTTGTTCCCCTTTGTTGGTGTGTTTGTTGAGTCTAGATTTCAAAAGGTCGATGTTATTGTGCTATTAATTATTCTATAGAAATTGTCCAGGTGCAAGCGCTGGAAAACAATTGAGGTTAAAATCAGGATGCCTGTCGCAAACAATATGATAAGTAAATTAACACTTTAGAAACATACACTCTGGTTTATCGAGGATGCTTTAAGGCCAATTGAAATGTTCTAGAAGAGGGTGGGTGTGCTAAGCACAAGGATAAAGGAATCCCATTACTCCAAAAGAATTTCGAAAAACTCACTTGGAAATCTAACTCTTTTACAACAAAACATTTGGGAGAAAAAATCGTTGTCCAAGAAAAGCTGTATGTTAACAGAGGCTTTGGGGATATACATACTCAACAAAATAATTTTAGTACCACCCTAATATTCATCATTATTGCATCATATCATCATCATCATCAAATTGTAAGAACTTAAGAATATCAAAATATTGGAAATTAGGATGATCCTTGACTTGTTTTGTTGAGAACAAGAGTTTGTGTGACCTGTGAAATTTCTGTGGGAAGAGATTGTTACTGCATATTTATTTATCTGCTTGAGCAAAATCTCTTTCAATTATTGTCATAGCGAGTTTCCAAAACATTTGTTTCAATTTCCACATTTGATTTTGCCATTTCTGAACTGAAATTCTATTCTATCCAAGTTCTCAAAGCGCAAAATTCATAGTCGATAACACATATGAAGGTAAAACGTGGTATATTTTTGTTTGACTATTAGTCTAAGGGGAAATAATCCATTCAATTCAGAAACCTTTTGCTTGTTATGCAGTGTTTATGAACCAGCAGATACAAAAAGTGTCATTGTACGTTTGTAATAATAATTAATGATTGCTTGTATAGATGTGATATGAATATTTGTGAAAATAAAACTTGGCAATAGGAGGGGACGCCCCCATTATGAATCTGTGGGCGTGTTGTCAGAATGTGAAACATGTTTGTATAGCAAGAAAAATAATAAAAAATGAAAATGTCATAAAATGTATTTGGTTGTCATTTGGATATGAATTGTTTCTGATCAATACAAAGATGAGAAAGAAAGTTTTTCATTTACATGAAGCAAGTTCAAACTATCAAGATGATCTGAGTTTTGATCAACCAGAGGTATGGCAACTTATCCATTTCATGCAGAAGGATTTAGGAATGATGTTTCCATGACAAAAAAAATTGCTTGTAGAAGAAATATTGCCAAAGTTTTGCTAAAAAATAACTCATCCATTCACTCAATGTAGCACTAGTAGTACCCATGGCAGCTTCATTGCCAGATGCTTTTCGAAGTCTCCTTGTTATCTTGTCAATTATACTCGGAGTGGAAGTTGTCCCAACTTTATCAGAACCTATTAGTAGTGTGGTGGTTTGGGTGCTTCAGGGACCTGCAGAGTTATGCCAGCTGGAGCTTACAGGCTGGTAGGAGTACCCAAGCTGCACAGGTCCACAAATGGAAGCCAGACCAAATTTGAGTCTAAAATTTCTAAAACATGCTGTAGATATTTCTTTTCTTTTGGCTTTCTTTCCGTCTTTCCCCATCTTTTCGATTCGTTTTCTTCCTGATCTGTCCTCAGACTCTTTCGGATGATTTTCAACCACATACTAAATAAGTAATCAAAGGGCGATGTTAACCTACTCTAACAGGATAGTTGAATAAGAATGAGCAATAGCTGTGGATCAAATAAATGATTCACAATGGTAAAAAATGAATAGGTATAGGAGGAGTACCGTCAAATCAAAGTTAGAACAGATGAGTGTGTTTTGATGGTACTTTCCCTTGTGCTTATACTAAATAACTGAAATATTGTTGAAATCATGTTAAACCCAATTTCTTGCAAACATTACTCTTAACTCTTCTCAAAATGACTCACTAAATGTCATTGCCAAGGTTGAAGAAATTAAGGTATTTGTTGTGCTCACTTGAGATGTGACATTAATCTAAATCAGCATAGGAAATTTGGCTTCATCTGAAAAGATAAGGGCATAGTGAATTATTCAGTATAGAATAAAATAAATCGGTAATCACGTAGATATTTGTGTAATATTTTTAAATTAGTTATAAATCTCACTGAGAAGCTTTATGTATTTAACAATGAGTAATGGAGACAGATATAAATTCTACAGTATTAAAGTTGCTGGTATTATATGTTTGACAGATCTGATTTAGAAGAAAAAGATGAATATTGAAACAAAAACATATTTTGGAATGAGTGATGATAAAACTTTGAAAAGGTCATCGTCACTGATATAACGTTATCGTTAAAAATTAATGAAAAGTATATATGTATAAATATTATATACATATAAAGAAATAGGTGATTCGAACACCTTTCAAACTCTCACTCTCACACACCATAACGAACAGGCGAATCAGAGTTACCTCCCTTGGAAAGCAGATGACAAAATGGCGGAAGTACAGTCGCCAGTTACCTCTTCATCGTCTTCTTCAGACAAACCTCTGGACACGAGGACACGGGATGTGATCGCGGACGGATTAGTGGATCTTCTCAAACCTGCTGTTGAAGAAATTGATGAGAGGGTTACAAGCGTTCGGTGAGAAAACTATCAGACACAAACAAAATGCCCCTCCCCCTCGGTTTAAAAAAATTTTTGTCAACAAGATACATCATTTTACTTCCCGGCCTTGGATCCAGCAGTCCTCACTCCATTTCCTTAAAGTCGGAGATATATAAATGTTATGTTCAGGATGATATCAAAATCTGTTTTGATTTTACAAGAATAAGGTAGAATATTGTTTATTTTATTCTTGCTGAAACTTTATTCTCATGCTAAGAAACTCATGATCTTTCATTTGCGTCTTTTTAATTTCAGAGATGGACAAATGGAACTTCGACAGCAAATAGATAGTTTGGCTGAAGGTATTGTTTGCTATTTTGCAGAAATTGTTTTTATTGATATTTTTGTTGTTGTCCTTGACTATGCTAGATCATTTCATAGGTAATAGCTGTATCAAAACATTTTATCATTGTAATTCAATTGAGTTATCATGGAGCAATTCAGCTCGGTTTTTAATCAGAACTCATCAATATTTACCTTGAACTGTAAGAAAATAAACCTTTTGTTGATAAAAAAAAGATAAAACATAATAGATTGACTCGATTATAAATAAGTCTTCTAATTTCTATGTAACACAAATTTTTGGGATGTCTAATTTAAATGATTGCCGTTTCTTCTGAACAGAGTTAAAAAAGATCACAGAACAAGAACAGAATCCGATAGACCTGGAGCCCTACGTAAAGAAATTGAACACATCACGGAGAAGAGTGGCACTCGTAAATAACATCCTACAAAATGTTCAGGTAGCAAGAAGTAACTCTCATATATTGTTTTGTCATATTACTGATAGTTGAGATTCTGACAGATCCTTAATACATTCCATGTCATTATCAATACTTGATAAATAAATACATTGAATTGGATAGAAAGTGTGGGCGGGATAGCGCAGTGGTTAGCGCGTTTGGCTTAGGATCAAGGGCTCTGCAACTTTGTCTGCAGTAGAGAACTGTTCTACACGCAGTCGGGTTTGGATGCAATGTTACACTGAATGTCCGTGCAGTATATCACCCATGGTTCGCTAGTTCAAGCCGATGCTTGCAGGTTTCACCACAATGCAAAACACAATGGTGTTAGGGGCTTTCTCCCTGCAATAATACTAGCGGCCACGATATAAGTGAAATACTCTTTATCGGCTTATCTTTAATTGGCTTTAAACACCACATCACCTCACCTCACCCGAATAGAAAGTAAATAAAACCCAATATAATCATGCAGCAGAAAATATGAAATCTGGTGTCCAAGTGGTTTTAAATTTTTTTATGATTTTCTCCGTATTATCTTTTTTTTGGGTCAATATTGATTTTCTCGGGTGTATGAAAACAAGTATTGACCTCATCACAAGTCTATAATTGTATAGTGTTGTGTTTTATGAAAAAGTTTACTCAAAGAAGATGACTGATTATGACATTGAACAAATTATTGTTGATGTTACTAAACCCTTACATTTAAACATAGGTGGTCAATTCCATTGTGAATTCCATTATACATAACATGTAATGAACAAATCATATGTTTAATAATTACTCTCTTTTTATCTTTATTAATTGATTCATTTTGCAGGAACGTTTGAACAAACTTCACAACAATGTTTCTAAGGAGACTGCTCGTAAGAAATCACTTCTAGACCCCGGAGCAACAGGACCACCCAAGTAGACATAGGATGTACACATTCTACCTGATTTACTTAAATCTCCTTGTAAACTCATTTTCTCTTTAGAGAAAAGTGCAATATTGCAAGCTTTGCCAGACGTTTGGTTGATGAAATATGAAGACTATTTTAAAGAATATCAATTTCCTTCTGTACAGGCAGTTGACATTTGAACATTGATGTTGCTTGACAATTAGCCTCTAGAATAAAGATATAGATTGAAATATAATCATAATCAAAATATAATATTGTCATAAATCATGCTGTTAAACAAATTTATGCTTATTATTATCTCATGATAATGATGATGATGATTTAAAGCTCAGACCTTCCTGGCTTGAAATCCAAATTATTTAAAGGAAATATATCTATAATTCAAGAAAAGCGTTTTTATGATTAACAATAGCTGCAGTTTCAGTAAATAATTGCAAAGGCTTCAAAATATTGCTTGCTTCCATTGTGTTGAGATTTGTTTCTCAATTGATCTAATTTCACTGGTTTTCTTCTCTGATGGTAGGCTTTTTTTCATTGACTCTAATAAAATCACTGTCACTGTTCGTTACTGTCTTCAGTTAGACAACAAAATGCTTATCCATTGCAAATTAGGAAATTAAAAAATGTTGTAATAAGCATTCATCTGAAATGTTTGCAAGTATGCAAAAATGATTTCAGTTATTTTGATTTATATATGTAGGACTCAGATCTGTGGCGGGTCTCTTAACTAATGCGGATTTCCTTATCTGTGGCGCGTTTGATTGTTAGACTGTTTCATGACGTCATTGTGCGATGACGTCATAATAGCTAACTGATCCCATCATAAGGCCCAATTGCATCGTTAGCATAATAATTGGGGAAGTCACAGAGAGATATTGCGAACTGATAACGACCAAATAATAAGAGTCCATATGCCGATTACGAAAATACATTAAACAATACCTTAAATGAAATAAGACATTTGCGGCTTCATGCCACATCAATTGTGTTTATTTTGTAGGATCTTTTTAGCCCTCTGTGAGTCTGTCTTCTTTAGCCAGAAGATATTGAAAGACTATCTTTTTTAACCCTTGGATTCCTGTCAACGAATTTTAGAGTAAGTTTGTCTAGCGTAAGGTTTGGTTAATCATTACAGAAAAGTATAAAAAAAGGTACAAATGTTAGGAATTTAAAAATCTGCCATAGATTTGGAAATTTGCCACAGATTTGAGGCCTGTCATGGATTCGAGTTTTACACGTTTGTCAGTAAAATTCACTGAATCACATCGTTAAGTCCTCATCTTACAAAACATGTACCAGGCATATTTTGGTCAAAATCTATTTGGATATTTTTTTGGGTTGATACCATATCGCAAATAATGCTGCAAGCCACAACTAGATGCCCTTCAAAGACTCGTTACCGTACTGTTTGTGTTTGTATGTCTGAATGACAAATATTTGTGTAACTTCAATATCTGCCTTACATTATGATGTCATTTAAAAATCTTTCTGACAATTCACATTGATTTTGCATTTAAAACTCATGCTATTACCAATTTAGAATAAATCTATCTTGTATGATGTCATGTATTTCATTTACATATTAATGTAATTGTGAGATGCACATGTAAATGATTTTGTTGATATGCTATAAATAATCTCAATTTGAACACTGATAAAATTCATTTTATAGTGGCTTTAGGTCTGACAATTTAAGAAAAAGAGTGCCCTATTTAAAAAACATCAGATAATTCATTCTAAGACATAAGAAGTAAGAAGTGTCAAATTCAGGGGGTAGATTGTTATTCAGCGCTTGCTACTCAAAATCCCCCTTATGAATATTTTTTGAGAAATTTGCCCAAGAAAAGAGTGAAACCTCTATGTTTTCAAAGTACCTGGATCTGCCACTCAGGGGAATATTCCTTTTTTATCAACTTCAACGTTAACTTCATAAGAGATTTTCTCAAATATAATAAAATAGGTGTTCAAGTGTTTGAAATAACAAATCCCAAACAACATTCTAAATTCACTTTTTAGAATGTCAGTGAACTGAGAAAATGTTTTTGCCATATTGATGATGTTTTGCTTGTTTCAATATTCTTTTTCTTGTGTATAATTTGTATATATTGATGAAGATTTATTTGAATAATAAAAAAATATTACCAGGTAACTTATTAGAATTTGATCTTGATCTTATTTGTAATAATACTGTGATGACATTTTAAAACTCTACAGCGTTGAAACCTGCAGGCATCTGCTGGAACTAGCGAACCATGGGAGGTACTCGGCTGATATTCAGTGTAGCATTGCACCCAAATCTTACTGCATTTAGAACAGTTCTGTACTGCAGATAAAGATGCTTACTAAAGAAATTACTGTAAGTTTTTTTTTAATTTTACATGTTTTTAAAATTTATTTTTAATAAAAGTGCAAAATATTTTTTGTTATAACTGTGAGAAAATGTGTAATTTATTAACCGAATTTTATTTTTACACTGCTAAATAAGGTTTGAGTTTGGAACTCTGTTTGCTAAGCTTAAATGGATTTTATGTGTTCCTTTTAGAACTCTTTACTTTAATCATATTAAAAAAAAATTTTAAAAGAGGTTATAATAGTTATGTCTCCCCTCAAGAGAAAAACCGTTTTTGGTTGAGTTTCAGTTGGATTTGGTGTCGATGTTCCCATTGTTTCTGGCGCTTAATTCTAAAACTATTTGCGAAATCTTTACCTAATTTTGTATACTGCCTCCCCATTATATGAAGATATGTTTTTTTGGGGTTGAGCATGTTTTCAAATTCAGATTACTGAGTTTCCTTTGCAGCAATTTGGACTTTGGATATAGTTTTCATATCTGGAGCATAATTTTTAAATTATTGACCCGGATTTGGTATACTTCTCTCTATATCATGTAGATGTGCCTTTTTGTAAATAGTGTTAGGTAACCCCTCATCAGCAACTTTTTGCTCAATTAACCAGGGTATTTAGGAGCTCTGTAGATGCAAAAATGCTGAGGTGGCGGGTTTCCAACAGGAATTTCTCTATTTCTTCCATGGTAATCTTTGTTACCAGTGAAGTGCTTTCTTGGAAAGAAATCTAGAACACTGATTGTTGCAAAACATATTAGAAGAGCAATCTTAATACAAGGAGTTTACAGAAGTCAGTTGATAAATAAAAAGGATTGTATTGAGTTATATTTTCATTGCTATGGATTGTACTAGTGATAATATGGCCAACTCATAATGTGGCAACTCAATCCAGAGAGAATGTTTATGCAATACATGTAATTACAACTTGAGTTTCCTTTGTCAGGAGAGAAGGTAAAATCAAAACAAACATCAACATTTTTTTTCAACAAGTTTTATTCCATATTGCAGAGAGGGAAGAAAAATAAGAGAAAACTAAAGCATGCACTTGACTCCTCACAATGCGAACAATTATCTCTTCATTATCAGTCAACAATAATTTCATAATTGGCAAACCTTACTAAATGCATAATTTTCTGAGATTCGTAGTTGAACAAGAGTGACTTCCCTTTGTGACCTTTAACTTTGTAATTAAAGAAAAGTCACCCCTTCTGCCTTTCAACTTTTCAGTCTGATATGTAAAAATTTAACTTTCATGGTTTGCTTTCTACTAACAGCATTCTTGGCTCAATGAGGAGAACTTTTTAAATATATTCTGTTGAATTTAGTAGAATATATATGACATACTGTATTTTACAATAGGTTTAGGCTTAGAATAAAATGAACAAGTTGAAAAATTATGAAAGTAATCCAAGAAATAAGATTTGAGATATAAAAAATTATTTGCCTCAGAATCATGTATATTAAAAAAAATCTCTAGTAAAGAAATATAAAGACTCAATTGTTGTGACAGTATTAAACAAAGTTATTTTAAGTAAATTAAAGCATCATGGCTATATCTAAAAAGTTTTTGTGAACAAAAAATGTTTTCATAGTCTTATCCAACGTAAATCTTTCTAGAAAAATCAATAACTTTAATGAAAAACAAGTTTGTAAATGTGAACTTGAAAGATATGTTCACCAGACTTTAACATAAGCTAATTTTAGTGACAGAAGTACTTTACAAAGTTTCATGAAGACAAAACGAAAACGACAATGGCAATATGAAAGAAAACTTAACAGTGTTGTGACATGGTACTCACAACGTTCACTACATTGTAACACAGGTCTGCTACTAACAACCAATAAACCGCTTCTATAGAGCTATAGAATGTCAACTTTTAGGAATGATACGGTAATTTTTTTCCAACAAATTTGATAAGTACATTTAAAGAAATTGCTGATTTGGAATGTTATCCGAAACAAATATAACCCGCGAACCGCAACAGCCAAATAATGCCCGTCACCAAAAATTTAAAAAGTGATAAGAAGGGAAATGGCGGAAAGTATGAAGGAACTCAATTAAGTTATGAAATTTTCAAATCTTAGTTTTTGAGAAAAGTCCTTAAAAGTAAGTATAGGCTAAAATAATAAAAGTAAAAGATATTAAGTCGTCATGTAAATAATATGGAAAGTGCAAAAAGTCTTCCCTTATGAAATAAATATTAAAATCATGTAGAGTAAATGTTAATTATTTCATTATGTCAAAATATGTTTTATTATGTCAGCTGAAACATTGAACAAGTTCTCACGCTTATGTTTTCCGGACTCAACATTACTTTTTTACACTACTGGCACAAAAAGGACTTACACCATCACAATGACATCGGAAGATATTTAAGCGTTAACTAACACAATTTTAAAAATATTTCTAGACAAGATATTGCACATATTACATAGATGAAAATAATTGTAACCAAAGCAAATATTTTCACAAATCTAACCTTGAAAATTTATTCCTTCCATTTCCTTTATATTAAAAGCTCTAAGTTTTGATTTTTTGTTGAAACACAACTAAAAAGTTATGAATAGTGAATAATTTTCCCGATAATTCTTTGAAAATTCAAAATAAAAAGAAAAAAATGTTATTCGATGTCTGATTAGAAAAATCATTAATTTCTGCAGTATGTGATGGAAATGCTGATATTTTCTACGCTGATAACGACCGATGAAACAACCGCTAACCCAAAATATATATCATGAACTTCCCAATAAGGGACCCCACTTCCATGTTTTCATACATGTCGTTACAAATATACATTTGATATAACACACAAATCGTTAAACGTCCTTAGATTCACAACCAAATCAAATGAGCCGTATTCAGGGAGTATGTAAAGCAAATTAAAATTTCAAATTTGCTTCATTTATTTTGAAAAAATATTTTGGCAAAATGTTAACCCATGATTTTACATTATTGCTCATTATTGAACAAAAAGCAATTTCAAAACCCTAAAAACAAAGAGCTTTACAAACTGAACACAATAATTTTTTTGGTAGCATATGATATTTTTTTCACCTTTTTCACAACAAGGAATAAATATGAGTTCAATGGAATATGTTTGCATTTTAGGCCTAATTCTGAGAGACATAACAGCACTGGGTCGATGACACCAATAAGATAGGGACACGACTAAAACATCACAAATATCACATTAACTGTTGTCACGGCAACAAGACCGGTCGCCATGGAAACCAATGCTACTCTTAAGTTGTCGCACCTTCAACCAGCTTGATGACTAGAATATCTCAAGGACGACATGTGCACTCAAAGTGTTAAATACAGAATCACAAACAGCCATGAGTAACGTAACAGTTCATGCCTAACAGATGCAACAAAATCACAGATGAAATCCGTCTGCTACCATTCTGTATTCAACACTTGTTAGGCAGATGTCATCAGGTTGTCATGGCGACTGGTTGTCATGACTACAGTAAAACATCCCTGCCTCGATTGAGGGCAGTTTAGTTGACATCTTTCTTGTCATCACCGGCGCTAGGGGTGACTGGCGTCTCGTCGCTGAAGAGAGGGTTCTTAACCTCCATCTCTCCCGTCTGAAATGTAGAATAATAATAAATTTCAATAAAATTTGCAGAGGCACATTTAAAACATTTTCATCACTTAAACCTTTGTCCCATAAACATAAGTTTATCCAAAATATATTATCTTCAGAGGGTCAAAAATCTCGTTACAACCGTACTTGTAGATGAATTATCAAGCACCAAGCAAAAACTACTGGTAGCTATTTTTGTGTGAACACCTTTTATCATTTAAGGTTGAGAAATAGATTCCAATAGCTTAGAATATGGTATGATTGTTTTAAAACAGCTTCTTTTGATTAAAAACATGGTCTTGCAATTGGTAACTTTTATTTTCGTTTTTTTTTCGAAATCAATTTTTTTATCTAAAGAAAAGTGCCACTACCCCATAAAGTTTATTTGCTGGCATCTTTGTTAAAACTGATTAGATTTTTAAAGGGAGGTAACTCATACACAGATTCACAGGCAGATAGTTTTAATGCTTTGGAAAAGCTAACAATCCTCTTGTGCAACAAATATTTCTACTCAAACTAACACTGGCTTTTTGTCTGAATTTTCGATATTAAATGAACAGCTCCCACACCAGATTGCAAAATATGTGCTGTTGATATTTAAGAAGGTTATGTTTTGATTCCTGGTGATGATATATAGATCAAATATTTCTGTAGAATAAAGTATTTTGGAAAGAAATGGTGATTTAAGAGCCAACAAATTTATAAGATACTTAACATTTAAAGCGAATACACCTTTTTTGAGGTTGTGTAGTGCACTTCCTCTAGACAAGAATTGTGGGTAATGAATGATGTTACACGTACCGGCGCGAGTCCAGGACACTCGTACACAGTGTAATCCCCCTCTTCGTTCTCCTCCTCCGACTCCTCGTCAGACGCATCGTGCTTCATCTCACCGTTAGCCCTGAACAGACACATTTGTTAATCTTACAGTGCCTGTTATTCAGCTTTTGCTGCTAGAGTTGGAACCAAAGTCCAACCCATGAATTAACTCCCTCCAAATTTCACACAAGTCCTATCCTATAGTAAAACCTATCTGGTTGAGCCACTATCCATCCCATTAAAGTAAGATAGGTAATGCTACTTTCATGAATTATTGACTAACAAATTGGTTGCTAGTATGTTTGCAGTGAAATGTCTGCATTATGGCTATTCAAAGCCGTGAAAGATACCTTCGAGCAATAGTAACACAGGAACCACGAGTACATCTTTGAGTGGTGCCACACTGAATTTCAATCTTATCTTGATAAAATTTTCTGTAATTAGCAATTGTTAGGAAAAATGTAACTGGTCTTCAAACCAATTTAATCCCTAATCAGACTTGTTAACCAAAGTTCCATGTAACAAATATTCTCCAAAACACAAAAAGTATTCAAAATGGCCGCCTACTTCTCCATGGCAATCATCTGCTGTTTCTGATGCTGATAGTGGTACATCTGGGCGCTCTGTGCCAGCTTGCGGTCCCCGGGGGACGGGATGCGCTCTTTGTTGGGTCCCGTCACTCCGTAAGCAGGGTACTCCACATCACTGGCTGCCTTGGCGCTTCGGTTTAACCTACAAAAAGAGAGAAAATCTTTTAAAAACATCACATTAATCACTCAAGAACCTATTGATAGATTGATCATTTGCTTCATAAAGGTCTTAGCAACTACACTCAAAAATCCAACTCTTGCAATAAAGAAGTTAGAACTCTTCCTAAATTATTGAACAAACTTTTAACAGCTGCCCAACAAAGTTTGTTGATGTTACCATTTTGATTGCAGCCGATGATGTGAAAATCCAATTATACCACGCTACACATGAGTTTCTCTAGTGACGAAAGTCTATCGTTTTAAAAGTGACAATGGAGGTAAGCTGCATTTCTAAAGGTGAACCACCCATTTTCTTGATTCGCTACTGTTCCCATTAGAATCATTTACAGACATAAACACAGAGTTATCTCCCTTACATCAAAGATCTTAACAAGACTTGAAAGAGTACTAAGTACTGATTTTATACCACATACAATGACCCATTGCCATGTTATCCTACATATTGATTTTCTGATAAGACATAACTGACTGCCTTACTGAATGAAAAGGCCACGACATTTTGATACACAAGACCAAATAATTGAGTTAACATCTCTGAATATATCAAGGTTCAAGACAAGATTTATAGCGCTCTTCTAAGACTTTAAAAGCTCTCGTAACATTTCTGATCACCCTTAGCTTCATATAGAACATGCAATTAAAACTTAGCAAAAAAAATATCTTTTGAACATCTTGACACAAAAATCTATAGTCCATTTCCAAAAATATATGTGAGCGAAATATCAAGGGTCAAGACAAAGATCTATAATGCTGTGCAGAGACTTTCAATCACTCCTAGCATTCATCGAAGACAATGATAGGTGCAGGTAGAAGTCACTAAAAGCTAACTATCTAAAAGACATTATAGACAATTTGGTTCAAAAATCAATCGTCAGGTTCTAAAGAATTTTGAGAAACGTCAAGGTGTTTCACAAATCAAACTCTACTTCAAAGCACAGAACATTTAGAAGACAACGTTAAAGGTGAACTGTCATGTCAAAGCATATGGTATATCATCAAAATATGAACCCAAATACGACTGTATACTTAGGTATGAACATGTTAACAATTATGCTTCTAATGTCAGTTATTTTGTATTACAAGAAACAAATCTAGATTTCCCTCCAAATCGAACCTGGTATTTACTCATTTGTGAGACAGGGTCCAATCTATACATATGGCATGGGCCATTTACAATTTTGGTCAAAGCCCGAAGGGCATAACTTCCGCCACAGCTGGTGACTGGCTAGTTAAAAGAGGTGGTAAAACTTTTTTTTTGGTTACCAACTTGATCGAACGAAAACAAAAATAGGTTTGCAATTGCATGATAATGTCTTTGAATCAAAAGAAGCAGTTTTAAGATAAACATACCATGATCAGTTAATCTACATGAATCTGTTCTCTACCTCAAGTTAACTTGATACGTGATTATTTCCCCTTTGACTACAGACCATGGGGTTGAGAAGTCATTATATGTTTTGACCCTCTGAAGTTGCATGAACTAATGATTAAAATATAATAAATATAAAAACTATATTCAATAAAAACGTGCTCCTGGCCCTTTAAGCCTAGCCGAATTTCCTTATTTTCCGTGCTTGATGTCTAGGCTAGTGCAATGCGGTGGATAGTCCAATGAGAGATCTTATAAAGATGCAAACTTTCAGTAAAGAGGCCGCTGCACCCAAACCAAACAAATTTGACTTTCAGCAGCAAAGTTTTAACTACAGTGATAGTGACTCGTACTTATATTGTCCTGCTTGGGTCAAACCATGATTTAACATACCTGTATATAGCTATAGTATACATTATATATCAATGAACAATTCAACAATTTTAACACATTGAATAAATACCTGGGCAGAAGAACAGAAAAACAAGCTAAAGCTTCAATACAAGGCATCTTCAACTTATTCTCCCAGTAGAAATCTTGCAATAAAAGTGAAAGTTTCATATAAGTATTTATACTTATCATTAATTACAATTCATACCACCTTAAAAACAAATATATATTCCTTCCCAAATAAATCATTCAAATTTGGTGAAATAATGATTGGTGTGTTGCAAGACTATTTGGTCAAAGATGATTGTCCACTTTTGTTTTTATAACTTACAGTTGACCATCAACTTTGTAACAAAAACATTGATTTTATCTATTGTGTAAGAGAAGATTACACAATGACAAACCAGGATTTCAAGATAAAGTCTGACAAAAGGTTATTGAAATTTGTAATGGTCAAGGAAAATATCAACAGACTAGTGAGCTAATATTTCTAAATGTCAACTTTCACATCAGAAGAATCACAACATTTCTGAAAACAATATACACTACAAAGGGGAAAAGATTACAGAGCATTACTTCAGTATTTTGTGTTCATAAGCAATTAGAGGCTATAGAAGCCTCCACACTATTGGAGAACAAGGAGGTAAGATGAGGGCAGGTTGGGTGAGATAAAGAGATATGGGAAGAGGTTGGGTGAGATAAAGAGAGATGGGAAGAGGTTGGATGAGATAAAGAGATGGGATGAGGTTGGATGAGATAAAGAGAGATGGGAAGAGGTTGGATGAGATAAAGAGAGATGGGATGAGGTTGGATGAGATAAAGAGAGATGGGATGAGGTTGGATGAGATAAAGAGATGGGATGAGGTTGGATGAGATAAAGAGAGATGGGATAAGGTTGGATGAGATAAAGAGAGATGGGATGAGGTTGGGTGAGATAAAGAGAGATGGGATGAGGTTGGGTGAGATAAAGAGAGATGGGATGAGGTTGAGTGAGATAAAGAGAGATGGGATGAGGTTGAGTGAGGTAGGGTTGGGATGGTTGAAATGGTTGAAGGGTGATAAGAGGTGAAGTGCAGTGAGATGTGGAGAGGCGAGGAGAAGAGAAGTGAGGAGGGATGGTGTTGGATGAATTGAGGTGAGATGAGGAAAGTTTGGGTAAGATCGGTGATATTAGGAGAGGTGGGTTTAGGTGAAGAGAGGTTAGGTGAAGGGAAATTAGTTGGGGTTGGGTGAAGTCAGGTGGGGTGAGGTTGGGTGAAGTGAGGTGGGGACGAGATGAGAAGAGGTTGATGAGTTGGGGTGAGACGGGGACCAGTAAGATAAGAATTTGTTGTGGTTGGGGTGTGGTTGGGTGAGATGAGGAGAGGTAAGGTGGGGTGGTGTGCTTTGGATTTGAATGCAGCATAGTGTGGCAAGGTTTGATAAGGTGACAAGAAGTGATTTGAAGTGAGTAAGACAAGGTGAGGTTGGATGAGCAAACTTGGGAAATAAAATTAGGGTAAGACAAAGTGGGACAACTGAGTAAGCATGGGTAGGGAGAGGTGAGACATTTGGATGAGTGAGGTGAGACAAGGTGAGTAGAGGTGGGAAAAGACTTTCAAGATTATTTTGGATAAACCAAAAAGTTATTTACAATTATTAGATTGGGTAGTACAAGTACAGGGATTCATGACATAGGCTCATTACATAACTATTGTTATATCTCTTGCAAATTAACCTGCAATGATGGCTTGAAGTAACGAACCACAAGACTGTGGTATTGAATTTTAGTACAGCATTTTACCCAACACCATTTCCATTTTCAACTCTTCTCTACATACAAATGTCAAGGTGGCCTGCCCTATGTAGATTCACCACCAACTTCACCGCCAAGCTCCCTAATATCGAAACCAGCTGATAAAGAGTTAACAAAAAACCATATGCAAAGGAATAACACTTCCACCATTAACAACTTGCTGTGATACCGGCTGTATTGAACAATACCGCCAGAGGCAAGGGAATGTAAACACAACCATTTGCAAAGCAAGATTCTCAAACAATTCATCAACACTAAGCGAAGTCTGATCAAGCCCTTTAGAAGGACCTCCAACATATAAATCAATACGGGATGCCTTCAGTCTCCACTCTGACGTGTTGATGCATTTACACACATTCAATTCCCCTCGCATAGTTGGAATAGATGAGATGCGGAAGTCATGTTAACCCTTACCCTACCATTGATAAAAAAAATTAGATTTGGATTAAGGATATTGATGTACATGGAATTGTTTATATATATGGTGCTGATAAGAGTATTTTTTATTTCATTACATGGGATGTCATATATGAGTAATGAGGCGACTGATGGAGGGTCCAAATTTCATATTATTCTATCAAAAGCTGGGGAGATAAAAAATTTTTTATCAATATTACTCAAATTGGAGAGATTGTTGTTTTGCTTGTGAACCTTGAATAAAAAATTCTCTACAGTCAAGCAAGTCAAAATGTGTTTGTCGAATCTTGTGCACAGCAAGATTCCTTTAGCTTATAGTTTTATAACTCAATTTCAGCCGCTTTCAGCTAACAGAGCAAAACATAACAAAAATACAGAAAAATGAATTCAGATGAACTCAAAAAAATCTACGTATAATCCAAACTTCATTTATCCTAGACAAGGCACAACTCTAAGCAACAGAAAACTGTCAGACATTGTTTAAACAACACAATACAGTCCTCCCACTTATTCCCCGGAGACAAGATTCCTGAAATTGGTTCATGGGTTTGATGAAGCTAAAGCAATTTCCTCCGAGAGTGCTGCTTTCATGTTGTTGACACAATTTGCTGACATCGCTACAGAATAACCTGGCTAGATGCCATGACAACAGGATACATTGGGGAAACGCTTGATGCTATCCCCTCATTGTGCATTAAACAGCTTTTGTAAAAAAATCTCTTTAACTCATGTAGAAGTTTGGTAAAGCAGAACTCAATCCAGTTTTTCAATTAATAGTTTTCTTTTTCAACTGTGTAATACCATGATAATTGTTTTGGTTTTGAACCAACAGGTATGTCAGCTGATTCTGTTCCCAAAAGATGATAGTCAAACTTCATTTGAATCTTGAAAAATGACAAAAAGATATGACAAAAATTCATTTGCAGCCTTTCGGTATCTAAAAGTTTGTATCAAAAAAGTGAGGTACTAACAAGTTCTGGTTTCACAAAAAAGAACCCAAATTAATCAATAGAATTATTCTAAAATAGAACTGATCTCTACATCAATGTTGTTTTAAAACTCCTGTGGGGATAGAAGAAAAATTTGCAGCTGACTACAATGAATTAAATCTGTCTGATTCTGCTTCTACTTTCAACATGCTAGAATATCACTGTCCAAAAACAACATCTTAAGGTCTAAACAAGGTCAGAAACTTAAAAATATGCCTGTCTTAATTTACATGATAAGAGTAGCCCAGTCAAAGAACAGTCTTTTAAGTTTTGCCAAAGTCATAAAAATATGCTAGCCTAATTATTCATGTTAAGGGTATCCATATCAATGAACTGTCTTTCAATTTCACATTTAAAGAATGCTGTTCTTGTAACTCCATCAGGGTGAGGAAACATGATGCAAGATACTGTCACACTTACCAGTTTGTTAAAATCATCGACTCAAAAATATGATATGATGCAAAGACACAGTCCCCCAATCTCATTTATATCAGAGGGACTTTCACTCATTACAGTAACCTTGTTGAGCTTCTCATCTGAGCAGTGCTCTATTGGGGTTGTGTCAGGTTGCTTCGTGTGTGACCTTTCACCTTCTTAAAGTCCACCAATCAGTGGCCAGCTAAAATGATGCCAATGCCATGGATTTCTAGCCTTTTGATGATTTGCTTGAGTGCAAAGTTCACCTTGCTTGACCCCTTTGAAGCGGTAATCAGATACTAAACACAGTGAGATACAAGTGAATGGTTCAAGGATTTCAATGAGATTGCATAATAACCATGGCAGACATTTACATTTACAAAAGCTTTTAATGGAATTTAAAGGATTTATTCTTTGTTAACAAATTTGCTCATTAGTAAAAGCAACATTACCATTTGGGGCAAAATTAATGAGATCACACTAAGTCAACAACAAGAGTTTCAGTTCGCAGATGCCCATTCCTTAATTGACTTATTACTGCATTAGTAAATGAAGGGTTTAGGTATATTCCAGATCATATCAAAAGCAAATCTAACAATTAAAAATCATTTCTCAGGGGATATACTAGTGTCCTTAATTATGACAACATCACATTGTCTCTAACCAGCAATTGGATCTAAAAGCCGGATTTCTGCAACGTCAAATAAGCTATTTTCAGTGCTAATGTTTGCGTGTACAGGAGGCTCCTTGTGACGCTTCCGAGATAACGCCTACATTGTGCTTCATGAATATACAACAATGCAGTATCTATAAAGCATTCTCCAAATTCTTATAAAATATAACTTGGAAGAGACCCTTCTTTAGTTTTTTGAACAAATGATAATCAAATCTCAAAAAGGATTGGATGCTAATTTGAAAGGGACATTTGATGATTCAACTATTGTAGGATTAAAGGGAGTAATCTTCATTGCTGCATGAAAACAATGTTTTTTCAATCTGTATTGTCTAAAGATAAATATCCTCTACTCCATTAGAGGTGAAGAAAGCCTGCAAATTATTTCGAGTCTGCATGGTTGTGAAACTAGTGATCGTCGGCAAGAACTAGTAAACAGTTAGATGTTAAAATTAGGCAATAATTTCATCTCAACAATTCATTCAGTCCAATATATTGGTTTTCAAAATATTTGTATAAAACTGGTCTCCATTGTAACAAAACTAATAAAGAATAAAATGAATACCAAAAAAAAATAATTTTCTATTCAAATTCCAATACCAAATGTATTCAAAATCTAGTCCAAATGTATTCAAAATCTAGTCCAAATGTATTCAAAATCTAGTCCAAATGTATTCAAAATCTAGTCCAAATGTATTCAAAATCTAGTCCAAATGTATTCAAAATCTAGTCCAAATGTATTCAAAATCTAGTCCAAATGTATTCAAAATCTAGTCCAAATGTATTCAAAATCTAGTCCAAATGTATTCAAAATCTAGTCCAAATGTATTCAAAATCTAGTCCAAATGTATTCAAGCATGAGTGATACTCATACATATTTCCACAATCAAGCGTTTACTCATATGTGAACATAAAAAAAATATGTAAAACTGTTTGCCTACACCCGCTAAGGCTTATGTTCTTAAAAATTCTCTCTCTCCAAGTGTGTGAATTTTGTCTGCGTCCAAGCGTCAGTAATTCAGTTTCAATGTTGGGTTCCAAGACAGGAACAACGCCACTGTGCCTGACAATGCTGACAACCCTCTAACACATCGATACACAGAACATCCATTTAATGAACAAAGCTGCTCACTCACAGTGAGGGCTCCACAGCCAATGTAGACTTTGGTTGGTTAAGCTGACTAGTTCAGGAAGAGAAGCGATTGTGGGTGGTGATCTGTGTTGATTTTGTTATTTTCTCCCGACAGACTACACAATTCATATGTGCCCAAGTGACCTCTGTTATAACTATGCTACTTTTCCTGAAAATCCATTATCCAATCAAATATGGTTGATCAACGAGCTTTGGTTTGACAGAACTATGTCTACATCGTAAAGTGAAACAAATCTTGTCTTCCAAATGCAAAATCTGAAGCAATATCGCTGAATGCAAAATCAATTTTGATTGATTCCAATCAGATTCCATTCATTTTCTAGCTCAGAAAGTGCTCCACTTGAGACAGAGGTTACAAAGAAAGAAATGACTTTCTTCACCCTTTTACCTCTAAGAAGCCAGACACAAATATCTTAACGAGACTGATTGGAGGCCCGTAAGGATGAAAGGGTAAATCTGTCATGGGGAGAGAAAGCTGTTTTCAAAGCATATTCTTTTTCAAACATGACTAAGCTGCATCTGCAAAAGATTGCAAAACCATTCCTAATCAAGCAACTTCAAAAATGACTGAAAAAGTGTATTTCAAGTACATCGTCAGCGCTAATGAAATGAGATGAAATTAACCTAATGTTGTTCAATGGCTAGTTTGCACCTGAGTTAAAACAATGGAGATAGAATTCTGTTTTCAGATTAGTAGTAATCAGATTGCAGAAAAAAGTACATACTGTGCACTGGTTAGTGAGCTGGTGCTTTATAACAAATATAATGCAAAGTTTTACTTCAATATCAACCTTGAAAAGAATTCTAATTTCATGAATGGAATTTAATCTACCACTTACAGCAACAATGAACCATATCCAAATTATTAACATCGCTACTCACCCATTTTCGAGCAAAGGTGTTTTCTTTTCTTTTTTAAAACGTTTCCTAAAAAACTTTTGAAGAGAAAACCTTCCACACATACTGTAAGATATTGTGACAACTGCTCATATCTTTGTACATTCTTATCTTTTTAGGAATTAATTGGGCATCTGTCTGATGCTAGTTCATCAGAAAGTTACTCTTCCGAGAAAATACTTCTTATAATGACCAAGTTTTGAACACCCAACCTGTTACCAACAAAAACAGGATGAGGCAGGCTGATTTAGGACTGTACAAATTTTTAATATACTGTAAAGAATCTGACAAGCAACCGCTAACCAAATAAGCTACCCATCTATAGATAAAGCCTGTAGAGTGATCACCTCACTTAAATAAGTTTTGCTAAATGCAGAAAATCTGCTTTAAGTTCATGTATAGGATGCCTGTCAGTTTATCAATGTGTGTCTCAATATATTGAACCTTTCATCATAATGATTGCCAAAGGGCAAAAATGGCTCAAAGGCAAGATCTCGGGAGGACTAAAGTGTTAATTGAATTTTGAAAATGAGTGGTGAAGCTAAATAAAATGAGCAAAGAGCATTTCCATTCAGCAAACTGATGTCCATTAAACATTCAAATTGTAGCTAGTTGAAAATGTCATGGGTGTGACAAAATAAAAATATATATATATACACACTGACATCACAATGAGTTTAACAATGCGAGAAATACTTTAAATTTTGTAAAATTTTGATTTGTGTTTCTACAGTGATTCAAAGATTAACATTAGACACTCTCCTGTTGCCACAAAATGTATACAAAAACAATTTTCCATTCACACCTTTCATAGCTTTTGTATAAAGCTGACCCCATTTTTGCAAATTGGACACTGCCCTAGACAATCCAAATTGGACACAGTCGAAAATCTCCATTTAACCACGTGACATTTATAAATTAAATATGAATACAGCAAAAATAATTCAATGATAAATCATAATAGAACAATTATTTGAGAATGCATTTCCAATTTACGAAGGATGCCATATGTTAACTTAACAATAAACATTGAATATGATTAAATTTTTATAATTAGGCTGAAATTTTATATGGTATACCATTTGTAAATATGATCAAAATATCTAATCAAATTGAAATGATAATAATCAAAGCAGTTCCAGCTGTTTGTTGCTTTAAGGTGATCTTCGGAAAAATACTGTAAATGATTGAAACTATCCTAAGGATATTCTCTAATGTTGAATGCCTACATAATAATGATGATAATAATAATCTATTTGTGTTTCACATTATTCATGCTAATGGCATGTTCTAAGCACACAAATTTGTATTATTACGCTGAAGGAATTGTACTTTCTATGCTGCCTCTTGAGCGCTTAGAACCTAATAGAGATCCATACTTTTCCGTGTTCAGGTACCGATTTGTACAGCTTGGTGAACTGAGTGCAATGTTGATGAAGTGCCGTGCCCAAGGACAAAACAGAGTGTATGATCACCGGGTTGTTGGCATGACAGGCCTGAATGCTAATTACTACACCATTGTGCCTAATAAGTGCATAAGAAATAACATGTTTTGAATCAACTCAGAAAAATTTTCCACATTGGTCAAAATACGTCTTTTTGTTTTTGGGAGGGTTAGAAAAGGATTGACTTGCACTGAACAGCTTTACCATATATTCTACATAGTTGCTATCAAGATTCTTCCAAAAGCATTGAAGGTAAGAAACTCATCTACAAACTTTCCTGAAATAAGCACCTCATGAATACTAGAAAAGCTGAACTTTAGATTTAAAATTGGAACAAATTGTGACAGAAATGAGTTAATTGTGCCCCACTAATAGAATATAAGCAAAACACTTACTTATACCAGCAAACTCCAGCCATGATAATGCCCACTAGTCCTGCGACACTGCATGCAGCTACAGTCACTGCAAGAAGACAGGAAATAACATGCCTTGAAAAACTATAGTAGATAAAGTCATATAAAAATAATAATGAATAGATATGTAAGATGACATAATCAATATCACCACATCACGGGGTTCAAGATAGCAGGAACTGAAATACACTGGCTTGAAAATTTTGTGATGACATGGAACAAAATCAAACTAATAAATAAAATCTCCAAGTATCAACAGGGCACAACAATCTGCCATTAGAGATGATAGGGACAAACAAAGGTGTCAAGAAAAAGAATAAGTCAAGACTTACCAATAAAGATGAGACTGCTGCTGTCACTAAACATGCCCTTATTGGACGTGTGTATTTTTCCATGACCGCCTTCAAGCGGCTGCGGCCGATGATGTACTGAATTTTGTGTTTCATTTGTTTTTGTGCTTTCACCGGTGCCTGTGGTACCTCCGGAACCAGAAGATGGCGGCGAGTCCGGTTCTTGAACGTCTGCTGCTAATTCTCCTGTTTTTACATCCCCCCCTTCAATCGTCTGGTCTTGATCCCTCTGAGCATCCACTTGTATACCATTTCCTTTTTCTGAAAATTTCAAAATCATCAAGTTTGAGCTTTATCTTTGTGGGCATTACAAGACTGTTTAAGATCAGAGGGTTTTTTGTCACTTTTTTCAGAAATGGTACCATGAGTTTATTGCTAACCTGCTGGGAAAACTGTTCCATTACTTGAAACGGCTACATAGCTTGAATCTTTCACAGTCAATATCTAACATGTTTTACATTTATTCCAGTTATTTGTTGACTTTTGTGATGCATCATCATTTTTTAACTGTCTAAGCTTCCCAACTAGCTTAGTCTTGGCCAAGTAGTTGATAGTTGACACAGGACAGACTCACAAACCGTCTGCTCTCATCAAAAACCAAATATCATCATTGTATTGTAAATAATTGAACTCCATTTATGATAAATCATGAAAATAAGGATTAACTTGTATCATTTACTTGCACATATTAACTTATTTGTCTATGTCAAAAATGATATTTGAGAAGATGTACTTTTGGGGAAAGAATTGTTTTGAAAACTTTCAAGGACACTTACCATAATTAGTCCGACTGTACTGGTTAATTTCATCATCAGAATTCTCTATATCATCTGTTGAGAAAAAAGCAAAAAAAC
Organism: Phorcus lineatus; assembly: GCA_921293015.1. Taxonomy (NCBI): domain Eukaryota; kingdom Metazoa; phylum Mollusca; class Gastropoda; order Trochida; family Trochidae; genus Phorcus; species Phorcus lineatus. The sequence continues at coordinate 23,810,122 of OV121097.1, read as the reverse complement.
ATTAGATGTTTATCACTTAATCATTTCAGCTCCTTTGTACCCTTTTCTGCTAAGGGTAATTTTTCATATAAAAAAATGGTTAACCAAAAGCAAACCACCATGTATGATTTTTTGAGCTATTGTCTCAAAACACTGTTAACACTCAATAACACTCTGAGGATCGGGTAAAAAAAAGAAGAAAATATTATGAAATGGCATGGAGTTTAAAGGATGAACATCCAAACAATAATGCTCGAAATCAATACACTAAAGTGTAAAAAACACTATTAAGGTTATGCATTGCAGTTAAACCTAAAGAATCATGGGTGATACTGCACTGAGTCTCTGGCGGGATTCAAACAATACACCTCATGTTCCAAAACCAAACGCTTATCATTCTACTATTCTGCTGCTGTGAGAAATTAGAGGCGATGCTTTGCTTTTAGCAGTTTATGATATATAGGTTTGAAAAGTAGGCTGCAATTGTGTCATTTTGCAAATTGTAAAAGTAAAATTTACAAAAAAGACCAGCCTGGACCAAAAGTAACAAGATTCCAGTGTTAAGGATGAGACTTACTTCATACAATAAATACTTGTACATAAATATAGGTTTATAATTTTTAAGTCAGTGGGTCATGTTGATCTAGAAGCATGCGTCTCTCTGCTTTGATCAATACCTTTAACATAATTTTTAAAGAAAAGTGTCAAGTATCTTATATCTGATTGAACATCTCACCAAGTAGCCAGCCGCTAACCACATCCTCTTTGATCTTGCACTACTTGACCTGCACCAAACCAGCACTACAAAAACTCCTCCATGGGTTGATAATAAAACTGTATACAAATTTCATCAATGGTTTGCTAATGCTAACGCAAGTGCATATCAAAGACTGACTCCTCTTTAAGTTTACACGGACACTTTTAACTGAGACTAATTCATATCTTTGGCCAAAGTCACTCGTTATTTTCGATAAATGCATTTCTTGACACCATATCAAAAATAATCAAATCAATTCAGGTCAAAGGACAAAAATACTTCAGAAATATTTTTCATCTATCCATTACATTCCCTTACTTACCTTACCTACCTTATCTAAAAATGGGACTGACTTTACTTCTCCATTTTATGTTTCAAGTTACCGTTACTTCAAAGTCAAACTTTTGAATTCCTAGTATCTGCACTTATCACCCAAAACCAAGCTCAATAGTGTTGGCATGAAGACAAAGTATCTCTTGGTTTAAGAAATTACCATTTAAACCAACCAATAGCTCATGACAAATTGAATATTTTGCCATCAAAGAAAGAGGTCAGGCAAAACTTATTTAGGATACAACTCAAGGGAGAGAACCCATTTCCATCAGTCGCACGATCATCAACCACGGAAAACAACATTACCGAGCTCGGTCAAAAACAAGCATTTACATAAATAACATTGGAAAACATTGTTCTGTTCTTTATGTTCATACAACTGCCAACTCCAGAAATACTCCTCAATTACCATTCAATCAAGCATCTTGACCCATGGGAGACAACTCTAATTCAGTTTCTGGTACATAAATAAGTTGTTTAACTAAGGTAACTAAGTGGAGATCAATTGTTTGCAAGCTCTTTGAAACTAGGTGCATGTGTTAAAAATATTGTATGTATTGTATACATTGTTTTACCATAATGTGCAAAGAAACTTAATGTCCTGACAAGATTAACAAGAAGACAAGATTATCTTTATCCACTAATATCATCTATTTTATTAAAGGGACATGACATCCCATTTTTGCCGTCAAGAGATCAAAAGACCTCCAAATTTGTAAACTGCCAGAGGTGCACAGCTTTGTTTGTTTTGTCTAATGAGGGTCTGCACCAGACTTCAAAGGAGTGCCCAGAAAGATAGAGATTATAATTTAACAGTGGTGTCAAAGGGTGACTAAGTTCTGCTAGTCAAAACATAAAGAGTCGTCTGCTGGCTAAAAGATTATTTGATATGGTTTGAAGTGATCAGTCAAGGCTTTACTCTTGTCTTGCAACAGAAGGTTGATGGGACAGAGGTGAAAACAGGCAAAATGAATGCATCTTCAAGAGAAAAGAAACTTCAGTCAGTTCCATAGGCAATGAGTTTATTTGTAGTATAGGCAGACAGCTTAAGTTTTCTTGAGTGTTTCCTGAATATTACTGGCTGATTCATAATCAATTGTTGTAGACCGGCAGGCATCAGCAGTCATCAGTAGGATTCTGATTGGAAATTAGCTGAAATCTTTGCTATGAGATTTGGTGATATTTGCTTTGAGCTCATTTCCATATCATGCCTAGATTGTAGTCAATGAGCTTGGAGATAAAAAAGGGAAAATGCAAATATCAGAAAGGATGAAGCATCTAAGATATGGTTTCAGACAAGAGGTATTTACACTGGGTTTAGTTGCATATCATCTCTGCTTCTTATCAATGGGTTAAGACATGAGGACATGCTCAGCTGACAGCTGGCAACACAGATTAGACTTCTAGAGGAATCTTATGCCCAGGAGACAATGCAACATCCAAAGGCAATTTCACATGGACACAGAAGCAAATGGATAGCATATCGTAAGCTTGGCAAGTTTGCAGCAACTGGTATCTCTTTCCAAAATGGACCAGAAACATGGTGAGAAATCAATTAAGAAGTCGTTATCAAAAGATTTGTGGTCGTGAAGACACTAAGGTATATAACAATTACTCTTTATTGTTGTTTTATGATGTCCAAATTAGACCTGTGTATCGTGGCCTTAGTGCCAAGACAATATATCCCGATTCCAGTTTATTAGGTGAGACAAAATATAATGGAAGTATTGCCCAGTAACCTGGGGGACGATTATCATCATGATACAATGGTTACGATACAATATGTGTACCAATTCTCTACAGTTTATAAAAATAGATTTCATATCACATGACATGTTATGTCTTAGCTACAAACCTGTCAAAAAAATGACATGAATGAAAATCACAAAATCAGAGACACTGAAATAGCAGGTTAAATATCAGAATTGTTATATATTTCTGTTTGTCAAATCACTGTAATCTCTAACACTGGAAGAAAACTTTGTCAGTTTTTTTACTTATTTGTTTGAAACAAATTATGTTGATGGTATTGAAATTTATTGTGTCTTGAGAAGTTGTTCAAAATATTTGTCTCATACAAAGAGGTTTCTGATACATGATAGTGAAGACACTAAAGAATAATAATTACTCTATATTGTTATATGAAACATGTAAAAATATCCAGAAATGGCTAATTTTCCTGTGCACAGATATTGAAAATGGAAACCAAGACAATTGTTACTTGGCACATGAGCAAATATTATATCAAATTAATTATATTTTCACAACAACAGTAATAAGGTTTTTCTGACACATCACAATATTTAGAGACATCAGTTTTTGTCCATTCATTTCCTGAAAAAAAAAAGTTTCAGGAAATTACTTTGAAAGTCACACCTGTTTTAAAGAATGTAAACAGGTGTGAATAATGCAACACCTTCAATTGTTTACAGGTAATATGTTATCAAGAAAGAAACTATCTTTTAGGTGTGACTACAATGTCAAAGATAGTTATTTCTAAGTAAGTTCTTTTCACAAATTTCTCATAAAAATACTTGAATATTAATTTGGTTTTAAAATTTGCTTAAGAAGTTTATCATTTGCAAAAAAAAAAATTTTTTTTAATTTGTCAGTTCAATATAAAGGTTATCTAAATATTTTTTTAATGATTTCTCAAAATTACAAAAATATGAAAACCATATTCATGTACTTTATAAAACCATTGAAAATGTTTAAATTAAGTTATGCTTACAAAACATATAGATTGTAAGAATTCCGATGTATGAACACATTTCCATTTCTCTCATACTACTTACACAAACAAGCATAGCGGAGAAAACATCAGGTATAATAGTAAAAGGAATTTACCAGCTTGGTCATAATTACTGTACTCTGAAATTTCAATTCAGTATTTGATATGAAATATTTAAAAAACAAGCCTTATACTATCCTGAATCATGGCTTTGCGCGGAAAGCACAAAAATTAAACCCAAGCGAACTAGGACTGAGGAAAGAAATCTTGAGTTAAGAAAATGTTTTTGACTTCAAAGGCGCACAAGTTTCTAAAATCGGAATGACAGACTTGCATAGAATATCAGCAACAATTTTATTCTGCTGACATCATAAATTGGGAAACATACAAAATAATTTTGGATTAACTTTTGTCTATCAAAACAATCCCCATATCTAAGCATAAAATATATGAATATTTACATGTCTACATACACATCTGTGTTTCCTACACAGTTTTCACCCTCAAGGCAAGGGTAATACCAGTTCATGTATATTATTTCCTATTCTTATCGGTTTATTATAACAATGTTCGCCCAGAACCATGTTTTCCAGTTCAATAATCCACAAACTCTACTTGAAAGGCAATATCTTGAAGCAATTTATCAGAAACCAGAATATGAATGCTTCATATAAGCAACCATCACCGGCTCCTCTTACCGTATTCTACATAATTACTCCTGCGCTTATGACGTGACACAAATGCAAATTAAATCAGACACAGGAGAAATATCACCATATTCATCATGGAAAAATTTGCACATGTGAATATTTGAGCTATTTTATCCGAGGTTGAATAATCTGTAAGTCCCAGGTGAAAGTTTGTATCAGACTTCAATGGAAGAGTTCTCATACACCAGTCGATTTGAGTGACCTTGACCGTAATAACCTTTGAATCACTTGAGAAAACACCTGATCGCCTCTATTTCTATCGCCTCTTTTTAAACAATTATCTACCAAACTGGCAAGACCTTTAGTGCATGTTCTGTAGTTTAATACAAAAACCTGTTCTAAGTTTATGACTTGTTGATTTTTAATAAACCAAGTTTTTTTAGATGAGAAACAATTCTGCAATTATTCCAATACAAATTGAAGCATGGCTAAGAGTTTTGTTAGCTTTCATCAACTGGTGTTGTTTTGCTTGATATCAGAAGACACTATTTAGTGATATGTAATCTGTTTATAAATGAGTTGACCAACTTTAATAAGTTGATCCCTAGGAAATAGCTACACAGAATAATTTGCCTCTCATGGCCTTCTGGTGTCTGTCTCTGGCGCAATGAAGTTACAAGAACATCATCAGGACATCCGATTGACAGAATCAAAGCATATATAGGACAGTGGAACCAAGAAGAAAAACTCCATTGCTGTCTGAATTCAAGATGGGCAGAAAAAAATTATCCTTGAAATTTCTAAACATGATTGCAATAAAGCATAAAATATATCAAATATGGACAGAAATAAATTTGGCCATGCCCTCAAACTTAAAACATAAGATTCAAACCAGTACCAGAGAAATATCGAACATAACTGCATGAGTTAATTAAAACATTTTTTCTAATAACATACAGTGCTCAGAGCATCAAATACTAGAATAACGGTACCCAATGTTGATTTGAGACTGGGTCTCATAACCCTTCTGATAAGGTTATTGATTTTCAATTTATCTTTTACCGGCCGCGCTCTGGAGATCTTATAAAAAGAGCCACGCACCAGAAAATCAATCTCTTGTCAAATCGTGTCTCACGATACGAGTTTTGATCACATTGCTGTACTCCTTATGGGTATATGTTAGAAGACTTAGACTTAAGTCGGTCATAAATAGCTTTGCATGTCTGTCTTTAAAATAATGTCAATAGAACTACGGAAAGACCTTTGGCTGCTTATCATAAAGCTTTATTACATTAACACTTTTCCTTCTTTCATTATTTCACTAAAGTTCGTCAAAAAAGCTGTTAGTGTCTAGTAAGCAACTTCAACTCTCTGAGAAGATTTAGACTCAAATTTGTCATAAATAGCTTGGCATGTCTGTTTTGAAAATAATGTCATAAGAACCACAGCAAGACCTTTGGCTGCTTATCATAAAATTCTATTACATTACCACTTTTCCTTCTTTCATTATTTTCACTAGTTAGTCAGAAAAGCTGTTAGTGCAGCAGATGGTTCAAGAGTGCTAGTTCTTGTAAGGGTCTGCACTTCTTTAATCGAGTGCTGAGAGTTCTAGAACTTGTACTCTTGAACACACAACTAGAAATGAATCTCAGACAGCAAGTCCATTGAACCAACATTGAAAAAGGCAAAGGTATGTACGCTTGATACATTTTCCGATAAAGACATTCTTTGATTCAAGCTTGGCTCAGGGAGCAACAAAAGCTGTCTGGCCTTTCTAAAGCAAAACATGTCATCCTGACTAAATCCCCGCTGCGGTCCATTATGTAAAAACTTCCACATGATTACATGGATATTGATATTTGTGGACTTTGATCAGATTTCAATAACAGCAGGTAGCTCTGAATGCTTCATGAAGTCGGCTAACTGTAATTTCCTGTGATTTGAATATTAAGAAAGGACAAGCACTAATCAGAGGCTATAGAAGTTAGGAAAGCCTCTTGAGATGGAATGAAGTTCCATCTTGTAGCAGTGGCAGGGAAAGCTTGATGACTCTTAGCATGAAGTAATCCCAGAGCTGAAGACATATTTGCAATGTGATTAGAAAATCCTTGTCACCTGATTGCCATTTAAGCCCTTACTGCAGGTCCAGTTTTATTTTGATAAAGCCTTTGGTCAACCAAAGACAACTGATGCTCAGTTCTTTTAAATTTGCCGGCAAAAATGGCTGGCACTTATTCAGGTATGTTAAAGCACTTAATAAGGACAAAAGGAAGAATCTAATACATCTGCTTGACTTTTCTTTTATAAAATCTCAAAGTTGGTATGAGAACAGCCAAATGTTTGAAACTGTAGGTCCAACCTACCACAATTCTAAGAAGGAATCCATATAAACACAGAAGTCCATTTACAGGAGGAAGAAGTTGATGTCCATAATTATGGCGCTCATCCAAGTATATATCCCTTTTGCTTGATTGAGGAACAAGTTTTAAGGTCACTGTAGAACAGTTTTTGGAAAGAAGATCAATCTAATTTGTGAAGTTATCGTTGACAAATTGAAAATACTTGAAATATCACTTATGTCTGATGATCAATAATGATTTTAACATTGGCTAGGAACATTTTTCAAAGTCTTTGAAGATCAAAGCCCCTAAGAAGATCTGTTAAGTTTCTTCAAATATTATTAGAAATGAAAAATACTGCTCATATTCAATAAGCAAGTCTATGATGCTCTAAGCTAGCACAACACCAGATGATGACCGATGCCAATGGGAAAATGACCAGAAGCTCCTCGCCTCCCTAATTGCTTCTGCTGATTGTCCAGGCAGGGCCTTGAAGACACTGCTCCAGAAGCGACATATTGTTCACACTTTGATGTCTGGCTGATAACTGTCCTGTTGATTAATTACGGTCAAAGACACATGATTACCATTTCTGTAGCTGGCCCATAATGGGATTGAAACAATGGTAAGTCAATGAGATTAAGGATAATTTAATACAGTAATATCTTATATGGATTGATGTCCTTACATGGTTTGGGAAGTCAATGGTGGTCAGGGAATTAGATACAGTAATATCTTTAATAGACAGATATGGTCCTTACTAGGTGAATTGTCTTCTACATGTAGAACAATGTCCAAGGTAAGCTACAACTTTTAGAACAATCTCTGTAATGATGATATAGTACCAATGGGAAGTCAATGAGGATCCATGAAATTGAATACAACAATAGCTTAATCTTATACAGATTGAGGTGGTCCTAGAATACAAGGTAAATCTTCTAAAACGTTAAAACAATGTAATAATAAGGCTATATATATGTTGTGAAACAATTTTTGTAATAACGCGACAGTGGCAATAGGAAGTCAATGATGGTCTCAGAAACCAAATACAGTAATAACTTGATTAGACTTATGTTGTCCTTATATGGTGAACTGTCTACTACTTTGAGAATAATCTCTGTAATAATGCATCACTAACAATGGTCTAACAGTGAGGTTTAGAGATCAAATCATACACCAATTTACAGGCAAAGGGTTAAACACTGTCCACAAGCAAGTGCAATTCTAATGTTGAGAGCCACATGACAGCAATGAAAACATGATTCGACTAAATCTAATTAAAATCGGTTTGTTGTCTTTCTATTCAATTTGATGGAACGTGATAAAACTAAAACGACCCCCCTGAGAATTGAATTGTGTACTGCATGGAATAATCAATGAGTTTTTTAGCGAACCTTCATTTGTGCTTTAATTGTAATAGAACTTAGGCAGAAATGTGGTCAAAGTAAGGGATAGTATTGGTTAGTTGAAGGAAAGTGTTATTCCCATGTGAAAATCAAAGGGCCATTTCGGCATTTTTTACCCTTCTATAAGCATTATGGGCTCTAAAAATTTGCCGGTAAGAATGGTTTTACACTTACAATCAGCTTAAGTCTTTAACACAACCTACAACTGTGATACACTTGAATAAAAACGTGAGAATTACATATCCTTTCTTTTACACCTATATAAGTAAGTAAGCCTGTCAACGAGACGGAATGAGTGGGAGTTAAACATGCAATATATTGACTAGAAATGCCACAAGTCAGAAAAGATAATTTGCTTCCCACTGCGCATGTAATTACTGAATGTTGCTCAATTGTGCTACACTTTATTGATTTGGTTTCAAAGCTTTGGCAAGTTTTCTTCACGACTGCACAGCATACTCCTCAGGGAGTTGAGATGAGATTTGATGGTTGTTGTTTTATCAACAACTGTTTTGTTTTACAAGGATGTTTTTATGATAATCAAATCCAAGGGAAATGAATAGGAAATTAAAGCTTTTAAGCCACTAGTGGCAAGTGCAGTAATATTTATATGCATAATTCTTTGAAAATCATTTACAGTGGTGGAAAGATCTTTTCCATGTCATTACGTCACAGATGTACAAAGATTTTTCCTTCAAGTCACTGTCTGTGAGTACTGCCTTCATTTGAAAGAAATGTTTAGAAAAAAGAGAAATCAATCACTTTTTTGGTGGTTTTATGTGTCAAAAGTAAATTTTTGCAAATCAGCGATCTGTGAGTTACAGATTTTTAAAGTCAATTAGTTGAATTGGAATTGTTTATAGCTCTGTTAATAAGAAATACTTTGGCGCAAAGCAATTTAGCATATTGAGTGTTACAGATTACTTGCTGGTAGCTAAGATATGGTTCTAAAACAGTTGATGGAATTTTCTACAATGTAAAACAATCTATGACAGTTTTTGACAAGGTATACATATTCATTCTTAATCAAATCATTTTTTCACTTTCAATAATATGATCTTATTCATAAAGTATACTTGATGCAATCTGATACAGAATTCTCTATCATTTTAACCTCAGAGTAAACAGTATGGGTTTAAAACCGTTCATATAAACATCATAAAATCATATGCATAAAAACTCATAAAAAGAAAATATCATAGAAACAGAACTCTCATAAAAACATTAGAAAAGAAAAACACAAAAATCCAATACGAAAAAAGTCCATAAACGAAATAAATTTATAGAGAAAAAAATAATGAAGCAAATAAAAGCTCTCTAAAGACAAAGGAAATATGAATGAAAGATCATATACAGAGATTGTGGTACTTTGTATGAAAACAGAAAATCGTCTGGCCATTGATTGGCCAGGGGCTCCATTGAGAGTGTCATGACGTCAATGGTGACCTTGTTTCTATGGCAGCTTATCGTTACTATGGATATTTAATTGGGTCAGCCAAAATCAATCAGTTCGGGCTAGTTGCCTCTTTCTAACTGAAGAAGTGATTGCCTTTATGTAGAGGTAAAGGTAATAGACTTTTATAGAGTTCTATTAATATGAACAACCTGAGGTTAATAAGGATTCAATTATATCAATAACTGGCTGATGTATTCTGCATATTGCTTTGTACTTTTGATAATTTACCTTTAAGGTAGTGTAAGTAACTTAAGTGAATTAAGTTTGGTTTTTTTCATTAAGAGACCTGTTATCAGCTTTTCATAAAGTTGTCAATAATGTTGAAGATTAATGGGAATAAACACCTTTTAACAATCAAATAATGACGCTAGTTTTTAAAACTGTTGAGCGGTCTGGACATTATTCATATAATTGGATTCTTTTTGGGCAAAAAAATGAGAAGCGCAAAATAAGGATAATTTAAGAATATTTAATAATTCCACTATACATATGAATATGGTGGGGTTGTTTTTCATGCTTTGTAATTCTGAAAGCATCAAAAAAAGAAGAAGATATCAAGTTCATATCTTTTGTTATGGAACATTTATCAACATAAATTGATTTCTAAAAAATATTCAGTTATTAAACAATATTTTTTGCATTTAATAAAACAAGAAATCTTTTTTTGGATTGTAAGACTGAAATACTATAAGGCTAATATACTTGTATGTGAAGGGAACTTAATTTAAACAAATCTATCAAAAAACCTCTGATTACCTCAATACCAATTTGAAACTAAAATATTTCATCTCATTCTTAACTGAAAAATCAAACCGTACTTATGGTTCCATATGACTTCATAAAAAAACATGTTCAATACCGACAAATCGCAGTCATCTCTAAAATCCGTGAACACTCAAACTCAAAGAGAGAAATATAATAATAAACTCTTATTTCCCTAACGAATCAGTTATTGGAAAAACACCAATAATAAACCAGCACACCCAGTCATGATTGTTTGTTCTTTTACAAAAACATATTCATATCTATTGATCATAAATACATTTATTGATTCTCTATAGGGCCATGCCTTACAGTAAAAATCTGGCTTCAGACAGAGCTGTATGTAAATGTTAGATGTTACAGGTAAAGTGAGGTGAAGGGAGTTTGCTTCCAAGATTATCAAACTTTCAGGCAATACTTTGCACAACCATTCTGACATGAGCTGTGATGATACAGACAGTTCATGATACGTAAGATATCATGACATCTCATTATATATCATTTGATACTAAACATGTCATATACTCCATTTCCAGGGATTTTTTCTTAAAAGAAAGAATACTTTAATAATATACATACTCCATTATTGTTTGGCAATCAACAATTCTAATGTCAACGATATGTATCACGGTTTAGAAACCATATCATGATACATATATACACATTTAACACTGTGATATTTTCACAACTCTAGTTGTGGCTACACATAGCTGTGAAACCTGAAAGCACAGCTGAAACTAATGATTGCATGTGGTACTTCACTGAACCCTTTGTACCACTGTACCATGAACCACTGTACCATTGAACCACTGTACCAAGAACCACTGTACTATTGTACCACGAACCACTGTACTATGAACCACTGTACCATTGAACCACTGTACCATGAACCACTGTACCACAAACCACTGTACCATGAACCACTGTACCATTGAACCACTGTACCAAGAACCACTGTACCATTGTACCATGAACCACTGTACCATTGAACTATTGTAAAATTATACCTCTTTTCCATAGAAAAATTGTCTTTTTTTGTACCTTTTTTACCCCTGTACCATTGTACCCTTGTACCATCAAATGAATGCAAATTAAGTTACATGCATATGTCTCATTTAAACGTCTTATATCTTGGTCAGCAACTTGATATGTTTTACTTTTACATCGTTGCCATATTCAAATGCAAACAGAACACTGCTGACAGCACATCTCATTATGTATTCATGGTTTTCTGACACCTCTAGGGGAGGTAATTACTGGATCACGGGGTCAGAAGAGGGGTTAATTGAGGTCAGGAGAGAAGTCACATATTGGAACATTAACTTGAGGCAAGGGGCGTTCTGTAAAACAATCTTAGACTAAAAGCAAGGTCAGCTTTATACAATGCCATTATGACTATAGGCAAACTCTGTGCTTAGGTTGTTTATTGAACAAATAAAAGGCAAATTTGTTGTGTTCTGTGCTCTATAATTATGAGATTTTGGGCCGAATATCCTACCAATTCATTGCATATTATTATACCATAAATTTTGTCATACCTGTCTGCAGAACTCGTTGTCAATGTATTAATCCTGTCTAACAACCAATAAACTGGCTAATTCATCACCAAGCTGGTAAACTTTGAATATCTTAAACTTAACTTTTTCAACTTTCAGATTAACAGGAAACACCTTTCAAGAGTAGCTCACATGCGAAGAATAAATGTACATATGAGTCTGTCAACTAAGCAAATATGTGATTGGATTTTGTATCATAATGTTTTAGTACATGGGGTGATGGTTGGAGGGGACCACTTATATATAGTCCCATGTCACTAAAGGATAGAAAAGAAGTTGTGCCAATAACAATTTAAGATTCAGAGCAGAACTTTAACCCTTAACCTGCTGAATCAGTAAGTGCAAAAGGTGCTGAATGGCCAAGGTACAAGAATACAACTAAGGTCAATGTGGAATGAAGTAAAGGGTGGTCTGACATCGACAGCCAGCTTTGGGTGATCTCTACTGGAGAAACCTAGCCGTGCAAGTTAAGGTCACCCAAAATATGGAATTGATTGTTGAAATGGTTTTTCTAATTCATCGACTTCTTCACATCTTCACTTTCAATATTGATCATGAAATTTGATCAATTTCTAACAGTTATAATTGGGAATCAGCTATGCTGTATCAAACTAACCATGACTTATCTCATTTGACCGTGATTTCAATACATGGCAAACAATCAATAAAATTGACTAAATTCCTTTAGTGTTAGTTTAACGAGATCATCAGCAATATAATTCAGTTTATCGGGTGCACAAATAACATCAAATCAATAAACTTTTCACTTTCTACATACAAATATTCATGTATTATTGCCAATTCAGCTTTTGCATTTATTATAAGTAAGGCCAGCCAATTATAGACGTTAATTGACATCATTAAAGCAATCTTATTAATAACCCTCAATGGACTGCTGATTGTGACTCTACATTGGGTGCAGGGAGAGCATATGTTAGAGGAAATTTATATTATTCATTCATTACAGACTCTTTTCTCATTGTTGTAGAGAGATTATTACAAAGTTCCATAAGATATTAATGAAACAATTGTGAATCTGTCATTACCTGATCAATGGAGGAATATACACAAAGTTGCACAAGTTTTGTAAAAAGTCTTCAAACTAACTTTCAAATGACTTTTTTATCCATTCTATACTGACTCATTTCCCTTTCTTATACATTCTACAGTGCCTAACTTACAATGAAATATGGGAAAAGGTGCTGAAACAATGGTTACTATGCTAATGTTACATTTGCACATGTGCACATATGAAATATACTACACCACTCAGAGAGAAGATTTTATTTCCGTAACCTACAGATGAATGCAAATTTCCTATTATATATCCAATTAATAAATCATTATTCTATCTTGTAAACCATACTTCATTTTGTAATTGAAGAATAAACAAGAAATATTATATTCTTCAACAAATACTCAAACACTATACTGGCAATACACATTTTTATCCTTTCAGGTATTATTCCAAACAAAAAATCAAATTTGACTATGTAATGGAGGATGACTTTATATGTTGACTTTCGCATACTACTTCATCACCCAAAACCCAATTACAAAAATGCAACACTAAACCTTTGATAAAGAATGCTTAACAATAAACTATTCCATTTGAATTAACGTCGCTTAGACATATAGAAATTTGATCAATGGGAGATGCTGCGTCTGACCGAAAGAGCTAAATGATTAATGTATCGTATATCTCTTCAAGACTCCAGTGTCTTCTGGGTGATACAGAACTTATCAAGAGAGCCAGGAAGTCATTATGTCCAGAGTTATTGATTCCTGGCCACATTAAGCTGGACTTGCCTCCCTGAGGATTTATCTATGTATATTTACCTACTATACTACACAGGGCACCTGCTGTTCCAGGCTTGTGATGAATACTGTATTGGGTGTAGCCGACCTTACAGTTTATTCCTCTGGGGCTAGATTATCAAAGCTTTCTTAGCACTAAGATAGTTGTCATACATTGACATTGGCTTAAGACTATCTTAGCTTTAGAGAGTTTCAAATCTAGGCCCTAATTGTAAAATCTTGAAAGCTAATGTCAACGTTACCATTTGTATAATCTTTGTGTGATTTTTCATGCAAAGCTTAGTGCAAAGGATGCATTTAGACATAAACACATGTATTTCTTGGAGCCTAAATTCAGTAGTGAATTTTTGGTCTTAACTGGCTAAAGGGCTTATGGTTTGAAAAATCAGTTTGCCCTTCTCCAAATTTGGAAGTCCATGCAGTTTGTTCACAGTTTGCTTATCAAAAATATCCCCATATATTCAGCAAGAGATGATTTCAGATCAATTTCACTGCATCCAAAACTAACCAGCAACGAGAGGATTTTAAAATTGAATTTCATGGAAGTTGAAGAAAACTCGCTAAAATCTAACAATAGCTTGAAGGACTCAAAAGATTTTGACAGAATGTTCAGGATTTAAATAAACTTCATCAAATTTACTATTTTTCATCTAACAAATTTGACAAACACAACATTACAATGATTTGATTTAATGGTTTCAAAGATAGAGAATCTTTTTAAATGAATTCCTTGGACAGTTTCCACCAATGCCTTTATATCTAATTGGATTGTCAAATCTTTTCACATCACAAAATAGTTCAGTTTCTTAACATTTTTTATTTGTTTAAACATTTCCTTGTCAGTTCACAAGTACACGAAACCTTAAATACCATAACTTCTTTAAGGGATAACCATACTTTTCTTCCTATTCACGACATATTTAGGATGGGTATCGCTCCTCATTTCCGTATTGCAGAAAAAGCGTATTGCAATACATATTGCAATATATTGGGACCTTTCATATTTAAGTTTCATGTTCTCTTGAATAAATAACAGCATTTAGAACATGATCAACGCCTAACTGCCACGTCGTTTTGTAAAGAGAAATAATTCAGTGGCTGCTTTCAGACTTTTAACATACCGGTAACTGCTATTTTCACTTTTCACTATTAACACTTCGTGTTAATCAGTGAAATCACATTTTTTTGTTACGTTTTTTTGCAATTTTACACGGAAATTGTTAATTTTAAAACCTCTGTTATATTTGATGTTTTCAGAAGAGTGTAGCGGTACATATCGTGTCGTTTCTGTATTGCAATATACCGATATATCGATAATACAGCGCATCCTTACGACATATACACATATTCTATAGTCAACTCTTTAATCTAAGAGGTAGATATAATCATGCATTACAAAGGACAATAACACCACAAAAACTTATTGTTTACCTCTCATTTTTAAACTCCATCAATATATTGATACCCTGAAGTCAAGCCCTATATTTGGTTCTCCCACATTCTAGGGGCAAAGAGAATATTGGTCAAATATTTTAAATTTCATAAATGATACTATTTGGTCGAGAAGTAGTGTTTGTATCTGAAAATAAGCATCTTGTAATGCTTGAGAGTGACAATAAATAGGTTAAGTCGAGATGACTCAAACATAATCTTGGAAACTTATTTACAGTAGAACTGCTTAGTAGGTCATAATATAAATAACTAATAAACATCTAAATAGAAAGCAGAATGTCAACGTCTAAATATTATATAGCTGTCTTTTTATTACAATTGAAAACAAGAAAATATCCTAAATTTGACAGTTAGAAGATCTATCTTTAGAAAAGCAATTTGAACATATGGTACTTGGCTCTTATTCAAGATACATACAACATTTAAGAAACATACTCTGTGTCACTTTAAACAGTCTCTGAAAAATCTGTTCCCTTGGTGGGTGATATACAAAACGAGGTTTGGCAAGGTGAGGTGTTTTAAGAGCTTAGTAAGAGCTATGAATAAACTGTAAACATGCAACTGTAACATGAAGAAATCCAGCAACACAATATTTACAAAGCATTTCTTACAAACCTGCCAACTTTTGAGAGGGAACTAGAACAAACACTTTACTGCAGGGTTGCAAACCCTTGCAAGTTCAAACCCAGACTTTTTGTTTCGAAGGCAAACATATAAACTGCTGCTATCCACACTCGGCATTTGGTCCCTTGAATGAAAAATTCCTTTAAAAACATGGCTGCAAACAGTCGAATTGTTGGCTCTGATCAACTGGGACTCATAATGGGAGCGATATTTAAACTCAAACAACTGCTTATGTTCAAAATCTTTAAGTGTAACAAAGATATGGACTTTAAATATTCAGTCACAGATCTCTGCCTGCAAGTTAAGCAAAGTTGAAAGGAATAAGAATTATTAGTGATCAGGCCTTAAATCAGTAAGGCCAGTGACCTCAGATGTTTAACCCTTTCACACCCTGAGGCCAGAAATCATGGGGTATATCAACTCGAACACTGCACGTGTTCAAAATCTTTAAGTGTTACTTAGACATAGACATGCAATTGTTTCTAAGCTTCCAAAAGTTCTACCTAATATTTAAAGATGGCTTATCAAAGGAATTATTGATGATTTAAGACATTCATAACAATGATTTTTTATTTCTGGGCAAGTCAAGGATTAAATCTGTAGAGTCAGTGACCTAAGATGTTTTAACCCTTTAACTGCTTGAGGCCTTAAACAAGGCTCCTAAATGTGCTTGTGTCTGGTTTCTTTCGGGTGAAAGGTTTAACCCCTTAATTGGCCAAAGTTTTATCCATGTACTTTTTAATAAACTTGATATCAAATGTGCCTTTCAATTTTTTAAAAGGATAAATGTCAATGTTTTCAGACAAACATAATAAATCAATTGTTTTATCTACACAATGACCTGCACCAAGAATCTGCATTGTCTCATGGTCATAGTTAATGGATATGAATAATGGATATGAAATATATTCATCAACAAAACCATAACTGTCACCTTGATATATTGAAATGTATTCATCAAAATCAGCATTTGAATGAATAGAAATAGTTGAAAGTAGCATATATAATTTAGAAAAATGTTCATCCATGACTTTTATGAAAGACAAGATATGAATAAATTGAATCAATGAATTCATGTATGTAGGTGAAACACCTGAATACACTTAATACACTCAAGAATATTGTACATAACCAGAGGAATGATGAAGGCAGGTGTATGGAAATAATACATCATTCTTCATCAACCTTCATCACCTCAACCTCCAGACTGCCATCAAAGAAATACACAAGAGGTCGAAGTAAAGTGATTTGGGCTTTACCATCGCTTTAAAATATATTTCACTTAAATCTCGGCTGCTAGTATTATTGCAGGGAGAAAGCCCACAACACCATTGTGGCTATGCATTGCAGTGAAACCTGGGAGGATGAACTGGAACTAGCGAACCATGGGTGGTAATGCGCTGAAATTCAGTGTAGCATAGTACTAAAACTTTACTGCCAGTAAACAGTTCTCTATTGCAGACAAAGTTGCCGAGCTCCTGGCGGGATTCAAACCAAGGATGTCTTGATCCGAAGCCAAATACACTAACCGCTGTGCTATCCTGCCCACCAACAAGTAGTCAAAATACTTTATTATAGAATGGACCATTCTGGATAGACCATTATAGGAATGTTATATATGCGATGACTAAGTAAAATATTTAGGGTTAGGGCATGTAAAATTTTCATTACTAGTTAAAGATCCAACTTGTATTAAAAAAATACAAATATTTTTCACTTTTGAATTTAGACATACTTAAGTCTTTATGCCCTTTGCTCCATCTGCCATCTGAACACATTATGAAATGTTTATTCATGATAAAAATAACTAGAAATGGGTATTTACAGATACTGAATATCATTGTGACTGTGTCACGATTATCACAAATCCCATCACCATGGAAACAAGACTTTAGAAATTACGTTGAAAAACAAAATTAATACATACACTAGATTCAAGATTTGTGTGATAAATATTAGAGTGTTCTATTTTCATAACTCCTATTTTTGGCAATCTTGCTCATAGCAAATGGTAATTCATACTACACTTGTCAATCAACTGACAAATTCCCCATTAGGGACAACAATCAATTTCCATGTAAAATCACCTAATGGCCGATCTGCCAGGAACCGGTAATTGTATAGTTTACATCGAGGATGAAGCGCTTGGTAATTCGACGCATTACCAATAGGTGGCGATTACATACAAAACGTGATCCATTATACATATCAGAGTTGGGGTCATTGATTAAGTGCGATCAGTTATAACGCTGATACACTATTCAACAAGTTCGATTTTGCATGATAACGATATTGACATCAAAACTTGTTAACTAAATGTGTCACTTGATACATCCTAGCCAGGAAGAACAAGACTAAATTTAGTCCTTCTATTACTCTGAATAATAAAACAATATTCTGAAGGGAAATGTTAGGTCTTGCTGTCTATAGGTAAAATCTAGACTTGCTGAATGAGGGCCTAGACTGTACTAAAGGCTCCTATTTTATACAAAGACTCTCGTTATTGTCAGTTGTGGAAAAGGTTTAGGTGAGGACTGCACTAGTGCAATGAAATGGGAATTTTAATTATCTATAAAATACCTTAACCCTATACCTGCTAGTCCAAATAGTCCAAACACTCCAATTACATCTGTTAATTCTGATTCCTGTAGACCTTCCATACAGAATGGTTATGCACTACTACATTCAGTAGCATCTTGTTTCCCATAGGCGGATCTAGGAATTTTGAAGGGAGGGGTGAGGGGGCTGCCACTGTTTCCCTTACCAACATACAAAAATTTTATCCAAAAATAAGAACTGATTGAAACAAAAGCATCATTAATATTTCATGGTTATGGTAGGTTGTTTTCACTGAAGTATTTCACTGATGAACAACCACATGTGAAAACAGAATGAATTTCCATGATAATCAGTTTTGACACCACCTGTTTCATTGAACAATATGTTCAGGTAACATAAAAACCTGTTAGAAATGTATCTAGTCCACTTGAAAAATACTCGACAACAAAATTTAAGGATCGTCCAAATATTCTATATCAAGGCATCATATGGCTCATACCATGAACTTAATATCTTATTGACATTCTGGGTGGTTCTTAACTGTTTTTGTTGATCATATGCCCATCTTTTTTCTACTTTATCTAGATATATTTCAAAATAATTGATGATCATACACATATTTTTTAATATTCCGAGAATAAATCTAACACAAGAGGAATTCCTGGATAAACATTCCCTGCAAGGGATATTAGGAACTTGCAATACAGCTTTTAGAAACATTAAGGCCTATTTTCAATAAACATAACAATAATAACTCTTTACTGTCCGAAATACATTGACTGTACATTGGAAATTCATTTCATTGTTCATTTTGCACCCTTCATCTACAGTGTACTTAAAGTTTTGTTCTGGCCTCATATGGCAGAGTGTCAAGCAAGGAAGTAACAATTACTAACAACTCCCATATTTTAATGTCTTTTGGTAAAATGCGACAGGGAATCAACACTGGTCTTCAATCTACCAAATGAGCCACATCGGCCGGTCAAATTCAAATACCCCAGGAACAGAGATAATGTTTCTCAACCTGATCTTACTTAATAAGCCTGGTAAGTAAAATAAAAATCATAAATTGTCCTTCAGGAATTTGTCAGATGATCTGAGATCATATCAAAAGATAAAGCTATCCAAAATCTCAAAATAATTCGAATAAAACATAGGGTCAAATCTTTCAACAGAAATTCAAGTCTATGCTAAACGTAAAAGATAAGTTAAACTGAAAAGACACAACCTTAAGAGAATCAATTCAAGTCTACCCAAGTAACAAGATAAGATCCTTCAAAATTACAGGCTTTCACTTACATACAAAAGTGTTGATGAGATTAATCGCAAGTCTATGTGCCTTCTTATAAGATAAGAAGTGCCAAGAATGACAGTAACTTCTAGAACTTTGCAAACTGATAACGCATGTAATAGGTTTACCCTACTTAGGAACAAGGAGACTTGCTCTAATCTTAGCCGATGCCTACTAAACTGAAAACTTATTAGAGCCACATTAACATTACTGTGGCACGTTGAACAATCGATCAATGTTTCCACACTTACAACTGACCAAAGACTATTTTGTTTGTAGAGAATACAAAAAGCGCAAACATTATCTCACTATCAATTATTGGTGACTTGATAATCAATTAAATGAAAGCTAACAATCTTAATTCAATAAGAGCCACTTCAAATACACAATTTCATGCTTTTCTGTCTTGTATGGTGTTTTATGTCCTGAGATCGTGCAGAAGATGAATTTCCACAGAGCAGTAGAAGTCGTGAAAACAATCAGATGTTTGGTGTGAACATGGGGTGACCTTTAAATGTAAGTTTTAAGATAAACTGATCATAACCTTAGTTATTGAAAGACATTAAAGTAATTTCATTTGCGTCGTTTTGACCTCATTTTAATGTGAAATATAGCACATTGGATTTGCTTTTTATTTCATTTGTAATGTTTTCGACAATTTCATAAAGAGTAAACAAATACTTTTTAAATTTTTCCTCACTTTTATAAGAAACTTTGTCATAAAAACCTTCTGCTTGCTTTCAAAGTTCTAACAGTTTTCAGTAACAGTATTCTTCAATCTCTATTAACTCATTTTCTTGACTTCAGTAAAGAAATATATTACCCATATGGTAAGATGGACACAGGGTAATATTTTTCCTGTAAGTCACACGGGAGTTACACATTTTCTTGGAATTTGATTGGTTGTTGTGAACCAATGAAAAAGAACGTAGTGCCGGGACTATTTCATTCATCTTTCAAACTTGTCCCGACTGGTTATTTGTTTACCCTTAGACTGAATTTTAACAATGTTTATTTATTCCAAGTAGTTGCCAGTCGTCATTTCTCAGATGTGCCGCCACAAACAACGTGAAATAAGCCTGCCACCTTCCACAAAATCATAGAAATTAACAATTATTGAATGAGTTCTTCATCACGTTAAGCTAACAGTCGCGAAGAAGCGCCTGGTTCTGTTCTATCGTAATGACGTCATAGACACGAGCGGCTATGACGTCGCATAAGTTACGTCACAAGTTTAGCCGTCTTGTAGTACTACTATAGGGCGTCGCTGACCTCTTCAAATTAACACAAAACTGTTCAATGTAATTATTTTGAATGACGGTTATAAAAACAATAACAAAAACGTTAAAAAATAACTACTTTTAGCTATTATTGTGAAACTTTTTTACAAATTACAATTTAGTCGTGCTAAGGTAAGTGTAAAGCAAAACCAAAGCACACGCGTATGAATTCGGAAATTCGCAACCCTAATCCTTTATAGAGGAACGATTATTTCTATCATATTCAAGTTTTAATATTCTAAAAATCATATAGGTAATATAAACAATAACCAACTCGTGACGGGAATGACAGATTATCTTTCCCTCGTTATATTAATTGTGTAATTCTCTCGCCAAGGCTCGAGAATTACGAAATTAATATAACTCGGGAAAGATAATCTGTCATTCCCCGTCACTCGTTAGTTATTGTCTATGTGTCTATAAATATGTCATAAGAGCAAACAGTTTTCAATAACATACATCAATCCCATCAAAAAAGCAATCAATAAATCTATTAAATAGGGTTCAACTGGTCCTATTTTGTATACAGAACAAATGTGCCATGTTTGCAGTAAGACTGAATCAATAATGATTAATATTCATAATGATTATAAAGAAAACTTTCCCTTGTTTATACACATGTACATTCAATTAATCTACATACTATCATGTGATACTTGTAATGACATACCAATAAAATATATTATTATTATTGAATATGAAATGACCAATACAATTGATGTGTCATTGTGTCATATATATAACTTTTATTCATTTCAAAATATTTTGCTTCGATAGTTAATAAATTTATTTGCACAGATTATTATTTTATTATGTTATTTGTTATATTTATCAATATCATTTTGTCTTTAATAAGGATAGATCACAAGGGAATGGATTCACTATTTGTCAAAAGGAAACGCATGTAAGAACAATTGCAAGGGGATCATTGGAAATTACAATAACATCAATAATATTATCATTAAGATGATAATCATAATGAATCATAAGTTGAAATTGAATATGAAAATATACCCTTGACAAGGCTGATATTAGTGATATTTGTCAAACCAATGATAAAGAGTCCAAATAATCGAAAGAAAAGTTGACAATTTCTTACAGTGATAGGTAGTCACATTGCTTATAGTTATAATTAATCAACTTTTAGGCGATTTCCTGCTATGAAAGACATTCCTTTCTGTTAAATAAAAGTTTTCCTACACTGAATGCAAATATATCTCGAGTTGGGAATGTGAAATAAGTAACATTATTAGCTTCAGGGTAGCAGTTTGTGCTGCAGTCTGGTAGGCAAAATGTGTGGGCAAATCTGTCAAAACAAACCAACCCGTTTCGGTCGACAGTTAAAAATGCAATACTTACATCGTTCATGGGTTGCGTTAACTCCAGTCCAGAAATCAGACAGGGTAATCAGCAGACAGATGACAAAAACCTGCCGCCACATAGTAAAGCCGTCCACTGGTTCTTTAAGAAAATATTTCACAAACTACATCATTCTGCCAGCCATTCTGATACAATCCATCCTCGTAGATTCTCGTCGCTGTCGTGGTTTGACGTCATCGGTAATCCGGTAATATATTCATGACAACACATTCTCTTCGTGTTTCCTCAATACTTCAGACGATCATAACTGTGAATGTGTTTATTAAATCTGTCAAACAGTGCTTTTGATTTCCACTGAATTAAATTCCAGTTACAATTAATAACTTTCGCTTCATAAATTCATTTTGTTACGTTTTAATGATTTATTTAAAAAACGCTTGAGTTGATTTTTTAGTTAATCGATCTTTTTAATTTCTAAGGTTATTTTATTTGAATATTATTCTTATATTACTATTTCATCAAAGATATACGATTCATTACTTTTATACATATTAATATTTTTAATATTTATATGATATTTCCTGCCTATTTATCGCTTTCCTATAAACACGGACATTTCCTTATCTATTTCAGGTATTTACATTCGATGTAATTTTTGTTATCATATATATTATTTCCAAATCTGTTATCATATTTTTTTTGGTCAATTATCTGTATACTTGTTGAATTCTTATGACCCATAGTATTTGTTACGTATACGTCGTTTAGAAATAACAATACAAATTTAGTGGTCAGGTGATTTATGATAAGCCACGTGACCTTATCGTTAATCATGCACCTAATCATGTGTTAATTTCTTTTTAATTGACGGCATTGTCATTCATTTGGATGTCAATAAAATTTGGCTGAGTGGGAAATAACAATTTGCGAAATGTAAATCAGTTATATTGAAATCTTATCGCCTAATAAAATTGATTACTGGCCTTCTGTGTCGATTATTTACTCAGTGGAGTTAGATTTTCTTGTTTTATTTTTTTCTGTTTTTATTTGTTTTGTTTTGTTTTTTGGAGGGGGGAAGGGGGGGGGGGCATTTTTGCAAAGTTTAATTTGATAACTTTTTATATATAAGGTAAGATAACAAAAGCCTTTTCAACTGTAATCAGATATTTTACTTCAAAGTTTTATTATAATTTTAAGTTGATTCTGATTGGCCAACAATGACCGCGTGTTGCCCTGTTTTTGGTTTATTTTGATAAGTAAGCTTGAATTTTGGGTTCGTTCTCCAGCAACGGTGATGAAGAATTCTTTAAACGTTCACAGGACAATGTCTAAATCAGCTATAACGTCTTCCTTTATATCTTCTTGAACTTCTTGATTTCGTTAAACGATTATCCTACAAAGAAAACACATCTTCATATTCTTAATTCAGATGCCCCGAAATCTTTGTTAGAGTATTTCAATTATATATTTTTCATAATTATTATGAAATATGTGCTTATGTGTTACGCTTTGTCTTAAAGACATTGTAGTACCTTTTTTCTGGGAATGAGAAGTATCTCAGAAAAAGTAAAATAAATGTCATCAATTGCAAAACGATCTTTTTTCATCAACGTAGAAGTATTTTAAAGAACGTATTAAGGTCGCTTGATTTGTGTGATTAATTTCCTCAACATAAACTATTAAAAGGTGTTCACATTAAAACGGCCACATGCAGTTTTCTCTTGAAACGCAATCATGTCTTAAATGAATATGTAATAATTGGTTTGACTAAGAAATTTACCCCCTGAAGATAAAGCATTCAACATAAACTTATATTCATTTGGGGAATTTGAAGACATAAACTATTTTATGTTTAAGTGCTACAATTGTTTAATCGTAGAATTTTAAAGATCCGCTAAGTTAAATGTCATTTCTAAAGATTAATTTGCAAGACAGTGGACGCATGTATTGTAATATCATGTCTTTCCTTGTAACCAAAAATATCAACTTTAATAAATTTTAGTATGCCCCTTTTTAACCATTATCAAAATTCTTAAATATTTGATGTACGTATAAATTGTCATCTTTTATTTGAGCTTCACCTAACCATTTCGATACATATAATTTCTTCTTAGTATCGTTATATTTGGAAACACACTTCCTGCCAAGGTACGACACATTTTACTTTTTCAGGTAGAGTCCGATTGCAGGTTTCGAACTCGAACCCTCACAGTCAAGCGCACTGACCATGCACTAAGAAAATCACACGACCACCAGATAAGTGAATAATGTTAGTAAAATTTGTGACATGTTTATAAAACATTTCTTCTTCTTCATTATGTAATATATTTCTAGTTCCTTTTCAATCTTTTTGTACGTGGCGTATTTCTATATGTAAATTCTTTAAATTGGCATATTAGGAAACTTGACAATGTTATCCATGAATTGTTATCTTTATGTGTAGGATATTGTCCGAAAAAGTCTCCATTAGTTTGGCACAAGGGACTAAGGCCTTGGACGAGCCCGCGTGCCAAACTAATGGAGACTTTGAGGACCATATTTAACTTAAAAACTAATTCACTTTCAACTATTGGAGGTCGCTACCAACTGCCATATTTATGTTAACTAAGTGCAAAAACCCATCAAATTCATTCAAAAATCTTATTTTGCTTTCAAGTAAAACATTAATGTCTCTTTTTTTACCTATTCAATGTATTTACCACAAACATTGGCAACCCTTGAATAATATATTAGAGGTTGGACATTAGTTGAAAACTATTGGAGGGTATCTTAACTTTATCATGTCGGCAATGCAGGGGCAAGATGGAACTAATGTTTACACAACTTAGTTTTAATATATGTAACATGTCTCGAATGATATAATAAAGCTGTACTGTACGAAATATTATAAAATATATGTCCGTACCTATGATTGAAAGGTAGAGATATTTGTCGCTATATTTCGGATATGGGTTTATGAATAACTGGACTAGTCAGGCAGTCACCGAAGGATATCTTTCTTATTATGCGCGATTAAACCATGATGCATTTGGGCTACGTATATCACCTTTCATAAAATCACATGTGATTCACATGCAATCTGAAATGATATCGACATCCACTTGAGTAAAACATAGAATATCTCGTGACGCACATGCTGCATGCAAAAGTGTCAATCATCGAAGTCAAAACGAGAATCACATGCGCAATGACACATATCCCATCAAAAGGTGCGTCTATGGATATCACATACTACAGGACCCGAGGGAGTATTCGAGTGACGAGGTAAGAGGGTCAGTCATTACTGTAACGGTAACCGGTTACATAATACGAGGTCACCTGCAGTCAAATCAGTAGCTTCTCGCCATGCCTGTGGTGTTAACGGTAGGAAGCTGCATTAAACCTCACGGTCGACTGATTTCATTACTATTTTGGCAATTAACAACCAGTTTTGTGCGTCTGCAAATCTCATTATCACAACAGGTGCTACAAAACGAGTTTATATTTGAGCATTTTATTGCATTAATTCCGGATTAGATCATCTAATCATCGGATTTCTAAATCATGATATTGTAAAAAAATTTACTTTTAGTAAATTCAATATTTCTAAACATCTGACCTTAAATGGATATATAAGTTAATTCATTGATATTCAATTGTGAGTTTGTGTTTTATATAAAAACATTGACTACTTGATATAATTTGTTGGCTACTACTGAGCCAACAGAGAACTGTTTTAATGAAAATGCAATGTAAATACCCGTAAAGAATATAGTATCGGGCACCTGCTGACGTCACATATCCGGAAACAACAATCGTGAGTATGGAACCCAGCGAAGAGTTGATATTCGAGGTCAGTGCTATTATCTTTTCTATAACTTCGTTGACAGTGACCCGATTGCGTTTACCTTTGACATGACACTTCCAGACATTCTAATGATAATACATACCGAATCCCAATTCTAAATTTTATTTTATTGCCTTATTGTTTTAATGACAGTTTCAACGAAATCGACAAGTTGGCATGCCGTAGCCCGAGGCCAAGTTGTTTACCTTTGGATAATAGGTCACTTTTTCTGACCCAGCGTTATCGTTTGGGACAAACCCATTGTCAATTTCAAAAACTCGTAATTCTTGTTTCTTCACGTTCGTTTTGAGGTGTTAATAGTGTATATGTGTTTCTTTTTACGATGATAAACCGCAAATTTGGGGGGAATCATGATTTGTGCTTCTGCCAAATTTTCGACACACACTCATCCGTTGAATCACCCTCCTACAGAGTTTTGTAATTTGTTTGTTTTCTCTTAGTTGGGATGAAACTCTGCTATCATTTCAATCCCTACAAATCTCTTTCCCATCCCTCCAATTTAATCTCCACTTAACTTTTTTTTTAGTTTCAAACTTGGACATAATGTTAGAAAGACACTTGTTGGAATTATTTCACATAACCAATCTCAAACATGTGAAAAAGATAAAGATTATATTAGTTTGATTTTGATGTTATTTCAATAATGATGTTAAGGAATGAGATAATAATGTTTTAGTTTTTCTTAACTACCTGGTTGATACTCTCTCAATGTAATGAAAGAATTAATTTTTGTTTGAGTTTATTTCATAAGTATTATCAATTCAATTATTTATCATAATTCATGTAACAAGGTATTGTCAATGTAAAATAAACTAATAAACATAAGTAACATAAAGCTTTGATAAAGAGAAAATCTGTTGCTCTTCCTAAAAATGAAACATGTTTGCTAGCTCTTTCTCACCAGAGCAGATAAACTCTATACACAGTGTTTATTAACATAAATGTATCCTGTTTCATGATTTTTTTAATTTATTGAAATGTGATAATGTTATGTAATGTAAATAGCGACTGAATCTACAACTGATTTATGAAACTTTACAGGCCATGTAAATTGAATGTTTATATCTATGTGTATAATATATGTTTATGTTAGATATATGATGTATATCATTACTACAACTATTTACGACTGTGCATAAATAAAAAGGTCTTAATTACAGTCTAGATCCTGATTCAGCAAGTCTAGACTCAATATCACCATTTAAATTTACATTATTCTAAACATTCATTGACTTAATATTAGTTTTAATATGTTTTGTTATCCAGATCTTTAAAAACAAAAACTGTTAAATTTCAGGAAACCCTCTTTAAACTCAGTGAATCAAGATCTGGAAGGTTACCTCTACTTGGAAAGTCCAGATGGAAGCAAAAATTCTTCCAAATAAAGAAAATCGGAGACAAACCTGTTTTGGATTACTACAACAAGAAACCCAAAACTAAAGCAGTGACTCCAAAAGGTAAATACATGCATGTTGTGTTGTGTAATCTCTTCTGCTTTTTATTTTAGTTCGATGCTAATGTCAGAGGTTTTATTTGTGGTACAGAACTGTTCTTCCTGTAGCTGCACACTGCACTCTGATTAAAATCGACCGTGTTCCGAGGAATAAAAGTTTTTAGATATTGACTCTAGCAGGATTCGAACGTATTCTATCAGGGGCTATCCTCTCCTCAACAGTCTGAAAGCACCCTCCTTGTTCCCACGTTCTTACACCAGTTTAGCGCAGACAAAACCTAGTCATTGCGGGACCAATCACATCATCCCGTTTGAAATAAGGATAGCGGCTATAAAAGTTAACGAATGGTAAACGGGAGTTACTTGCCCCTAGATACTGATACCGAAAGCTTTTGCCTCTGTCATTGTGATTGTCTAGTTGAGATTGCGTCAGAACGTGCGAGCAAGGAGGGTGCTTTCAGACCGTTGTGGAGAGGAAAGCACCTGGCTGATGAAGTTTGAAGTTTGAACCACTTTAGTCAGTATTTAAAAACTTTTATTCCTCGGAACTTGGTAGATTTTAATCAGACTGCTGCACACTGATAAAGTTACCCCATAGTGCTGTGTCAGATATTCATAAGAAATATATTTAAGCTGTAGGTCTCTGGGTCGCAAAGTGTTTTGGGGCTACCTTTAGCTTATTAAATGATGGACTCACTTAAATCTGCTCAGTCTCACGAGATCTTGTTGAAGCGAGTCTTTGGCATCAGCATAGTTGCAGATTTGTCACTGTTAGAAATGTTTGCATGCATTTTATCTTTTAAAGTTCCATCGAGCCAATGCATTGTCACCTATTGATACAATCAAGTGAAGATACCCTCCAATTCAGTGATTGGGAAAGGCAGCGGCCATGGGCCATTCTGCACATTGGCTTACAAAATGTCCCATTAAAATTTTGAAGTTTACTATTGACATTATGGGCCATAGCCCATTTAAAATTCCAAAAATTACTAAAAACCCTAAAATGGCCCATTATGGAAGGTGTCTTTCCCAATCCCTGCAATTGTTTTCAACCAATGTCCAATCTCCAATAGTTAAACAAGGGTTGCCAATATTTTGTGTTCAAAATATTGAAATAGTAAAAAAAGCAAAATTATGTTTATATTGAAAGCAAAATAAGAAGATTTTAAAATTATTTTGATGTGTTTTGAAACTTTGTTAACATAAATATGGCAATGTGTAGTGACCTCCAATAGTTAGAAGCGACTTTATTTAAGTTAGATATGGTCCTCGAAGCCTTGGACGGGTCCCTTGTGCCAAACTGATGGAAACCTTTTGGACTCTATCTTACACGTAAATCCGCAGGGTTGTTCCTAGGTGATCACCTGAGCGTGTCATTTAGGCCTTTAATGAGCTGATGTAACCCCTGCAAGAGAAAAAATATCCTACTTCTCAAAAGTTTAAAGTGACACTCTGTGACTTGGTGGAGTCAAATATGACAAATTAATAAGTGGCATCATTTACCAATTGTTGCCGAAACTGTGGTACTGATTTTAATTCTAATCATTTCAGTATTGTGACAGAGTAATGGTGTCCATTCTGATAAAAAAAACTTGACAAGGACACGTGTCAGTTAGTGAATTGTCGATTTGGTAAATTATCAAAAGCTAGATTTGTAGCATTTAAAGTTTTTTCTATCCACATGAAAATTTACAAAACAGCACACAATGCATTCTTTCATTCTTGAAAGTCTCCAAATCCCTTCATTTCAAGTTCGACCTTCTTATTCTAAAATGTTTTTAGTATTGACATGTATTCACCACTGATAGTCTTAATTACAAAGGAGACTATTAAGACTGAGTCTTAATTACAAAGGAGACTATTAAGACTGAGTCTTAATTACAAAGGAGACTATTAAGACTGGCAATTTTATTTATCTTCTTTTAAGAGAACATATTCCACCTTCATTTTCTATGAAAAACTCTTTTTCACAGTTTAGCACAACCAAAATAATAACTGCACGATGCGAAACAATACTACCTAATTGTTGGATTAATCTTTTAAGTTGTGAACAGCTATAAAAGCTCTTTTGTGTTATCAAAATAATAACAAAACATATTTTGTTTGTATTTAAAATATTTACTACGGAAATATTTTTTCGGTGAATCACCACAAAAGCAACATAAAATTCTCATAAACTACCTCAAAGGTCAAGAGAGGTCACAGTAGAAGTATGTCATGTGATATTGAATATCACAATCTTAGTAAAAAGTTATAAGAGATTTACAATTTTAGTGCTTAACCGAGCTCAAATGTACTTTTTTGGTAAAATAACTTTTCCTTGAATTCACTTTCAGTAACAGTTAAATTATGCTGACTAAAGATTACCAAGGTATTTGGAATCATTACCTTTTAAAGTGTGGTGGTAACTCCTTAAGTAAACTTCCTAGGAAACATGCAAAAATCATTAATTATTCAATATTTTCACATATCATATGTTACAAAAGTAATGACTGAACTGGAATAATCAAAATATTTTACTATCAAGTTTTTTATAAGTTGTTTCAGTATCTGTCAACTGCCTTTATTTATCCTAAAAATAAAATAAAGATAGTTATACATCTTTTGTAAGATATACTGTTATTTTAGTAAGCAGTCTACTATTTGAATTAAATTATTTGAAGGCCTGTTACATGTGAAAATGTAAAATTATTATAATAATATTGGCCAGTCATCTGAACAACCAAAACAATTCTTTGAAAAATGTAACATTATGATGTTCAAATAGGTCAGATTTTGAACAACAATAAAAAATTTGACTTGGCCTGAGGTTTATCTCATCACATAAATTGTACTGAATTGTAATGTCTTAGAGAAGAAAAATTGTTTGCATTAATTTAGTAAGACTTTAGTTCTTGAATTGAAATTTCATTAACCCTAATAATATAAATCTTTGAAGATATTTATACAGTGTAACACATAATTTGACTACTTAAACAATTCTGATGAAAACAAGAAATTGTGCCATTAAAACATTTTGAATTAACATTGGTCGAAAACTATAACCTTAATATTCAATTGAATGCAAGACCCTAACTTTTAAACATTAACCAAAAATTTGCAAATACATTTAAGTTGATCGCTAAGTGAAGAATTTCCTGTGTCAATTGTAACAATAACTTCTTTTCAAGTCGTCTTCCTACGGCCTTGACGACAACTGCGTAGAACCCATTGATGGCTTGAGAATTGAAACATAGACTGTGTAGCAGTCTTGTAAGGGTTTTAACTTTTATGAAGTTTTATTGTTTGCATAATTGGCTAAGTTCCATTACACCAACACTATGCTAAACTTAAATCACTAAGGTAGCCTTAGTGCAATGTTGAAGGGTGGCACTAAGGTTTACTTAAGGTGATATGTGTTTTTTGCAACACCACCTGGAATATCTAGAGTTTTTTTGTCATATAAATAATTCTTAATTCATGCTTTTCAAAAAGGGATTGGACTTGACCTGAAATTATCAGTATTATACAGTTGTAAGTCTTACTTTAAGCTCCTTAAAATTTGGCAACATTTCACTTTTGCTTTTTGACACGACCCCCATAAGAAACAAAGGCAGAGATAATCTCATGTAGGAGTTCAAATGTAAAGAATGGCATGCAACTGATTCTGGAATGTCTGCATTAATGGCATTTCTCAAAAAAGAAGGGGGAATTCATATGTAAACATTCCATTCAAGAATTGGAATGATAGTCTCTCAAGGATGCAAGCACAAAACACTTTAGGCTTGATTCAGGTATCTGGAAATATCATCGGACTTTCCCTGGATGTTAATTCATACGAGGGAAATTTATATTCAGGAAAAATTTCTCATAATAAGTTATGATTTGTAAACTTGATTAAATGTTTAAAATGTTCATGTTGGAGATGTGATTAAGGAACATAATTAGTAAATTTTATTTGACAAAAAAATGAAATCTTCTTTGTGGCATTCTAGAAGTTGTAGTAGTAATGAAATACACGATTTTATGGATATTCAACTTCTTTATTAACAGATTTGCGACGTTTCGGTATAGCTCCTTATGCTTGAAAACGGTACAAGGAGCTATTGAGAAATTTTGCAAAATCTGTTGATAAAGAAGTTGATTTTCCACAAAATCGTGTATTTAACAAAAATGAAAGACAAAATCTAGCTAGATTTTTTTTAAAAACACAATTTATATCACAATAGAAAAAAATCTTTAACTGTGTTTAAATAATACTGATTGAATCTACTATGAAAAGAATAAAATCTTGTAAATTTGATTAAAAAAAAGTCTTTTATCAAAATATAACAAGAAAAATCAAGTGAACTATGACTAGGAAAAAAGAAGTAAAATATAGCATGAGGGATCTTTAAATAATGTTAAAAATGACAAGAAAAGTTATATTAAATCTATTTAAATGATATGTAAAAATAATTAAGTGATGCAAAATTGTTTGTAAAACATGTTAAAAGACAAAAGTTTCCAGTAAAGCAGGATGAAAGACAAAACGTCACATTTTTGTGTACACTGTCAATAACCTCTCCTTTGTCCGATGTGTTGACATGTTGACATATATATGTACTTACCTGTAGGCTTACATATGAGAACAATTATTTACTCAGGTATCCCTGGAATTTCAAAACCCTTTTATGATAAGATCAGATTCTGATCTATATAAGTCAGCTCATTATTTGAAAACTTTACAAGCTTTTAGGAACATCAGAAATTCTCATGGATTGTAGAGTTGGCTATTAATCAAGGAAAAATCTGTGTTTATATTTGTGGAAACAAACTTTTGGTGGACATTCCTGTTTATGCACACACGGCAAATGGCTGAAATATTGCCCAAGCGACAGTAAACAATAACTCACCCACCCTTATTCACATGTTAATTAATTATTAATTCACAATTAATTTGAACCCAGTATCTGAGTGTAATATTTTTAAAACTAAGTTTTATCAATTCAACAAAGAAAAGCTGTCATTTTCTCTTAAAGTAAAACATTGGGAAAGAAAGCCAAACTTTTGTGCCGCAAGTGTGGAATGTCTTGCTACATGAGAATGCATTTCTGATGTATCTTCTCTTTAAATAATTATTTATATGTTAATATTTTATTATTACATATATTTTATCTTTCCTAGGTTGATTAATAATAGTAAAGAGTTTTGTTCTTCATGTAATTGCAAAAAAACAAAATGGTGGACTGATAGTGAACCTTACTCTCTCTAACACCTTATCACCTGTTGAATCGTCATCTTTAAATTTGGACAACTCCATAATATAATGGATTTAAAGAGGTCGTTGTTAAAGGGGTAGTAGCCTGCGCAGTTTGCGTTATCGTTTGTTTAAAATGCTGATCGTCGCTTGACGTCTTAACTTTTCGATGTGGTCTCTATATTGTGATGTGGTTTCATTTGTAAATGTGGTCGTTTTGCTGCTTTTTGTTGCGATTAAATACTTTTCTTTGGTAGGTCTATATTCGATGGTGACAATGAAGATATTGTTACATCTACAAGAGACAACAAAGAGTTATGAATCACATGTAATAGACAATGAAGTTAATTATGTCACACTCAGTGCAACACTTGACCCACCATTTGACAATACAATATAAGAAATGTCCTCATCTTGTATATTGTGTTAAAGTGTATCATTCAACAACAAAGGGAGAGGTCGTGATGAGCAATTCTCTCGTTATGAAACATGCAGGACAATGGTCGTTAAAACATCTTATCTATGCACATTTCTTTCATTGTCAGCACTCTGATAATTATCAATTTTGTATAAGAAAAAAAAAGAATTTTTATTTCAAAATCTTTGTCATCATCAAACTTTTACCTGATTTTAATGAAAAGAAGATGATGATTTAACATGAATGTAGATACAGTGGAATCTGTCTAAACCGACACTCGCTGGGACCGGAGAAAACGTCAGTTTAGACAGAGTGTCGGATTGGTCAATGTTCAATGTCATATAGAAGCTCTGCCGGTACCAAAAAATTATGTCAGATTAGACAGATTGTCGGAATACACAGATGTCAATATATACGTGTTAAGCAATACTTGATTATGCAGGATGGAATATATATCTGAAGTTGATATCACTGCATTGATTGTTTAGATAGTTTTTTTCTGATCCCGAGGGGTTTTCATCCTCCATCTCAGTATTTTCAATGGGATGTCTAAAGATTATATCCTATAAATCCTTGTCTGAAGTGATCTGAAATGAATTGAAAGCCTAAACAAATGAAATGATAAGTATGATACTATTTTCAATTGACATAAAAAAATCGATAATTTTGATATAGCTATATGATAACTGTGAAGCTTGTAACATATTTCAAATCGCCAAAACAACTTTTCTTATGAAGGCATGGGTAAATAAATTCTTCTACCTATATGCAATTTATATTTATATAAATATATATTATTTTTTTCATGGGAAAAGGCAATTGAATATGTATTTCTAACCTTATAAACCCTGTCTGGTTGTTTTTTCAAACCTGACCTTTTGACAATTTGAACTGTCCTGAGAATGAAGGTTTGAAATGTACATGTAGGTTGTCTGCAATTGACAACTAGGTCACAGAGATAGTCTAGTGGAAGTACTGTAGCCTGTCTTTACATCCCTTAATTGTGATTTACCTGCAATCACCTTCAAAAGCAAGTCTAGATTTATCTGATTTGAAACTCTCATTTAGGATAAGAAGAAAAACTAGATGAAATACATAAAAATTGTGGTAGTGTCGGAGATGATGATGATGATAATGATGATTATTATGATGATGATGATGATGACATCAAAAATTGTAATGACAATTATAATGAGTGATTTGCCAAATAAGAAAAAATCTAAACTTTTTAAAAAAATATATAAATTTGTTATTTTTATGAAAATCTCTAATTTTGTGAAATTAAGTCTTCTACTCACTTTACAAAACCTTAAATTCCTGGGAATACCTGTATTAGAAAAATTTATAAATTTATTAGAAAAGATAAAACTTCAGGAAAATGTTTATAGGTGACTCATTGAGAGTCTAATTTTCATGTTACACTGACCTTTAGAGCTATTGTCAGATACACATAATTTGTGATAGAGGCAACAAACGCAATAAAAGCCAGTTTATGGGATACAAGTCTATTCATATAAAAGTAAAACTATAAACAAATGTCTCTGTCTAACTTTTGCTGTTGCATGAGGTTGTTATGATGAAAATGATGACCTCTCTACTTTGGACCGTTGAAACAAATTATCAGTTTTCATTTCAAGCAATGTCTTTGATATGCTTATATCGCTATATAGTAAAGTATACATTAAAGGGGTGATGGGGGGGGGGGGGGGGGGGGGGGGTGAAAAGAGGTAAAGACTTCTGATTATTTTTATTGTTTTACTGATTGATTATATGAAAAAGGGGATTTTGTTGTCAAAAATTTTGTACGATGTTTTTAAAAAGCTCTTGACATTATTCGACAAAAAATTCATATCTTTTACTAAACCTGCTACTTAAATGATCAATGATTATCTTAAAAATTTTAAGAGGTAAATTAGCACAGAAGTTGATATGCTTGACTGCAAACTCAGCGGTCTGGAGTTTGAATCCTGCATTGTTCGTAGCAGCTTTTCTGCAAGACATTTGATCTACATCCATAATAATCAGTCTTTGCGGCTAGTTTCAGCCGTTGCCTGCAGGTTTCAAAGAAGTCTTATCAAAATCAACGTGATCCAAGGATAAAGAGTTTAAGAATATCGCCTCTCCCAGGATACAAACTCATTCTAATAGGGGTTTTCTAGAAGTCTTATCAAAATCGACTTGTTCCAAGGATAAAAAGTTTAAGAATATCGCCTCTCCCAGGATACAAACTCATTCTAATAGGGGTTTTCTAGAAGTCTTATCAAAATCGACTTATTCCAAGGATAAAAAGTTTAAGAATATCGCCTCTCCCAGGATACAAACTCGTTCTAATGGGAGTTTTCTTTTTCACATAGTCTGACAACAGCTTGCATATGCATAAGTGCATATTCTTTTACAAGTTTAGTGGAGATGAAACCCAATCATGACTGGACCAATCACAAAGAAAGATGATGGCAATGCTGGAGAAAGAATGCTTCACAAGAGATGCCTTGTTGGTGGGGGTGGGATGGGTGTGTTCTGGTGTTGTAAACTTGCATTTTCTGGTGTTTAAATCTCCCTTTTGGGTGATGAAAAGGCAGCTCCTACTAGTGACTTTGAAGGCTTCTACTTGAGATCTTGTCATAGGTTACGTCCAAATAGGTAACTTTATGCGCTATTCTCACACAGTTCAAGTTCGTATCTTGTTAGAGTAAATATTTTTAAAATTTTATTCAATGGACAAACAATGAATTATAATCAGACTGAAGTTTCATTTAAAAACATAGCCATACTTGTGTTGTAGGCTTTCTGTCTATTCACCCATTTGATAAGGGAATGATGAATCACTAAGCTTTATATTCAGGCTTTTACAATTTTTTACTATTTTAGGGTAATTCTTTAGTATAGTTGTGCAATAGGCTTTCTCCCTGAAAGGGCTCAAGCCATGAGATACAGGGGATAAATGAATGTAATAATTTCTTTATTTTATCGATTTTATTCCATTTTAACTGCATGAAAAAATCTATAAAATTGCCTGCTTCCCTTGTGGTGTCATGCCACGGACATCACAAATATTGGTTAAATAAATTATTTTGACAGCGTAACACTGAAAAAATTCATTGCTGGACAGAAGAGATTTGCACATGTGCACATACTGAAAATATGTCACTGCTTAATGTTTAACAGTATGGGTAATAACTTTTTATACAACTGTAGTCGGAAAGATACTTTGATCACCTTTTAACCACAAAAACACCCAGTTACACTTAATAAACTTTAATACAAAGTTTTTAAAGATTATCCATGTTGTTGTTGGTAGTTATTGTTCAATAGAATAAGATACATGAAATGTAAAGGAAGATGATAGGGTAGATAATAGAAGCTGTACGGAGTGACACCATTATCGAAACTTTGTTTTGTGAATATCACAAGTGGACCGTAAAGTTTAAGATATTTTTAGTTTGCCCTATTGTAAATAATGTGGTTGGGTGGGTTTATTATATCTATTTTGAATCATCTGTATTTTTTGTCGCTTTTGTTTATTGTCAGTGTCAGTTGTTTGATTTTATTGAGTTATCAATAATGGATATTCTTTACATAGTAAATTTTGATACCTTTAATTTAAAAAAAAAGTAAATGCTATCATTGATAAAGATTTCAAAGATTTGGATATCTAAAATATCACCAACCTTCTCTCCCCCCACTCTTAAATTCTTATTGAATATCATTGATGCTTTTCAGATATTTTTAGATTCTTTTTCTGAAAATCAAGTAAAAGGCTTTTAATGATTTTTTTAAATTGCGTAAGGAAGTCTTTGTAAAGCTTTCTTTTCCTAGAAGAAATTATTACTGCAAAATCTCATCAAATAGAATTTTGATGTAATCTTGCTTTGAGCAAAACATTTTAAAAGTTTAATTACCATTTAAGTTTTGAATTTAGGAAATAGAAGATCAAGAAAGGAAGACAAAAACAACATCAAAATATTTTGAATATTTTTCATAAATCTCTCTTCCTAGATACGCAACAAGCATGATAATGCTTACCTTTAATAAGCCAGCATTAAGCCTCCTATCAACACAGCCAAATTGTTTACCTCAGTGGGTCTATTCTGAACACAATGTAATTAATCTAAAAATCGTCCCCATCCTACTTAAGACACTAAAGAATGCACTCTTAGGGAAATAGGGGCGGGATAGCGCAGTGGTTAGCGCGTTCGGCTTCGGATTAATAGGTCTTTGGTTCAAATCCCGCCAGGGGCTCAGCAACTTTGTCTGCAGTAGAGAACTGTTCTACAGGCAGTCCGGTTTGGGTGCAATGCTACACTGAATTTCAGCGCAGTACCACCCATGGCTCGATAGTTCCAGCCGATGCTTGCAGGTTTCACCGCTATACATAGCCACAATGTTGTTGCGGGCTTTCTCCCTGCAATAATACTAGCAGCCGCGATATAAGTGAAATAATCTTGAAAGCAGCGTTAAACCCAAACTCACCTCACCTCACCTCTTAGGGAAATGAATGTTCTTACAAAAAGGAAAAACAAAGATTATCTTTTATGACAAAGACAAGGATTTCTTAAACAAGTATTCAGTGTGGGAAATATGAAAAAGGACATCATGATTTGTCTTTAAACAGCCAAAAACATTTGAAACAGTTGAGAGCAACCTCTCCTTGAATGGTAATTGTAAGTACAATAAATCACAAACCATATGCAAAATTTTGTGTACGCTCCTGAACCCCGTAGCTTCTATATGATAATTAAGGGAATGCGCTTCCGTTCAGCAAACATGCTTTCTTATGATTCAACAATTTTGATGATAAAACCAAATTACAGTATACAAACTCTTTTTGGGCGATGCTTGCATTTACGGATTTTAGATATAAGATGTCGGGATTCACTAAAGCATACCGGTTG
This sequence comes from Phorcus lineatus, assembly GCA_921293015.1. Lineage (NCBI taxonomy): Eukaryota > Metazoa > Mollusca > Gastropoda > Trochida > Trochidae > Phorcus > Phorcus lineatus. Next base: position 23,771,981 of record OV121097.1, on the reverse strand, counting down.
GTAATGGTACTTGCTATACACTATCAAAGTCATGTGTGTCAGAGGTAAACAGATTTTGATTGTCACGATTCAGATTCATTAAAGACACATAATCAAATATCTCAAATGTAACCAAAAAGAATCTGTTTACCTTCAAAAGCAAGTTTGTTTCCATTCGTTTATCTTATTATTACCTTATTATAGCTCCTACAAAGTCAGTGCTTCATTTAAGGGCCTCCCTAGAGGCAACCCCTTTAAAGATTTTCTAACCGGGTGCCCTGCAACTGTTTATCAACTGTTTATAATTTATATTGTGGTAAGTAATAACTCTGTTACAAATGAAATATAAAATGTAACAACTTGTAACACTTTATGCACAATACCACTTGTTATCCCCTGTGCCTGTAAATGTTAGGCTAAATAAAAAAAATGAAATGTTTCTCGGGCTCCGGCGCGTCACTTTTATGTGTGCGCGTCAAAATTTTTAATTGCCATTAAAAAAATTTTTTATTTAATTTTCCGCGTTGTTATCGCTAAAAACCCCGATTATCCATTTGTCCACTATAATTTAGTGTCTGTAAGAACGAGTGTACTTCCGTTTGCAAACTCCTAACATCGCGTACACGCTCTCTACATTGAGTGGGCTTTATGCAGCTGCCTATTTATATCGATGTACGGAGTTTGCAAGCAGCATGGCCGTCCTGGTATCGGTGAAAATCACTGCTGAGAGAAAAAATAAAATCTGTTCCTCCCTCGTCACTTTTTTTCCTTTAAAAAAAAAAAAAAAAAGTCCTCCCTCCCTCGTCACTTTTGAAAAAAATGTGCCCGTGAAACATTTAATTTTTTTTATGCAGCCTTATGGAAATGCACTGTAAAAAAAATGGAAATAAAAAATATAACAAATAAAAAAATTTCACAACTAAGTTTGTTGCCGTTGTATCACCTTTTCTTATCCATCATTAAAAAATGTGCTTCATGAAAGACTCTGACAATTTTTGAATATTTTGAACTGGGTGCCCTTGATGTTTATTAGTAATATTATGGTAGGTAATGCATGGCCTTTATATGGGTAATACCTGGTCTATACCTGAGGATGTCTCACCTGTTGTTGATTATAAAGGGAGTAATTTTATACTGCAGGTAATCATGTGAGTATCAGCTCTGATATTGTTGAGATTAAAGGATTAATCTGTCAGTGGTTTGATGTCTGGTCGAGTGAATAAGAGATGATGAAAATAATAATAATGAGGATGATGATCATTTTTGTTGTTGTTTTTTTTTTGATGATGATCATTATTGGGTTTTGTATTTTGAGCTATTGGTTTGGTTGTTTCGTAATCGCTGGTATGAAACAATTTCCTGTCAAAAATTTTCTCATTTGATGCAAGAATAACAAATGGAGATGTCTTCAATTAAAAAAGTATTCATCAGTTTACGATAAGTTTTTGGGCGTAATGGGGATCAATGCTCCCATCAAGATGATATTTTTACCATAGATATCACTATTGTAAGGAGAAAGGGTGCAACATCGTCATGGTAATGCATTAAAGTGAAACCTGTGATCTTTGGCTGGAGCTAAGCTTGATAGTTGCCTTCATTCTTTTAAACGCAATGATATGATGGGCCCGCTAATGACTAGGTTTTGCTACAGATCATGCTATATTGGTTGTAGTCCAATGGTGTCGAGAAAAGACCGCCAAACAATGTTCTATCTCAGTGGGTCGATAAATACAAAAAGCTCCTTCAGTGGAACATGTTTTATTCCAATCAGACTGTATTCAACAAAATGCTTAACCCTTGACTTGCTGCTTATAGAACAGGGTCTGTATTACGGAAGCTCTCTTAGTCAGAGATAAGTAAGTTCCATACATTGGCATCTGTCTATAGATGTCTTAGCAAATACATGTATATTTAGCTTTGTGAATCTAGGCCCACTACTCTGCTTCGGAATTGAAGAGCCCTCGGAGGAATTTAAACAGACCTTTTGATAAAAAACCAATTGTATTAATGGCCTTGCCATCCTTTCATCAGAATAGAAAGACGATTTTTCAAATGATTGGCTAAATAATGGGACCTTTCAATGATAATATACTGTGTTATCACTAGCAAATATAACAATGACACGTGTCATTATAGTGACTGAAAACAACAATGTACTGACTTCACTCAAATGCAATAATGTAATGACACGGTTATGACATCATTTTGTTGCGCAGAGGCGAAAAGCTGACTCTGGACTCGACGCAATGTTAATTTAAGCTGATTTCAATGATAATGCATGATTTTTTATCTTATACATTAATTTTCTTTTTCTTTCACTGCCATGTTTATCATATCTTGTTAGTAAGGAAATTTAGATATGAATATAAACTTGTACATGTTGTATATGTCAAGAAAAGACTGTTAAGGCTTTGAAGAGCATTTACAAGTGATATTTATATAAGGAATAAACAAATTTCTGGATAACAATTTCTTTATTGTGAAATTCACAACTTTTCAAAGTACAAGGTTATTCTCCTTAGTGAGGTGGGTTGATATACTCCGAAACATCATGAAGTTCACAATAAAGAAGTTGTTATCCAAAAAATATTGCCATCCTTAAAAGACTGATATCCTGACTAATTTGAGAACTAAGTGGTTGTAACAAGATCTCCTGAAGTCTGGATAGGCATTCATCGTACATGAGAAGAGATAATAAGATGAGTTAATTAACCGAAACCAATTATCTCTGTCTGCTTGCAATTATCACCAGCTTAACGTTTTCATGCATGTTGTGGGCAACTAATTGGCACTGGAATTCATGATGTTTCAAATATGTCCGTCTTAATAGATATCGGGTACAAGAGTGTAAAACACAGTTGCAACTTTAAAAGGTGGTAAAGTAAAACTTTGTAGAGCTTTTACAGTCCCATCATACCTTTGTAACAGTATGGGTTATGGTATGGTATTGTTGGAGAAGTTTGGGGTCGGGGGCATGGGGTTAGTATGAAATTCAGGCCTTTGGAATCGTGATGATGAGGTAACATGTGGTTTTTGGAAAACTGGCTCATCAACCATGCCAGAGTCTCATCATCTGTTCGATGGTATCCCCCCCTCTCCACCCCTCCCCCCCCCCCCTCCCCCTCGCCATTATCTGGGTGCAATTTAAAAGACTATGAAAGTTTTAGTATATGCTTGATTGAATTTCACTTTTGTTTCGGATATAAGGAAAGTGAAAATGAAATCTAATTACTTTATTATGAGGAAAGCCAAGCTTTATGAGGAAAGAATTATTTTTTAGAAATAAAAATCTGCCTGGCTTTTACCAACTACAAAAATAGGGTAAAGTTAATTACCTGAATTTTGTACAGGTAAGAAAAAGAAAATTAGTTAGTTCCTTTGATGGCATGCCTTTATTCAGATAATGGTTTCTATGTAAAGAGGGAGGGATGTTAACAATTGAAATGGTTTCTGGGAATGCAATGAATTTCTCATCGTAACATATATGTCAGTTTTCCTCCCACACCCATTACCTTGATGTACTAACCTGTTGTGAGTCATATTAGTGTTTCAATGTTTTGTCTCACAGTGTTGCTGTTTAATTGTTATTAGTGATAATTTGATCACTCTTGATTTTTTTAACTGAATTTAAATTTTTTAATAATTGTAAAATTTTAATGTTTGGATGACGTTTGATGATGATGTTTGATATTGACTTAAATACCAGAATTATGTTTGTCTTGGTGACAAATGTTATAGATCTGAATTTTCATTTTTGAATAATTGTAAAATTATAATTTTTGGATGATGTTTGATGATGATGTTTGATATTGGTTTGACTTAAATACCAGAATTATGTTTGTCTTGGTGACAAATGTTATTGATCTGAATTTTAATTTTTTAATAATTGGTAAATGTTAGTGTTTGGATGACATTTGATAATGATGTATGATATGGGTTTGACTTCAATACCAGAATTATGTTTGTCTTTGTGACAAATGTTATTGATCTGAATTTTCATTTTTGAATAAATGTTAAATGTTAGTGTTTGGATGACATTTGATAATGATGTATGATATGGGTTTGACTTAAATACCAGAATTATGTTTGTCTCGGTGACAAATGCATATGTCAGTCTTTGATATTACTTCATAGGTGTAAGATTGGTTTGTTGGTTTTGGCCACACACTTTAATACCAGATGTAATACTTCTGAATTATGTTTTTCTTGATGAGAAATGTTAATCAATTATATTAGTTAAATGGTTTTAAAGATGATTCTTCTAACCTCACATTAATAAAAAAAGACCAACGTTTTAAAACTATTGCTTTAGTATTATCTTTTAGCTATATGAATCAATTTTATTATCTATTTTTTTTTGGCTAAAAGTTCGTAGCTACTGATATTTGTTCTATGATTTTAAACTCATTTGCAAGTGCCATGTCATAACATGTTGTTATTTCAAACACCTACCTCAAACCACTTGCCCACGTTTAGGTTTGTGCCTATTATAAATCAACCTGGATTTTGCCAAACTCCTTTAGGTGATAAATTTCTTTTAGCAAATTACTCAGCTACAGACAAATATTGAATGTTCTACATGTCCAGAGGTCATTTGGTACTTTCATTCTTAGGCCCTGATGAACCAAGATATTGAATTTTTTATTTTTCATGATATTAATAATTTTTTCTGTCACACAGAGCAAGAGCCAAAAGTAAGGGCAGCATTTTTAAGACTAGAAAATTTGGAAATCTTTATGGCTAAAATAATTCAGGTCTCAATAAAATTTCAAAAATAAGATATTTTTCAAGAATTATGTGCCGTGTACATTATCATTTCCTTATATTTTAAACAAAAGAGATATTTCAATGCATAGCCTTTTTGCGAGTAAATTCATATCTTGTACAACAGTTTAACTATCTTCCTTCTTCCTGTATGTATAGAAAATGAACTTGTTTGCATGTAAGAAGCTATTTACAAGTAAACTTGAGACTGTGCGTGTCGAAATACGTTAGCAGCAGTAGAAACACTAGTAAGGCTGTCAATGTCAGTGTTCGTTTTTTTCGATTGGTTCCACATGGATGACCGCATGTTGTATACATTCATATTCTTTAATGGATCGTAGATAATAGCTTTCCAACACTTGAACATCTTTACGGGTGTCACGGTTGACTGGAACTCAGGAAGCCTGTTGGGTTGCTTTTGGAAATGACACTTTCAATTTGGATGTAAAATCAATTTTTTCATGTCCATGTTGAATACTTGTGTTGTAGTTTGTCAAAAGGATTACTTACGAAAACTGACATTTTGAATTGGTGTTGTAAATTTGATTTGCTTCTTTGTGTGGTCGATTCTTATGCATCAGTAAGCTGGAAGATTTTATTTACTGAGACTTTGAATAAGAAACGTGATGTCAGTTTCGGTATGTGTTCAAAATTACTTGAATAAGTTTTGTTGGTGATATTTTAATGACTTAATCAGGAAGCAACCTGGAGATAAATAAGCTTAATAGCAGAGACAGCTGAAGCCAGCTGAAGACTCTCTTATTCAAACAGTACTTCGCTCACTAAAGTTGCTTCATTTTCTAATAAACTCAACGACTGTCGCCAGCTAGTGTATTTATTTCTTTTTAGTGTATATATTTCTTTGTACTGTAAAGCGCCACTGAGCAGGTTTTACCTGGATATTAGGCGCTATATAAATCAATTGTCATTCATTCATTCATAGCATAAATCCATAATATCAATTGAAATTTCACTTTCTGTAAAATAGGCATTTTATTTACAGAGACTTTGAATAAGAAACGTGATGTCAGTTTCGGTATGTGTTCAAAACGTTAGAATGAGTTTTGTTGGAGATATTTTGATGACAAAATCAGGAAGCAAATTGGAGTTAATAAGCTTAATAGCATAAATCCATACTATCGATTGAAATTTCACTTTCTGTAAAATGGGCCTTGGACATATTATACTTGTTACAAATTGGATATTACAGAAATGTGTTTTGAATGCAAGATTTTACTCTTTAAAAGATTATAACTTCTTGGAATTCTAGAACATTGAATTAAACAGATAAGTAAATCACATCAAATATGCAATATAAGTATATATACTTAGTGTTCACCAAAATATTCTTTCATAGAATTTGTGCTTTACAGCTTTAAAGTTTAAAGTTTTTTCAGTTATATAGAATTTGGTTATTTTATAAAAACAGACATCAAAGTGAGTTTAACAACTGTGATCAAATTTTGAAATCTTAACTAGCTTTTTACAATTTAGCACTTACAATTTATTAATCAAGCCTGTTTTTATTTGCTTTCGACTGAAAGATAATGAATTTTTATAACAAATGCGCAATAGACATTTTTTTTTCATTCATAAAAAGTTTATTAGTGTTTTCATAAAAGCTGTATCTGATAACAATGTACTTGTGTTATATCTAGTACCCAAGCCCATATACCTCAAAGATAAGTCTTTATGACTGTATGACATATGCTCTTGTCTGGCCTATTTTTTTATTTCATTATTTAGGATCGCATGTCATGTGACCCAAGGTTGTTAAAATGGGTCACATGACTCCAGAACAGCAGGAAATTGAAAGACTTGTTGAAGAAATCTTTCTTATTGAACATTTACCTTTTCTTAAGACATTCAAGATAACTGATAATGGAAATAAAAATTATAATGATGTCAATAACAACAATATAATAATAATTATAATAATTGATATTAATTTTGGTGTAAAGAGGCCAGGAATCGAACCCCAGCCTCCCATGTGGTGGGTGGACACTCTACCAACCAAGCTACTTCTTGTTTTTTTGGGGGATAAGCTTTGTTGTAAAGGGAAATACAATTTCATTATTAGAAAAAATTAAAATATTGTGGAGTAAATTTTAAATATCTCTGTCCCCATTGAAAAAGCAAGCGGAATTCTTAGTCTAATAAGATTCTGCTAGATCTAGTGTGAATCACCCTTGAAAATAAAAGGAAATTTCGATTGATTCTTACATAGAATAAACCAAAGTTTCAGAGGGATCCCACCAAGGAAAAATAGCGGTATTTGTGTTGGATTCCACAGGGATAAAAAAAAAAGAAGCCATATTTTAGTGGGTGAATATAATGGGATTCAGTCCGAATTCCACCTATAATATCATATTTTCATAATCATAATATTTTCTTACAATCTATATTTACATGCTCTTCAAATCACTGATAATTTCAGGAAATACATAATATCATTTCTCTTTCAGGGCGCATTCTGCTTCATCCTTCATTCAGAATTGAGAAGATTCCGAACACTAAAAACCGTGCGTTTGTGTTTGAATTGACGACCCCAGATAATCAAATATGTCTGTCAGCAGAGGAGCAGAAAACAGTAGACATGTTTATATTCATCCTGCAGATTCAAGCTCAACTTCAGGACAATTTCAAAGGTATTTATGATATTTTTTGACCACTGCATTATGTGAGAAATGTCTGCTAGTGGGATAAATCATATCTGGAATGTTTGGGTTGCGCTACAATTGATTTTGTTGCATACCACCGTGGCTAGTGACAAATACAAACGATGTTAAAACCTGCAAGTTATGTAAATATGGGGGTGGAAATGTAATTTTTATTCAGGGCGGATTTTTGTTAGGACAACATTGAAAGAATTGAAATTTTTGTATCATGACAGTGTTTTAAATCTAGAGTCACAACTTAAAGGGGTTAAAATGATCCACAAATATAAAAAATTAGTGAATTAAGATTTTGTGGAATGTTTGTTTCCATTTATTTCAAAGTTGTCATTCTAAATGATTTGCTCCATTGATCCACTCACCTCTCTATCCATCCATCCATCTATACAACCATCCAACCATTTATCAGTCCACCAATAAATCCACCAATCAATCTATTCATTCACCTGTCCATTCATCCATCCATCCATCCACCCATACATCTGTCCATTCATCCATCCATCCATCCATCCATCCATCCACCGTACATCTGTCCAATCATCCATCCATCCATCCATCCATCCACCGTACATCTGTCCAATCATCCATCCATCCATCCATCCACCGTACATCTGTCCAATCATCCATCCATCCATCCATCCATACGTCTGTCCATTCATCCATCCATCCATCAATTTATCAGTCAATCAATAAATCCACCAATCAATATATCCATTCACCTGTCCATCCATCCATCCATCCATTTATCCATCTTCTATCTATCCATCCATCACACCTTTATCAGTCAACATATAAATCGAGCTATCCATCCAGCCATCTACATAACCAACAACTGTCCAGCCATCCACGCATATATATCTGTGCACCAAACTGTCTGTCTATCCATTCATCCATCCCCCAATCACCCACCCTGACCCATCCCTCTGTCTATGCGTTCATCCATCAGTTCATCTCTTCATCCATCCATCAGACCATCCTCCAATACATCCTCATTCCTTTTCAGGATTCCATCTTTCATCCCACATTCTTATTTTCAAATTATTATTTGCAGAAGATCTAATCATTGTAAATCCGGAGAACTCGGAGGCAATGAAGCGGATTGGAGCGGTAGGAACCCGTTGTATTCTCCATGCATCGCCCTGGGGGATGACCTTGGCACTGAAGGTAACAAAAACAAGTATATGTTTTTTTTTATGTGAATGGTTATTTAAGGTGAGGTTACTGAAGTTCAACATCATCCATATCAGAGTCCAAGCGAAATATCTTTTCTTCAGGAGATGGAAATGGAAATCTTTTTTTTCTACTTTTAAACAACAATGTTGAAATCATGGTGTCTGATTGAATCATGATTAAAACCACAAAATGATAACTTTATGTATATGTTATCGTTAAATTGTGCATTTTCAGCGTTCGCGATGCATCATTGCTCAGTGGCCAATCAAAAGCATTCGTTGCTACGAGTCGTCAGGTCAAGGGTTACTGACGCTGGAAGCGGGTCGTGTAGCGCCAATGGGGGAGGGAATTTACATCTTCAAGACCGTCCCAGAGGAAGATAGCGTGATGTATGATCTACTGGATAAATACATCATGGAGACTTTGGATCGATCTAAGGTAAACCCATAAGAAATATTGGTTGGAAACTTGAAAAATATAAAAGAGACTGTTTTGTCAAATTATCTTGTTAATCTTTACCGTGAGTAAATTTTCAAATTCCAAAAATTCTGAGTTGCCATTTAAAGTTAAATCGCCCTTTATCAACAAAGGATGATTTCATGCATTTGCCACTATCTGAACAGGCTATCCAAGAACATTCAAGGACTTGCTTGGTGAATTGAGCCAAAATATTTTGTTTATTTATTATAATATATCAAGTAATGTGATATGCTAATTAAAAATCGTTTCACTGTAAATAAAAGTTTGGAATCAGATCATTGCTGTTGAGATGTCAGATATTTTTTTTTTATCCTTTTGTGTGGAAAAAAAGTAAATAAGATTTTCTAAATTTCAATCAAAATCTATTCAGGATCATGACTAAGGGAAATTCCAACCTTCAACAATGCAAAATATGCAATCTAATTTCCATAAATTAAAAATAATTTGCATTGATTAACTTAATTTGCCTCAACCTAAATCTAATTTGAAAAAAATTCTATTTCTCCTTTAAATAAAGCAAATGGAAACTGTAATAATGAAAACTATGCTCCTATCTGAAAAATGATAACGAAACTAATTTGCATACTTGAAAATTCATTTGCTTATCTAAGAGATAATAAAATTTCTCTGCAACTACTTCTTGTGATTATCTGAAATACCTTGGTTATATAAATTTCATTGCCTCTTAATCTGTTGACCAAATCGGTTTACCCATGACAGCGATAATTGGAACTATTTTGTTTTGCTCATGCAGATCACCCGACGAGGCACAGACCAAGAGATCGAGGACTACTTACAAGAGTTTGACTGTATGCATACATTAACAACGATCAAACCAACGACCCTCGCGACCCCCGGCATTGCTCGAATTCTTAAAGAAAACTGGAATTACGTTGTACCAGGTGAACACATATCTTTATGTTAACCCTTTACAAGCAGATACTGAAAAAACAAAATATGTCTTATGTTTACTCGTTTTTGGAATAGCGGACTGGAATAGCATTGTGTGAGGCAAACAAATATCAAATACTTAAATAAGCTGAAATTTCTTTATAATCTTTGCAATCTCTGAATACTTCCAATCTGAAAATTTTAATATGCATACAAGACAGATAAAATCCTTAAGTATTACCTTTTCTCACTCTTGGATTAGTCATCATATAAATAGGTTATAATAAGGGTTGTTGTTTTCTGGAGGTGGTGGGAGGGTGCATAGTTTTTATTCAGAGATGATGAAATCCACACAGGAGAATTGAACTGTTCACCTGCAGTTTGTTTAGATGCGACTTTGAAATTTATTCACTTCTGCCAACTGGTGTGTGAGTGAGTTGGTGTTATGAAAGGCTTCGGCGCCAGCATTGCATAGGGTTTTACAGAAATCACAAACCTACACCGACTACTCTTTAGTTCTCTTTAATAGCCAAATAAAGAGCAAGAAAATATCATTTTGATTCTCATTATTCCACTTCTGCCTTATTGTTCAAAACTATGAAAAGGGAGATAACCCAGTTTGGTCTATCATTGAAGACTGCCACTAAAATGACTACTATATATAGCTTATCTCATTCTCTTATTCTCCACTCACTTTGATGTTGTGTAAATTTCCTTTGTATATATACGTAATTTATATAAGCAATGGTAACAACCTTAATTGATCTTGGATTATAAACAATATTTATTTTAAAATATTCTAGGTGTCACCATTGAGGAAAACAGTCCACCATTACCAAATGGTAGAATACCGTTGATGACTCAAAATTCAAATGCCTCCCTTGGGTGAGTCTTTTTTACTGTTTCTAAATTTCAAACTTTTTGCCTTTTTTTCTAACTGTGTTTTCAGTCATTCATTCAAGGATACATTTCAAAACTTTATTTTCCTGAAATGTATTTAAAAAATTTCATAAAGTTTATATATCAAATTAATCTGAAACCCAATTTTCCTGTTGTCAATAAAGACATATTTCCATTCGTTTATTTTTTTAGTTTGTATTTGAAAAACTTTTCATAAATATATATATTCCTAAGATTTGCAGTTTTACAAGTTTATTTCTTACATTTTTCCCCCTTAATTTCAGCTACTGAGAAATATATATATCATAGGTTTATTTTACTTATATCACTGTCCATTTCAGTTCCCGTAATTCAGCAGGCTCTGTCTCAACGTCCTCTATACAAAGTGCATCACAGAAAAGACACTTTGATTCTTTCAGTCATTCTTCCTCAGCCAATCAGATCACAGAGTCTCGATTAACTGGAAGGCCTCCCCCGCCCCCTCCACGCCCAGTCAAAATCCCTAACACAAATGGACTCCTAGGAACTGTTGTTCCAAAACCTCGGATGACTAATTCTAACATCTCGACTCAGGGCTACATGGGAATGACCACGACCCCGAGTCCGTCAAAGTCCTTGACCTCTAACCCAATTTCTCCGAAATCACCTGGCTTTCAAGAATGGGATCCGCCGCCGTCATTTAACGATGCCATTAATTTCTCAAGTCCAAGACTTACAGGATCTGGGTATTTGAGTCCTGTTCAGAATGACAACCAATTTGACCTCAGTTATAGGTCAAAGGCCAGCGAGGGGTCAGAGTTCAGTACCCAGAATTCACGGATCTCTGACATGAGTCAATATCTCTCGCCGGTCGAAAGTGATAATAGTTACATAGGAGGCGAGTATTTGACTGGTTTTCATCCAGAGGTGCATCCAGTTCATTCATATGAAAATACAAGGGAGGCAATCCACGACCAGGCTGCAATCGACATGAAGAAGGCGTCGGCCAGTTGCGAGGATCTCAGTGATCACATGAAGTCTCAGCTGTACTACAATGAGGAGAATGAAAATAATCAGTCAGGTAATTTTGAACTGCAAAAATTTAGAATAAAAATATAATTATGTCAGGGAAGTATATATTTAAGATGATAATTTTGGCCATGCTGCGTATAATAATCTGCTCATCTCCTTCCTAGCTCATACCCTGATCTCTTTCAAGCCAAAAGACTCATATTGCTAGCTATCTATAACCAGTCAGTGAGACTGTTCGATGCAGCAACAGCTGCACAACCTCAGATGGAAAAATCCATTGAGTTCAAGATAGTAACTTCAGATCCTTGCATAAAGACATTTCATTGGCAGAAAAAAAACCCAGGTGAAGTGAGCCAATGCCAATAGGAGGCATCTGACAGGAAAGAGATCAGGGTATTAGGAAGGAGCTGTGCGGATACGCTGATCTAGCAGGATGAATTTATGAAGAAATAATGAAAGATTTGCATTTTTATGCTCTGTACAAATCTATACTCGCAACAGGAAATTAAGCTCCACTCAATTTACCATATTTTTAAAAAGAAGAAAGAGTAATACAAACTGTTAGTCTGTAGGTCATGAAGTAGTAGAGTTGCCTAGTGACTAAAATTTTATCTGGAATAGTATGCATCAATTCTTGTAATTTTATGAACAATTTATTATACATTTGAAAAAGGAATACTGATTTTTTTTAAAAGAAAAAGATTTATATACAAACAAAAATCTTTCTTATTTATAACATGCCTTGTTTTAGTGATTATCAAGAGATATGCAACTACATGGGTTTTTTTATATGAAAACAATTATCAGTGATTTGAAAAGGATTCAAATTTCAAAATATGAAATTAATCAAGAGATGAGAACTTTTAGGTTTTTTTTAAAAATGTTGAAATAGCCATGACTCTATAATCTGACTGTTAACTTTAATGGTTAATAGCTTACAACTAATAGTCCAAAAGCTTTTTAGAAGCGTATATTCTTATGGTTAATGTTTTTATGATTTGCAGAGCAGCCAGAGGTTGATGAAAACATGAACAACAGCGCTAAACCTCCAATGCCGTTCAGTCGACTTCAAGCGTTTCGGAACAGTGCAGATTGGGATGCTCGAAACCGAAGCCAGTCTGTTGATTATAACAATGTGTTGCGGCCCAGTCTTCTTGTTGACAGAAGTCCTAGTCCGAGTGTGAGAAGAATCCGAAGATTAATGGGGAAAAACAATCACGAAAACCTCCGCAAATCTGTGTCAAATCCAAACTTTCTAAATGTTGGTAGTAAGGAGGTATGGACCTATGCTAAATCCAACGGATATCGACCGTCATCGTGTCATAACTCTCCTAAGCTTGAAAGACAGTCTCGAAGCAAGAGTAAGTCTCTCGTTGAATTGCTTCCGGCTGCTGTGAGGCGTCATTTGAGCCATGAAAATATTCATCGATCACGCAACGCAACCCCTGCACACAGCCGAAGCACGACACCAGAACGAAAGAGAGACAGTTTCAAAAACACCAACAAACCTGTTCTCAACAGACAGGAGAGTTCCAAATCCTTTGAAGCTTCAGTTAAGAACATTAAAGTCACTGATAGGAGTAGGTCGTTCAGAAAAGTTAAAAGTTTCGACAATGAAGCAGCAGCTGCCCCAGCTGCAACCTCAGAGAAACTGCCACGTAAAACTTTTGATGTGATGCATCTCACACACCTTCCACCTGCAGGACAAACAGACAGACATTCACATAATACCCATAATTCTCATCGTCATGACAACCGTGGTGCACGCAGTGATTCATTTAGAAGGAACCAAAACCTAGCATATGTTCCAGTTCATTCACTTGTTAATCCTGTGTTCAGTCAAGGTCAAGGTCAGTCAAGTGCATAATGGCGGCCATTTTGTTTTCAAGAATTTGATGATGTGCATACCTGCCTGTTTAACTGTTGTGACCGTGTTGATGTGTTCTTTTTGCAAGATTTATATATACTGCTGACATTGCTGATGAACATAATTTTTATATGGTTTACAAATATATCAGTATTTCCTTTGTGATTGTATAGAGAAGAATGGAACTATAGTGTTATGAATTGTTTGAATTTGAATTATGAGATAAGATCTCTTGTTTCCTACACCACAACCTAAGGGCATCAAATATTAAGTCTATACATGTGAGCATTATATAGAATAATGAGAAATATTGTACAGAAGTACCGAAAGTCAGTCATATTAGTTTCTTTAAAAGTTCAGATATGCAAGAATATAAAGCACACATTGTAACAATTCTGTTGTGCTATGTCAAGTATCGAAAAGTACTCTAATCAAAATTTTACAAATATTTGAATTATTTTTAGTATCTAAATGCTGAGAGCAGGCATAATTGAATATATAAACCAAATGCATGCGGATATGTTTTTATGTTTTACATGGACATTGTTATGTGTATGTGGACATTGACTATTCTGTTCAGCAGAACAAAGGTTAAAGTTCATTCAATGGTTGTGTCTTCGTTCATTCCCTCATGATCTACAAATGCAAGATTTTACAGCATATTATTCTAATTATCTCAGATGTATCTTGATTTTCTTTCAAATCACCTATCCTGCACAACTTACTTTACGCAAGAAGATATCCTCCCTTACAGCAAAACTATCTGCCTTTATTTTCAGAGTTCCTTCTAATGTTCTTATTTAAGAGGTCCCTTGCTTTATCTGTAGCTTCCTGTCTTGATAATGATTAACCAAAGTTATCTCCCCTTGTAAGAGTTATCTCCCTTTGACTCACGTCTTCCATTCAAGGTTCTTTGATTTAAATTCTTACCATCAATTCAAAGTATATTTTTTACATTCAAAGTATATGAAACTAACACATAAAGTTATTGAGTAGAATTGCCGCTAATGGCTGAAATATTGCCCAAGCGGCGTTAAACAATAACTCACTCACTATTGACTAGAATGATATTTTTATAAGGAGGTTACACATTTATGTAAGTGATTTGAATTCATAAGTGGTTTGTTTATTTACAATGAGGACAATTCTTGTTGATAGACAACTTCTTTATTCTGTGTAAGAATTGTTTTGACATAAGAATAGTGTTATAGTGTCTGTCACTCTAAAAGCAAAGGTAATTTGAAAGTATATTGCGTTGGTTGGAATTTTGTAATAATGGTGTAGAGTTTCCTTTCTCTTAAAGCTGTTTCTGTCTGTCGAAATGGTTTTTAATGTAATTCGCCGATTTATTTTATTTGTAAGTTTTCAACCTTTTATAATAAACCATTCAAAGCTTAACAAGCCAAAGAGGTAATTTCTTTAGTTGTATGTTGTATTCTCTATGACATTTGTATTTTCTCTGACAGTTGTATTCTCTATGATAGTTGCAATCAACGTTCAGATGAAGTCTAGTTCCAGCCGATGCTCGAAGGTTTCACCGCAATGCATAGCCACAATTGTGGTGCAGGCTTTCTCCCTGCAATATTGCTAGCAGCCGTGATATAAGTGAAATACACTTTAAAATGGCATTAAACCCAAATTCACCATATAAGTGCCATACGAAAATACTGCCACTGACTTCAATCAACTGGGTTTTATTATATGTCTAGGTTATCTGGATTTGCTAGTGCCTACTTCTCATCTTTCAAGAATAACTGAAGGTCGCTCTTATATTATTTAAAAAAAATTATAATTATAAGTATGGTAAGGCCAAAATGCAAGCACAAGACCTGGAAATATCTGGAAATTAATTAAATATGGGATTGGTACTTTTTAAGTTGTTTGATATTGCCAATAAGATAATTCATATACAGTCATTTTTTCAATAAAAATATGAGGACCATCTCAAAATTCAGTATTTGACATATACTCAACAAAAAAAGTTAAGAACCATCCTAAAATTCAATCTATCACAAACTTGGTGGCTATACATTTAACTATAAATGTTTGCAAATAAACTATACACTTCTACTTCTCTAATAAATAAGCACATCATTTCAAAAAGGTCACTTTAAAAATAATCTATACTTGATACTAATTAAAATTGAAGTATAATTAAAGATCGCCTTCAGATATTTCAGTGTTGATGAACAGTAGGTTGAACTTGTCTGGAGTTGAGAAAACATGGGCATATAGAAATAATTTCTTTTAGCATTTTGCTAATTGGTATTTCCTTTTGTATAGTACACATTTGACTGTGTAGATATCATCCTGTCTCAGGGTAAGACGTATAGCTGACGCTGGGTGTTAACCCGGCTTTAAACTTTGCATCGTGACTTATGACCTAATAACTTTCTAAAAATAGTCAACCAATGGCTTTAATATTGCGGCGCTCATCCCTTGAAAATCAAACCGATCCCTTAAAAGTGAATCATCTAAAGTTTATTGCAAATTTTTTAATGAATTGCAAATAAAATTTAATGGGAAAGTATTATGATTTGCTGCAATGAACTAAACAAGAATGGACTCTGTCATTATCACCATTTCGATTTAAGTTTGTATATCGATGGACATCGCCATTTAGCGGAAGACCGAAAGTCAACTGCTGTTTTAGAGGCTCTCTTTGGTTGGCTGAAATTTAATCGCAAATCATCGCGATAAAAGTATTTGATTGGTAGGATCATAGGTCACGATGCAAGTTTATGGCGGGGTTTACGCCCAGGGTAAGAAGAGTGAAGCATCAGCTATACGTCTTACCCTGAGACAGGATGTGTAGATATGGTTTGTATATTTTCAATGTAAAGACCTAATTGCTCATGTCATGTCCAATCATAAGCTAAATTGATGCTCACTTACATATGTATGTTGTATTTTATGATTAGCAGTGTTTATTTTTGGTATGAAAATGTATATATTTCTTAAACATATTGACCTACATTGAGCTTATTATTTCAAATATTTTTGAAGCCATGTTAAATATTTTTATATGCAAGAGAATTTTTTATTTAAGATTTATTTTTGCAATGGATTTAACAATTTAAGAGGTATATTAAACATTAAATGCAGTTTACATTGTTTGTGATAAAATTGAACAAATTATCTTGCCATCAAATATTTTCATGTGCTATATGTATAGCTGCTTTTTTAAAGATCTGAAAAAATATTTTTATTTCCAAATGCAAATTGAGGAAATAAAATTCCCTATGATGGTTATTCTGTCAATCAGGGAATATGAATAAATTGCTTTGTTATAATTCATATTATATGTCTTCAATTTACACAGAGTATTTTTTCTAATTCCAAATTGGAGAAATTTAGTTACCTGAATTAGTAATTATTGGCTTGATATAGTTGTATATTGCAAAAGTTTGATCACATGTGTGAACTTTAGAAAAAACATATTCAGTGAAAATTTCACTGAAGTGTGATATAAAATAATACCAAGAAATATGAACTCCTTATTTTTAGTCTTAAATAATACTTTACAGAGTGAAACATTTTCTCTTTAATTGAAAACAGTTAATTATCTTTGGCTTTCCATTTATTGTAACTTTTTAAAAAATTATTAGTTATTGGTGGTCAGCCAGGTTGTTGTTTGAAACCAAGTCTTTTTCTGAAAGGTGGAAAACACACTGATGACCTTTATATGCTATGCTTAATCTCAGTGATAAGATATTTTTTTGCAAGAAATAAACAGAAGGTGTGTTCATATTCTTTGCATAATACTTAATACACTTTACTTTTATATTTTCCTTATTCAGTAAATAGGCTGTATTCAATATCTGAGTACATCTGCTTTTGTGTATTTTCATTTGCAAAATGATTCTTAAATCCACTTTTGATTTTGCCATTGAACAATCAAGTTGTTTATAATTTGTATGAAAATCCATGTCATTGTTTATGCAATTGATCTGTATTTTTACAATATCTTTATAAATTATTTTAAATCTTAGCTCATCTGGCTTGAAAAGCCTGATGGGCTTATGGCATGACATGTCGTCTAGTATACATTTCTATACTTTAAACTATTTCATCTTCACCATAAGCATTGACTTGGGAAATCTAAAATCTTGGGTGTAGAACGCTTGACTATTGAAGATTTTTATTTATAGATTTGGTGACCCTGTAACCCCTGGGCCACTTTGCAATAGCCTGTTTTCATCTTCTTCACAAGAAGCAAAAGGCCTACAAAGCTGAAACATGTGTTAAGACTTTTTAGCTGATGTGGATTCAAATTTTAAAGTTTTGGTGACCCTATGACCCCTACTGACAGCCAGAGGGACCACTCCCCACAAATGTGTTTTCATCTCCTTCTCCAGAAGGAAAAGGCCTAAAAAGCTAAAATATTGTTTACAGTCCTTAGCCGCTATTTGGTGATCCTGTAGCAGCTCATGTGATGACCCTGTGACCTTTTATTTATTAGGTGAAGTATAGATAGCCTGATGAGCTTCAGAGCCATTGGCTCCATTTTTTAAGAATCTTAAAAATAACCCATTAAAATGGTTACTTTATGTATCTTAATGTTAATTTTGGAATCTAGTGTTTCCTGAATTGTTGTTTTCAAAATCTACTCTAAGAATAATTTACATTAACTTTCTGCCCCTGGTGGTAGCTTTCAATGTATGGACATCAAATGGGTATAAGAATGTATAGACTGAAAGGAAATTTAAGCAGCAGATACTTTTGATTTTTTCAAGGAAACAAATTTGAAAATAAACTATTAAATCTTCATTCGTCGATTCAAAAATATTCCTGGAAGAATCATTGCTTAAAATCTTCTTGTCTAATCATGAAGGACCAGGAAAAGTTTTAGTAATTTTGTGAATTGATGGAATAAGTAAAGCTAAGGTTTCTTGCTGATTTAAGGTATGTCTTTAGATAACAACAAGTACAATATCCAAACAGTGATTTGATGGAAACTCTGTAAATCATCTCTAAGTTGTTTTACAAAATGGTTACAACTTGATGAAGTGTATTTATTCATGGCTCTATCTCAGTATTAACTGTCATCAAGATGCTGAATCACCTCACAAATTAAAAGCTTTTTGTAGGAAATTGTGTTGTTTTGATTTCAAGACCAACAGGTCCCATGGGCAATTGGTTAGCTAAGTGACCAGCATCCTTAGATCCATACAGACTCTTCAGCCAATTGTTATTGCAACTTTTTGACCTTAAAGAGGCTGGCCTATCGACTACAGTCGGCCATGTTGTTTTGAGGGCGCTGTACAAAATGATAAACTATATGTATGGATAGAATATACACTTTACAAATGATTTATGATAAGACTGATCAGCAATGCCTTGTAATGCTGTTGCAAGGCTTTTCACATTGTAGCGCTGATGAACGGCTTCACTTCTCTTTTATATATTATTTTACCGTGTATGAGCTGTCACTCAGTAACATGTTTCAAGTGAATAATGTTACAATCATGTTCTGGTATAAATGGAAATACCACCTTGAATTTTGTTTTTGCAAAACATACCCCGATAGGACTGTCCTTTTAAGACGCCAGAGAAGTACATTAGGGGCCGTGCGCGGAATGCTTATTTCAATAGTTCAAAATCAGCTCTTGGAAAAAGTAAAAATTTATGGAAAGGTTCCTTGGCAAAATTGGGTGGCATTCAACTGCACTCAGATACCTTCAAGTTGGATTCACATTTTCAATGTTGAGTTTCTGATCAAATTCTGGTCTTGAATACCAGTCCTTGAACAAGCTAGGAAGACATAAATTCTTTAATAATCTTCAGCAACATTGGTTAGGTGGGGTTTAACGGCGCTTTCAAGAATATTTCACTTATATTGTGGCTGCTAGTATTATTGCAGTGAGTAAGTCCGCAACACCATTGTGAAACCTACAAGCATCGGCTCGAACTAGCAAACCATGGGTGGGTGGTACTGCACTGAAATTCAGTTTAGCATTGCACACAGACCTGACTGCGTGAAGAACATTTCTCTACTGAAGAGCAACATTGGTAAGGTAATTATTCTGCTGGGGAAAAGTCTGCATCATGGTGGTGACTGCATGCAGTCAGGGTCAATGCATTGAAATGAAATGTACCTTATTGGAATTAGAATAAATTCCCAAAGACATTCTTAAAAAAAAATAAAATTCCCTATCGCTGTATCCAATTAAGCAGGAGCCCCATTCTATAAAGATAGTAGAGAAATGGTATTTTCATTTTCCCCTATAGATAAAAATTTTGTGACCATGGTCAGATTCTTAGGCGAAAAAACAAGTTAATGTCTTCACAATAAACACTACACATACCTGTGTTTTTTGTTTGATAGATATATTTAGGATTACATATTCTGAATAATACTATTTGTATTTTCAAATAAAAGTCACACTGCATAACTAACAACATAACAGTGTATATATTAATATCACAGGAAATAAGAGTCCTCTCCCTTTGATAGAAAAATAACAAAATCACTCTATAAGGAAAAAGGCTTTTACTAACAAATATTATTTCTATTTACAGTCACACATTCTTTCATTCAAGACGCTTTCTAGAAAACTGACCAAGAAGTTGGTACATTTATCACATTTTGCCCATAATTATGTGTAATGATACAACATGTTAAACAACAGAATACATTGTTACAGGATTAATCTTAATTTTCATTTTGAAAGAAAAACTTTGCGATGACCGAAAGCACAAACTTCTACCAAGAGTAGATTTTGTTATGAGCTAGGCCATTACTGAGCCACTTGTGTCATAAATATTGATTATTATTAATTGTTAAGCATATAAAGAATGACATTACATTTATTTATCACATGTTTGTCATTTCTTTTGAAATAAATTCGCAAAGACGAAAAGTCATATCATATTGAATATACAGAAATAATGGTAATCCTGATTACACACATAACGGACAAATTCATCACAAACTGTTCATGAAACAAAGATCATCATACTCAAACTTCCATTAATAGAAAAGACTTCATAACACTAATGTTTGAAAATGTTAGAAACTGGATCAGAAATAATATATGTATAACTTTATTGTATGCTTCAATCAAATAAAATAAATTCAATGAAGCGCTCATAAAATACCCATAAATTGACTTGACAAGGGCTATGAACATTTCGGTGAACTATGATATTAATGCTAACCAATGGTTGTAGTGTCTTGTTCATTGGTCATGGAATGACTTAAGATATCAAAAAGCCTTGAAACCATTTGTCGCTCAAAGAAAGTCACTCAAAATGTCATTTGTTTCAATTTGAAGGTATACTGCTAGATTCAAACTATTGTTTCAAGTTTCCTTTTAGAAACAGTAGAAAATATTATCAATTATGCAATGATATTTGACTTAAGCTGACAGAGAATATAAGCCTTTGATTAAACAAATATTCTTGAATATCTGATTATTTGTATGAATTAATAGAAAATATAGGTTTATTTTCAATAGTATTACAGTCACAGTGAATGATTATTATCCTCTTTCTTATAACAGAAACATTTTCATTAAGTTTGTTATTTACATTTTTATGACAAATTCATCTATGATAAACAATACAATGATATCAAAATATATATTACTAATAATAATCCACAAACCTCAAAACTAAAAAAGGCATTTCCTGACATTTATACTATATGTAGTATAAACATTTTACTTTCATAAGAAAATGGAAGTTTAAACAAATTTAATATTCATTTTACATCTATGAAAAGACAAAGTGATTACTATTATATTCACCATATTCATATATTAAGACAAAGGCACTATTTTGGACGGACACAATCTGCCAAAATACAAAACCTCAAATCACCTTATTTAAGGCCAAAATCAATGAAGCATAAACTTTAACTTCTTTCCAACACCAAAAAAAATGAATTAAGGATTAGTATTCCCTTAGAATGTGTAGGTACTGAAATTATGCACTGATGCATGTGAGACCAGAACAACTGGTTACCTGGTCGGGTGTGAATTTTAACTTTCAGAACAACTGGGTACCTGGTCCAATGTGAATTCTACCTTTTAGAAGAACTTGGTACCTGGTCGGATGTGATTTCTACCTTCAAACCAACTGGGTACCTGGTCTGATGTGTATTCTACCTTTCTGAACAACTGGGTACCTGGTCGGATGTGAATTCTACCTTTTAAAACAACTTGGTACCTGGTCAGATGTGAATTCTACCTTTCAAAACAACTGGGTACCTGGTTGGATGTGAATTCTACCTTTCAAAACAACTGGGTACCTGGTCAGATGTGAATTCTATCTTTCAGAACAACTGGGTACCTGGTGTCGGAAGTGAATTCTACCTCTAGTGTAACTCTAAAGCTTGAATCAGAAAGAGGAATGTTCACTGATTTATTGTATCACAAACACCCTGCCAGACATTTACAACAGGACCAAAATGAGTTTGGATACATTATTGACTAATTATATCTAAGCACCTGTTGATGAATGCATTAGGATTTCTTTGAAATTATGTCTGAGAAAATAATTGATGCATGACTTCATTATTATGCAATAACTACAGATTAATGACACATACATTGATTTAAAATAACAATAAAAGATAATGTGACCTTTTTTAATGATATTGTTTATGACAATGATGATTTAAAGGGCAGTAGCACATTTTTTGGAAAGATTCATTTCTTCAAATTTTACCCAATAAACATTTGTTTATGCACAAAGTATTAGCTTCAGAGAGTGGAACATCTCATTACTGAACCTGATCATTATTAGTCGTAGAGGAAATAATCAAGTATCAAACAAAAAACACTGCCCGCCATTTTTGTGTGAACAACTTTTGCTCATTTGGGTTACAGAAATGGATTTGCATAGCATAACAAATCATGGTATGTTTATTTTAAAACTGTCTCTTTTGATTAAACAACTCTGTTTTGCATATTTTGCATATTTTGCACACAATTATTTTTATTTTTGTGAGATTATATATTTATATTAGAAAAACATGCTACTATCTCTTTAACTTTGATTTATTGTTAGACAAATTTTTGATTGATATTTAAATCTCAAATCTTGGTGACAGAAACAATCACAGTAACAAATAATGAGAAGAGAAATATATATTCATTTTTTCTTTTATGAATAAGAAAAAACTAAACAAAAACATAATACAAGCAGGAATATTTTCAAAAATACTCTGTTGAAACATTTGAGAATACATACAAGCTTAATCAAACCTTTTTATATTAAGATAAAATCTTAAGAACAACACAGTGAAAAGCTTAATTTGTAAAATTTTTTGAAGTAGTTTTTACATCAAGGCAGAATATCTTTATGTATGGTAATTGTATTTCTCTTTCAAATTCCTTAATCTCAATCTCAAAGAACTGACTATGGGAACAAAAATCAAGTCCATCATCACAAAAACGACTAAGAGCATTAAAGAGCAACCAATGAGGTGCCGAAAGAGAAAGCTCCAGAAACTCACAATTGTACCTAATACAATAAACCACCAGATATCTGCCACGTTATTTGACTTGAATTCATACATCGATTCATCTTAAACACTCAGTCATGTATCCTCCAAAACCCACGCCTGACTGAAAAATATTTACACATATTGCTTTACAACATTAAGATTGGGATGATACATTTGGTATTAGCAAAATCGAACTTGGTGGGCTTAGGTATCAATCTCCAATCAAAGGCTTTGGCATGGAGCTGACCCCCTGATTTGCACCCCCAGGATCCCAATTATTAATTTCCTTACTACCCAAAACAAACTCGTCTCACTTAAAATAGAAACTTCCAATAAATAAGTCATTTGAGTCGTAAACCTAAAGAAAATATCATGATTCCTAAGATGACATATCGTTATATATAAGTATCAATTTATATATAGGTCTAAAGGTCATATATGAAATATATCTATATATCTACAAGATCTATGGTTGGTTGTTAATATAAAACATTATTTTCCTAATCATAAATCAATCTCTTTCAAACTATTTTACAGTCAGAGAACAAGGGATGCTAAGAATATTAAGGTGGGGGGGGGGGGGGGGGGGGGGGGGGGGGGAGGGGAATTGGGAGGGTTTCAGTAAGGAAGTTTACCACTTTTATGGTCTATTTTTAAGAAAACATCCCAAAAGGCTGTTTAACCCCCTGAACTGCCAAACCTCCCCCTACCCATCACCCAATTTCTTACATTAATTACTTAACCATTCGTATCACAATTGGCTTTAAAATTGGTCTCATTTTAGATAATTTCTAATACATACAAAAATAAACTTTGATCATAACGAGAGCATAGTTTTGATAAACTCTGAAACTGACATTTGTTAATGACAATGCTCATTGATATCGACGACAACTGCTCGTTTCCATCCGAAGATGAAATAACCAGCACCGGCGCCAAGTATTATTGCAAGACAGAGCCAAACGTTGTAGGTCATGAACACCAACATGAGACAGTAGCTGATGAAAACTTGAACCATGTGAAGCACTGTTTGTGTAAAGTGACTGCAACTCAACATCTTTCCGCTGAAACAAAATAAGCGTAAATGAAGAACTAGGTAGGTAGATTAGAAAATTTTAAACAAACTTTTAAATAATTAATCCTGTTTAGAAATAATCCTGAGGTGCAAAGTCGATTTATTCTGTAACTTAAAGCAGAAACTTGATATTCTTCTGAGCTTTTCAAAGGTAGAAAACTCTTACATATCTTAAATTACAATGATAAACAAAATATTTTTCATTTTCGATTTGGTTATTTTGTGTTAATCAAAATAATGTCAACCACACAAATCACATACAGAAAGGAATTATTTCAAAGAGATTAGAGAACATGAAGTCAATTATTGAATCTTTAAATTGACATTTAAAGAAAAGTCATCATCAAAACATACAGTTTTCATAAACACTTTCATTTCAATACATTTCATAAAGTAATCTTTCAACCACATTATTGAAAAAGGATTACTAGTTTGTGCACAGGATAAAACACAGATTGTTTAGTGAGAAAGTAAGTGTTGGAGATTGAGATATTCATCTACTAGAAGTTAGTAGAACAATCCTAAAACTTTGTTATGGTTTATTATATATCTTGTGCAATGTGATAAATAAATAGGCCCAATATTTGTGTTGTGACATTTCATAAACAAATTTTTTTTATTATGATCGTTAAGTATTGTGAATGTGATTTTTAAATAAGTTCATCTTTATATCGCTTTTGAAAACTGATTATCCCACCTTAAGTACAAAAAGGGGATTGCTTCTTAAATACTTAAGTTCATGGTCAATAAAAAAATCAATTTTTTTTGGTGCAAATTTTAAATGACTCATCATTTCCATATTTGAAACAAGCTTGAAAAATAGCCAGACTGATAATGGAATTTTATTTCTAAATTGCAAACCTAAAGAAAAAAATCGACAAATTCTGCCTGTAGTAAAAAAATATAGGTTATTGGATAAGTAATTTTTCATACATTGGATATACACAGACACTTGTATGCACAAAGAGACAGTGATTTTCATATAAGATTAGAAAGTGTCGAAGATGAGTTTTCAAAATATTAAACTTTTCTCACTTTATCAATTTCATTCCGCTTGAAAGAAAAATAATTTCAAATTAAATTCATTAAAATTGGAGACATTGGCTCTGTAGCTCAACAGTTTCATGATTATTTACACTTAGACATACAAATAAGTAACAAAGCGCCAAACAAGCAGTTCAAATTTTCTGCAAAAATTACATGAGTTCAGCAGCAAGGTTACATTTATTAGTAGAGGCAAATAATAGCTTTTCAGGTGTAACTTCTATGACTCAGATGACCATTACACCAAATCTTTAGTATTCTCATATCTAGTAAAATATATTTCTAGACACTTAATGGAGCTTAAACAGCATAAAAAATGCATGAAATAGGCAATAGATCATTTCTGATTACAATGTACTACTCCATGCCCCTATCTCTGAATTCTTGCATAATACAAACTTTTATTTTCAATGATTTTCTACCAGGAATCCTACTATTAGAAATATTCTTTATAATCAACGTACGTCACAGTTTGTTTGGATTCCATGACCATGGTTTCCTTTGACGAGGATGTTGGCATGGTGGTGTTGTAGTATTTGGTGCCGATGTTTTGTTTCTGGATGAGGTACTCTCGTAAGGCTTTCAGTCCTTCGTACAGAATCGCCAGGGAAAACATCACAAAACAGGCTCCAACCATTTCTGAAAGAAATGTTATTCTAAGGACTAGGATTAAGATTAAGACATTCGTTGAATAAAATAAACATTTTAAAATGGTTAAGATATTCTCTCTTGGATGTATCCAAATATACAAAGATATAACATAAGAAAGATTTTTCCATTGAATATTGAATGAAAATCTCCATGGCTTATCAATGTTGATATTCATCAATCTCAACTGCATGGTGAGTTACGATTTAAATCATGCATCAAGCAGAGCCAACAAGTTTATGTGGAGTCCTTGTAGGGTCTCATAGCTTAGTGAACTTGGAAACAGCCTTCATGTAACTGAACTGAACTGTACTGAACTGAACTGAACCGAACTGAACAAAACCGATCTGATCTGATCTGAACTGAATTGAACTGTACTGTACTGTACTGAAATGTACTGTATTGTACTGAACTGAACTGAACTAAACCCCAGCTGTAGGCAGCGGCATATGAGGATACACTTATTACATGCATGCAATATAAACAGTTTGATAATGTTATAATGTACTGTATTTTGCCGAAGAATACTGATGTAAGAGCAGTTTTGTGTCATATAATGTCCTGATGAAATTATTTTTATGATATTTATTCTATGGAAATAATACTTACGACCGACATTGGAAACAATAACCTTCTCAAACAGGACAAATTCGCAGGTACCCGTGTGGAAGTACATCTGAAATCAAGCAAAATATGATTAAGTTTGAAACTTGAAATTTCATGATTGTAAAATATTTTGAAAAAAATATCCTTGACAGAGTACAAACTATTCATATGAATTCCTCTCTAAAAGGTCTAACAATGCTCTGTACAGTTAAATGTTATGATACCTGTTTAGTAAAGGCAGAACCTTGTCACAAGTAGACCAACACATCAATAACTTAAAACATTAAATTGTCCTTTGAATTATTGACTCAAATGTTTACTGCTATGGTCAAATACATAAGGTATGTTGGTGAATTTAAGGGCAACAATTGGGCCAAAGAGACCTCCATGGAGCCCGGCCGAGCCAATATACATAAGGATTGCATGTACTTGGGAGTTACGTGCCCCTTGGTACTTGTTACAAAGGCTTTTGTTGGAAATCTTTCGAACAGCTACCTAAACTCTCTTCTTAACTCAGTCGTAAACAAAATAATCCCTTAAATCAGGGTTTGATCAGATCTTCATAAACATATTCATTTCAAAGGCAGACTTATTAAATAGCATCAGTAAATTATTTCATAAAGTATAAATTGTATATAGAGTGTTAATGTACATTCATTAGAATTTAAAAGTTACCTTATCCATACCTAAGAGTCAAGAAAATGTTTCTTGATAATATTCACTGCTTCTTTTAGACAAAGTCCACATACACGTTGACTGTTATGTGATTGTTTTCTGACATTAACTTGCAATAAAAATAAACGACAAGTCATGAAGATACTCCAACAAAACACATTAAAACAAATTTGTTGAGACATAAATGACAACTGAAATATATTCGTGTAGTTTTGTAAAAAAAAAGCAAAGAACATTTACAGTCAAATTGACAAATCTGGGAAGGAATTTATTCTCCAATCTGATATATTCACAACAACTCTGCACGCATTCTATTTAAAACAAACAGCTGTTACAAACATGTGTGGCAATTTCTTGACGATAATTGATATATAGGTGACTTTTCTGACACAGTCATGTTGAGTGTTGAAATATATATGAGAGCAATAGCTTCCGACATGACACTGATTTGTGAATATGTCATGGACATTTATAAAGGTGATTATACAAAAACATTAATGATCGAAATTCATGATGTCGTGTTCAGTCATTTGAAATTTACATGCAATTGACATGATGTTTGACTTTGATTGGAGAAAAATCTCATTATTTGTTATCCCAATTCACGATATATACACAACCTTTCTGACACCTTTAATTTGCCATAGTTGCAATTAAAATGGTAAACAAGATAAGACATTTATGACCCCTTCTGTTGAGATGGTTAAAATTAACATGATACTGACAAGATCTTTGAACTTCATGTACATGAAATGCTTATAACATCAATGAAAGGACAGCATTTACAAGACATGTCAATTTCTTGAATGTTGATTGCAAAGTTGGCAGGTGACGTCTGATGTTAATTGATGATATTGTAGTTAATTCATTGTGAAAATTTCTCATATTTTAAAGAAAAATTGTTTCGATTTCCACAGAATTTAAAGTCAAGTTTACATATTTAATAATAGCAATTTAATATGACATGTCTATTTCATGTTGAATTATATACATTAAAGCAAATGAGTTTTGTCATAATTTTATATATTAACAAACTTAATAATTTGAATTAATTCACCCAAAATAAGATATTCACACAAGTCTTAATTATTCAAAACATATTTTCCCTAGCAGTTGAAGCTTTTAATTTATCCAATTCTTCATCAACAAAATTGGGTAAGACTAAGAGCAATGATGTTAAAAGATTACAAAAAAGTGTCCCACTTAATGACTTCTCTGACAATAAAACCGTAGTTTTACAAGGCCATTTTGCTCCAAGCCATACCAGTTTAACAAGTCAACACAATTCATCCATTGTTAAGTATCATGTAAGTTCAGATGGCATCTTGAATAACACAAGGAAATATTACTGAGAATGTTTTACACTTTTTACCAAATTTTTATATATTGTTTTGAATATTTATAGGAATATCTATGAAATAACAAATCTTAAATTTACTTGAAATACTATTCATTTTCTACATTTTCCAATCTTTTTTTAAAAAATCTTATCTCTTACAGCTTTAGAATTCATAGAATTATTCCTGGTACTTTGATCAAGTCATGATAAAAGTCAGACATTATAAAAGAATTGTCTAGAAACCCCCCTGAACCAGCAATTGGACACACAAGCTGTGTGTAAGTTTAGGTACTGAAGCAAGCCAAGCACTAGTCCATTGATAAACATGAAAAAAAGTCCCTCCTGCATGCTCACTCCACAGAGGTAACTCAAGGCATTAAATCCTGATCTAACCTCTGTTTAAATACAAGCATTTATTGGGCTAGAAATAGTGAAGCTGGATTTGATGTAGTCAAAGTTATTTGTGAAATCAGCGTTTTGCAATCAGTGATGCTGATTCAAAAGTAATCTTTCTAAACATCTTAGTCATTACCACATCCTTTTGGAAAATTAAATTGATTTGAATGTGTTTTTCAGAACACTATTAGATGATATGGCAACAGAATCATGGCATTAAAGTCTTTGAGACATTAGGAATGCTTTCAATGCAAGAAATGAAATTTGCAGAAGCTTTGATTTGCTTTTCTTTGCTGCTAGGAGAATCTGCTGGAAGCCAAAGAGCTCCTATTCAAACAGAGGTTTGGTCACGTTTTTATGACTTCAGCTACCTCTGTGGGGAGAGAATGTTGTTGTTGATAGTTTTTTGGAAATGTAAATTGGATATTAATCTTGTGCCTGTGGCAACCGGCCGCCATGCCAATGCACTGCCAGTTCAGGCAGCTAGGAAGCAACATCTGCCATCTTTTAACGTCTTTTGGTATGACATGGCCAGGAATTGAACCCCTGCCTCTTGGATGGCGAGGGGATGCTCTACCAACTGAGCTACTTCCCCTATTTGCAGCATTTTTTTCATTTAATCAAATTTTTTCCTATTTGGCATTAGTTTATGGAAAATACATTTCTCAGGGGGTAAAACACCTAATTATACTCAACTGGATTATCAGTATTCAAAGCAAAAGGTTTTGCAAAACTGAATGGAGCCATTTAAATGTAAAAACTGTTTAATCATGAGAGGAAAGGAAATGGATTTGTGTTGTTCTTGTTCTCTTGCATGGCATTTTCCTACAGGATTCAAACCATCACCTCAATATTCAGGAAAAACTGCAAGCAGTGATCATACTTACAGCTTACCCAGGGCTTTATACACCCTCGAGAGTGGGTTCGAACCCTGCATAGGACTCCACCCAAAAAGTACAAGAATATATACTATCACAGATGATGCTATCCAAAATATAACGATATGTCATTTCATTGTTTCTATCATTTCTACTTACCATCATACCGGGCATACCACAGCTGGAGCTGTTCATGTCCATCCCTT
The DNA here is from genome assembly GCA_921293015.1 of Phorcus lineatus. Lineage (NCBI taxonomy): Eukaryota > Metazoa > Mollusca > Gastropoda > Trochida > Trochidae > Phorcus > Phorcus lineatus. The sequence goes on along the minus strand of OV121097.1, from coordinate 23,741,920 downwards.
GCATTCCATGCATATCATGCATACCGTCCATCTCGTTCATACCGCCCATACTACCCATATCGTCCATGCCTGCCTTGGTGGTCGATGACATGTTCATGTCCATGTTCATGTTCATGATGATCTGGAAGGGAACAAGAAATTAACAGAATAGTCGAGAATATATTCTATTGATTCACAACTTCTTTATGCTAAGATATTTTTTGATTGATGTAATTATAAATTACAACATTCTCAAGCAAGTGATCAAAAAGGGCTCTCAATAAAGGTGGTCAATAAGTTTTGAAATGTTTTTCCCAAAACTGTACCATGTCAACAAATATTTCTTATTCTTCATTTATGGATAGAAATACTCCTGGTTCCATGATTTTCGTCAGTTTAAATGTCTTGTTAGCAAAATTTGTTATCTGCCTCCTTGATTCTAACCATTCTTTGAAATAACCACTACATGACCGACACCATTTGACCACATGGTAATGAAAGACTGATAACTCAGGCCTACCAAAGAAAAAATCGAATCGCAACGGGAAGCAGCGAAACGACCACATTAACAGACGAAATCGCATCACAATATTGCGATCCGCATTGAAAAGTTACGAAATAGCATCATTGAAGCGACGATCAGCAATTTAAACGTGCGATAGCGCAAAATGAAACACTCGATGCGCAACATTGTCACTGCGCACGCGCAGTAACCATGATTTGAAGCTCATGGCGATATCTCGCCTTTGTGATCACGAAATGCGATTATTTATAAACTTCATAATCAAATTATCTTTATAGCTATTCATTTTTAATTATCAATTTTTAAATTCACTATTATTCTGTTACTCATGACTGAGTTCCATGTTAAACGATAGATTGACAGAAAATGTGCAGGCGACGGCACGGTTTGACCTACTTGGGTAACTGCGCTTGCGCAGTAACCGTGTTGCGTATCGAGTGTTTCATTTTGCTTCAATGATGCTATTTCGAAACTTTTCGATGCGGGTCGCAATTTTGTGATGCGATTTCGTCTGTTAATGTGGTCGTTTCGCTGCTTTCCATTGCGATTCGATTTTTTCTTTGGTAGGCCTGTAACTGTTACACTGATAACTATTGGTGCAATGGAGGACAAGCAAAATTTCAGAGGTTTTTTCTCTCACTTTAATTACTCAACTGATTAAAAGTCTCAAACTGTGTCGCGTACCGGTATTTACTGAATTTCTATAACATTTATTGGGAGCTAGGCCAATTTACAGAAAAGTCAGATTTCAGAGAACTATATAAGACTCTGAGGGGGCAAGTATTGATTCCTACCATGGCTAGAAATTTTACTACTTCAGATAGTATGATCCTCCATATAGCAATATAGCTGATTCAAAACCAAGGATGTGTCATGGAAAATTTTACGCATCACATTACCACCAAACCTTATGACTGTTAACATAAAAAAATTGTTTTAATGTTAATGTCATGCTGCGATTCACTCAAATATAAAACCAGACATAAAGATCCTATCTATTTGCTAATTTACAGTTGCATGCTCCAAACCTATTTTCAAGTCTTTGCTACCAATCTTTGTATATATGAAATTATTCCCAATTAACATAATTTTTTTGTCACAAACATGACCAGTCCGAATTTAAAAACTATAACTGTAGAAGTTCCTGAGTTATCGCGCTCACAAGAACAGTTAGGACAAATGTATGTATATAAGTATGTACGGACCTACGGAGCTGTACACACTGTCCTCTGCTGTCAAGCAGCAAGGTATAAAAGCTCAAAGGTCCAATTTACATTTTAATTTATGGATTTATGCCATGGTTTAATGCTTCAAAATCCGTTTCATGGTCTTCTTTATAACCCAGCATATCAAGATCTATTCATGTTATGCATTACAGCATTCCACAGACATACTTATTTATTTGGTAAACAAAAAATTTCATACCTTTAAGAGCTGTTTTGGTTATTGCTATGCACATGCAGCCAAAAGAACGTTCTGTGATCCAATGAAACTATTGTTAGCTTGCTGAGAACTATGACTATTCTATCCACGGTTTATACACTGGTTAAGGATGTGAACCTCTACCTGTTAGCACATTTCATGGTAAGTATGCTGCATGCTTTGCAAGAAAGAGCAATTGGCGACGAAAATTTTGGTCTAACAATGGTTGTGCACAAATACCCTGAAAGTGATTAACATAAGGAGAATGGATGAGAGTGTCAGTGTTCACTCCTGCATTTCATAAATTAGTGGCATGACTAACTTTACATAACAGTCTAGCCATGAACTATTATAGTTCAAGAATGAAAACCATTAAAGATAAACCAGGAAGTTGATTTTTATTTAATGAAGTTTTATTTCCACATGAATAAACATGAGTGAATCAAATTCATTTACGTATTTTTAATCCTCGACCAAGGCCACTGTTAGTGATGTGATAACTTTATTGTTATTGAAATCATCTAAAACCACTGTGTTGTCACTTCACTCAAAAACTGCACTTTATTGCGGAATTAAAGGCAAAGGGGTTTGTTGATCCTTTCTGAAATAATTTTAGAACATACATTCAGCATTCAGCAGTGACTCATCCATACAGAGAAACTACTCATTACTTATCATAAATCATAAGTACGTAGCGATGTGCATGTATTAAATAAGACAATTTGGTTCAGGAAATATTCCTTTGATTAAAGGACATTTAAGTACAGTGGTGGCAATAGGTTTCATACTATGAAAAAGACAAAGTATGCATACATTTACAATGAATTATAGAACACATGTACTCTGTGACTTAGTTAAAACAAATTTATCTGTTTATGAACCATGTGCTATTTCCATGCTAAAACAGGATAAAAGTTAATGGTTTACCATTATCAACCTTATAATTAAATACTTACATCATAAATTGCTCTACTTAAAATAAGTAAATGAGAATATCATGTAAGACTTCACTCTCTCGATGTCTATTAAATTGATGATCACAGTAAAAATATTCTTTTTTAAAGCAGTCTAACTACATTTTTGCAACAAACACCCCAGGAATCCCCATGTTTAAAAACATGTATGACAGAACCAAATCACAAAGGTATCACACCTTTAATAAGGTAAACTCAAATTATTGCAGGGGTTGATTTTGAGGAGGGGAGTGGGTTTCCTCCTTAACCAATGTTTCTAAAAAATCAGCCTTAGAATAGGTGCTCAAGAGTAAACTGCTTTAAAATTATTGTATGCACCAATGTATTTTTGCCTCTTTAAAACCATCTTGTCAAGGCCACCTGGGTGCTTCTTAGGGTCACTACATAAAATAATAGAATGAAGTCGAGGGAAGAAAGATCACTGGGATACTGGGTCACATATTGTGACGTACATTGAGACATAAAACATTCTCTCACATTGCAGGACAGTAACTTGAGAACGTATACAAGTGGTGAAGGAAGTTGTTAAAACCTTAACGACATAAAAGGACAAAAGAGTTCTCAACCTTGAAGGAGATGCTAAGAATGACATTTCAAGTGACATAAAACACATACAAACGCCTTAGTGGTTAGAAACAAATAACAATACCCAGCAGACAGAAACAACAACAAAAGTTAGGCATTAACCATTCTCTTCCAACAGAGGTAGCTCCATCATATATTCCTATACAACCTCTGTCTTACTTCAAAGGTTTCTTGTGCACGAAGTGAAGAACGCTGATTGGATGCAATCAAAGTTAGTTGTACTATAAGCGACGCCGTTTCAAAAGTTATCATTCAAATTGCCTAAGTTATTTACGTCAGCTTCCCAAAAGTTAAACTTTATTCGCATATGCACCTTGCACTTTGAATTGTCTTTACAGTACACAAACGCCTCATTTACCAACTGTTTCATTGCACAGGCCTGTGTGACATCAAATATGTTATTCATGCATTCGTTGTTTTCATTGGCTGAAATATAGCCAGGTAGTTTAAGTTGCAATATTGTCCCGCTAGGGTAAAGTGCTGGGAGACTGAGAAACCTTCGTATTAAGACGGAGGTTGTATAGAAATTTATGACAGAGCAACCCTTTAGAATTTCAGTGAACAACATGCCATATCATGCTTTATTGCATACATAAACTTTCAAGTAAATAAGAATCTTATTCATTTTCAAAAGTTAAAACTTTGGTGATATCATAATTTTCAATTGTTGACCGATTAAATTTTCCTAACAACCATGTTTTATCACGAGGGATCATACTCTTGATTTCTTGATTTGATTTCAATACAATAACCACTACCCAATTTAATTCAGATTTGCAATCAAAAAGTTTACAAGGGTGATGATACGGACTGCACAAAAATAAATATCTAGGATTTAATAAATGGCTTGAATTGGACCTTCCTGCTATGTGATAGGAAAAGGGGACAAAGTGCCATGGGTTTCTGTTTTGGCTTGATCTAAAAAGATATATGCTAAACGTTTTCAGTATGCTGACACAAATGGACGCCTTGGAAGAAAAAAAGAGCTTTTTACAAGTCATGAGTGAAGAAATTAGGGATAAAACATTGAAAACAAATGATACCCTTTGATAATTTGATATCTTGCAGACAAGGTTTACAATCAAAGCATTATTAGGCTGCCTAAGAATAATTAAATGTTTATCGGGCTACATGGGCGAGGACTATATTTTCCTTTAGAATGATATGGAAATGGGGAAAGGAGAGCGGAACCGCGCTTGACATTTATCATCTTGAAGTTATGCTAGCATACAGCAAGTTAAGTGACATTCTTGACATCAGAAATTGAGTGGTAAAAAAAGGGAAGTGGACTTATACGTAGGGTCAATGAATTTGACCTTAAATATAATTTTTTTTAAATCAAATAAAAAAAGCTTTTATGTGCACAGACGAAAGTGGTAATTAAGTGTAATGAAAACTGTTTGATCCTAATGAAATTCAAATAATATAAAAAGGATTATAGGATAGGATAATGATTGTCTAAGGGGAATCTGAGTTTATATCATATGATCTTGAAAAGATTGACAAATAAAAAATAACAAAAGAGAATGTGAACCATTTATTAGAAGATTCATCCACATACTTATATATATATAAATACTTATAAATATAAACACTATCTAGACCAGTTGAGGGTCTATATTTGACAAGTTTTGGTTTCTCAGTAGGAGGAAGATTTGATGAAATATGTCAAAGTCGTTTCAACTCTACAGCTTTTACATGAGTTTGAACATAAATCTTGTATGGTGTTTTATTTAAAACAGACTTATAATCAATTCTGTCCTTAGTTTTGCTAGTTAACACCACCTTTTACAGCTGTGTTTACACAGACTTGGACAATGACATTTCAGTAGAAATTCTGACTCCCGTAAAACTCTGACTCCACTGAATTAGAATTAAGACTATATTGACACTATAATTAAATCATAGTTTGATAATTACAAACCAAAGGAAAAGATTAAAAGAACACGTATCGTATAGGTTATTTGATTCAAAAGACTTATCTGTAGTCAAATGGGTCCAGGCCTGTGTAACAAGGGTGGACATTATTTGAAGTAACTTTTTAAAAATCATTATTCAGTTTCAAACAGGAAGTCAAATATTTTCCTAGTTAAACCAACATTATGCAAGTGTGAAGGTATAACAAGATAGGTAGGCATAAAGACAATCCCACAAAAAGTTTTTTTTTTAAATACCCAAGTATTAAAAATGAGAAAATGTAATCAAATGACAGTGTTCTACCTCTCCAACAAATCCCGCTTTATTCCCCTACAAGATTCGAACGACAGAACTCTTGATCCCAAGCTGAACGCTCTAACCACTGCGCTACCTCCAACTCATAATTTCAAAGCCCTCCAGTCAACTGTCAGCTCACCAAAGTTTTTATTAAAATTTTCATTGCATCATGCCAGCTGCCCAATTTAATGCGAGGTGGAGAGAGGCAAACCTCAAAAGACGTCCCTTACCAAGAGTTTCTTAACTAATTTCTAAAATGGGCAGGCAGGCAGGCAACCACCATTCAAACTCTCAGATTATCCAGCTGAATGAAGCAGGTCACCAATGCTAGCAAGCCAAACTCATCGTTGAACTTCAATGATAGCGGTCAACCAAGCAACAAGATAATGCTCCACCACCATTTGGGTCATTTCTACAAAGCATGGGGTCAACTTATCGACACATTATTCTCTCACACTCAGGGGTTAATCTTGTGGAACATAGAACCTTATGTACCTGACTGACTTGACGACTGGTTTAACCTGTTGAGATCCAAGGCCAGGGGTCAGAGAAACTGACCATCCTGAACAGGTGTTCCCTTTGTAATTGTAATACAGCTTAACATTTAGTTTACCTCTTCAGAAAATATATGGTCTAGGTCAAAATAAACATGGGGACATTTGAGGTTGGTTTTGGATATTGCTAAAATGAAAATGTTAAAGTTTTAAATTCTCATAATTTCCAAGAATAGATTTATGAAATTACATCAAAAAAAGTTATATTTGATTAGAGTTTCTAACAACTATTGGTAATATAATAAGCCTAGATCTACTATGAAAATATAGTATTGATTTTTTACATGTCAAAATATACAACACTACAGATCATAATTTTTCAATAATTAACGACAGAGCGAGAGGTGAGAAACCAAAACTGTTAGACATTTTTGAATGGGGATGAATCCCAATTTTCTAATCTATCTATATCTTACTACTGATTAATTCATGATCATTTCTCTTTATAAATATAATATCAATATAATCCATAATGTAAGAAATATAAATAACATAACTGATTACTTTTCAAACATCTTAATAAATTTAAAATTACAAAAAAAAAGTCATAGAAACTTGAAAATTGCTGAATTCTAAGAAGGGATATCACTATTGTTACTAGCCTACCTATGATAGCAAGAGGCATCTGGCAGAGGGGTAACAAAGTTGTGTTAACATGAGCAGTTGTCAATTACAAAACATTTTGACACATACAATAGAACAAAACAATACCACAATACTTTTGTATTTATATCTAAATTGCATGAAATGTACTCAACATACCTCTGATTGCAATGCACACCTGTCTGAGGTGAGACCAATTAATAACAGTGTCAAAGATTAATCAATAGATTGTGAGAAGAACCAAATAACCATTACCTAATTTCATATCACCTTTCTATATATATGACTACTGCATGAAATGTACACAACAAACCTTTGACTGCAAAGCACACCTGGCAAAGGTAAGATTAATTACCACAGCCATCAATAACAAATACCTGAGATATTTCAACAGAAAACAATAGATTTATTGCCCAGTATATTAAAACTGTTGTATTCTCAAAAACAACCCTTTTATACCTAATTCCCAATATCATGAAATTTACGTAACACACCTCTGATTGCAAAGCACACCTGGCACAGGTAAGATCAATTATCACAGATGTCAAAAACAAGTACCAGAGATGTCAACAGAAAACAACAGATCTATCGCCAAGTATCATGCAAACATTGTTTTCTCCACAACAACCCTTTTATACCTAATTCCCACTTGCATGAAATGTACATAACATACCTGTGACTGCAAAGCACACCTCACACAGGTAAGTCCAACAGGTAGTTGTGCACACTGAGAACAGGTAACTCCAACTGGGTGACAATACAGGTGTATATATACCTGCTCTTATGTACAGGTGAAACGTGACGGTCTGTAGCTATAGATAAGGCGGATGTTGACAAGATTTATCTGCCCCAGATAATCATTCAAGACTGTCATCAGTCTCAGTAAGAAACAAATCATTCGAATTATCAGTATTTATGGTAGGGTGATTGTTCCTCTTATTTCTCTAACCAATCATCAAACAATTTCTAAATATTCAATGCTCAGAGTTATATTGATATCTTCATACAAACAAAATAACATGAAAAAACATAATTTTTTCTTGACGTCTCGTAAGTCTCACGGCCATGGATGTGTGAGCACTACAAATTATAGGCATTGTTTATTTAATAAGTATTATGATCAAGTTCCATTTTTCTTCAAAAGCTTTTGTCAAAACTTTATTCAGCCTTCTGCAGTAAATTTATTGCTTTGGGTATTTATTGTCTCATAAACCAAATTATTGCTTGGGGAATCTATTACTTCATTTATGTCAATTTTTTTTCTTCTTCTAAAGATTTTGTGAAGACGTTTTTAGGACTACAGCAGGAATTTTATTGCTTAAGAGATCCATAACCCGATATAGAGTGTTTCCAGTCTCAAGAAGATATAAATTCATGCCTTTCAGAATCAAAAGAGGAAAATGATTGTAAAGAATGGTTTTGATATTTTTCAATCATAGATATTCAATATTGTTTAAATGTTTCATATTAGACAACAAATCCAGGTTATTGATATTTCAGCTGGTATTGTATTTCACTTATATTATATTGACTTAAGCGTTAATTGCAAGCATATGTTGAAATACATTGCGATGACAGCTGTGAGCATCGACTAGCATTTGGTCTGACAGACAGGTTGAACGTTTTTACATACAATACCATCCACTAAGTACTAAGGGTTGCATATTTTCTTCAATCAAGTTGGTAGTCAATCAAAATCATTTCCAAAAGGACCTTCTTCAATATCAGAGTACGTAAACATAGGTCCTTCTCTGGGCAATGACCCCAAAATTGTATAAATCATATGACCAATTCACGCTTCACCATATTTCACACACCTTGTTTGTCTTACTGGCAGAGTGCTCTCAGCTACATTATGTAGAGGTCTTCTCCCCTCATCCTACTATAAACTGAAATTGTAAGCCATTTGCAGAAACAAAATCTAATCATAGCACCTTGAGTCATTATGAAGGAAAAGTGGTGATTATCATTGTGGTGAACATATTATTCATATGTACACATGTGCACATATAGATTGTGTCTATGGATTGTTTCAGTTAGTGTTAGTTATTGTAATCCTTTGAATGTCCACTTTGAGTGTCCTTTTTTGATATCAAACTAAGTTCTTCCAGAGTTCATCTTATCAATGTTTTATTCTTCGATATTCATAAGTTAATTGGCCATTGTACTGTCAAGGTCAATGTGACATCTAAATAACACAGTCTCATGATCACATTCATCGAAAGTATTCAACTATGAGGGTAATGTCATTCTTGTATTTCAACTAGAAGGCGTATCCAAAGAGCCTTCTTTTAATATCCAAATGTGAGATCCTCATTTTGACGATGACAATATATCTTTCATACCTAGGTCATTCACGTCCTGCTTGAACTTTTGCAAGTCAATGTGACCTAGCTAGCTGAGATATCGTATTCACGTTCACGTTCAGCGATAGAGATTGAATGACAGAATGTCTCCTTATGTCTCAACAGTCTTGAAAATAAATTATTGAGCTAATAAGAGGAACATTTGTAATGTTAAGTTATTAAAAAATTTCAAACTTAATTAATCACATTAAGAAAAAAATCCTTTGAAAGAAATAAAAACATAAAAATGTTAAAGAATAATTGCCAAAAAGAATAATGTTATTGGATTTGGTAAAAGAACATAAATCTAAAACAAATATCAATGATCTTTGGATGAAACAAATACATCAAATATTTCTTAAACTTTTCAAAAAATTTAAAACGATTTCCTAAATGAGAAATTTGTTCACATTATTTCTTTAAAAGATGTGAAACACTTACCTCAGAGTTTAACCAGCTTGAAATGACCAAAAACGATTAATGTCAAAGCTTGTCTTACAAATGTTTTTTTTTTCAAAGCACTCTTCACAGTATGATGGACATGATATGTGATGGTCTGGTCAGACCACCTATACAAGCTTGCTAGACCACCTGTGATGGTCTCACAGTTGCATGATCAGTACCTGATTATTTTCACACAATCAGCTGTCAGGGCTAAACAGCATGAGAGATAATATTGCATTTTGTGATAATTATTTTACTTTAAAACATTTTTGTACACCTTAACATTATTAATTCTATACATACACTGATATCATATGAATAAAAGTTTACTAAATGGTTTATAGAGAATACAATATTTCTTTTTACAAATTTTGAAAACAAATATCAGGGGTGATATACTGATTGCATATCTTTAAACAAAAGTGTTAACCTTGAGCAATCATTTTTATGATATATATATATATAACCTATTTTGGGGCAATGTTGGCCATGTGTCATTTTTTTTCTTTAAATAAATAAATAAATAAATAAATAAATATATATATATATATATATATATATATATATATATATATATTTCTTCTATAGTCATTTATACCCCAAAATGTTTCACATTGCCCTGCCATAATCAACTACATTACACTGATACAGTATCACTGAAGTGGAAGTCTTAGAATTGCACTGCTGTGTTTTGAGTTGTTAGCTTTCCAAGCAAGAGTCCTGAAGAACTATTTTGGAATTTTTACCCTCATGTGTTTTGATGCTGTCCACATGAGTGAGAATTACATATTTATAATTCATATGAACTTGTGAAATATTTGATACCATAGGATACTTGGTTGAGAATCTCTATTGAATATAGATAATTAAATTAATTTACAATTTAAATGACCATCAGCTGTTAAGGAGGATTTATTTCTGCTCAAATCATACATCACAACTACGGAATGGAGTTTCACCGTAGTCAATTCCTACAGACAGGAAACAATTAAGTCAGCATGGTCACATGGTTTTTCATTTCATCAAAGAAATCGAAGTTAAGCCAATTTAGAACTGGAGTGTGAATAACAGTGGGGTTATGTGACTTTTCACTCAACTAAAAAAACTTTAAATTTGATCCAGTGAGTGTGACAATGCTTTTTGCTTGCTCCTTTGTTATTGCTGTTCTTGCCAAATTTTTCAAAAAGAATCATTATTCAGTTTTTTCAATCTCCCAGTCCCAGTTGTATCATTTCACAATTAAGCCTTCAAGACAACAATCGTCTTAAGAAAAACATGAAAAGCTAAATGTATGTATCAGATATGTTTGATGCCTGAATAATATGCATACACAGATTGCAGTTAATGGCTGAACTATTGCCTAAGCACCACCATTACTTTACTCATTCACTCACTCACTTACCAAAATATACCTTTTATCAAATTTCCTCACCCAAATGAAAACTAGAGTATTTTTACATGTAAAAACAGATGTCTCTCCCTCTCACATGAATTCTCAAAGTTGCTTTAGAATGATGCTCCCTAAACAAATCCTTTATTCCAAAGACAAAGTCAACATAATTGGCATGAAAATATTCTTTTTAAAATCACAAGATGTTCAAAGACTAAGGGGAGGCTGTATGCCAAATTTGGTGATGATTGGTCAAATAGTTTTAGAGTTATGCTGAGGGAACAACATGACAAGCCTTTAATTGCTGAGAGAAACTCAAGCAAAAACAATTTCTCCAGATTCTTTGTGGAGAGACATAAAATGTACAGAAATCAATGTTTAAGAGGCAAAATACCAAATGATAAAATCCTACAACAAGAATTTTTTCCAAAGTTATCAGTATAGATGTTACCAACAATTAAATGGGAAAAAATGTGTTGATTTTGCCTGAAACAAAAAGTACAAACATCACTGCAATGCTGAAGCCCTTGAAAGTTTGTACAACATTCAAATATGTATTGGGTCACGTTCAGATGATTGTATGGAGGCCAGACGACCTTGTCAAATAACAAATACAGCTCTTGAATACCTCATATGAGGCTGACTTAGTATCTTAATGCGATTTCATCAGACTGTTTTGACCAGAGAACAAGGGGTTAAACTGACAGTGATGTCTCCTAAAATGAAAATTACCTTTTCCTTATCTGCTGTAGTATTCAGCCCCATTCAACCATTCTTAGTGGCCGATATACAGGATTCACAACTTGTTCACAATTATCAAACTAACAGGAATATTCTTGGAGACATTAATTTGGTTAACATTATGCTTGTTCATTCACTTAAAATCATCAAATTCAATAATATTCTTTGTGCTTTAAAGAAAGTTATTAAATGGAAAATGGATATCATTCTTTCTCCTATTACCTCATCGAAGATATTGATGTTTGATTAATCTATAGTGTTATTATAGTTGTGTAATGACACTTCATGCTGACCATTTGATGAGACATTATAATTGTTTGGTATGATGAAACAGTATTTGTGGCATGGCCACAACGGTTACGTCAGATTTTTTCTTGCAATTTTAGACAATTAAGCAAGTCATTAATAAGATACTGAACTCAATTTCATAACAATTTTCATGAATTCTTAAATGGTTTTGGATTACTATCCTAACAGTATTCTGCATATTAAATCTAATTTTTCATAAATAAAAAATATCAAAAGGCACCACTTTCGTAGATGGGTAGTATACATCACAGTGACACAGACAGACGGGTCAATGACATATTCCACAGCATAACACACCTGTTTAGGAGGACCCACAAATAGCTGTGACCTAGTTCACTTTGCCTTTGTGATAGAGAATGTCAGGAGTTATCTGAAATTACTACTTTGTTAAGGGGTGGAAGGTATGCCTGTACCGGTACACGGTACACTTGTACCACGTAGTAGTCTAACCGTTTATCATTTCTCCTTAACTTGACCTTGAGGCTTATATATATATGAACCCTCAAAGCTATGGTAATGTGTCACGTTGTGTTAATCCTCACATTCTACCCCAGGTGCAAAGATGTTAATTGTTATCTAGAAAATCCTGCCATTCCTCTGATTCACAAGTCTGAAAATCTTATTTTCTAGATGCCTCCTCAAAATTTTCCAATATTGAATAAAATGTTAATTGTCCACATAAAGAAGGAGATTTGTCAGAGGCTTCGTGTGAATCTTAATCACCATTCTGAACTGCATGTGTTGCTTACAAAAGCGTTGGAATTGCTGAAATGGTTCAATACAACATGTATGTTTAGCTTAGAAGATAAAAGTGATAGCACGGGAAAAAAAACTGTTTCCAATTCCAAGATAACGTTTATAAACAAAAGAAGCAGTTTTGAAATGAAAGTACCATGATCAATAAAGCTTTACAAATCCATCCTCCTACCTCAAATGATTAAAGGTGTTCCCACAAAAATGGCCGCCAATTTTTCTATTGATTCTGTGATAATTTAGTCTACAACTATGAATGATCAGGTTGAGTAATGAGATGTTGACCCTCTGATCAAAATACATTTTGCATTGAGTAATGTCTTCTCGGGAAAATTTTAAGAAATAAATCTTTAAAACGTGCTGCTGCCCCTTTAAAGAAATCTACATTACCAGTTTCTTTAAACAATTGCAAAATTTTGATTATAGAATCATAACGAATGCTCATTTTGATTTATGCATGGTTGCATTAAGGTGATAAAATTTTAGTACATTGTTTCGTCAACTTACAAATGATAATAAGTGTGAGAAAAACCTCATTTCCTTAAGAGATATCATCAGCGTTATTCCTAGATGACCAGCTGAGGAGGTCTTTTTTGCATTTTCAGAGCAGACAGGATTCAATGCAATAGCGCAAGTATCCTATGTTTTAAGATCTTATGGGTGCGCAAATTTCCACAGGACCCCCTCAAGGAACATCACTGTATCAGATCTCTTTTTCATTACAACGATCATGTTATTTATTTCAAAGACATTTGTGGAATGCCACATCACATTTTCATTTTTTTCACACAATGACTAAAGGGGTTAAAATCTGTTAGTCCTGGATCACTGACTTACCAAATTTTACTTTTGACTCGTCTAAAAGATCATTGATAAGTCAATAACTTTCCTCTTATATAAAACATTCAAATTCCAATATTGCCTGACTTTCAGAAAAAGTTCCGCGACTTACTGCAAAAAGTTCCGAGACTTACTGCAAAAAGCTACTCTAAGTCGAATACTTACTGAATCTGAAAGAATTCTTAAACCTTGATGACATTAATTTAGATTCTATCAAGAATCTGCAGTTCCCAGTCTCAGAAAAGAAACTGCATAAAAAAACATGCTCAAAGAAACTATTTCATTTCAAATTGACAGCTTATAAACAAGAATGCTTACATTTTTATCTTCTTGTTCCTGTTTTTTATTACAGTGTGTGTGATACCAACAGATTTTAAAAGATTTTCTCCCAATAGAGTTAGCTCAACTTATATCCTATGCCTACCTCTGTTTTAATTTGAACTGTTTCGGGACAAGTAATTTAGACAGCTGATTGAGTGCAATAATAGTTGGATCAGCATAGCCATTTCAAAAGTTATCATTTGTGAGCAAAGACTCCTGCAGTCAGTTTCGTATTCCTTGGTAAAACTAGAATTTATTTGACTGCCCACATAGGTCTTCTTGATAGAAAAGGTCACATAATATGGTTGATTGAATCACAGCTACGGCCGTAGTGACAGCTTACCATGCAAGATATGTTTTCAATGCTTGAAATTCAGCAGATGGTTTGTGTTCAAAATTTTGTGGTTAAGGGAATCTAGGAATCGAGATAAAACCGAGATCAGTGAAAGAGGAATTGACTTGAGTAACCTCTGTGGAGAGAGAATACCTTGCTTACTGATCATCATTTTAAGGATAGAGAAAGGCTTGAAATGTCCGCAGCTTCTTGTCTGCTGAGTGCAAAGGGCACATAAGGACATGAAATTTACTTTTTAATGTGAATAATGAAGAGTTATCATAATGTATGATAATGTCTGACACATGTAACTGTATACATTTGCTGATAATAGTCGGTAGCCTGTAACTTATTTCAATGCAAGATGTTTTGACCACTTCCAACCACTCACGAACTGAACTCATTTACTTCATCTTGAAGCTGTGTCTTACTGTTATGTCAGTTCAATAGCTATAGAAACCAGTAGAGGACTAGACCATTCTCGTTTCTCACAGATATTGAAAATATGCAAGCTGTATGGCAACATTGTTACAGGTTTTTTAATATGACAAAATGCATATCATTTAAATGTTTCCAAGCATGCAACCTCAATTTGGAGAGCTCGAAAAGAAGGCTCATATTTTTAGTTCTGCTTCAGTTGACATCATGAGAAAAGATTTTGTTTCTTTGACATGTTGCCTGCATTTTAACGAGCGCATAACAAATATGTACTATATTGCAATCTCGATCCAAAGGGTATTCATACACGTAAAAAACATTTATGCAGTGTCATTCAATTTCTCTTTTAAAACATGCATTGTCTTTGATATCTTTATATATCCAGCATCACAATTTCACAAAAGCTATTATGATATTTTCTGCTGTTTTGTATGTGGCTTTTTTTTTATTATAAGGAAAACTGTCACCTTAAAATTTCATTACTGTAATGGGCAATTTGACCAGGAAGTTGCCTTTAAAAACACCTTTATACAAGCATGAAACAATAAGGTTTTTTAAAATTCATATGTTCTAAATTTTCTTATATTGAAAGTTTTATTATGGAGTTGATTCTTTTAAAAAAAAAATTTAAAAAAAGGAACCAGTTTACCAAATGCTTATTCATCATACCAAATTTAGTTATGATCTTTTTAACCATTTTAGATAATGAAAACAAAGACAAAAAACGAAGAGGGCCCTCATAATCTTGAAAACAAATTGAAATACCCAAGTGCCCAAAAATCAATTTTAAAACTTTAATACCATAGGGAAAAATAATATATTATCTGACCTGTTTCAAGTTATTGTGTGATGAAAAGTAACCTGCTTTGAAATTTCAAAGTTTAACTTTGACTATCATTATTACACAGATCAAATTACTAAGAATGAAGCAGCGCTAGACAACCTGTCTGAGAGTGTTTATGATCCTGGTAACACGGATCCACTTATAGATGCCGAGATGGAACCAACCGAAATTGGGAATAATCTATGAGGAGGGAAGATCTGATGAAGGAGTAAAACGCATCTAAACATGTATCACCACCATTCTGGCATTTTCGTGGATAACTCTGTGTGTTGCGGACAGTTCTTCCCTCCTCACAGATCAAAATAGTTATTCCAACCCTTCACTGCAAATACCAGCATAGAGGAAATATGTTTAAACCAAAAAATCAACAATAGAACCAACATCAATTTTTCAATTAAATATGAAATTACAAAATTTCAAATGATTTTTTCCAAATATAGTACACTAATAAATTATGCCTGATAAATTGCTTCGGAAAACTTTTTGTCAGTTTTATTTTAACTGCTTAGACATTGATAATATGATTATGAAAAAAAATTATATTTTCTTTACTTTTGTCTTTTCTATTTTTGTAACTTTTTTCTGAACGTATAAATGACTTAAAACCTTTTGAACACAAAAATACATTTTCTAATACAAAAAAAAGTCACTTGACCAAACAAAAATTATGAACTCTGGAGCTCTTTGCATGGTTTCCATGGTAACTTTATACTGTATATGATAATTGCTTCAATACTATGCCTGTGAAAATACATTAAATAACAAATATTCATCCACAATATTAATATGGTAGTGTAAACAGAAGTAGCTTCATTACCTGTGAAAATACATAACAAAAATACCAAGGTATTACTTGTCTGAACTTTTGTGTTTTCTATGGTGGAAACGTCATTGCTTTTTTCTCAACTAATCAATCCAAACATTTTTTTGTCACAATGTGTAATAGAACTTTGCATGACATAATTAAAAAAACCCATATTTTTCATGCACATATCTTCAGAAATATGAGTTGAGAAAAAATGGATGAGAACATATAACCACATATATCCCATTTTTTGTCTACATTTATTACATTTCAAATGCACAATAGACTTGTTTAAGCACTATTAGGTCAATGAATGACCTTAAAATGTAACACTTTTTTAAAATCATGATCGACTCAAATTTTGTTTGAATTTTTTCTACCATAAACTAAAATGGAGTCGACATACACCACCATAGATTTAATTTTACATATTGGTTCATCTATATTAATTATATATACATGACTGTGATGGTGAGAACACCTGGATGATATATATAACCTATAAATCAACAACTCGCCGTTCTTATTGTCAAATGACATGATATCAATTTCACTTCCTATTTATTTTCTGAGTGTTTTGATATGTAAATATGGTCATTTACACTTAACCATAACGCTGGAATAGAAAAGTTTGACTGTCAAGTGAAAAGGAAATTAATAATACATCATATATTACACTAATATCTAATGCAATATACATAGCATGATATAGTAGTAACTACATAGAAATTAATACCAGAGAAATCAATATCTTAAACAATGATATCTGATATATACACGTGTAAGCTTTTATTGAAAATATTGATATAAATAACTTGCATATATAAAATTGTCTGCATCATTTGAAAGCGTGCATGGGAAATGGTTATGAAAAATCTGCAATTAACACGTAAAGAATTGATATAATATGTTTGAACTGGTGTAATTAAAAACATTTTCATGTTTTGCATTCCACTTATGTAATCTCACTCAAACAAATGAATCAAAAGCTGACACAAAAATTGTAACAATAAAAAAATATTCCTCTGATAGGAGGCTGGATTATGTTTTACTTGTGTTATATATTCTATGTGTTTATGTGTTGTGTATTAAAAAATACTGTTTTATTCAAACCCATGTAGACAGTAAAGAATCTAAATACAACTAAATAGAACATTTAGACATCACGCAAAATAGAGACAAACTTTTGTTCTACATTTTAACTTTAAAATCAGGGCTCCAGATAATTATTTGGACTCGGGGGTATTTCACTCCTCAAAATAAAAAGTGAGAAGTAAAATTACCACATGAAATTAACTAGAAGTATTTCTAGGTTTATCGTTGTCCGATCCTCATTTTTTCGCATCTTTTTCGATGTTAGTCGTTGATTATGTTTTCTACACGTTTAAGCTGGAAATAAACGAGTGATTTATCTTAAATAAACTCATTTATCTTTGTTTTCATACAGGTTGGCATCAAGTTCGAGATGTAAAGATCAGACATGTAGAAATGAAACTTTATTTTGACAAGTCACGATCACTCATGTAAACAAATATCTGACTCGTCCTCTGTGACAGTTGTGCGTATCTGTCACTCATCGATTTATTCTTTAATGCGCATATATGAATAACCCATGCGTATTTTACGCAGATACACATCTTATATGGAGCCCTGTAAAATTCATGGGAAAAATCATCTCTCATATGAACTTTTACTCAGCTCTGAGACAATTCGGACACTGAAACCAACACCACAAAAAGATCCCTCGAAATAAGGTGAATCTTTGAATCTTTTAAACTACAAGGCTAGGATTGATAGGATTGTTGGTTAAAATATCCTTTCAGTGTATCTAACCTAAGTAGTTTTGGAATGATGACCTGGTTCCAACTTATTAACTTGATTCTTAAGTGTAAGTTTTAATGATACAGGGTTTTACGGGACTCATCTTCAATGAGTATTTGACGCAGGTAATGTCTGGAGGATCCCCCCCAAAAAATCATATGGGTTCCTTATGGTGCAGGATTTTTCTGATACAAATATATATCTTTGATAAAAAACAGATTTTTGTATGATTTTCATTACAAAATTTTATTAAAAACATCAACCATTAATAATCTAAAATAGATAAATCTTTATCAACCTGTTATCAAGTGTGAAACATCCATTGTTTTTTTGGAGGACTCCTAAAATAGGAAATGGGACTCCAAAAAATATGTACTCTGAATCCTCTGAACTCTCAGTTTTGATTGACTGTAAAACCCCGATGATAAACAAAAAACATTGTTCACAATCGGCAAAAATTATTGTCTACTCAATCACTCTTTTACTATTTCCTGCAATGTTGAAAGTTGAAAATTAGCACTGAATGCAAAAACGTGTGAAAAAGGAGCTTAGCAAGTAACGTATCATGATTTGGTTACCATGTAAACCCTCATCCGTGGATTCTAGTATTTAATGAAATGGTCTTTTCAAAAGTTTTTTTTCAAGGATTTTCTGTGCAAAACAGATAGCCAATAACGTTAAAAGGAAAAATTTATATTTTTGTGGTCATTACCTAGGTCATGAAATTTTATGTCAATGGAGAATGCAAATTATTCAATACCTGAATTTTTTTTTAAAAAAGAGACATTAAATGATTCAAACCTACAGCCATGGTGAAAAGATTAATTATTTATAAATGTTATAGAAAGAAAATAATCTACATATGTACTGAATTTTAATGTGAGCTACATCTATCAGTTGGATAAAATTAATTAAACTTTCTAAGTCACATTTTTTCCAAAATTAAAGAGGCCCAGATGACTTTTTACCTTTGATTTGGAAGATTTTATACTCATCACACAAACAGTTTTGAAATGCTGTCTGTCGTTTTACAAATTTATATTTTGAGTTCACAAATGGACCTGATGATAGGTTTGATCAGAAATGACAGAGATAATTAACAAAAAAATTGTTCTAAATGACAATGTAAAGCTGTTTCGTACTAACATTCAAAACAGTGCACAGATGCCTGAGAAACATTTAAAGTCTTTTATCTAGCATTATGTCACTCATGATCCTACAGAAAGCTTGTTGTAACAAAAACTTAGGAGGCGTGAGGGTTATGTAATTCACCTAAATAAGTGAGAACTTACATAAAGATATTCGGTGACAATTATTTCAAAACAGGCCGGGATCAGGATGACGTTTGCTTTACAGGACTGCTTATGGGGAATGATGTTTTGGAGATACCGAGTTGTTGATTTCTACATCATAAAGTTACTATTCAGTCATGCCTGCTATTTAGGATTTGAATAATTAAATCATCAAATCACAACCAAGGTGTAACATGATGAAATATGACAAAGCACTGAAAACTTTCACATCAATTAATGATTCAAATTCAACTCAATTCATGATATTTAAACTTGGGCGTATCAAATTCCCAAGAGTTAGAATTCATGTACAAAATTCTCCTCATCAGTCAATAGATAGATCTGTCATTGTCAAATGAACATAAAATGTGTCATATAGAACAATCCATTACTGTCCCCATTCACTGATTTCTTCCAAACCCTGCCTCAGTGTCTTAACTACTAACCCTGCCTTAAGTGAAACAGTATTTTATTTCCCCTTGAAGAGGCAAAATAGCTGGTTGGACGGTAGATCATATCGCTAAAAGTAATTCAGTGGATTAGGTAGATTATTCTTTTCAGTATGCAAAATTAAAATGTTTTCAGATTTGGTGACTTGTTACAAATGAGTCCCTTTGACAAATAACAATTTGAAACACATTCTTACTTCCAATTTGAGGGGATCCTTGGCTAAATGGAGTTAGTGGTTTAAGATTTTAAGATCTTGAACAGTCAAGCAACTGATCACCTATACTTGTTTTTAAAGTTGAGAATCTGTCAAAATAAAACAACACTTTCATCAACATCTCGAGTTGTTTCTTTATGTCAACAAACATCCTTGCAGACTGTTTTCTGTCCACAACTGAAGGTTGAAAAATTTGAGTCACATGATGTCCAACGCTTTATGACATCACATGTATACAAGATGTCACTCCAGCCTGAATTTTGACAACATGTGATTGCCATATGAACATGTGACTTTGATAACTTTCAGTAGTTGCCAAGATTGGTTTAACTCATGAAAGGCAATTTAAAAATACTTCAATAATAAATTGGCAATAATGGCATATTTCAGCCTCATTGTATAATCTAAATACAGAGGAAAATCATTTTGAAACAAATTTCATTCTGGTTTTGAAAATGAATGAAACAAAATTCTCACTAGCTTCACTATCTCACATAGTTAAAGCTCTAAAATAAACAATTTCAACAATCAAAAATTTCATTTTTGAATGAAATGACATGATTTTGAAGTGTAATGCCAATGTACTAAAAGGGATAAGAGAATGTGAGAATGAACTTACGCATGTCTTTCAATATGTTATTTGGAAAAATCTTCAACATGTTCATGTAAATTGTCATTGTAGATAGGAACAAAAGAACCTTTTAAAAATTAAATTCTCTTCACAAATTGCTTTCTTAACTTTATATTTTGGTAAAAATGATAAAAGAAAATATTCATAGTGGAGTTTAGCGCTATATAAATGGACATATTATTATTGACTGAAAAATTTATAAGAAGAATATTTTTATAAAAATAAAAATTTATAAGAAGAATGATACTCCTATTAGTTTTAGCCATAACTCAATGATCAGAGCTCAGAAATGTTAACCATGTTAACAGTTAACTAAGAAGTGATGTCAGGTTGGCCGACTGATGGAAGACATACTCAAAACATGACCTACTATTTACTAAGCAACTAAAACCTTTGACCTGCATTCTAGAGGTTAGGTTGAACATGATGAAGAATATAGACACAAGTCACCTTTCTTGTCAATACAACTTCTTTATTCAGAATTTAGAAGTTGTTTATCAAATGAAAAAAACTATTTATTGTTAGCTAATTGTTAAAATCTCTGTTATAGCCAGTGCCCTATCTTTTGTTTTGATGCTAGTTATTAAATTTGTGCAGTATGGATATTTTGTCAATGATTAAGTGATGAAGAATTTGCAGGATAATGAGAAATGTCAAAATGTTTTTTCTTCATTTGTACGCATTGACTCATTACAACAGTGTTCACATAGGAAGAACAAGTTAATACATTAAAACTTTGAGTAAAGTAGCAATGATAATTTCACGACTAGTTTAACTTAACTTGGGTTAACTCCTATTAGTTTTAACAAAGTCAACTAATAATTCTTTTTCATATAACATACGTGAAAAATTATGAAAACTCTTGGCTATCAATAATTGCAATTGTACTATAGACATTTTTTACCATTTTCAAATTTTTATGAAAATTAAAATAATCAAATATATCACATAATAAATGAAAACAAAAATTCAAAATAATAATATTAAGAAACCTCTTCTTGTAATAAGGGATTAAGTCTCCAAACTATGTTAACAATAAACATGTACAGTCTAACTAATGTTATGGTATTGGATATTATGACGTAGAAATAATATCAACAAACAAAAGTTAGAAACAAGATCGCAATGAGCCATGAGAGGTATATTTCATGCTACATTAGTTATTGCTTTGACCATGGCAATCTGACAACTCAATTTTAAAGTTGATCTAATAAACATAGGTTAGGGATATCGTAATTTTATTTTCAGAGTTCTACTATACTATGGACATCGATGAAGAGATATATGTAATTATAATATTCAGGATTTAAAAAATTTCATATAAGCCTGATAAGTTTTTGTCCAGTATGACTAAATATGACACTTAATGAAAATTCTATTGCTGCTTAAGACTAATTGAGGATAAATTGTTATTTAAAGTTTAATTTAAAACTAAGAAACATCCTACAATGACAAAGGGGTATTTGAATACTTCTAATAACTATGAAATAGATAATAAAATTACAGAATTGCTTCATCACTGTAGAAATATGCAGCTGGGCAGTGAACATAGAATAATATAGCTTCACTAAGCTGAAGTATTTTCTACACTCACCATGTCAAAGACCATTTAGAATATTAAAGAGGAAATTTGCATTATCCTTAGACATAGACTGTGAATAAAGGGTTTATAAAGAAGGTCATAAATAGAATAAAGAAAACCTTATGGCCATTTTGACTGCTTATATTAACTGAACTGTTTTTACTTTTTGAAGTAATTTTGAATCTTTATTGCAAAGTACTTCATATCGTAAACAATATATATACTTTATCTTTATTCAAGCCTTAATTATATCTTGATAAAATCATTTGGAATACTAAGAAGAGTTATTCTTTCGAACATCTACTTTTGAGAAATTTCAAAGACATCTAAACATATCATCAAAGACAAATATCATTATATCTTTTTCAATATCCAAATATAATGAAGATACTATAGCAAATATAGCAACTATCAATACTTTTTTATGACTCAAGAAAAAGCTATTGAAAGATCAACAGATTGTCAATGTCCATCGAAAGTCACAATTTAAAATAAAAACAGATAGAATACGAATTCAAACATTTTGTTATAGTAACTGACTTTTTTTAACACAATCAGGACAGTCACTATGCATTCCCAAATAACTTATGTGCTCGTTAGATTATGTTACATCCGAGGTAAATGATATTATCAATTGATAATATTGAATGTAAAAGACATCATATGAAATATATTGAGAAGCTTCTTAACATTGAAAAATATCCTGAACTTACCAAACTGTCTTTGCCAAGTCAATCCCAATGTGAAAGTAGATAGTATTGGTGCTAATCTGTGGAAGAAGGGGAGGTCCCACGTATCACAAAGCTCATTCACTTCAACACGAGTCGGTTGTATGTGTCCCTGTGTCCAGCTGTTAGCTAATCTAGTCTTTCTATGATGTTGCGTTCGACCTATTCGCCCCAAGCGATGCGTCACGTGAAGATGTTAGCGTCTGCTATTTATGAAATGAAAAACAAAAACTAATAGACCTTGATGGATTAATAAATCAAAAATCAAACATCAGTTCCTAAAAATTTTCATTCTTTATCCATATTTGAGTCAATAGCATTAGGCCTACACTAGAAAAACAAACACCTAGCTGCTGTCAATGACATTTTGACTGAGTCGATAAATTAACCACGCCCACTTAAAACCGGTTAAATTAATAACCATGACATTCATGTCTATATTTTTTATCTTCATCTGACATTTCACTATTTGAAAGAATTACAA
Organism: Phorcus lineatus; assembly: GCA_921293015.1. Classification (NCBI taxonomy): domain Eukaryota; kingdom Metazoa; phylum Mollusca; class Gastropoda; order Trochida; family Trochidae; genus Phorcus; species Phorcus lineatus. The sequence continues at coordinate 23,718,300 of OV121097.1, read as the reverse complement.
ACCTAAAATCGTCTTTCATACTTCCTCCTTTGATATTTTATTTTATCTGAAACTATTTCACGTGACTTTCATTCAGACGACTGAATGTAAACCGGAAATGGAGATTTGTTATCTTAGTTTCGTATTTCATTGAAAAAAGGGGAATAACACACTATTTTAAGCAGGGATAGCTTTTTATTGAATTATTTCATGTATTACCATTTTATTTCTTATTTTTATCAATAATGAATTATGATATAGTCTGTATTTGTTTTTTTCCAAACTAAATAAAGATAACTTTACTTCTGTGATGGAGGAAGTCTCATGATCAGAGAAATTGACCTAAAATTTCAGGAAAACATTAGACAGAAACATTTCCAAAATGTTTTTTAATGCAGAAGATGATGATCAAGATTTTATGCCTGCCGGAGGCGGTGGAGGAGGGTAAGTATTTATACATACAGTTTACATACAGATTTATTCTTTGGCATTTAAAGTTTCATGGGGGTGTGACCAAACTGGTAAAGTTTTGTTTTTAGTCAATCGTATTTGTCGATATTGAATATGATGACATTAGATACGAATAATGTCATCCATTGTTTTTAAATCTGGAGTCCTTAAAGTTTCTAAATCATAAATGTACAGAGATGTAAAAGATTAAATAAAGGATATATCCGAGAACATGAATTGATATTTGAAAAATTATTAAAGTAAAGCTTGCATATTTTAAGTAGTGATAACAATTCTAAAATCATCAATCTCTTTAATCATCTTAATCATCAGGTTAATGTGGACATTTGAAACAATAATTTGCAAGATGTTTTATGTTGTTACTCCATGTTTGATAACGTTTAAAATATTTTACTCATATAATTATATTAACTTCAATTGTGTTTTAAGTCACAAAATTATCCCTTTATGAACCATTACGTTAAATTTCATAATTTTATGTTATATTTATTTTACTTATTGTTTCCAGAAACAAGCTTGCCTCGTTGTTTGGTATGGACAAAGCTTCAAATCAGGGTGGCAATGAATCCTTGACATACACAGCCCCAAAACAGCCGAAGAAAAAAGGTACAAAGCTTAAGTATAGTAATGGAAATAGTTTGCATCTGCAATTATCAACAGATTTATCTTATTAAATTTGAGACTTTAAATTCTCTTTATTCTGCAATAGTAAATGAAAAGATGGATAAATATTTTATTTCTAGCAACCAAATAAATTTTTATATATTTATTGTATTCTTAATGTAAATAATGTAACATATTTATCAAATTATCAATTTCATACTTATATAGTTTGGGTCATTTAATAATGACCGATGAAATGTTTCTTGATTTAGTTTGTTATTGTATCATATATTTATAGATGTATGGCCTGAGAATTGAAAACAAAATTTTTTCAACAAGAATGGATATATCAAAAGATTAATAACTTAGAAGCGTAAATGTATAAATTGCTGTGAAAATATATGTATCGCCTTTTTAAATGAAGGTTTAAATATTATGTTTAATTCGAATTTCCGTAACTTCAGAACTGAGCCCAGAAGGTGGGGCAGCTCCTACAGTACTCAGTGCTTCAGTAGTTCATGCATACAAATAGTGAGTACTCTTATGTCCCCTTTTAACAAAAAAATAAGGGGGGGATGCAAAAACTAAAAATTTAAATTTGAGAGAGACTGGTGTATTAATTCTCCTGTTTCCATGATCGAGTAACATTTAAATCAACCTGTATTTTTATTAAAAATGTACTAATCTACTAAGTCTGTCAATGACTTGCCTTGTGGATATTTCAAGAAAAGTTTTAGCCTTGTGGGTTAAGTTACAAAGAATAGTTTTAGCCATTTTGGTCAGATAAAGGTGATGGTCAAGGCACAAGTTTTTTTGCAAGAAAAATGACAATGGATTATGAATTATTTATAAATGCCTGCACACTTTTGTCTTTTGAATTAGTAACATGCAAGTATATCATATATTATATTTTTTAAAAGCAGTTAAAGATTGAATTTCTGAATGTTGATGTTTCAGTGTTGAAAACCAATATGCCAGTCAAGGAAAGCTTGGAATGGCCATTTTGGCAAATCATACAACAAAAGATGTAAGTCACAATATTAAAAAAAAGAAAGATTCACATGTTCTGGCTGGCTGGTGATAGCACATTTTGGTATCACCTTGAGAACACTACCTAAAAGGGGCAGTTACACGTTTTTGTAGATGAATAAAGTGATCACACAAAAACGTAAATAAATTTTTACGATTGCAAGACAATGTTTTTTATCAAATAATATGCACTTTTTTAATGAACATACCAGGTAAAAACATTTAAAGTTGGACCATTAAATCGTTAAAAAAAAAAATCCATTGATCATGATTTCAAAAATATTTGTAGGTTCTGAGTCATGAATTTCTTATTCATTAAATTGTTTGGACATCTTATTTTCTTCAATAATCTTCAAAATATTTTTAATCTTTTCTTACTTTCAAAAAGTCATTATAACAATATTTATATGAAAATGTCAACAAGGAGTACTCATGTACGTATAATGTCTTCCTTGCAATAGTTGATAATCAATGGATTTATCTTTTTGTTGCAGTACCGAATCTTACTATATCGGAACAAACAACAGCAGATCACCAATGCGAAACTCAGTCCTTCATTTTCATTCAGTGTAAGTCTTTAATAGCTTAAAACTGTATATAACATGAGGCACCTTCTGAAGCATAATTGAAATCAACAACCACCTTCCAAAAACATGCCCCACTCAGCTTTTCTTGAAACCCCCACCTGAACTAATCTGAAAAAAGTTTGAGAAAAGTTTTGATACATTATTGCAGTATGAAGGGATGTAAATCAATGACAACACATTATGGATGACCAACTTCTTTATGCTTGAAAAAACTCATTTGTTTAAAAAAGTTGACCATCCATAGAATTTTGTCATTTTGAAGAAATAATTTTGACTTTTGCTTTAATGAGAATATTCTCGATGATGATCCAAGTTGCTGTATTGCCTGTCTTTTTTTCTATTGATTCAGTATTCGTAATTAACATAACGAACTCCTTGTAAAATGACATGATGTTTTCCTTCTTGACCCTTCAGACATCCGCGGTCACCAAGTGTTAAATAGTCCAACAGGGATTATGAAAGACACCTTTGACAATGGGTCATTTTCAGGGATTTTGGTCATTTCTAGAATTTTGAATGAGCCATTCCCCTTATTAGCAATGGTTAAATTTCTAATTTGAATGGGTAATTTTCCTTCCAATGTGCAAAATGGCCCATGGCCCCTGCCTTTCCCAAGCCCTGGTCCAATATTCTTCTACATTATATCTCAAAAAGAACTTTTATCAAGGAATTTCCTTCAGGAATTATCTGCCTTTTTTGAGCAAGACGAACACTCTGCTATGTCAATGGCAGTTAATGTTAGTATGAATTTTTTATTTTGAAATTTTCTCGGGCTGAAAAAGTGTAGATTATGGGAATGTTTAGCCCAGGATGACCAAGGGTGCCCCAAGGACAATGATACAAAAATACTTATGATTACCCTCAATATGCTGTACACATGCTGAAACAAAATGGACGTTAAAATCCCATTCTGATGGTCAAAACTTGTATATAAGCGCTCAATGATGTTGAATTCCATTTTAAATTTGTTAAAGTTCTCACAGGTTCTTCGTCTGTTATGTAACCTTTTCGCCTGCTGTATTACAGATTCAAGCCAACAACTATGCAAGTTTTTATGACGAGGGACGACAAAGTTGGTCCGTCATGTTTGACAAGGAAGAATCAATCATTAAGTTTGCAAAAGATGTGAGTTTTCATTCAATTCAAAAGTTTTACTCTCTTAAAGGCACTATAGCACGTTTTCTTAAGGATAGAAACCATCTCACACGGCAAGGCAACCAACTGCAAGACAGTCTTTTCTAATCGATAATGGGGATCTAAACCTAAACAATTAATGTTAAGGTATGCAAATCATTTGTCCCTAACTCAAAAGATTTAAAGGTGTTCATACTAAAATTGCTTTATGGAGTTAATGCTTTACACTTGAAATTTTTATTTTTATGATTACGGATAAATGAGTTGAGTAATGACATGTTTAACTATTTGAAGAACTTTTATGTTCCATAGACTAATATGTAATTGGGAAAATTGAACAAATAATATGTTAAGAAAACGATACAGAGGTGTTAACCCTTCTATCCTTAAGAGTACAATGAAAGGGTCAACCTTTAAATTGCTAAATGAGTAAGTGCTTAGCCATTACGAGTGACCCGTTAACAGAAATTTTTGCAATTTTCCTGTAATTCAGATAGCTGTATGTAAAGCAAACAGCGCGGGCGGTGCCCTGGAGAGTGTTATTACGCAGGATCTGAGTTTAGGGGAGGGGGGAGAGCTGCAGGTCGAGGACTCCGCGGAGATCAGGTACACTGGCTGGCTCCACACTCAACACACCTTTGGTCAGGTGGGTCATATTCACTTGATCTGTGGTTGATTTTTGCAAAATTGATTGATTTCAATGATGTTTGTTTGCAGGTGCTTGAGTCCAATTATGTTTGTTTGAAGGTTTTTGATTCCAAAGATGTTTGTTTGCAGGTGTTTGATTCCAATGCCAAGTCAGACAAGCTATTCCGATTCAAGCTTGGGAAGGGCAAGGTCATCAAGGGTTGGGAGTCTGGGATCCTTGGGATGAAGAAAGGGGGGAGGAGGCTTCTTGTTGTTCCCCCTAGTTTTGGATATGGCAGTCAGGGAATGGGGGACAAAATTCCTGCAAACTCAACCCTTATTTTTGATGTGGAGGTTGTCAGGGTGAGCGTTTTTAGATGAATTATCTCCCTTTTTCGAACATTTTTCGAGTCTTAAAACCTTATTGTCTTCTTTGATATACAATTTTTCTGTTCACTAGTTTTGTTGTTACGTCATGTATTTGCAATGTTTAATTTGGTCATGTCTACCTTAACTAAGTTATAAGTAATGCCCCTTTTCTACCTATTACAAACTAAGGGAGTTTTTTGTTTTAGCCTAAGCTCTTGTAATAATTTAAATAATCTTGCAGAGATAGATATTAATTCTATCAATGACCAGACTTTGATAGCCTGATATTATTAACACATTAGCTACAGAAGTGATTAGTGCCATACTATTTCTTTTGGCTAATTTACAGGAATATCCTGTTACAAAAGGGAAAGAATCAGTTATTAGCCAATGGCAATCCCAGAAATTCCTGGGACCAACAGACCAAGGATTAATCATCTTCAATTTTTCTTTCAGGTAAAGCTGCTAAAAGGGGACTCCCCAAGTCCGTCCCCAGCTCCAGCAGCTGAACCAGCTCCAGCTGAAGAGGATCATAGCTCCGAGTCCATCAAGATCAGATCTCAGTCCATTACCGAGCATATAGCACAGGTATGTATCTTATTTTTCAAAAGTTTAGAGTAGTCGTAATCAATGTTCATCTATAACTCATCCTGTACCCAGATTTTGGTAGCTTTCTTATTCTTACCGGGAACATCCTGCTACATCAGCATATTTGTCTCTGCCTAGCTCAATCATATACCCTGATATCCTTCGGCCTAAAACGGTCATATCGCTAAATATAGTAAGCCAATGAAATGACTCACATTCAGCAATAGCGGCACCACCCGGATGAGAATTCAATCAAACGTCAATGTAGGCTATAAATAGCCATGAGTAACCAGCTGTAAGCAATACGATCGTTTTAGGCCGTAGAGCTAGGCGGAGACAAGTTTTGGATTTAGTTTTTGGTGTCTTCAGTCATTTCCTTTTCAAATTGTATGGTCAATTTTGACATTCTTAATGTAACTTCTGTAGTGCAGGGCAAGGTTATATCTCAACATTTTTACACCCATCACAGGGCTGTGTAATGATTTTGTTGGCCAAAAGTAAATAGCCTGTTCTGATGGCCCCTTTTTACATATCCTTTATGTACTGTCTTTCTCTTAGAAATTATGTAATAAAATTTTTTTTAATTATATATAAACCCAAGCAAGCACAGAAAATTTACATGCAATAACCATCAAATATGATTCAATGAATTAACCCTTCGCTGGCGGGTACCAAAGGAAGAGGAAAGCTCTGAATACCAAAGACCTTTATCATTTTGCACAGACCCTACAAAGGCATTGATATCTGATGATATACGATATTTAGGGGTCTTATGAAAAAAGGTCTTTGTTGTTAACATCAAGTTAGACATATGATCCCACTATTATTTCAAGAATTGAAATGCACATTCAAACCAAAAAAACTAAATTTTCCCGATATTGATAATGTATATATATATATATATATATAAAACAGTTCATGCAGTTCCACCTCTCAAGTCTTATATAGAAAAACACATTTGTTGAAGAAAACCAAGATGATTTATTCACAAGTACTTTCGACCATAAGGTCTCATCAGGTGAATGACGTTGAGTCGGTTATGACGTCATGATCAACAATTATGACGTCACAATACATTGCATAGATACATATGTTGCGTAGATACATTACATACATATAGACTGCATGCTACATATGTAGCGCATTACAAAACATACTTGCAAATGGACATTGAATTGAAGAATATTAGATTAAAGTTTTGAATTAAGCTTTGGCTTAAGTTTATTAATGAATAATAATTCCTTTTCCGCCAAGCAATTAGATTCAGTGGAATCAACTTTGTATATCGGGAAAACAGAATACATATTTTTTCCACATGTTTCTAGATGCGCACTTAGAGGGATTGTGCGATTATGCTTTTGTTTAATTTGTGAACGATGAAGATTCATTCTTCTTTTTAACTTGAGCTCTGTTTTCCCGATATATATTTCCTGACATCCATGACATGAAATCATGTAAATAACATTTTTTGAGTCGCAAGTCATACTTCTTTTTACAGAAAACGTTTTATTTCCTGAGAATCTAACTGAACTACCTTCAATCAAAATTTTACAGGTTGCGCATCTTTTGTCGCCACATTTTCGGACCTCTGGTTTATCAGTATTAGAATCATATTTAGAATTTGTCAATATTTTCCTTAGATTTCGGGGCTGTCTTCGACTATTAACAATATGATAATTTCTCAATATCCGTTTCATCCTTTGACTTTGATGTAAAACAGGTAAATGTTGATTTACCAAGCTTAGGGCATTATTATGATTTGGATTAAACGTAGTAATTAATGGGAGGCAACTCTTATCTGCATGTTCAATTTGACTGGTTCCTGAGATGGAAGCGTTTGCGTTCATGCCGGTTTGGGAAGAGGATTTACTGTTGTGGGCTGATTCCCTGAGTTTCTTTTGATCCAAGCTAACGGCCCTCGTTATACCATCATTGATTAACTCTACAGGATAGTTTTGATTAAGTAAAAAATGTTTTAATTCATAAAGACGTTGTTCTTTAATGTCTTTTTCCGACACAATAGTGCAAATTCGTCTAGCTAAAGAGTATGGGATATTGCGCTTAGTGTGTCTGGGATGACATGACCTAAAATCCAAATATTGGTGGGTATCAGTACTCTTGTAAAATATATCCGTGTGTATATTGCCTTCAGAATTCAGTTTGACTTTTACATCCAGGAAATTTAGTTCACATTTACTTTTTTCCATGGTAAATGAAAGAGAAGGGTCTAGAGAATTTAGAATGCTGTGAATTTCTTGCAGATTTTCATCCGATACCTTTAATATGGCGAAACAATCATCAAGAAATCTTTTCAACATGTTTTCTACGTGTAGCTTTGTCTCTTGTCCAAGTATATTTCCCAATTTTTCATAAAATTGCCTTTCTAAATATCCAAGAACTAAGGTTGCGTAGGTTGGAGCAACTTTAGTGCCCATAGCTACGCCTTTCTCTTGTGAGTAATAGCAACCATCAAAATAGAAAATGTTATTGGTCAGTACCAACTTCAATGCATCTATTATAAAGCTTTCTGAAAATCTATCATGAATCTCACTTCTGTATTCTTTTAGCCAGTATGTTATAGCTTTAATGCCAAGTGTTGTGTCGATATTGCTATATAAGCTGACTACATCAAAACTTACTAGGGTAGAGTTTTTTTCAACATGAGTGGGCAAATTACATAAAAAATCTATGTCATCTCTGAGATAACTTTTGACATGTTTACACAATGGTTTTAATATTATGTCTAGATAATTGCTAAGACGTTGTGTACAACTTTCAGGTCCACCAACTATGGGTCTAAAGGGTAAATCTTCGGGATCTAAAACACTTACAACTTCTTTATTATCACACATTACTTTTTTCTGAATGAGCTTACTTTTGTGTACCTTTGGAAGGCCATAGAAATTAGCCGTTTTAGATTCAAAGTTAGTCATATAATCTTTCTCTTTATCCAGGATTTCATTTGAGTACTTCTCAATTAATTTCTTAACTTTGTTACCAACAGCCTTTTCTTTAGATGCAGTTGATTTTTGATAATACTCTGTATCATTCAAAATAGACATGACTTTATCACAATAAAAAGACTTGTTCATAATAACAATAGCACCTCCTTTATCTGCTTCTTTAATTATGATTTCTTTATTATTAGAAAGGTCTTGGAGAGCTTTCAACTCCCCTTTTGTTAGGTTAGATGTGCTTTTGTTAATATGAACAGGATTACTTTCAATTCTTTGACAAAATTCATCTAAATATTTGTCTCTGTTGTAAGGAGGGTTGAATTTGGATTTGTTTCTTACTAAGTTTTCATCACGTATGCTACAATCCTCATCATCATCCCCTTCAATATCACTATCATCAGTAGCAAAAAATTCAGCAAGCCTTAATTTACGAGAAAATACTTTCATATCTAGTTTAATTTCATTTACATTAGGCTTGGGAGTCGGGGTAAATTTAAGACCCCTTTTCAGAAGTTTGATTTCATTTTCAGTAAGGGGATGGTCAGAAAGATTAAAAATCTTAGGATCTATCCTTTTGGTGGTTTCCACCTCCACCTTGGATATTTAGAAAGGCAATTTTATGAAAAATTGGGAAATATACTTGGACAAGAGACAAAGCTACACGTAGAAAACATGTTGAAAAGATTTCTTGATGATTGTTTCGCCATATTAAAGGTATCGGATGAAAATCTGCAAGAAATTCACAGCATTCTAAATTCTCTAGACCCTTCTCTTTCATTTACCATGGAAAAAAGTAAATGTGAACTAAATTTCCTGGATGTAAAAGTCAAACTGAATTCTGAAGGCAATATACACACGGATATATTTTACAAGAGTACTGTTACCCACCAATATTTGGATTTTAGGTCATGTCATCCCAGACACACTAAGCGCAATATCCCATACTCTTTAGCTAGACGAATTTGCACTATTGTGTCGGAAAAAGACATTAAAGAACAACGTCTTTATGAATTAAAACATTTTTTACTTAATCAAAACTATCCTGTAGAGTTAATTAATGATGGTATAACGAGGGCCGTTAGCTTGGATCAAAAGAAACTCAGGGAATCAGCCCACAACAGTAAATCCTCTTCCCAAACCGGCATGAACGCAAACGCTTCCATCTCAGGAACCAGTCAAATTGAACATGCAGATAAGAGTTGCCTCCCATTAATTACTACGTTTAATCCAAATCATAATAATGCCCTAAGCTTGGTAAATCAACATTTACCTGTTTTACATCAAAGTCAAAGGATGAAACGGATATTGAGAAATTATCATATTGTTAATAGTCGAAGACAGCCCCGAAATCTAAGGAAAATATTGACAAATTCTAAATATGATTCTAATACTGATAAACCAGAGGTCCGAAAATGTGGCGACAAAAGATGCGCAACCTGTAAAATTTTGATTGAAGGTAGTTCAGTTAGATTCTCAGGAAATAAAACGTTTTCTGTAAAAAGAAGTATGACTTGCGACTCAAAAAATGTTATTTACATGATTTCATGTCATGGATGTCAGGAAATATATATCGGGAAAACAGAGCTCAAGTTAAAAAGAAGAATGAATCTTCATCGTTCACAAATTAAACAAAAGCATAATCGCACAATCCCTCTAAGTGCGCATCTAGAAACATGTGGAAAAAATATGTATTCTGTTTTCCCGATATACAAAGTTGATTCCACTGAATCTAATTGCTTGGCGGAAAAGGAATTATTATTCATTAATAAACTTAAGCCAAAGCTTAATTCAAAACTTTAATCTAATATTCTTCAATTCAATGTCCATTTGCAAGTATGTTTTGTAATGCGCTACATATGTAGCATGCAGTCTATATGTATGTAATGTATCTACGCAACATATGTATCTATGCAATGTATTGTGACGTCATAATTGTTGATCATGACGTCATAACCGACTCAACGTCATTCACCTGATGAGACCTTATGGTCGAAAGTACTTGTGAATAAATCATCTTGGTTTTCTTCAACAAATGTGTTTTTCTATATATATATATATATATAACAAAGTGTTCGTAACAATCTCAGTCTATATACTACCAAAATGATTCAATGTCACATTTCAGTCACCAAAGTCAGACAAAGCTAAGTTGATATCACGGATGGCTAAGATGGGCCAGCCGATGTTGCCTCTAGTCGGAGCAGTCCCCGCCCAAGCTGAAGAGGAGGGCGTGGCGGATGAAGCAGTGAGTAATAAAGGGAATGATAGGTGATGCATTTTGACAGCAAATATACTAAGCATACTGAAATTATTCAGGAGAGAGATAGCAAAATGATAACTTTTTCAAATTTAGATTCCTGGGTTTCCAACAATCTCATTGAAATGAGATCTTGATGATGTATAAATTGGAATGGTCCCTTGAATTTCATTTCCACAAAAATACCAAGGACTGTCCTTTTATGTAGTGTGCTTGCCTCCAGCAACACGACCAGTCACTTAAGATTTATATTCAGTATGGCTTAGCATCATTCTCTCCAAACAGAGGTAGCCCTGTCATAAATTTCTATACAACCTCTGTCTTAATTCGAAGGTTTCTTGGTCTTCCGGCACTTTCCCCTAGTGGGACAATATTGCAACTTAAACTACCTGGCTATATTTCAGCCAATGAAAACAACGAATGCATGAATAACATACTTGATGTCACACAGGCCTGTGCAATGAAACAGTCGGAAAATGAGGTGTTTGTGTTCTGTGAAGACGACTCAAAGTGCAAGTTGCATATTCAAATAAAGTTTAGCTTTTGGGATGCTTACGGAAATAACTTTGCGATTTGAATGATAACTTTTGAAACGGCGTCGCTGATTGCACAACCAACTTTGAGTGCATCCAATCAGCGTTCTACATTTCGTGCACAAGAAACCTTCGAATTAAGACAGAGGTTGTATAGAAATTTATGACGGAGCTACCTCTGTTGGGAGAGAATAGCTTAGCATACACATTGACAATTCGGTGACACTTCAAAGTTACTAATGATGAAGCAGGGAGAAATAAACCTTTATATCATTTCCACTCAAGGAAGAGGTCAGAGGTGTCAGGCTTGAGATTAGCAGTGCAATGGACCATAACTTTGTTTTTATAAGCTGTAGGGGAAATGGGTTGTAGGGGTTTTGGGGTACTACCTCTTGTGAGGTTACGTATAAATGTTAAGTATTATTACTCATGGATGTGTTACTGGTTAAAAGATAGGTCTTTTTTTTAGTTTGTTAAGAATACATGATCCTCAAACATTAGACATATACAGAATTGCATATTTTATTTAAATTGGTTGGATATTTTGAATGCCTTTGTTTCACATATTACATAGATATTGTACATACTATTATCTAGGAATGATTGAATGGTTGTTTTGAATTTCTCTTTTATTCCATGAAGTAGTGCAGGAGGTGGATAAATCTATCATCAACATATACATTGAGTTATCTGCATGAGGACCAGGGCTTGTAGTTACATGTTTTGGGGGTTAGACCCAAGTCATCAGACATTAGTTAATTTAGTAATAGGGATTGAGAACTCATGTTAATCATTCATTGATTTTACCCTCTGGAAAAGTCTTCTGACATGTTCAATTGCAAGATTAAAGGTCAAGATGGCTTGATGAGAAAACAGTAAAACAAATTCTTGTAAACAAAGAAGCTTGAAATGTTTTGGTACTATTAGGCTCTTATTTGATGTATATATCAACTATAGAGAAGTACGAAGAGTTTTGATACAATCAGTCAAAGGTCAAGGTCACAGTGAGGTTACTGCAAAAGAATGGTTTAGCAAAGATGCTTTTTTTGAGTATCAGCATTTTTACTCATTACATCATTGTTATGCCCAATGAAGAGAAATCATTGATTTTTTTACCATGAATGTCAAAGGTCAAGGTCATGTTTCCCCTTTGATAAAATTTCGAAATAAGAAACAGGTATTGAGAACTTAGATTGATCATCTATTAATTATATTCCCTGGAAATTCTTTCGACGTATTCACATTGAAGGTCAAAATGCAGGGTCAAGTTTTGAAATCACTGAAATATAATGATAAAAACTGCGTCAAGTACTAATGTTACTATTTATGAATGCAATTTCTCGACTATAATTTCAGTTGTATCTGGTGGTATATTTAGAAAGAAATTGTATTGTGGCTTTGGAGAAGGAGAATCACGGGAAGGCTAAACCCTCTGGTTAGGGGCTATATCTGCTTTTACATTGTCCTGCAAACGCTTATCTAGTTTAGACAGGATGTAAAGCACCCCATGAAGCTAAAGTTGAACCATAGGAGTGGTCTGCACTGCAGTTAGATTGAGAGATATAAAGGACATGTGATCATGTCAATCTCAAGATAAGGTGTTGATAACTCTCCTTGCTTACATTGAAATAGGAAACCAATGCAACTGATCAGCTATCAATTTCAGTGTCAATTTCACATGTGATCTATTTCACATGACACACAACACACTGACTAGCCTGATAACAAGATGAGACATCAAAAATAGGTATTTTTACTCATAATTTAGTGTTCACCAATTACCTTTGTCAAATATCATACATGAAGGTAATTTCTATGCAATAAACACAAACTGCCGATTGACAAGGTTTTGTGAAGACTTTTAGGGTTAGGATACAATTTTCATTTTACCTGAATGATATTCTAATAAATAATGAGAACATCGTTCCACAAGCCAAATTATTTAGGAAACTAAAACTAATGTTGTTATGCTCTCACAATAGATTAAAATCAATGCTAAGCAATTAGTGTAAATTTTATATTTAATTGAAATATATTAACACCAAACAAATTCATTTAATTGTTTTTCTGTTCATGATGGTAACATATGTTTACCATTTCAGTGAAGTGTTGAATGAGAGGTTTGAACCAATTGAAATTTTGCCTGATTAATTTACTGAATTGTAATTTATTGTCTGTCTTCCACCTAGGAAGGCTACAAATTTGTGCCTCCGTTATGATAATTATTTTGTTTAATGTTGTGATGTGATACAATGCGGGCTGCCATCTTGTTTTTTCCAATTGCATTGTTATAATCACATGATGTCATTTGTTGGATATCTTATTACCGGTATTTAGGCAACACATGTCTAACATTTGAAAAAGAAGTTTTGCCATCTTCACAAACTTGCATAGGTTTTATTCCATATTGGTTTTTTCTGTTTCAAGGCTGCTTCAATCTAATGAATAAATCATAATCAAGATTCATTGTTTTCTTAAAGTGAGCCTCTGTCATCAACTTATTTTGTCTCTTTGATATTCAGGCGTCACCAGATCCTGTAGCAGACGCCAATAGCCCTCAGCCAATTGCTCAACACAGACCAGTATTACCTGGCAAGCCAGCTACTCAACCAATCGTACAGCCTACACCAAACATGGCACAGCCAATGGCACAGCCTGTCATGCAGCAAGGCATGATGGGACAGCAGTTACCAGGACAACCAGCTTTTGTACAAAGTAAGGAAAGATTTGTCCCAGATTGGTTCGCTTTGTCGAAAGAAATAGATACCACCACCATTATGATATTAGCTCCATACTGATGATAATTTTGAGCTGCCTAAAACTTTGACACTATTCTGTAAATAATATTTCTGAAGTATGTCTTTTGTCATTTATCTTTTGTTTAAGTCATTATACAAATAATGATTAATGAAAGCAACTTTCTCCATATAGGCTCTGGTTTCCAAATAAGAAATGTTTACCCCTGTGGACCAAATTTGAGCCCTTCAGTTTTAGGTTAGAATGTCTAATGTTGAGTTTATCATATTGAATTGTGTTGCCAAAAGGCATAATTCTTATGACTAAGTATAAGTTCCTTTTTAACCTCAGACTTGCCCGCCGCTCAACAACTCGCTGTCTTCCAACCAAACAACATACTACAGCAACAACAGCAAGCAGCAATGGCTATGCAGCAACAACAAAACATGTCTGTGAGTAGCAATAAAAAATAATCTAATGACTTTATAGTAAAGACGAGAGCATTACACTTGCTATGTAGTTATGACAAAACAGTGATTAAGCAATGAACCTTTTGCCGGCAGGCTCTTGAATAGGAATAGCAGATATTTACCGGTAGCCATTTCTCAAAAACCATTACCTTTTGTTAAGTGTTGAGGCTCTCCTTGCAATAATACTAGCAGCTCTGACATGAGTGAAATACTTTGAAAGCTGTGTTCAACTGCAGATCACCTCACCTCATCTTTGGTAACTTGTTGTACATCCTGTAAATTGGTGGCTTTGCAGTATAGATAGGCACAAATCAATTCGAAATGTAAGTGTACCTTAACAAGGATATTTTATAATTGTAATGTATAGTGCCCGTAAGGCTTTATCAGAAATCAGTGGGAAGGAGGAGGGGGGGGGGGGGGGTTGGTTGGGGGGCATACCATCCACTGGATGACAGGAATCTGGCATGGTTGATGAGTCAGTTTAATCGCTAAGTTTCGGGAGACCTTCTTACTTTCTATATAACTCTTATTGTATAGTTGGTAATGTAAGGCAGACAAATTCGGATTTCATTCATTTGATATTGTTTTTCTGCAGGCGTTCCAGCCCCCTGGGTATCAGTATCAACAACAACCACAACAGCCACTACAACAACCATATCAAGGTACAGACATTCCATGTCACAGCATGCTGTTGTGGGTTTCAATCTCGGTTTCATTTATTGGTTTTGATTTGTGGTATCAGTTAATTCTCTTGCTAGCAAGATTCTTGTTTTATAAGCACTTTCATTTGTGTTGATAGACACTTATCTTTAGAACCATTTCTTTATCCTTGATCATTGCAGACATATCAATGTTCTTTCTTTGAATTTGAAGTGGTCATTGTGATTGATGAATAATCTCCCATTTAAACACTCCTCGCTTTTGTCACCTGCAATTCACAGCGTAAGTCGTTACTCACATTCTACAAATTTATATTTGCAGTAAAAGTAAAGTAATTTACCCTAGATAATCCTTTTCTTAATTGTACATTATTGACTTGAGTCAAAGTTTGCCTAAAATAAGTTTATTTTCGAAACTATGACACATGCAGTAGTTACTAGAAATAAGAAAGATACACTCGCCAAAAAAATACAAATTTGCACAACTTTCCTTGTCATGTCAAAACCTTTTGATGTAAAACCAGCAAACCATGCTTTGATCCTATGAACCAGGTCAGACTAGAACAAAGTTCCTTTAGCCGAACGTCTTTGTAGCCATGGTATAACTAAGTTTAAGTTGTATAATGGTAATGGGGAAGAGTTGGTCGTCACTTGTGAAATTCCTTTTAATTTATTGTTTCAAGAATAATTTTCAAGAATTAGAGTTTGGTCGAAACTTCTTTCAAACTTTTCCATAGATAAAAAATCATCTCAACTACAAATACATAATTTCAGTTTAATAATCACATGATTATTGATAAAAGTGCAGTTTTATATATGTTACAGATTCTTCTCAATTAATGAAAAATATTCTTGCAATGGTTAATTTACATGGAAATCTATGGAAATCCCAAAAAAAGTGACTCACTTTAAGCCACTTACTTCAGTTTCTTTCCTCACTGTGAAATTGAAATGGCTTGAATTGCCAAACCAAACCCCCTTAATACTAATTGACCTTAAGAGTTGATACTAACTGTAAATCATGAGGCTTGTGCTTTCTTTTGTTTTCTATTCTTGATGAGAGATAAATCCACTATCAATGCGCAGAAATCTACAAGGCCATATTATAGTCTTGCATGTTTCCAAGGCATGATTCTTAAATCTTTGTTTGTCATTTGTTGATTTTTGGACCAGTATTTTCAAGAACAAGTCCTGTATTTATAAATGGGTTTCACACTATAAACTGAATTTGGATAGTTTTAATCAGCAAGTGCTCCAAACGGTATCATGGTGAATGTAAATCATCAATTCATTATCAATGTCAAAGGTGTTTGTTAATGATCTTATAATAACTTTGATTTGTATCATGAAGTTGAATTACATTTTAGGAATATATATGTTTTAAAAATTTGAATCTTATAATATAAATAATACTATAACTATCCTGTCCCATCACATTGCTTCACAACCTCAGCACTGACTAACCTCTGCCTGGACTGTAGGTCTCATGTTTGCAGGTGGCCAACCGACCCCTGCCCAGACCCCCGGCAACCCCGGACAGGTGGACGCCCTGGCTCCGGTCCTGCTCACAGAGTCCAGACAACAGAACACCGAGGTCAGACTCTCCATCAGCAAGATGGGCGACAAGATCGATAGGATCCTTGACAAGGTAAGTGCTTAGCTTTCTTCATACAAACCTGAAATCAGGCTTGAAAACATATCGGTCACAAGTGTCTTAATGGGGAAAGGGTTAACAATTTCTTTTAAGCAGCTAAACTGCAGGAGTACTTGTCTTTAGTCAGTGCTAATTTGCCTATGGATACTGAAACTGATTCCTGCCTCCTGATTTAAGACATATCTTTAGTTTCATTTTTATTTTCCCCTAGATTAACACACTTGGGCCTGGAGGACAGTCAATGCATGCCCCGAGTATGGAGACAGGGATTCTTCTACAAAACATCACCAGGATAGTTCAGGTGGGTCAGCCTCAGATTAGATATCAAAACATTCATATCGGTATATTATATCAGCTAAAATGTATTGTATATCCTGGAATAAAACCTGGTTCTTGAAAATGACCCATGCCTTGAATACAACTCGTGTATACTTCTTATAAAACTCAACTTTGATACAACCTGGGCCTCAGATAGAACTTTTGAGTGCTTTACAAAATAGAATGCCAGAGTTGTATTCCAGGAAGAAGGTAATGTCATTTCAGAATTGGAATTTCTTTGGCAGAAGACCAGTCTGAGATTTTTCTTATAGTTATTCCTGTTAGGTTGACAGCCATGCAGTTTCCGAAGCTACAAAATATTGCTACACAAACTATCTGCAAAATTTAAGCCAATGAAAACACTGCATGCATGGATAGCATATATGTTGTCACCGAAGCCTATGCAATGATGCGCTTCCTAGATAAGGCAACTGTGTTCTGTAAATAAGGTTCAATAGCTCAGTGCACATTTGAACAAAGTATACATTTCCCAAATCATACAGTCAGCACTGATGGTTTTTCAAACTTTTGAATACTTTCGTGGCTTGCACAACTAAACTTTTATTGCATCCAATGAGGCTTCTACATTTCTAGACCAAGAAACATGGAGTTTAGTAAAGAATTTCTGACAGAGCTACCTCTATGGTGAAAGAATGCTGATGATTTTGATGAAAATATTTGAATTTCTCTTTCAGGAAAATGAAACCCTGAAGCAAGATGTGTATGAGAAGAGTGCTAAGATCGAGACCCAGAATGAGAAGATTGCTGGCCTCCTGCAGAAGAACCAGAAGTAAGTATAGTCTGTAGGTTTGAAGTCATACCATAGGATTTCAGTTTAACATGCATCAGTTAGGAATAAAGATACACATTTACATAGTACAGAATGTGGCACTGATTGGTATTTATGCAGTACTATTGGTATTGAATGTGGTACTGATTTGTATTGAATGTGGTACTGATTTGTATTGAATGTGGTACTGATTTGTATTGAATGTGGTACTGATTTGTATTGAATGTGGTACTGATTTGTATTGATTGTGGTACTGATTTGTATTGAATGTGGTACTGATTTGTATTGAATGTGGTACTGATTTGTATTGGTTGTGATACTGTTTGGTATTGATTGTGTTACCGATTGGTATTAATTGTGGTACTGATTGGTAGTCATTGTGGTACTGATTGGTAGTCATTGTGGTACTGATTGGTATTGATGGTGGTACTGATTGGTATTGATTGTGAAACTGATTGGTATTGATTGTGGTACTGTTTGGTATTCATTGTGGTATTCATTATGTTACCGATTGGTATTAATTGTGGTACTGATTAGTAGTCATTGTGGTACTGATTGGTAGTCATAGTGGTACTGTTTGGTATTCATTGTGGTATTGATTGTGTTACCGATTGGTATTAATTGTGGTACTGATTGATATTAATTGTGGTACTGATTGGTAGTCATTGTGGTACTGATTGGTAGTCATTGTGGTATTGTTGTTGTACTGATTGGTATTGATTGTGTTTCCAACTGGTATTGATTGTGTTACCGATTGGTATTGAATGTGGTACTGATTGGTAGTCATCATGGTATTGATTGTTGTACTGAATGGTATCATTGCTGTAGTGGTTGTTATTCATTGAGTTACTTATTGGTATTCATCGTGGTATTTATTGGCAGGAAACAACATTATTCAGACACCCAGGTGGCAAACATAGTGCGACTCAAACACAATCATATGTACATCTTCTGAGGAATGTAATTCTAATGAACTGTGTATGTTCCAGGTACGTTGAACAGAGTAACACTCTGCTAGAAGAGAGGAACGAAGGATACAAACACTCCGCCAGTCAGTCTCAGGCCAGGGTTCTCGCTCTGGAGCAAGAAAAGGTGAGAAGAGTTATTCCCCTTGGCATGTGCTTTACTACAGAGGTTGAAAACATGTTAAGGCTCTGACGTTATGTTACTGGGAATATCTTGATTGTTTTCACTTACAGTTTACTTGTTATAGTGTGATATCGATTAACTTTTACCTTGACTCTTATTCATACTCAAATATCATGTACCATGAAAACAGAAAAGAAAATGACGCTTAAAGCGTTAAGTGATTGATTATAATATGCATCTCAAAATATTTTTCACATGAAAACAGAAAAATCAATCATGTCATTGTAATAGAAGTGAAAATACAAATGTCCACGTCAAGCCGGATTCGAACCCAGCACCTCAGAGTCGGACACTCGACCTAATCAGCCAAAAGGGATATCCTGCTGCTAAAGTCAGGAGAAATGCTTTGAACCTAACCACATTATTATTATGTACCCAAATAATAAATAACTTCAATATATATATTTCTATAAGACAAAAGTTCATTTTTTAAATTTCTGTCATTCATTTACAGGATAAGCCGATAAGGAAGTTAAATCAATCAAACAATCAATCAGAATTTGAATAGGCCATGTTTCTGTCCAGGTAAACCTAGCAACTGAATTGAGTACAGCTTCGGCCCAGCTGAGTGCTCTACAGCTGGAGCTGGCCACAAGTCGTAAGAAGGAGGCAGATCTTAGACAGACCCTTCAGACCTCGACAGACGCCGGGGCGGGGACTAAGGATGAACTGGATCGGCTCAAGATGCAGAGGATAGGTACATACCTTTAGACACTACATTCTATATTTTCTAAATTTTGAAAAAGGAGTTTTTTTAAATGTATGAACCATTCAATCAAATAAGAACAACATCTCTATGTTCTACCTCTAAGAAGATAATTCATCAACTTGCGAATCTAAATTAAAAGTCACAATCAATATTTTTGTCACTGTTGTCGAACAAATTCTGCTGTTTGAATACCGGTATATTACCATCAATGACACAAGACAGTGCGATATGAAAGAAATCCTTTCGGTTTTACTTTGATAAATAAATTTTTAAACTCATAATCATATCAATGAACCTGATTCAAATCAATTTGACTTATGACTATTATTTTTTATACAACCTATCTTTGAAATATCAGAGAGTTATAATTACCTACCGGTATATTTATTATTATTCTGAGGGATGAATATCTCTAAAATATTGCTCAATTGGCGCCAAACAATAACTCACAATTTTTCAGAGGATGAAAAGCGCATAACAGATTTATCAGCAGCTCTGCGAGAAGAGAAAGTTTTCCGTAAAAATATAGAGGGAGAGAAAAACAACCTGCAAGAAGAGTTTGATGACATGAAGTCAGCCTACAACTCCATGGAGAAGGTATGTGTGGAGGAAAGCCTGAGTAATGACTCCTAGGCTACCTCAATAGAACTTACAGAATCCTATTTTATCGAAAGTGTAATGAAGTCAAAGTTTGTGTATGATTTTCAACCAAATTGAATTGACCATTTTTGTCATATGATCAGTTTGTGAGTCACATCACATTTGGAGGAAAGCCTGATCTTCGTTTTTGAAATAGAACCTACTGACTCTGCTCTGAAGGTTTTGAGGATTTGTTTGGCTTTTTCCAACATTGCTCCACCTATGATCTGGGCATAGATTTTCAAAGCTTTCTTCATGCTAAGTCATAAGGGTCATTCAATATCATTGACTTAGGGCGTAGTACACTTTGCACATACAGCATTTTGAATATGTTGGTTTTTTACTTTCATTGTCTAGGTCTTATAGAGTTAAACCTTGATATTGTAAAGGTGTTTATAATAAGGTGGCATTTTTATGTCAGGCTAATCATGACTTTTTTGGGGGAATCTATGTCAGTAATTTGGGAGTGAACCCTGAAAATGTGTGTGTCAACTTTTGCAATAGTATTTACTAAATGCATTTAGCCATTTGTTGTTGGATTTAAAAACCTAGTTACTGCAAAGTATTTTCTGCTTTTCCACTGAATAATTCAAGTATTGATACGATCCTTTCAGAACTTGAATGAAAGAAAGAGGAAAGCCAATGAAGAAAGAAGAAGATTGGAGGAGGAAATGGAAGATTTGAAAATAAACTTAGAGGTAAAGTTTCCTCACGTTCTGTTCCAATATATGCTCACAGATATCACATAGCCAGAGTGATGCTGTCACCTGATGCCTGAGATTTCATGGAAATTACATATGTGAATACAGGGTGAAAGTAGTGTTCACCTCCAACCTCATTAAAATGAGATTGAACATTACATTAATCCCATGCTATTTTGATCCGAGTGAATTCAATGGTCTGGTGGCAGACACTGGATTTTAAAGCTTTGTACAGGGAAATCTCTTGAAGGCAGAGTAAGTCACAATATATTTGTGTTTTTTGCAGGGTGAAATTCAATCATTACGAGACAAGTTACGAAGACAGAAGTCAAACACAGATGTAGTTACAGCAGACAAGGTAAGTAATGTTCAGAATTATAGTGATTATCAAGACTTAAGCAGGTAAATTCATTGGATCCCAACCCTTCTTAGTGGCCACAGGAATAACTCATTAACAATGAAGATGATTAAGAATTGAAGAAAGATGAAGGCAATGTTTTTGGATATACTTTTTTAAGAAATTAAAAATTGGCTTTGATAGAGAAGCTGCCCTGAAATATCCCAGGTCTTGCAGGCACATAGTTAATAATCAATAAAAAGGCTCTTATAACCGGGCTAGCAAAAAATTTTCTAAGCAGGTTTATTATATGGAGGAGAAGTCTTCTGTTTTCTGAGTGGCTGAGAAAGACAGTCAACGACAATGATCAACCGTTATGTTGACTAGGGGAAAATCCTGAGAAGTCGACATAACAATTCAGTTATCTAGAACTAAACATAGATTAATAATACAAGGAGAGTTGTTTGGTGTTATCTCCCTTGGCAGTCATGGACGTGCATGTTGTTGTAATATAAGCTTTACAAGGAACTTTGAAGAAAATAACCTTGTCCAAATAATATAATAAAATAATTACTGACTTCAGTTATCGGTGAATTGAATGTTTATTGACCTTCAGATATGTTGACAGAGATTATCATGACTGTTCCAAAGTCAATAAACCATTTATTTCACCTCAACTGAAGTCAATAATTGTATTAATATTAAATTATTCAAATGAAGTTTGCATACATGCCAAAGGTTATACAAAAAGGAAGTTCTTATCCAGAAATTCTGTTTAAGAGTTTCTATTGCTGATTCTCTTATTCAATCCAGGCTGCCCGTCTGGAGGAAGATATAAGTGCAGAGTGGCAGCAGAAGTGTGACAAACTACTCAAGGCAGCAGCAGACAAACACAACCGAGCTCTTCAGGAAGTGGAGGAAGAAAAGTCTGAACTGCAGACAAAGATCCAAGAACTTGAAAACAAAGTAAGTGTCAAAGGAAAGATTCTTTTATACAAAACATTGTAAGTCAAGAAGAATGGGGAATTGAGAGCAAGCATGGAGCATGGAATAATTTGAAGTTTTTGGCCAAAAACAGTATATATAATTCAAAATGTAGAAGTAAGAGAATTGATATGTCTCTTAATTCATATGGAAGAAAACAAATTCAGGCCATTTACCACATCAACTTCTCTATATACAACTCTGTAAACATCTTATCTTTTCTACAGCTGCAGAGTCTGAAGACGTCCAGTGGGTCGACAGGTCAGAGGATAGCCCAGTTGGAGGAAGAGGTTGAGGAGTTGTCTGCATGGAAGGAAAAGGTGTGTAAAGCATAGTTATAGAATCGGGTCCTCATGGAGAAGTATTTAATGTTATCATAGATAGTTGGGTTTTTTTAAGTTTTGTGCACTTGTGATTTTCTTCTTGTTTGAAGTTTCAGTTGTAAATTTTGTCGGCAAATGAAAATATGAGATATAACAATGGTCATGATTTAAGATAAAAACCTAAAAAATGTGATATTCCTTTGATATTTAACAAAAGAGTTTCAAAAGATTAGTGTAAATTGGCATTATGCAGTGAATGAACAAAAATTCAGTAGCCAGCTGGAAAGTTTTATCTTGTCAATTTAGAAAGATCTAACAATTTTCCAGAGAAGAATGTCAATTTGCATTATGCTGTTTATGGAAAACACTTGAAAAGTACTTAAGCAAAAAGTGTTTATTTTGTCAATTCATATGTCAATTTAAACAATTTATGAAGGGGGGGAGGGGGGAGAGAGAAGGGGTTTGGGATTCGAACCCCTTGGAAAACTACACCCCTGCCATGGCCCCCTGTCCACCACTGTAATTATACCTATATTTCATTTTGCCAGTATGAGAACCTGCGAGGCCAGGCGACGTCTATGAAGGAGCGATACGAAGAGCGGCTGGGAGACTTGGAGGAGGAGAAGGAGCAGGTCGAGGAGCACGTTCAGCTCCTGCAGGCTCAGGTCAGCAAGCTAAGGTCACAGGTCACCACGGGGTCAGGGGGCGGAGCTACAGCTCCACCTGTCTCAGGGGATGTAGTCACAGAGGTTGGTGTTTAGCTATCTTTGTCTGTCTCACTTCTTCTTTTGATAACTTGTTTTCACCTTAAAGTTCAAAATATGTATTTTATAAGAGGGTAAACCACCTGAGGAATTAACAATGGCTAATTGGTTAACAGAGTTGTTATATTGTTATGTTTGTTGTGTGTAGGTGAAGAAGATAATGAACAACGTGTACCGAGGACTGAGAGAGGAGTTTGAAGCAGATGAGTCATACACGGGGAGTGAAGTACTCAACTCTATACTCTCAGCTATTAAGGTGAGATAATCTTCTGGCAGTCTTGATTAAAATCAACCCTGTTCTGAGGAATTACCTTGTATTCAACCAAGGTATGTACTTGTTCAATGGTTTCCTCCCTCAATGGTCCTCACATTGTCTTTGCCTTTATGACTATGTTTTTCTTAAGCATGCACCTTCATATGTGTTGTCAAATTGGGTGGAAAGGAAACTTTTAACAAGTTTATATGCCGGTTGAGGGAATTTTTTGTAACCTTTTATTTGGAACTGGGTTCATTTTAAGCAGACTGAGCTTGTGGAGTTTTCAAAATGAAAAGTGCAGTACCAACCCTGGCTTGCAAGTCCCAGTCAATGCTCACAGGTTTCACTGCAATTAATAACAATTGTGATTGTCTTTCTCTCAACAATAACAGCAGCCAGTATGCTTGAGAGCAGGTTATAACCGAAAAACTACCATCTCTCCTCTCTTGGAGTTTAACAGCACAAATCTAATCAACACCACAACAGCCTTCTACATCTTACCAACACCGAATACAATAAATACTTGAACTATTTTGTTGCAGCATAAAGTTTAATCATGATCTGCAAATTTTAAAAACTTACCCTCTGCACGTCTTCTTCACTGAACTACTAAATGAATAATAAAAACATTTCTAAATGGCAACTTAACAAGATTTATCAACCATATATAGACTAAAATAGCCTTAGTGACAATACCACTGCATAAAAGCTCAAGTGAAAATGTTATTTGGTGGTTTTGTATGAAATTTTGTAATATGAGATGACAATTTTTGAAGAGTCCATTTAAGCAAGAAATCTTGAATAAAGGATTCAACAATTTTATGTAATATTCTTTTTGTTTTAGACAACTACCCTGCAATTGGTTCAGCGTCAGCAGTCAGAGGGAGGGAAAACTGAGGAAGAGGAGGAGGAAGAAGATGATGATGAAGAAGAAGAAGATGAAGAAGTGAATGAAGAGCAGAAGAATCAACAGGAGAAGAAAGAGGCAGAGAAGAAAGAAAAAGAAAAGCAACCAGGTAGATATTTTTTATTATTTTTTATTAATGTCAGATCAAGATTTACAAGATTTTACTACTTTTAGGGAATTGTCTACTTTTCCTACAGAAAAATTTCCATGCATGAGAGTTTAATGTTGTGCTGTTTTGCATAGCAGGTTCATGTTACAGGGAAGTACAGGGACATGGTTGTTGCAGATTTTGTTCCTCAACCCTGTTCAGCAAAATAGAAAGTATGTTCCGTCTTTCATGGCAACTTGGTCTGGTGTTCAGTATTGTTTTCCATCAGTTTGGATGCATTGTTCCTGCTGATGCCTGTAGGCTTTATTTCAATGTTTAGCCTCTGTGTTGTGAGATCCTTTTTTCCACAATGGAACTTAGTATTGGAGTTACCAGGCTTGCTAAACAGTGAGCTTGAAGGACCAGGTTTGAGCCAACCTGTTGTAAGAACTCTTGGAGGCAACAATGAATGCAGACTAGCTGTTTCAATAATATCAAAACCCCTGGTTTTCAGTACAAAAGTAGTGTGTTCACTTAGCAAAACCTTTGAACCAGTTGGTAAATAACCAGTTGGTTGAGACATGAAAACCTTCAAAGTTGCTGAGTCGGCGGGTTTCAAACGCCGGACCTCTTGATGTGAATGTATGAAGTGTCAGCATTGTCTAAAATTTTCGCATTATAATTCTTTGCCGAGAGGGGAATCTACTGGAATCCCAAGAAGTGCTCATATTAGAACAGAGCAAAACCAAGGATAGTCAACTTCTTGCAAGATTGCGACTTATCTGTCTAAATATCAACACAATTATCAAGCATGTCATGATAACCAAAGCGTCACACTCATTGCAATAAAGAACATGCAGTGTGCTCTGACAATAAACTGTCACTATGCATGCATCAATTTTCACTCAGATGTGAATGGGTACATCATTAAGATTAGCATTGTTGATAAACTTTACGCGTTTCAAAAGTTGCATCCCCTGAAAGGAGTTGATGCTGTAAAGGTGATTAGTAAGATTGTTAGTTAGTCAATGATTGAGGTAACTAAACACCTTTAAGCAGTGTAGTTGTTCATATATCAATTTAATCAAATGTTTATTGAACAAATGAATGCAAAACACTAGTTGTAAATATAAAAGGAATTCTTCTTAGTAAGCTACTGATGTGATAGCAAGTTATTTTATTAAAAATGTTCTCACATAAAAATTTTAAAAAACCATATTAGATATGCCTTGACAGTTGAGATTTTGCACTTTCTTCAAATATGTTTTAGAAGAAGAATTGCATTTTATGCATTTATGCATTAAATTGTAATGTAAGAATAGTATAACTGCTCAGTTACACACATTCTCACCCCACAAAAGTAGCTAAAGTCATTATATCCCAAGCTAAACCATATTATCATGACATCTTTAAGTTGCATTTTAGAAGTTGCAGAGTTATAGAAAACCAGGTTTTATGGATAGTCAACTTCTTCATTGCAATGAGTGTGACACTTTGGTGATGACTTGCTTGATAATGGTGTTGATATTTAGACTGATAAGTCGCAATCTTGCAAGAAGTTGACTATCCTTGGTTTTGCTCTGTTCTAATATGAGCACTTCTTGGGATCCAGTAGATTCCCCTCTCGGCAAAAAATTATAGCGCGAAAATTTTAGACAATGCTGACACTTCCTTCATTCGGATCAAGAGATCCGCCTTTCGAAACCTGCCGACTCGGCAACTTTGTCTGCAGAAGAGACCTGTTCTACACGCAGTTAGGTTTGGGTGCAGTGCTACACTGAATTTCAGTGAGTACCACACATTGTTTTCTTTTTTCTTTTTTTTTAATTTTTTATTTTCCAAAACTCCATACAGAAAAACACACCCATTGTTTTCTAGTTACAGTCAATGCTTGCAGGTTCCACCGCAATTCGTAGCCACAATGGTGTTGCAGGCTTTCTCCCTGCAGTTATACTAGCAGCTGTGATATTAGTGAAATACTCTTGAAAGCTGCGTTTTACTCCAAATCCCCTCACCTCACCTCACACTTCATACATGGAAAACTTGCTTGATATCACCAAGGAGTATGCCTGTCAGAACTCTTTATCAAGAATGCTCAAAGTGCATTGTCAAATAAATCTTGTTTATATCAGATAAAATTCTTCTATATGTAGTAATACTAATAGTCATTGAAACCTTGAAACCTTGACTTGAACCCTTTTAAAAAAAACTGGACATAAATCTCAAATCCCGTCAACTGTTCGCAAGAATAGCTGACTCTCCCTGACATGTCAAGTATATTCAAAACTTGTGTATCGAATATATGCAGCTGTTATTGTGATCTGAGTTTTCTTATCTTCTCTACACAAATGGTCATGCCTTGTCGCACATGAATGCTTTCTTTGTCTCTTATTGTGTACATGCATGGTCTCACTCCAATAACCCCAACAATATCAATTTCTTTTGAGGGGGGGACTTTGAGAGAGGGGGAGGGAATTTGGGGGATTCTGTGTCTGCAACAAACAACCCTTTCTTCACAACTGTTCACTCATATATACATGAACATTGGAACATGTTGTGCAGAATCACTAGAGGGTGACTGGAACACTTTCACTAGATGTATACATACCATATACCCTATAATAGTTGCCACAGGTAAATACAATCTGTTGTAATTCAAAATGATTCAGAGAGAGAAAACCTTTATCCTGCACCAAGGATTGCTGCTACTGGCTGAAATATTGCCCAAGCGCCGCTAAACAATAACTCACTCACTCCTGCACCAAGGTAGAAAGTAAACGTAATCTGCAAATAATTACACTCATTCTTGAATGATTTATAAACATTTCCTTTATAGAAGTTTCAAGACGAAATGAGCAAAAATGAATAGGTTTTTATATCCTCTTTTAGGAATAATTGGAACTAATGGCCCTTAACGCCTTAACCACTCCATTATCGTGAGCATAGACTTGCTATAACATTTCTTGGGATCATGTTGTTAGCACACTTTCACCAGATTGTAATGTTGTGCCTTTAGAGGAAATGGTTATCTTTTCTTCAAGTTTTAAAGTTGTAAGTATATTTTGTCGATATTGCAAGTGAATGAATATTCGTCATAACTTTAGACAGTCAAACATTGAACTAAAAAAAAAAATTATTATCAGCTTTGCACACATACAAATATTATTTGTTAGTGTAATAACCTCCAGAACTTAACCCGACAAAATGCTAAATTTTATCTGTACTTTTGAAAAATGTTTGCATTGACCAATTATTACATATATTACTGTAATATCATGTTGACCTTAGTGACCAGTCAAGCGGAACAAAACACACCACATGGTGAGATATGGTAGTTTTTATAGCCAAGCCAAGCTATAATTATATCAATATCAATGCCATATCATCTGTATACAGCAAAGCTGTACATATATGAATATCACTGGTATATCTATCCCTGGATATGTTGTCAGTTGAATTTTATCTTTGGCAAGTCGAGCAGGTATGACTATAAGCATTTGTTGTTGAGACTTTTCTTGTTGTTATGTGATGTTGTTTATGGATCAGTCAACGAGTGGAATTTCCCCTGAGTTGCTTTTAGTGAAGAGATTTCCAAAGTTGAGTCACTGCTAATGGCTGAAATATTGCCCAGGCGACGCTAAGCTCTCTCACTCTTAAGTGGAATAAGAGATTTGCTTTAATACTTTCTCATGTTGGTATAGATTTCTGGTTTTGTGGTTACTTTGATTAAGTCAGAGGGATATGTACTCTATAATATGTAGAAAGTACTTTATGAGAGAGATTTATAAGGGTTTTTTTTAGAAAGGAGGAAGGATGTATTCTTGGTTTGTAATCTATTCTAAATATGTGAATATTGTCATGATTTTGTGTCACGTTTTACTAGGTAATTATGAACGGTGTTGTGATATTTAAAAAAGGATGGAGGGTTTATGCTAAAAGGCATTTAAGTAGTTGTAAATTTATGGATAAAAATATTGAAATTGGTAAGATTTAAAGATAAAAAATGTTTTCTAACTTTATTATTTTGTATAACTCTGTAAAACTACAGTTTTTTTTTATTTATCCAAATACAAACAACAAGACGATCATCTCTATATTCAAATCTTAGCAAAAAAATTTCATTCTTTTATTTCTAAATTATTTTTGTTACCTTTCAGCAAATTTGTTTTTGTAAATTCGCCAAAGAACCTGTAATGTGTTAAGTATTTCATGTCGTTATGAAATCCTGTTATACAGGTTGTGTTATTAATTTTAACCCTGCGTTACTGTATAGCGGAGGTGTTGTAACTGATATCATTGTTTGTTTAAACTCTGTAGGCAGATATTTTAACCCACCTACAATTTCTTTTGTGCAGATTTGAAAAATACTTATTAAATTCAACAAAATATTTTATGACTATCCTATTTTGATATTGAACGCTCAGACCTCATTTCTAAATTCCCTCTAAAGAATAGGTGTATGGTTTTTGCAAAAAGTAAAGATAGTCTATCAAAAAAGGTTATGAGACTTAAATACAAAGGAATTTACTGAAAAATGTAAAAAGGACTTTATTGACAAAACAGGGACAGGAATCTCTATAATGTCTTTTCGGCCTAAATAGGCCCGGGATGTAAAACCCAAGACACATGAATAAACTACTTTTATTATTATTATTATTATTATAAACAAGGCAGTATAAGAATCAAGTAGTGAATATTAGTGGCAAGATGATCATTGTTTCCTAAAGACTAAACTATGTTACAGCTTGAAGGACATCTAATCAAGAGAAAATACTAAGGCAAATCAATATGTTAAGTAGTAAATATACGCTGCAAGAAAATCAGTGTTTTCTAAAGATTAATCAATGTTACAGCTTGTTTAGGACAACTAATTAAGGGAAATATAGAATAGCTTGTGAAGTGCAAACAGGTCTGAATGCTTGAACAAACAGGCCCGGCTATGTACGGAAATACCTGAAGTGTAGCGACAGTAGGACAAAAGTAGGTCAACCTGTCATTGTGTACAGGATACTAGAAAATAGCAGTCTCGCTGATCGTAGGATATTGGGATTGGTACGTCGTAACATAGATGGATTTTGTAACAGTCTGAAGGTTTCACTGTTTTGATAATTCAGTGGATGTTTTGAGCTCGATAGTTGATTTTCAGGTTAAACTTAGTTGCTTTGAGTGGTTAGTAGATGTGTATAGATATGTAGTACAAATTTGTGTTGTTGATGCTTTGATTGAATTTGTGAGAGATGTGTTTAGAGGCTTTTGCTGTTTTGGTAATACAGTGGAAAATTTGAGCTCCATGGTGGATTGTTTCATTTGTTAAACTGAACTGTCTAGAGTGGATTTTTAAGTGTTTAAGTGGTGACCTTTGTGTGGTTAACGCTGTGACAGTGGATTGAGGTTGTAGGAGGTTTGTTCTGAGGTTTTCACTGTTTTGGTATTTCAGAGGAATTTTGAGCTCAAAAGTGGATCTTTGGCTTAACGAGTATGTGTTGAGTGATTGGTACAAGTTTATTTAAAAGTAGTAAAAATATATGTTGATGCTGATGCTTTTGCTGTGGATAGAATTTGTGAGAGATTTTTTAATGATGTTTGAAATTGTATATTCTAATGTGTAACAGCTGCCTTAAGTTTTGTAAAATATATAGTCTTATTTGGTTAACTGGGTTCAATAGGAACCTATAGTGAATTTCTGAAACATATTCACTTTGATTTGAACTATAGCTTGTGAAAGATATATTTTGAAGTAGATTTTTGTCTTCTACCAGTTATGTAAGTTCGTAATCATTATGTTAATTGGTTACTGTGAATTCAAACACAATATTGATCTGCACAAGTGTAGGTTTGTCTCGTGAAATGTTGATAGGCTAGGATTGATGGAAAATTACTATAGGAGTTTCCTAATTGTCAATGGTTTTGTATGACAGTGTTGGTGATTATGCTTTGGTTAACTTTTGTCCAAATATCAGACATTTGCTGTTCAATTTCAGAACCAGTTGTTGATAAAGTGACTGAAGCAGACGTCAATAATACTGAAACATCTGTTCCACAAACAGCAACTCAAGGTAGGTCAATTTTTTAAATTAACTGTATCTGCATGATTAACACTTATTCTGCAGGTCTGAAAACATTGGGGGTTAGCCAGGATCATTCCTTGAAAGCATGATATTAAACTGCACTGCCCCATTCAACAATTTAAGTGGGATCTCTCACCTAACCTTAGGAGCTATGTTAACACCCAAAGTAATTCATTTTACAAGAACACTTTGAATTCATGAAGGAGAACAAGTTTAAATATTAAGTTTGTATATATCAAAATATACTGCACTTAATTTCACTATAGCTAGAACACATGTTGTTAGATTCATAACAAAGATATTTTAGGTATGCTGTAAAACTTGTTTTACATGAAAGTTGTCTCTAAATTCTTTAAATTTGGATACGGTTTTGCTTTCGGTAAAGTAGTTAATGTTTCATCGAAAAGTTTTCTTTCTAACATACATGTATTGTATTACAAACCCTGTTGATGAAATAGTTTCTTCTTTTTCTACTGTCGTCATTTGTTTATGTCTTGTTTATGTCATTAGGTTACATGCCCTGTAACACAAATTCATGATTGTAACACAGCCGATGCCTCTTTTACTGTCCCCTCTGTTTGTGTCAGGGGTTACATTAGGTTACATGTAACACAGCAAATGACTATAAATGTCCCTTTATGACAGTCCCCCCACTGTTTGTGTCAGAGATAAAATTTTTGTAAATTTAACACATCCGGTGACTATATTGTCTTGGACTTAAACTGTCACAATACATTTCAATCCTATTAATACAGTATTGATACACTTAGCAACAATTGGTAACGTCAAGTAATTATTGTGAGAGGGCCTATGAATAGGATGTACAGTGGTCTCAGTTTATAAATCCCCCTTACACATTTATCCCATCAGTACTTTAAAGTGCATTTGTTTACATTTGGGTACACTGATCAAATTGATAACACTTGGTTACAGAGCCTGTTGTTGAAACTGTAACCCCTTCTACAGCCTCGGTTACAGAGTCAGTTTCACCACCAGATCCAACGCTTTCTGGAGGTAGGTAACATAGTTCTCAGTGAGTTGATGAAGTGTTTTCCTTTAGATTGTTTTTGAACATCATGTAAAGGAGTTATGAAAGCTACTTACATGATGTAATTGATTTGATATGATGTATCCAGCCAATGCTGGTAGGTTTCATTACTTTTAGGTTTTTCTACTGCAAACTAAATAATTTTCTTCAATAGAACTCCTTGTGTCTTCAGCAGTCTAATGGTTGAAACTGTAACTAAAATTGTGAATGTGTGAAATATTGTTAATGCGGCACTAAACAGTATTATGCAATAGGAACTAGGTATTTGCTATTGTGAGCCTTCGATTTGGATTCGGGGGCGGGATAGCGCAGTGGTTAGCGCGTTCGGCTTCAGATCAAGAGATCCGTGGTTCGAATCCCGCCAGGGGCTCGGCAACTTTGTCTGCAGTAGAGAACAGTTCTACACGCAGTCAGGATTGGGTGCAATGCTGCACTGAGTTTCAGCGCAGTACCACCCATGGTTCGCTAGTTCCAGCCGATGCTCGCAGGTTTCACCGCAATGCATAGCCACAATGGTGTTGCGGGC
Source organism: Phorcus lineatus (assembly GCA_921293015.1). Taxonomy (NCBI): domain Eukaryota; kingdom Metazoa; phylum Mollusca; class Gastropoda; order Trochida; family Trochidae; genus Phorcus; species Phorcus lineatus. The sequence continues at coordinate 23,686,040 of OV121097.1, read as the reverse complement.
TTTCTCCCTGCAATAATACTAGCAGCCGCGATATAAGTGAAATAATCTTGAAAGCGGCGTTAAACCCTAACTCACTAACTCACTCACTCACTCCATTTGGATTCAATAACTCAGTCTTAATAATGATGCCAATAGTTGGTGAAATTTTACTAAGAGGCGCTAAACAGTAGTCTATGCTTTTTTAATTCCAGAGGCACAAGAAGATTCTGCAGAAGATCCAAAAGACTCTCCATTAGATCCAGAAGGTCCAAGTGTTCCAGAGGAACCCTCAGGTGATCCAGAAGAAACTCCAGGTGATCCAGAAGAAACTCCAGGTCCCCTAGAATCCAGTGAAGACTCGTCCACTGAGGGTGAGAATATTTGTATTCGATGTTCCCTTTACTGCCAGCTATATAGACAGGCTTCTGTCTTCCCAAAGCATTGAGTCAGACTCTTGGTTTATGGATTTTTTGTTAAATTTTTTTCTTTTACATAGATGTAACGTCATGAAAATTTCTTCATGATCTTTAATTTCATTATGATGTTGACTTGTTTGGTGCAGATTTATAACAAAAAGGAGTCTATTCCTGGAATATCTTTTCGCATTTGTAAGTTCTTTTAATGTAAAATTTTGAAGTTATTTATAAAGAGATCAAGAAATCCATGAATCAAAAATGAAATGTTTTGTAAGTGGATAACTTTACTTATGAGCAAGTGTGTGTATTTTTTAGTGTCCAAGGCATGCATGTAAATTGCATGTACCTATACACAAATGTTTTGAAAAGATTTGATTTATTACTTTCTGTAAGTTTGAAACTAAAATGAGATTTGGTAGTTTAAAATAGCTTTCATTCATAATTTGCTAATTTTTGCATTGTCTTTGTGTTGCCTTGCTGGCGTAGATATGCCACGTTCGGGAAAAAAGAGAAAGGGTTCTGCCCAATCAAAAATGACTAGATCATCAGCACAGCCAACAGGTGACAAAGGAAATAAGTATCATTCTCATGAACTGGACATGGCAAGAGGGATAAAACCTCAGACAGCAGCTCTGTCAAGCCAAGGGAAGCCTATTGGACCCAAAATGACAATGGCAACAAACCAACCAACAGGCGACAAGGGAAATCCTTACCATTCAAAAGAGTTAGACAAAGCTGGCGCTGTTGAGCCTTTAATGGCAAGTTCTTCAAATCAAAGTCTTCATGCAGCACCTAAAAGTTCAAAGGACCATGGAAAACCAGTTCAACCCAAAATGACAGTGGCAACAAACCAACCAACAGGCGACAAGGGAAATCCTTACCATTCAAAAGAGTTAGACAAAGCTGGTGCTGTTGAGCCTTTGATGGCAAGTTCTTCAAATCAAAGTCTTCATGCAGCACCTAAAAGTTCAAAGGACCATGGAAAACCAGTTCAACCCAAAATGACAATGGCAACAAACCAACCAACAGGGGACAAAGGAAATCCTTACCATTCAAAAGAGTTAGACAAAGCTGGTGCTGTTGAGCCCTTAATGGCAAGTTCTTCAAATCAAAGTCTTCATGCAGCACCTAAAAGTTCAAAGGACCATGGAAAACCAGTTCAACCCAAAATGACCATGCCAACAAACCAACCAACAGGGGACAAAGGAAATCCTTTCCATTCAAAAGAGTTAGACAAAGCTGGTGCTGTTGAGCCCTTAATGGCAAGTTCTTCAAATCAAAGTCTTCATGCAGCACCTAAAAGTTCAAAGGACCATGGAAAACCAGTTCAACCCAAAATGACAATGGCAACAAACCAACCAACAGGGGACAAAGGAAATCCTTACCATTCCAAGGAGTTGGACAAAGCTGGCACTGTTGAGCCTTTGATGGCAAGTTCTTCAAATCAAAGTCTTCATGCAGCACCTAAAAGTTCAAAGGACCATGGAAAACCAGTTCAACCCAAAATGACAATGGCAACAAACCAACCAACAGGGGACAAAGGAAATCCTTACCATTCAAAAGAGTTAGACAAAGCTGGTGCTGTTGAGCCCTTAATGGCAAGTTCTTCAAATCAAAGTCTTCATGCAGCACCTAAAAGTTCAAAGGACCATGGAAAACCAGTTCAACCCAAAATGACCATGGCAACAAACCAACCAACAGGCGACAAAGGAAATCCTTACCATTCAAAAGAGTTAGACAAAGCTGGTGCTGTTGAGCCCTTAATGGCAAGTTCTTCAAATCAAAGTCTTCATGCAGCACCTAAAAGTTCAAAGGACCATGGAAAACCAGTTCAACCCAAAATGACAATGGCAACAAACCAACCAACAGGGGACAAAGGAAATCCTTACCATTCAAAAGAGTTAGACAAAGCTGGCACTGTTGAGCCCTTAATGGCAAGTTCTTCAAATCAAAGTCTTCATGCAGCACCTAAAAGTTCAAAGGATCAAGCAAAACCAGTTCAACCCAAAATGACAATGGCAACAAACCAACCAACAGGCGACAAAGGAAATCCTTACCATTCCAAAGAGTTAGACAAAGCTGGTGCTGTTGAACCATTAGTCTCAAGTTCTTCTAACCAATCTTTGAAATCAGAACCTCCTTCAAAAACAAAGCAATCAGATCCCAAATTATCAAACTCAGGCACCAAATCAAATGAAAAGGCTGTCATACAACCAATGATGTCAAGCAATGTTTCACAAGCTCTTGGAGACAAAGGCAACCCACACCACAAAGCTGAGCTTGATAAACTTGGCAACAATTCAAAGAACTCTCATTCAAAACAAGGGAACAATTCCAGTTCAGACTCCAAAATGAAGTCCACATCCTTCGATCCTCTTTCATCAGGAGCCAGAATCGAACCAATGATGTCCTCTTCATTAGGACAAGCACTTGGGGACAAAGGAAACCCTTATCACAAGAAGTCTCTGGACTCCCTGCCCAAGAAGGGTGAGAGACCAATGTAGACACTGTAGGACCTGCTTCAGCTTTTGGATCTTTCTTGTACTAGTTGTATTGGTGGCATTCTTCTTGTATTGGATTCTTTTCATTTGTATACATGCACAGCTCTAAGTGAAGTTGGCACTGTTGTATATGCTTCTCCTTCGATCTCATTGAAATTCAGAACAAAAAGCACTATATTGGGAAAGTACCTATCCAAATGGATACTAAATCCATGCTAATTTCAATTCAAATTTGTACTGTTAACATGTGTTTAAGTCATTGACAAAGCATACATGGTCTTAATTGATATCTTTACACAAAGAAGATGAAAGGGGTATTTGCCAAGGTTTACTTCTTTCTCCGCTTTTTTATCTACAATGGCTGATTTAATGTTAAAAGCAATGTAGTGATTGAGAGTTCCGAATTTCAATGAAATTTTCTCCTCAGCTTTTTGATAATATAGTTGGTGTTTGTAATATCCATAACTTAGCTTAGCATTTTTCTATACATTAGTACATTAATCAGATTCATCATGGTTATGGCAATAACAAGTAAGGAACAAACCCCGTTTTTACCATCAGGGAACATGGGCGTGAGTTTGTTCAACATCACGTATATATATGTGAATTGTGATTGTGTCAAATCTACAAGTTCAATTACCATTGACCACATTGTTAAATGACACTACAAAAATTTCTCAGACTGGTACAGAAAAGTTGAGTGTCTAAAAGGAGACTCATAAAACAACTGTATAATTTTAGAATTACTTTGAAATCTTTTAATGTAAATGTCAAATTAAAAACAATCCACAATTTGGGTTGGTTTTAGAAGTCTGATTAAGTAAACTAAATCGGATTTAAATAACAAGGCAGGTTGTGGCAAGTTCCATGAACAGTCTGCTGACAGTCTAGTTGCTCCACAAGGCATAACTTACAGCCCTCTCAATCACAGACTGGTTGAGCCTTGCTGCATTGTGGAAAATTTGTGGTTTGACTGCAAAGCAATCTGCAATTGATAATAACCTCCAGGAGATTTCAGATAAGATTATCAAGTTCAGGTGCAGTTTTCTGAAGAGCTGCCACAGAATCTTTGAAGAAATACAGCAAGGCTCAAATAAGCCCCTGATTGAGACTTCAGCGAGTTAAGCCTTGCTTAGGAAGTTGCCTGACAACAACTTTTTCTCAAAAATAAAATTGGGATACTTTTTGGAAAGATGTTTCTCTGAAAGAATTCAACTGAACTCAGACTTCATCTTATATCTTAGCATGTTTTTTAATTTAGGCTGGAAGAAGGCTTCTGTATATTGCTCTAACTTTTGAAAAAAAATCTAATTTTATCTGAGTTTACGGCTACGGATTGTTTTGATAAGTTTTTTTCTTTAAGTGTTAGTTTTATGATTAATTAGAAATTTCTAGATATTTGGTACATTTGACCATTTGTTGTAGATGCTGTAAATTGTTTTTTAGCAGATAAGAAGAAATATGCATGTTTATTACTCTTTGATTGTCTTTGTGTTAGATATTTTAGTTATAGATTTTTAAAGAATGAATCATTTAAAAATGTTATGAAAAACTATGAACCCAAGCAAATTGACATATTTTCTGCATAGAGAAAAAAACTACATCTTGAATTTAGCGGAACTTACTTTATCTTATGTATCGCATAGCAATTACTATATTATATAATTAATCCATAATAACCTCATGAATACTGTTGAGATGGCACTCTTTAAACCCCATATTTGATAACATTCATAATTTATATATTCGAAAAGCTTTTCTAATATTTATCATAAACAAGCAACTCACCACTTCAAAAGTTGTCACAACGTAACATTCAAAGTTATAATTTAGATGAACTCAGATTTGTACTAGCTTTTCACTCAAATTCAAACAGATTCATTTTTTCATTTATCAGTTCTTTCTTTCTGCTAATGCAGGATATCAATATCCACAAAAATCTCTAATAATTCCCTGTTAGTGTAGGGATTATTTGCAACCTGATAAAGACCACATGTGATCCGTGAACTAATTGTTTCAAAATATTGTCTCTATTGGGATACAGACAGGATCCATTCCTGGATTTCCTCTCACAATGGTCTGAAAACAGCCTGTATTGTCACAAGTTCTGCATAACACCTTGCTAATGTCAAAAGCAAAAGATTCTTATATCTGAAGTTGTGGGCAACTATTCATTCTACATGATTGCCGCCATCTTTCTTTTTAAACGCAATGATGTAATTGGTCCACTTATGCCCAAGATTTGTGGTTACGTGCCTATATGGGCTGTTGTCAGACCCTATGAAGAGGAAAGTACTCAACAAGTTTGTATCCTGATAGAAGCACTATTCTTTTTAAAATTTTCTTGGAACACAGTTTATTTTACTCAGACTTGAACTATTTGCTTCTGGTTATTTAGAGCTATCTACAATATGAAGAAGCTCATCTGGGCTGTGGGCTCTACCATGTTGCTCTGTTATAAATCATCTCTTTGGCTGTTTATTCATAGAGCATGTGAGTCGAACGGTGAGGGGATTATAAGAGATAGACATAGATTCTTTGATGCAGTGTAGGTGATAGGATGCAGAAATGCATCATAATAAGCAATAAGATCAGATAATAAATATTATTAGTCCAGAATTTTGAAGAATCATGGCTGTAGAGAATACATTATGTGTCACATAATTTTGATGCATTGTTATGGTATACACTTCCAATTTTAAGAAAATATCTAAAAGATTCTTTTTTTTTCTTCAGAGACATCCAAGCAGTCCGAGGTTCAACATGTATCTAGTCCAAGTGATGGTAAGTAGTAATATTGATATGGCCTTGAGATATGGATCAGTTTGATTGACATGTTCTTGATCTTTAAATATTTTAAAGAAATATTCATTGCAATGTACCCCAAATGTCATCAAAATGTTGTGAAGGTGAAGCTAGTCACAAAGTTCAACTATTTGTTATTAAATATTGCAATTGTGAATCCAGGAATTATCAAAAGTATATTGCAGTTATAAAGTGGAGGAGGGAATTGGTCATGTGTTTTACATTCAATTTATTAATAGAAATATTCAAAGTGAGTGGTTAAAAAAAATCAAGACCCACTATCTCTTTGATGGTCACTGCAATGCTGTAGAGAAAACAAGCTGTTTCAGCACTACCGAGTGTGGGTAAGTTGTTAGCGGAAAATATATTGTGCCAGGCATTTATTGCTGAGTGGTGGATCTGAGCTTTCATCCTGTATCAGTAAATGATATGAGGTATACATCATGGTGTTTAGTGATTCCATCCAACATTAATTGGTTTCATTACAATACATAGTCAAAATGGTATTGAAGCCATCACCTAGCAATTATGTACTTTATAACTGTATATTATTTAAAGATATCCCCTTTTCCAAACATAAATCATATTAGCCCATGTAGTAAAGATGAAATCCGCTTGAAAACAAAAACAACCTCAACTAAACTTCTGCATTATATTCATACTCAGAAACCACCTGAACTTCTAAATTATATTCATACTCATAAAGATGGAATCCGCTTGAAACCAGAAAACACCTCAATTAAACTTCTGCATTATATTCATACTGAAATCATCATCATTTCAGGAAAAGGCTCTCCTGATAAAACCACCAGCCAATCAGAAGCGAGCAAAGTATCAAGTGACATTTCATCATCCATCATAACTCCTAGCCAATCAGCTGACAGCTTTCAGTCAGACTTGAGCAAAACAAGTTCAAACAGTGCAAACAACAACCAATTAGATAGCAAGGATTCAGCCAATGACAACCAAGAGAAAACCAGAACAAGTTCAAACTCATCCTCAGGAAAACAGTCTCGATCGGGATCAAATTTATCAGAAGGTCTCCCGACATTAGCATCCCGTGAACCCCCACCGTTGTTCGAGGACGATGATGACAAGGATGATGATAGGTGAGTAATAAAAAACATTGTGTTGCTTCAAATGAGGAGAGACAATCAATTTGCTCTCTTGGCTATGTTGTAACTCGGCAAGGGTCCTTGACATTAAGATGATCCTTTGCACACTAGGTTATGTGATTCAGTAACTCAAGAATTGTTAGATTCTTTGTAATGAAGCAGGTAAAATGCTTTTTGTTTACAATTTTATTGCATTGTTCGATTTCAATTCCCCAAAAGTTAACTCTTACGTTGCTGAATATTATTTTGACCAGTTTTGCCCCCGTGGCTGAATTTTCCAGCACTCGCCTCGCTACCGTTATAGCGCAATTAGCCCCTGTGGCCGAATTTTCCAGCGCCGCCAGATGCGACCGTTTTAACAACATATGGCGTGTTTACATGGCGAATTACGGACATTATCGTCGTTTTATACAAAGCTAGTCGGCGAATCCCGTGTTACAAATGGATGATACTTACTTGACACTTTGAATGAAATTTCTATCACCCCTGGAACGGTTTCTACAACTGAAGTAAACTTGTTTTCAATTCGGGCGCCGTAACTCAATAAATTCCAAGAGCGCATGCGCGAAATCAAAACGAAACTAAAGATGAATAGTTCCTCTTCACATCGATATAAAAATTATTTTTATAATATGTTTAGAACGAATTTTACAAAATTTTAAAAATTGTCTTCATTTCAAACATTATAAAATCATTTAATCACTGAGTGCACACATGCAAATTATATACGGAATTGAAGCTAATTTTTTGCTCTATATTTCATGATAAATTTTATTACGATACGCCATCCTAAACGAAAGATATAAATTACGAAAACAGGGTAGTGATAAATCCCGATAACGCTCTGACCCCCACAGTAATATTACTAAGCTAATAGCCCCGGGCAAACGCACGCGCTCAGCGCGTGCAGGCGGGGTATCCCCGTTGAAACATACACTTACACACAATATAAATTGTCTTTATTTCCAACTTTATAAATCATGTTATTCGCTTTGTATACATGCAAATTATATATGGAATTGAAGGCAATTTATTCTTCTTTACGAAGAAATAAATCATAACAATCTTTTGCACTGTAATTAGAAGTTATTACCAACGAAACGTGGGTATAGCTAGTAATAAATTCTTTGATAATCGCCTTACCGCAACATATGTCGCATCGTTTCCACACGTTTTATTTTGATGCAAATATGGGCAAATTACACATGAAAATGAAGGTATTTCTTTCTGCTTTACGATGATATGAAAATAATGAATATGTACCACTTGGTTTGGAATATATAAAGTTTGCAAAGATGGTACCCTCGGGTATTTTAGAACAGATTTTGATAATTGCGACATCACTAACCGCTCCTTTATTGTCCAATTGTAATTTGCAAATTTTATATAGAATTGAAGACGATCCTTTCCTCTTTATTGTGATATAAAAATGTCGATAATGCGCTCTGCCGTTAAATGGATAGGAAGTGTAAAAAGCAGTTGAAAATAAATCGCTTCTCGGTAAACAAAATATGAATAGAGAAATTGCCTGTTTGTGCGATGCGCGCCGGGTCCTTTCTGATTTTCTTGTACATACCAATTTTACATGGCAATAAAGATTATCCTTTTCTCTATATTTTGATATATGAAATTGCAAAATTTACCGAGAAGTTTATGTGATATAAAGTGCGAGAAAATGGTAAAAACGTAAAGAATAAACAAAAGTCACAATTTTGCGGAACTTGCTGTATCTTTATTCTATATGGTGTATATAATTTTTTTATATCAAATCGAAGACAATTATTCCTTCTTTATCACGATGTAATCAATTTCAAAATACGCCTAGCTGTTGAGAAGATATGAGCGAAAGAAAGGCACATGTCAAAATCGCCGTTCAGTTTACATGATTTGAATCGAGAAATTAGCTTTTTGTGCGGCGCTTGCTGTGTCTTTATTTATTATCGCGCATGTACACATTTTACATGGAAAGAAAGACAATCTTTCTCTCTGTCTTTTGATATAAAAATTGTCAAAATATGTTGAGCACATCATGTAAAAATTGGTGTGACAAAATGGTGTAAAACTAAAAATATGTAAAAATCACCTTTTTTGCGGCACATGCTGTATCTTCAATTCAGGTAGCGTAGTTACGTATTTTATATTGAATTGAAGACAATTTTCTGCTCTTTCAAATGATCCAACCGGTATTGAAATCCGCCCAAGGGTTCAGAGCATAGGGCGTGCGATATAAGGTTGTACGTTTGGTGTGAGTGCAGGCTTGTAAGCAAACGATAGCACGCGCGGGGCGGTAAGCTCGTGCGAGAGGGTAGAAAGTGCCCATAGGCTATTAGCACGTGCGGCGGGGAGTGGGGGAAAATTGAGTGATTTTAAAGCTTATTTTCGGTACGATAAACGTTATCAATCGTTGCATAATTTTCGGAACATGTACGCGCATTATTTAGAACACCAACAAAACAAAATTCGGTAGCTTAGCGACACACGGACGGAAAGTACTAGCGTTGAACTGACACTACTGCCGTGCAACAATTGCCCGTCCTTCGCTACTGTGAACCTCGGCGTTAATGAGCTAGCGTGAGAAAAATAGAGTTTGGATGTCGCATCTCGCCCAGAGGACATGCGGTCAAAGCAAATTTCAACCCGGACAGGCCCGGGACCCGCATCTTAAGGGTTAAAAGTTCAAATCTCCACCACTGGCAAATCTTTGTTCAGAATGGGGTATAATCTCAAGGGAATTTTTTTGATCATCAAGTTCAGGTGCAGTATGCTGAAAACCTTGCACAGAATGGGTGCAGAGAGGCATCAAGTTTTAAACTATTGATTGAACCTTCAACAAATTATGTCTTGCAGAGGAATTGGATATTTGTAATCGTTGAAGCCTCTTTTTTGGTTACTGACTCAATAAATTTGTCAGTCCCCTACTTGGTGCATGACATTGAAAAATATACATCTTAGATTGCTATATGACAAGGTGAAACTTTTCAGCCCCCTGTTTGGCAAAGATGACACAGTTGCAGACACTCTAGGAACAACTACAGCAACTGATGTTAGTGACAAGAAAAATGAGAAGAAATCCAGCAAACTTCCATCTAAAACTGACCTTATTGATGATGGGGTGAGTACTGTACTGGCCAGAAGTTCTTTACCCTGTTCTTGACTACAGTGCTGGCCAGATGATTCTTGTCCACTACTTGACTACAGTAGTTGCCAGATGTTCCTTGTTTTAATGACTTCATTAGTGCCAGTTATTTCTGTAAATAATTCATCAGTACAATATTGATAAAGTCTTTTGAGCAATAGTAATTTGTGGAAATATCAAATGTGAATTTCAGTGTTTTCATTTTTGTTTGATTGCTTCAATATCAAATTTCAGTCAATCATACCAAAAATTAGTTTCGAGGACATACTGTGATAGTGTTTGTAAAACATCATTATTTAATATCATATGATATACTGACTCTTTCATCTTAGTTGATTATATACGAGGGGATATCAAAAAGTTTCAATTATCACAGACACATATCAAAGGTACAAACTTTATTTTGTTCTCATGTTTTTACATTTCTCTACATAGTCACCATCCAGAGATACACATTTTTCCCATCGCTTCTTGACCTTGCGCAGACTGTCTGAATAATAGAGGGTACTGTGCTATTTGGTAAACAGACGTAATACTGGCTGTCGCGAAAAAGACTATTGTTGACCCAGGAACTAGACAAGGATCACTTATGCTACAGTGACCATTTGTTCCATATTCTCCAGTACATTCTTTGTGATAATTGAAACTTTTTTATATCCCCTCGTATTCTTTCTTTACTAATCAATATCAATTATTTTCCAGGACTCTAAAGCACCACCTCCTCCGCTGTTCGGTGATGATGATGATGATGATGAACTAGATTGGTTGAGTGGATAAACATACTGAAAATGTTGTACCTTTCTTAACAGATATATGATTTTTGACATTCACAACAAAATTCTAGTACCTTTCATCAGATACAGGATGTAGGTAGTATATTTATGTAGTAAGGCATTAATTGTGAGTATTTGTGTATTAGGGCTGATGATGTAAAACACCCAATACACACTCTCAAACTAATAAGCACCACCAATATAAAAACCTTTTGTTCTGATGTGGAATTGACCATTAACCACTAAAATGCAGAAGCATTTTATTTGTTGTTAAGCTTATGTAAAATCCTGTTTTGTTAATGATTTTGCACGATTATCCTACATATGTTTGAGCATAAGAAAGGCATTACTTGTTTTCTGTAATTGACAATTTATATTCCCAGAATGCCTGAGTTACATTGACGACAATGCTTTGAGTGAAATGCATTCCCTTTTGTCACATCAAGAATCCTTCCTTCTGCTCCAATGAGCAACTACAATTTTTTAATTTGCTGAATGTCTTAGAAATAATAGGGAGAATTTTCTATATAAAGGTAATGAAAAAGTATATTTTGAGGAAAAAACACAATGATTTTTTGCAATATCTCTAGCTTAGTCTGTAATGATGAAAAACAGTTATTGTTATGTTTATTATTAACATATATAAGCAACACTGATATCACAAATGCTCCATGTTCTATATTGTCTAGCTAAAACATTGTATTTATTTTATTATTGGCCAATGTCTTTCAATGTAAGATTTTTCAAACGTGATTGTAAAATATTTATCCCACAAACTATAAATAATCACATCACTCATAAGTTATATTTGTAAACATCTTTTCTTTGAAAACACATGAAATGAGTAGTTAGACTTTAGTTTTTGTTTGGGTGTGTCCATTATTTGTTTAGAAGTATCTACTTATTTGAAACTGTATAGATAAGTTCTTCAATAACTGTTTTATTAGTTGTCTCTTTTCACGAAAATTATTATATATTATATTATTATTATGTAAAATATATGATTTAGATAGAATTGTTGGTTGAAATTGACTGAATTTGACAGAATGAATGGTTATCCAGTTTATTCATTTTCAGTTGATAAACTACAATAATTCTAAGAAGATAAAAAGATCGTTGCTTTGAAGTTATTATTAAATCAAATGTCCAGGTTGAGTAATAGAATATTAGGTTAGATTTCCTTTTAGCTTTTACTATATGTTTAGCTTCCGTGTGTCATAATTTTGAATGCTTCTGAAAAAATTAAATCACATGATTTGAAAAATTAATTATGGAGACATTTTGAATGTATATAATGGATTTCCCAGATACCCCCTCTTTTTCCATAACAAGAAAATTGGTGCTTTTCATTACATTTTGATGTTTGTGAAAATTAATTGTTGTATTCTTAGAATTATGATGGATAGAAAATACCTGACTTAACCATTTATTGGCTCGAAATGAAAAAAAAGAGGTATTGTTATTTTGAAATATTATGAAAACTCAAAACAGAGAATATTAACACAGAAACAGATTTCACATGATAACTCTGCACAAGTGTAGCCTGTATTTATGATATCACATTTTTCTCTGGTGTAACAAAAAATAATTTTGTAAACAAAATTGTAAAAGAATATAAATCTAATGTTATGCATACCTTTTTGGGGCCTGCAGCTTGAAATAGTTTGAAGAATGAAAAGTTTTCATTTAGAACTATGGATATGTTCCCTTGTTTATATTATGAATATTTTTTTCTTTCTTGATGCATCAAAGTAGATACTCTGTTATATCCTCACATTACTTATGTTTTAGGTCGAAAAATATAAATGCATTACAAATGACCAAAGTTACATTCCATTTTTGTTTTGTAAACAACACAATTATGATTTATTAGTTAGAATCAGTATAATTATTAATAACCGAGGAATCACTGTTATTGGGAGAATATCATTACTTCTACCTTTCTTAAATGATTAGATTCATCTCATGTTGAGACTTTATTTATTTGATTAACATCAACAAAAGTCTTTTTATGATTTAACTAAACTATATTATCATCATAATGATGATATTTGTATATTCTTTAATAATTCATATGATAAGTGTTGAAAGCCTTTTCTATGCAAAGCAATAAACTATAAAATCATCAAAGTAATAATTATATGTTATCTTTCGATATGATAATTATTATGATCATAACATTTCTTCTTGAATTAAAATTGCCTTAACAAAATATAGATATATCTTTTTAATTCATAATATTGTGAATTGATGCTGATGTGCATCCAATTGCTTCAGTTTTCACCTTGTAATGTATATAAATTTATAAAAGCTTGTATGAGAGAGAATGAAAATGCCTGCAAAGAATGCTTGATATATCATGAATAAATATGTATTGAACAGAAATGTGTGTTTCTAATATGTTGTATCCCGCCATGGGCTCAGTAACTTTGTCTGCAGTAGAGAACTGTTCTACACGCAGTCAGGTTTGGGTGCAATGCCACACTAAAATTCAGCCCAGTACCATAGTTCCAGCAGATGATCGCATGGGCAGGTTTTACCGCAATGCATAGCCACAATGGTGTTGCAGGCTTTCTCCCTGCACTAATACTAGCAGCCGCGATATAAGTGAAATAACTTTGAAAGCGTAACACCAACTCACCTCACCTTCTAATATGTTGTAAACCAATCTGATTCAAATCAAATCATTGATTTGTTCCCTATGCTTATTTTCAAGATGAGTGACAAGTGAATATGCAAAATAATTATATGAAACTAGTGTTTCCCCCAGGTTGGAAAAAGGGCAGGGCAAATTGATTTAGAAAAGGGCACCACTCCTTACAAAAGGGCACTTAAATACAAATTCATTTGAAAGTATGTTTCATTGTTAAATGAAACTGAGTCTAAAATATATTTGATAAATCTTAGGAATAAATTCAGAAAAAAACATCACATTTATTCTTTCCAATCTTTCCAATGTGCATTTCACTCATTACATCAAGTGAGATCATTCGGCTGTGTCCGCCCGTAATCTCCCTATTGTTCCTGTGTATAGCTAACATGTGGTCAGCAGCTGTCTCCCAGTGACACAAAGGATGGATCATTAGTTTAATCATTCCCTTCTTTTGTTTCTTTTGCTTGTAGTTCCTGATATCATAGCAAAATTGAGCTCTTCATACGTACATGTAGGTATCTTAAGTAAAATACAATTGCAATATTGTAAATGATTACATTGTACATGATACATTCTGCAATAGGGCAACAGGAAGATTTGGACTTTTAACTGGGGAAAGGGCAGGGCGGGACAGAAAAAGGGCAGGGCGCATATTCAAAAGGACAGGGCGTTGCGCCCTGCTAAAACTGACTAGGGGAAACACTAGGAACTAATCAATGATTTGATTTGAATCAGATTGCTTATGAACATGCCTTTAGATAAAATGTATGCTTTCAAGAATTGGATGATATACAGTCAGAAATATCTTATTTTGCACCTTAAGTTTTGGTAGTCATGAGGTTCTTTTTGCCTGCTTTGAAACAAAATATCAAAACATTATTTTCTGTAGAGTTTATTCCATGTTTCATGTCTATGAATATATGTACAGTATGAAATATCTTTTCTAAACAAACTCCTTTCAGGAAGCTATAGGTCAAGGAACCCAAACACACCATAATGATATTTGTAGTTTATTGTGTTTCGAATGGTGGAATATGCCATATATCGGTGAAAATAAAACCCGTATTTTCACTGAGTGAAATAAAAATGGTATTCTACTCTGTAAAATGATGCAACAATCATATGACGTCGTCTGTGATGTCATGAAACAATTGAATGACGTCATGCAACATCCGCGCTAGCAAAGCAGTTTAGCTTCTCCATTCATATAGTTAGGGTCATTTACGGGGGTTTTGGAAACATAATAAATAGAACATTTGACATTTCTCGTCGAATACCATGCATATCTCATCTATATCTCATCTCGTGAAGTAGAAAATCATATATTTACACTCGTGGCTACGCCACTCGTGAAATTATAAATTTCTACTTCACTGGATGAGATATCCATGGTATTCGACGAGAAATGTCAAATATCCTCTATATATTCATTCAATGTTTCTAGTGATACACGGTAACAATTCTCTTTTTCAAAATTTTCCATTTACATGTACTTTCTAACCAACAATGTATAGTGAAAATCATTTATTGTTATATATATTAAATGGTATAATATATATGCATACATTTATCATCCAAAACTGTGTTCCATAGGAGATATCGCTTTGACGGTAGATTTTGTACAATGCCCTAGTAAAATCAAGTTCATGACATCACGATTGTTTTACATCATCAAGTAATGACATCAAAATGCTATGACGTCATAAACTGATAATGTCACAATGCTATGACATCACCCCACTGAGAGTCTTAGAGTAGTGCAGTGTTCAGAAATACACATTTATCGAAATCGAAATGAAAAATGATTTTGGATGATAAATAGAATCTCACCCTTGTGTCTTCTGATATCAAATATATCAACACTCGTTGATAAAAGATAAATATCCTCGGCAAGCCTCGGATATTTGTAACTTTTATCAACTCGTGTTGATATAATGATATCAGAAGACACTTGCGTGAGATTCTCTATATACATTTTTTATTATTTCTGGTTTCTGTTTTATGATAATACAAAGCCATATGTCTATATTCTTTACACCTATGTTTCTGGAAGCAATAAGTTATGTCTTGCAGGGGTATTTGGATAATGGTAATCCTTGAACCTCTTTTTTGTTCTGTACATAAATTTGTCAGTCTCCTACTATAAATGTACTGGTATACAACCCCATCGTTCCATCGTTTGCTACACGAAAGTGTTAAACTTTTCAGCAAAGCAATAATTTATTACTTACAATCATATAACAATACACACCATCACACTCTTTTCTGTATACATTATTCCATGTTTCTATTCTACGATGATAATATAAACCCCTATAAAAAAATTTCCCTCTCAAGATGCATTCACAGCATCTCAGCAAGCAAAATTTTACCATCGCCACAAGTGCATCCGCAAGTACATTTTCACCTTCACCAGAAAAGTCGTAAAGTGTACAGGCCTGTGGCGATGGTGTGGATGCATCTCCAGAAAGTGATTGTAGCCATAAAAGTTTACAGGAACCGGTGCCTCTAGAGACTGTGTGGAAGCATCCTTGAAGATGTAATTAGGTCGTAAAAGTTTACATCAACCAGTCCCTCTAGAGACTCTGTGGAAGCATCCTTGAAGGTGTAATTATGTCGTAAAAGTTTACATCAACCAGTGCCTCTGGAGACTCTGTGGATGCATCTTGAAGGGGTAATTAGGTCGTAAAAGTTTACTGCAACCAGTTCCTCTAGAGACTATGTGGATGCATCTTGAAGGGGTAATTAGGTCGTAAAAGTTTACTGCAACCAGTGCCTCTAGAGACTATGTGGATGCATCTTGAAGGGGTAATTAGGTCGTAAAAGTTTATGGCAACCAGTGCCTCTAGAGACTATGTGGATGCATCCTGAAGGTCGTAAAAGTTTACAGCAGCCACTGCTTTTAACGAGCATGCTGATACAACCTTCAGGACGGGATGTCTGCATTCTCGCTAGATTTTTGTGTATACTCCCTAGTGTCATTAATGTTGACACCCACCAATGCCTCTAACAAGTATGCACATGCATCCCGTCATGAATTATGATTCTGACTATGCTTTTACTGATATTCCACGTACCGCAAATTGGCAGAAGCTTCTAAAGCAGCTGTTGAAGTTCGTTCAGAAGCTTCTGCAATATTACATCCCAGTAAAAATAGTACCAGCATTGAAGCTAAAAGCATGCCTTCAAACAATGACAAAAGAATCACACAATCATTAAAACGTTTTAATAGAATGTAAAATCAAAATCTTTCTTGGTGGCAATTTCATGGACAATATTTATAGATTTAATTGTAAGACTATACACACAAATTTATCAAGAATGAAATCACTGATAAATGAACAATTACGAGATAGACTATTGGAATATTCATCACAGCAATTTAATTACAAGAAATCACTTATTTTAGTTGAAAACTTTTAACAATGCTAAAATATTATTAACAAAATTATATATATGTATGAAAATTGCATATAATTATTTTTTCATTAAAAAAGTAAATAAACAATCCTAAAAAAATCCAAAAAATCCTTTTCACTGTGTTGACATCTGATGACTAGTTGACTGGTCTTCATTCTGAAACAGAATATAATGCTTGTTACAAACAGAAAGACACCAAACAGTGTAAAAAGATCTCAGATGGCAATCTCAAATTGGATAACTGTACTCTTATCCCTAACATAGAAATCAATTAGATCAAGCAATTAACAAATAAATTGATATATGGCTCCAATCAGTAAATCAACTGATCAGAAGTCACTTATCAATCTGTTTGTTTATGTAACAATTCAATGTACTTACTGTGAAGACACTGTCTCTTAATCCCCCTGTGAATCTTCATCTTGCCAGCTTTGTGTATTCTCTGGTTCAGTGAACACCTTAAGAAATAAACGAGCAAACACTTAAGCACAAAACTAGTAACAGCAATGTTTTAAAAATGTTATATGATTAAACTTGTTTCTTGTAAACAGTTTCTAATTTTCATTACCTCTATTCATTCCCTAGTATAAAGTATATATGTTGTATTGTTTTTAATAATGTCTCATATGCCAAACAATGGGTGGTTGTTAAACAAACTCAAGTAATACTATAACATGTTTTATTGATGTACTAGTTTAATTTGTGACACTGAAGTAAACTAAATCTGTCTGCCTGTATAAAAAAAGCAGCAGAATTATCAATCAGGCTTTAAAAATCTTTCAAACATTGGTTTATTAGTTCTCATCTGGAATAAACATAACATCCTGTGAGGCCAAAAGGTGTCCATGTATGTGTGTTTGCAACTTTCAATACATGTACAAATAACCAATAATGATGATGATATCAAAAGAATAGCATTTATCATATACAGTCATCTTAAGGAAAGCCATACTTGAAATTATATGAATATAAAGTAATTGTTTCACAATTGTTCCAAAAGTTGGTAAAAACTTTAAAAGTTACAGAAAATCCAAAATGTTCACCGACAACTTTTTCCTATCTTAAAACATTTTTCAAGTTCAATAGCAGGAATAAGTATAAAGTGCTCTAACAATTTGTATAATAATCCTGTATTACAAATATCAACATACATTTAGGTTCAGCAATACTAACATTTATGAGTGTAATTTTTATCAAATGAATTTGATATTCAAATAAATACATGCAAATTATGTAATGCTAATCACATGTTATGAAATGAAAACAAATGAAAATTCATGTGATCAAACTTAAAACTGGGAACAACTTAATTGTCTAACAATTATTGATTGCAAATTCCAACTATCAATTTCAGGTTAAATGGCAAATAGTATCAAGTCCTCCAACACCATATATTAGACAATCAGCCTGTCTGGGTTTTCAAGAAAAGAAATTACAATTAATCAAGACTATCTATTGGTAAATTGGAGTGAACCCTCTGATGCGATTCCTAATCTAACCAGTTGAGAAATACACTGCATGTTTATTGAAGAATTAGGTGAACATACTTACAGTGCCAGCTCTTTCCTGTTATGTAATGGCTTGTCCACTCCCTCCTCTCCCAGCAGTCATGGTTCAGTGCACACCTATGTAAACAATGCCATCTTTGCTTAATATTGTCAAAGAAAAGGAACCAAATATCACTTTTACAAATCAGTGTTAATAAAACACAACTTAACTTGTCAACAATAAGTAACTTTATTACATATTCTATATAAGGGAATGGACTTGAAATTTTTTTCATTTTGACTGTGAAGCCAACATTTCAAGGATTTTTTATCAGCTCTTTCATGAAACAAGGAAGAGCAATAAGGTTAAGATGTTATACTGTGTATGTAGCAGTAATGGTCTACTTACTTTGGTTTTTGCAACTGTAGATATGCCTTCTATGCTGTTGGCAACTGTGATTTTAATAATCAAGAATCAGTTGTTTTTCCTAATGGCGGCCATTGCTCCTCGTTAGTGACAGGTCAGGCAGGAAGTTGGGTCTTGCTGTCAGTCAAAGGGGTTAAGACTGCAGAGATTCTGATTGGATAATAATGTCCAGCCTCATCAGGTGTGAGGCAGAAGGTATTGAATGGTGTAAAGAACCTTAAACTGTGATCTTTTCCAAAGAGAAGAGTCAAGTCATTGAATGGCATTTAGAAGTGGTGTCTTAAAAAAACCCAAGGTATTTCTTGGCAACAACTTCTTAAGAAATGAGTAATGGATATAAATTTGAGTCAAGGATTTTGATCAAAATTTATATTCTTAGCTTGAAATGATGAAATGAATACAATATATGGATGAATTCATAAATATCCATTAAATTCAGAAAATGTATAATCATAAAAGCTTAGATATTTTTTAACAACATTGAACTTATTATTGAACTAGTTTATTTGCAACTTATCTGATATGTGATAAGAATTAAAACAAGAATTTAGTTTCAGGGGAATTTTTCAACTTATATGTTTTGAAGGCGTACAGTCATCTATAAAAGCAAGAGATATATTCCCTTTATATGATTGATGTAGATTATTTGTACAAATTCATAATGAGATTATTTGAAATGAAAGAGAATTGAAAAGCATTTAGAAATGTATGGAGAAAATGACTTCTTCCAACACCTGGAAACAATTACTTAATAATAATATTTTAGAAAAATTAAATAATATGAAACAATTTTAAACCAATTGCGTTCTTTAAGATACATAGACGAACAGGCTATTAAATTCAAACAATAAAAAATTTCTGGCCATAGAATATTCAGTTAAATAATCATATCTCCTAATTTCCTTTTCCAAAATAATTGTCAAAGTCAATCAACTAATAAACTTAAGGAATTCAAATAAATTATTTTTTCAAAGTTTATTATAAGTTATTGAGATTGATTGGTGTTTCAACTTGGTTAGCAAGACATCCAATACCAATTTTGGTCTCCAATTTGAAATAACACCTAATTGAGTGATCGATATGTATAAAGGCACTGTTAGGTCAAATGACTAATAAGCAACTAAACTCGTTAAAATGTTAATTGTGATTAATTTTGAGAACTCATAGGTTACGTACAAGGTATTTACTCTGAATTCAACTGGAAACACAATTTGAATAACATTTAATTAGGTTACTGATGTCCCTTACTAAACAAACAAACTTGTTAACAGCTTAATGACCAACAAATTGATTCAGCTGTCAAAGCAACACAACTGTTATAGACAATGGATACCTATTATCACCTTATTTCATTGGCCATTTTCTATAATAAAGGCTCCACCCATCTCCATCACTGTAACCAATAGATTTTTATCTTAACGATGTCACCTAACCTATAGAATTTGTTTATCAGTATAAATCATTTAACCAGGCAAATGAATTTGTTAAAAACCAGACATGTTTTAGGAATGATTGTTTATATGTTAAATTTGCAGACTTAAATCAAATAAATAAAATTGTGAATGACAAATTCATCTGTATTCAATTTTTTGTGTGTATTTGAAGACAATATAGCAAATCTTGCTTCTGAACGTCTTCAACTTCTTAAAATGTTATATAATAAAAATACCTTTTCTGAATTAATATTTTAACCTCTGTAACCATGAATCAATATTATAACATACTATTTGAACTTTTGAAATCGTTTGTGGATATGTTTTTATGGAATAAAGTTTGAATTACTTTTCATCTTTTTTTTGTCATTTCCAACCACAGATGTTATAGTCCATCTTTAAAAGCTCAAATACCTGGTTATTTAATCCAAGTGAATTTTATAAATGGCTAGTAAACTGAATAACAGAAAAGAAAAAATATGAGAAATATTTTCCAACAATAACAATAATTGTTAGTTACAAAGGGGGAAATAACACATTATCCTTTATTGCTAAATATCAACTATATTTTTATTATATATTATATTATTATCTATTTTTAATCACAGGTAGGCAACACATTATTTAAAAAAAGCACCCACACCTGGTTATTTAATTCACTTTCTAAGCTTCTTCATGCGGCCTGCTTATCAGGGAGCCCCATCCCTGATTACATAACCCACATGCTGCTGTGAAGGTTTTATTACTTTATGGTCATTGGAGATACTTCCACAGCATCTCCACTTGGCTTGCTAATCATATGTACTATCCCAGAGAATGACCCTCAACCCTGATTACATAACCTACATGCTGCTGTGTGGGTTTTATTACTTTATAGTTATAGGGATACTTCCACAGCATCTCCACTTACCTCATTATCCCATGGAAACTTGTGGAGATGCTTTCACAGTATCCTTAGAGGGACAATGATGCTGTTACAGCTTCATCACAACTTTTTATTGCCCTAGAGCTTGTGGCGAAGCTGTGGATGCATCTTCCCAGATACTTTTTCACCTTCACCAAAATGCTTCCGCTAGCGGAGATGGTAAAATTTTGCCCCAAAAACCTCCAGAGATGGTATGGAGGCAGTTTGGAGATGCAGTGAAGATGCTTTGGCAAAGCTGCGGAAGCAACTTTCAGGAAATTTTTTTTTATAGGGGAAGTCATAATTCTCTCTTTCATACACCTATAATCTCTCGTCCCCGGAAGCAATAAGTTTCGGTGAGCACTTGTTCAACAAAACACTTCATAACACTCTTAATTTCCGTGTACTGGTACATTATTCCACATGTCTTATCTGTGGTAATATACAATCAAATTCTCAATTTCAACACTTTAATTATTGATAGCAATACTTGATTTGCTTGCCACCTAATAAATTACTTCTGACACCACGACTAACTCTAGCTCCGGTATTTACTTCGCTGGTGTCACGGATTCCTTTAGCCACTTAGACTCTGATCTGGATTTCTAGTTCCTTCATGGTTCTTTCACAGTGAGTGGTAGAAAAAGTTGTTTTTAACCAACATTTGGAGATTTCTAATAACCTAGGTGCCGAACAATCAGTGGAATTTGTATTATTTGATGTATCTATGTCTTGGATTTCTTGTTTGCCACCATATATAATATTCTAAAGATGATATCTTTCATATTATACAGCATCATTTTTTGGGCTTTTAATATTCCTTATTAGCTACATGACACCTTGTTTTAACCCCGTTATCAGGAAGTGTAATTAGAAAGAATTGTTACATAAACAATTACAAAAATATAGTTCTCATTTACATCAATGTCATAACAAAGCTATATTCTGTCCGTAGAATGTTATTAGCATTAAAGAGCCACTCCGTGATTTTCATAACATATTATTTACCTTTGATACGAACATAAATGTCATATGTGGTGATATAAAATCAAAACATCTTAACTTTTCACGTCCAAAAGACATATATATGACAAATACTGTTTTTCCATGAAAATCTAAAAACAACCTTATAAATGCACAGAAGTGTTGATGTCACGTCCAATATATACATGGATACTAGGTATATAACCTAACAAACGCTTTCAACTCCTAACTGCCCTCCTGGCTGTTGTAGATAAGTCTCCAAAATTACGTTTGACTATTTGACGCGCGCCAGTGTCCGGTTTTCGATCATATTTCTACCTTCATGTTGTCATCGTAAAAAGACAATAAGCTTTAAAATGTGTCTTATTGGTAACAGTCGATACTTCGCGATCAAATGACACCATTGATTATAAAGTTTGGCATATATGACTCCAACAACTCACGGAGTGGCTCTTTAAGGTTTTCAAGATCACAAGCTCACACATCTTAGCACAATCTTCCACAATTGTCACTCGATGATCTGCTGCCTTAGCATTTTTTAGCCATATGATGAAATGTCGCAGATCTCAGCTCTATTTTGACCACATCACTTTCTTGTCCAGTTGTGTCAGAGCCATCCCCATCTCCGCCATCTCCTGAAGACTCTTGGCTTGTCGTTCCATCGCCTCGGCTTCTGTCCTCAAGTTCAACAACACGTGAAGGAGGATGCTGTTCCCTACCACGGGTTCTAAAAAAGAAAAGGGAAGAAACGTGAGACTCTAGCGAAACGATAACGATAGAGATGCTGGGGACGTCTTTGACGGGTCTAGGACAAGTGCCACCCGGACAAATGCCACCCGGACATAACCCACCCGGACAAATGCCACCTAGGACAAATGCCACCCAGACAAAAGCCACCTAGGACAAATGCCACCCAATATTTTAAAAAACAACAAAAAACGATATTTGACTCATGATATATGTATATTCTGTAAAAACAAGTGATCATGTTCTTGTTTTCAGCACTATAATGTATTCAGCACTACATTTGACATTACCACTAGGCAAATCATTGCATTTCACGCATACACATGTGTATGTCAGTTCACTGTCAGTTCAAAGTCGGATGTTGTGTGCAACACTCCTCAGGTAGTCAATTTGTTGTCTGTTCCTGAAGTCTGCCGCGATGGTCTGCAGACGCTGCTGGCAATCCCTGTACTGTTTCCTGTGTCGGGCAACGTTCTGGCCGGCCAACATCTGCGTGATGACCTGGTCGTTCAGGGCTTGTTCCTTCCTCAGAACCTCAAGGAAGCGCCAGATGCTGGGATGACAACCAGCCATGCTGGTCAGAAGTCTCCGGCGCCATCCCTCAAGATAGTTGTTTGTCCTAGGCAGGTCTGTCAGTGTCCTCTGATGCTGGTTCCAGCTCGAGATGGCAAACATCGGGGGTCGTCGTCCTCGGTGATGCAACCGTCCAATGTAATTGTCCTCAAAGTAGTCAACGACTGTCTGCAGGGAATCAGGTAGAGTTTCGGCCAGCGTCTCGAAGGCATCGATCACCTGGTCCTCGGGGATGAATGCCAGAGCTGGTATCATCCTTGCCTGCATCTGTAGCTCGGGCGATGCTGAATATTCACCCTGTAGCCCGGAATTCTGGATGCGGCGGTAAATGTTCTGGCTGAGGTGGTAGAAGCAACCCTTCACTTCTACTCCAGGGTACACAGCAACAGCAGCATTCCAGATGGCTCTCTCGTAGTCCAGCATCACAGTCTCTGGGGTGCTGTCTCTCAGCTCCTTCACCTTGGCAAACACTTCCCTGTAGATCGCTTCCTGCTTGTTGATTGTCCGTTTTATATGATTTAGTTGAATATGATAATAATAGTGGAATATTGTTGTGATTTTTCAATATTTTTAATATTTTTTAATATTGTAGTTAAAGGTATATATTGCTTCATGTAATATTAAAAACATAACTTTATTTTTTGTCTTGTAATATTAAAAAAACTAGGTGGCATTTGTCCTGGTGGCAATTGCCCGGGTGGGTTATGTCCGGGTGGCATTTGTCCGGGTGGCATTTGTCCTGCTCCCGTCTTTGACATCTTTCTCGTCCTCCACAAATTGATTAGGTCATAAGAAGGGGTAACACTGAATACCGTTTTGTTACTGTTTTCCATTTCAGTTGAATGAAATAAGCTTATATAAAATATCACTGTCTTAAATCCGAAGAGTATCAAAGGATTTTAGAAAACCTTTTAGAAAACTTGCAAAAAACCTCGCTTTCGCTAGGGTTATCGTTGCTAATGTTTATACTTGCTGCCTTCAACGTATAAACCACAGTCCCATCCTTTAACATTGCACTAGGACTACCTTATATTATTGACTTAAGGTTACCTTAGTGTTTTGTGCAACGGGACCCAGGTCTCATATATCTTATCATAAAGAATAGTTCAACAGTATCGATGCACATGCTTAAGAATTCATTAAATGGGAATTTGGAATAATTACATTAACAATATAGACATAACAAAATAGATATACGATAGTAAAAACCAATCGTACACGCTCATCCAGCAAGTCCCACGTGTACATCATAAAACTACAATCAATTATAGAATAGACGCAACGACTACAATTTGAAGGGCTGTCAATCTTTTGTTCTGTGTACCAAGTATAAGCATAAGAGTATAAGTTGAACTTTACATTTTTATTTAATTTCTGGATATTTTCAATGAATAGACACTGAGGTTAAGGCTAGATTATAATTGTTATCTCGATTTTTGAAATTTTTGGTCCAACGAAACTGCATGCGGACAGTTTTGGTGTGAACATCTTTTAATCTTTTGAGACAAAGAATGGATTCGGGTAGATTAACCGAACTAAGGGTGTTCGTTTAAGAAACCCTTGCTGAGAAAAGATTGCCCTTTATTTCTCTGTAACAACGCGATAACTGCTTATAACAGATGACCCCAAGGAAATCCTTAATGTTAAGGTAATTTAATATAGCCAGTTCCTACAAACACATTTTTTTCTAAGAACCGAATTATTCTTTATCAACATTATCGTTATTCAGATTTATTCATGAATACTTGGTTTGTTTTACCTGGTGTAGTTGTCTGGTAGTTCAAGCTTGCTGGCCATTGACAGTCACAAACAGAACAACCTCTGTAGTCTGTCCTGTTATAGAGAAAAATGGAGTAATTTGAAATGTAGCTCATCAGGCTTGACATGAGTAAATCGTCTAACTGAACATTATGTTTTCAAAACATAACATACCCTTACACCTTTGGATCTGAAGTTTGAATTTCACTTTGGCCAACGAATCTGCATCAATTTACATTCATACTTCTAATGAAGTGTAATAAATAGTTTATTCTTCCCTTTATCTTGTGATTCTTAACTATCAAACTGAAGCAAAGTAAGTAGAAAGTGTTACATTTGACTCGCTTTCCTATCTGTATGTTAAGCTTGTTTTCTTAGTAAATATTTAACAAGAGTCATTCTGGTTTCATGGAAGGCTTTTGGCACGCTTGTATAATCATATCTACTTCCGGCATGCTGTGTAGCCGCGCAGAAAATAGCTTACATTACACTGCATGAGATATTTCTCTGGTCTTGCTAAAGGTTACAATATACGAGGGGAGGTCAATAAGTTCAAAGATGTGAAAATAAACCAGAAGCAAATTGTTGTGATCTTGATTTTATTTTATTTAAAATCTCCCTGAACCTCGATGCACTTTGCCCATTTGTCTTTGCGGTAAAAGTCTTCAGACTGGCTCCTCAGCCACGCCTCAGTGGCTGCCTTGAATTAATCATCGACAAGTCTTGTACTACACATCTGTGATTTCAAATTGCGAAGTCGTTTTGGGCAAGTTCTTGGCTGTAGGGGGGGGATTGTTATGTTGTTCAAAGCCACATTGTTAAAG
Organism: Phorcus lineatus; assembly: GCA_921293015.1. NCBI lineage: Eukaryota > Metazoa > Mollusca > Gastropoda > Trochida > Trochidae > Phorcus > Phorcus lineatus. The sequence goes on along the minus strand of OV121097.1, from coordinate 23,660,105 downwards.
TGCAGCCTGTGCAATACAATTCTTGTGCACTGTAGCGTTGTCATGAAGAAGCAGAATTCCAACATTCCAAAGTTATCGGGATCAGCATTGAAGATGTCCAAGAGCTCACGACTGGATTCAACTCTCTGGTGTCGATCTTGTGCATTTACGTTTCGTGGCACCCGTCTGGCAGATACCTTTGAAATGTGCAAGTGCTCATGAATAATAGTGCAAACACTCACATTCCACACTCTGAAGATATCTCGTCCACCTTTATTCTAGGATCGGGCATGATTAAGCCCTGGACCTGTGGGCTGTTAATCTCAAGTAAAGAATCGTGAATGGTTGTATATATCTGTTAAGTGTTATGAGATGGCCTATTTCAATGATGACATCATAACTCACTTCTATGAAGTTATTGACCTCCCCTCATACCAAAACTATGTGGTATGGACTTAAAACAGTTAACATACGTATGATTTTGTCGTTCTGGGGGACAGGCTGGGTTGCATGGTGTGTGTGGGCAGGCTGGCGAGGTTGGCACTTGTGATGGCACTTCTGACGTGGTGGGGTAGATGAAATATCTTATAGAAAACCCCGTGCGTTCATCACTGCCATCAGATCTGAAGCGGACATCAAGGTATCTGCTCATTGTATTGGTAGCTGCAACAAAATTTATCTCAACTATATCATTTGTAGCAGACCCAGGTTCGAATCCCGATGGAGACACAAATAATGCATAAAACACTAAGGTAATCTTATATCACAAAGGTAGCCTTAGTGCAATGTTAACGGATGACACTAAGGTTAATCTTAAGGTTAATTTTCTTGGTGCAACGCCCCCAGGACTCTTTTTTGTTCTTTGGCAAAACATTTTGTCTACAAAACACGCAGTCCGCCAAGCTGTACAAATGGGTAGCTGAATACAAGAAATACGGACTTCCAAAAGTAAAATTACTTCAGGGTAATAGTAAAAGTGTACCGCCAATGAACAGTCCGTCACCTTCTTCTTCATCATCATCATCATCATCATCATCATCACCACCACCACCACCACCACCACCATCATCATCATCATCATCATCATCATCATCATCAATCATCAATCATTTGCAAATGATAAACGCTCTTATTTCTCATGGTCATAGTCCTAAGATTTGTATTAAGCCCCTTTTTAATTATTCCAAGACAAACATTTAAGAATATTAGAACCATAAATGCTTGTTGAGCTAAAATATGGAAATTATATTCTCAACCTTTGAAAGACCACATCAGATACTTAATTCCGACGGTTTAAGCTGAAGATTTAATGTTTATGTTAATGCTTATTATGATTTTACGTGAATTCAACCTATGTACATTTTGTCAATGACAAGTTAAAACATTACCACCATTTTGGAAATATAACCGAAAACTGAACGTTGTATCAGTGTCTTCTTGAGTAATTTAAGTAAACCGGCGTTTACAACATTAATTTCAATTTACTGAATTGGATAAGAAAGAATGTCTATAAAGAAGTGTTTTACTTTATAAAATTGTTAGCAAAATAATTAATATATACATTTTTGTAAACATTATGTCGTCATTAACGTCATCATTATCACCATCATCTTTTTTATCATTTGCATTATCGTAATAACAACATACTTATCAAGCGGTTAGGTAGCTTGGAACCACAAAATCTGCCGAAGAAACCAATCTCCACAAAATCACAGTTACAGTCGTAGCACTCCTGAGTGTCCAGTCCATCAAAATACACCTCGACCGTGCTGTGAAGAGGAAGGACTAATGACACTGTCCGGTCCACCCCTGGAGGGTACTTGTTCGGGTACCCCGGACTGGTCACCACGCCCGATGGAATGGACACTGTCCCCATGTCCAGAATACCTGAATCAAATAATATTTCATCAAAAAAATTTTTTTTCAAGGTTTGATTTTTTAAATATTAAAACTGTAATGATATCAGTGACGTCAACGGCATATCACTTAAAGTTTGATTGTAAATTTGATTCCAATACCGAGTAAAAATGGGTACATGACAAACATGAATGAAATACGGATACTGTCATTCTCTCCCAACAGAGGTAGTTCCGTCATAAATTCCTATACAACCTCTGTCTTAATACGAAGGTTTCTCGGGCTTCCGGCAGTTTTCCCTACCGGCACAATATTGCAACTTAAACTACTTGGCAATATTTCAGCCAGTGAAAACAACGAATGGATGAATAACCTATTGGTTGTCACACAGTCCTGTGCAATGAAGAGACGTTTGTGTTATTCGAAGGTGCATATTCGAATAAAGTTTAGCTTTTGGAAAGCATACGGAAATAACTTAGGCGATTTGAATGATAAAATAAACGGCGTCGCTGAGTGTACAACTAACTTTGATTGCATCCAATCAGCGTTCTACATTTCCAGACCAAGAAACCTTCGTATTAAGACAGAGGTTGTATAGGAATTTATGACGGAGCTACCTCTGTTGGGAGAGAATGAGATGAAGTGTATTGAATATTTTTAGAAACTAAGTTAATTGACATACAACCTGTCAATCAAATTCAAACCAACTTTCATAATCAGTATAAGTAAGATACACTTGATAAATATGTAGCATTCGATGGAAAGTTTCTCGTTTGATTTATAGCCAATGCGAGATATCAAATCATGAGCAACACTGTGTATAATTTTAAACTGGTCCTCTGCTCAAACTTGTCCTGTATCATGACCATCTCATTTAAATAAGATCAAGCAATTTCTACACAGCTATAAGTTTTCAGTTTTAGGTGTATAAAAGTTTATAGCGGACGGTAGATTTTACGAAGCCCAACAGCGTTGCACGTTCCGGCGGAAGAGACATGGGGCGAATCAGATAGCTCGCTACATGACACTTAGACCACTCAAAAAAGTCATGAACATCGTGTTTCGTGATATGATAAAGGCCAAAGTTCACAGGGATATAAGATTTAAGCCAGAATGTTTGAGAACTTGAAAGAGCGATCTCGCGGTTCTTTTAGATATTATTTTGTTAGATTGATATCTTGGTTCATATGGAAATACTACATTGATAATTTTCTTTAAAAGTTTTATTACAATTATAGAAATCAATCTTTTTCAAATGCATGCCTAACTTTGACTAACATTAACTTAAATCTTAAATCTCGAAAGAGCGGAGAAGCGTATGTACCAAACTAGATCAAGTTTATTGGGGTACACGAGTAACTAGTCTTCACTTGCTACAATCCTCATAATTTTTCCCTAATTCCATTCATAGGACTTGTAAAATGATATGATATGAATGCAAACTTACCAGTTGATCGTGCATTAGTTGAGGCTGTTGATAAAGTTGAAGTATCTGAAAAGTTCTTACTGACATTTAAATCTATTAAGATAAGTTATCAAGAACGTTCAGTTCAAAATCTGATCATTTCATGATTATAAAATTAGTAGTCATTTAAATAAAATAAATGATTCATTAATGAATTTGAATTAAATTATGATTCCTTTTAAATGAATTCAAAAATAAACAAATGAAAAAATACATATTCGAAGTTGAAATTCTAAGTTTAATTTTTAAGGTATCGTAAATGTGTAGCATTATGTGAGGTATTCAAAGAAAACTAACCAGTAGTTCGAGCTGAAAATCGATTCACAAATACCTGAAAAGTAAATAAAATATATTTTATAAAAATGTCCCACACCAGGCCTTTTTAGAGGCTTTCAGCACGAGTCACGAAGTCTTTTTGGAATAAAACATTGAATTTTTACATAATTTGCACAAAATATTTCAAAAATGAGTTCGAAACAACTTTTCTGATCTGAGTACTGCTATACAAGGGTCGCATTAGATGACCTCGTCTGTGACCTTTCACCTTACAAAAGTTCAAACAATCGATGGTCCGATCAAATAGCACATCGTGTCGGTCGCTCTCTAGCCTGGTCGCTGATTGGCCGAAGGTCAAAGGTCACCCTACACTGCAGTGGGGCAGGAGTGATAAGAATCAGAAGCGTAGCGAATTACAAGTAATAAGTTCGATCTGATTTCAATGAGATATTATGTTTACACCTCTGTTATCAGCGTATTACCATTATCTATATTCATATACAAACGTTATCACCATTGTTTATACACGTGTTACTATAAAGAGTCTAGTTGAGATGCAACGACCTTAGTTATATTCATGTTACAAACATAAAATCCAAATCAAACTTAAACTTATCTCAATGAATAGTCAATCGAAATTCCTACTTTTTACATGAAAACGATGTTAAATATTTTTCATCACACACATGCTACTATTTGCAACAATATTAATGAATATACTCAGATATCTAAAAAGATTTAAGTTTTATTCAATTATGCACTTAAATCTTTATTGGTATTATATCTAAACGTATCAACAGTGTTGGTAACATGTTATTTAACACATGTTATTTAAACGAATTTCATCAATAATAAAAAGGTAGTTGAAACACATTTTAAATATTAACAAAATAAATTAGATGACGGAGTCTTTCTCCGCATCTGTGCCCTCTTAAATCAGATAAAGATCGATTTGGTAAATAGATTTTTTTCTCAAATGGTATTGAATTAATTTCGTACTATTTGTTATCATACGATCAATCATGTTATCAGTGTCTGTACACGTGCTGATAACATGCTTCCGCTCGATATAAACAACTTAATACGACGTCTCAATATCTCAAGGATTTTTTTAACTTTAGGAGGAAACTCTTGTAGATACACACATTACTGACACGAGTAAAGATTAATTTCACATTACATAAAGTATCACATATCAGTTACATTTTGATTTAAAGTATGAAATTGCAAATCTTTATGTCATTATTATATAAATAAAAAAACCATTTATAAATATTTTGCAGTTACAACATGTATCTCACTCACGAGGGTTAGCAAAATCGGAGCCAAAACTTTGCAGGCAATGTCTGTATTTACTGTCTGTATTTATACAGATATTGTAAAACTATAATGTCACATATATAATATTTTCACAATTAATTGATTAATCAATTAGTTGATTCATGCTGGTAAGTTATTTAATTAGTTAATCAATTAATCGATTATCCATAATCTTCTACTACAAAAGAAACAGGTGTTTATTATGCAAACTTGTCATTCATTTATGAAAATAAAATTGAATACTTACAGAAATTATGACAAATAAACATTTGTAGACCTCCATTGCTGACAATTTCCAAGCTTCTGCTACTGATGTGGTGGTTATCATAAATGAACGATAAATATTACACTTTGACCATACATTGTACGGAGAATTGCGACATTGGCGGTTTTTACCTGTTTATGCAAGATTTCAGGTGTAACGGGCAGAGGCACGTATATAAAAAAAATCAACAATACATTATTATCATCGGCATCCTTTCTAATAAGTTTTAGCAAAATATTTTTGACGTTTGATTGTCTTTTTATGACTACAACGGATACGTCTTCCCGAGATCGTGTATTTTGTTTGTATTTTTTAGGTCTAACCTATAAATACAGATGTGTGTTTATATTTGTGTTGATAAATGGGTTATCATTGTGGGACAATCTGATACGTATTTTGATAAGGCTCCTTGATACAAGACCCATATTTTCACTACGCCGTTACATGTACATTAACAATAGCTATTGTCTATGGATATAAGTGCAGCCACACTTGCACAAACATGTTTTTATACAATCATATTTACGCCTAAATGTGTGCGACAGTCCAAGGCTTTCACTGTATTTTAGTTCGCTTTCATGCTGTTAAAACATTTATTAGAATGATATTCAATCAAATATCAACTTAGTAAGATAGTCATTTTACTAAACCCATCAGCCTAAAAAATTATTCTTTTAAGTATAGTCAGTTAATAATGACACCATTCATACAGTTTCACATACTTGACTCCAACAATTCACGGAGTTTATATATAATTTTCAATGACAACATTGGTTGTTTGGACGACAACCGTTCTTTCACGACGGAGGTCAATTGCCCATTAGTAAATATTACTTTCAATGCTTCCTATATGACTAATGACATTTTAAAAAATTATATTGATAATCGAGGGTTTGTTTTTCTTTCCTATAAGATTTAATTTTCTCTTCGTTGAAAAATATCTACAATTTGATACAGTGCTTATATCTCATTACCGTATTTAATATACTCAAATACTATGTTGAAGAGAAAAACATGTATACGAGTTCATTCGTTCATGTTTCGACGATTTGATTCATACTCTTCTTGCTTTTTTATTCTGAAAAGATTATCCATCAAACATGAATCATAAATAAATAAAATAGAGGGAAGTGTTATTTCCAAAATTTGACATTTGATTTTTGTTTATCATTTTCCCCCTCCAGTTTTTACCCTTTGAACGTTATCTTTTAGTAACGTGTTTTTTTGTCGTGTTGTACATAGCTTTTTCCTATTTGCTCGCTTCGTGGTATTTGTCAAAGTTGCAGGACGTTTGTTTTATTACTAGCCCAGTCTTAACACAGTTTAGCTTTTTATTTTCCATAGACAGTCTTTTCGTTTTCGCTTTTCTTACCAATATAAAAAATAAATTATTTGCCAATTTCACATAATATTTAGGACACCATCTTACACGGCATTTTCTAATATCTGAGTCAGATAAGTTTGACCTCGATTTTGGTTTGGGAAAACGACAGCTTTCGTCAAAAACTTTTATAGATAATTTTGTCTAACTTTGCCAATCATTCTCTTGGGTGTTGTTATCCGCAAACATGGTACGTCCATTGAAATTTTGGCACAAATATAATAGTAAATAAACGCCTGGATATCTATATGAAGAAATTAAATACATGGTGTTTTTTCAAGATAAAAGTGTTTTCTTCTCCGTAATCGAATGTTCTCTGTATACCTTTAAATTACTGAAAAAGAATGGGTTAAGAATGCCGCCTTGTCAAACACCTCGTTTATATATGTCAGCTTATTTGGGTAAAAAGGGGCAAGTCGGTAACATACTGATTAAAATAAATAGATAATGGTGTCTCTTTTCGTACAGTTTGATACAAAAGCTCCTTGTGATGGTCCCATGTTATCCACTGCTAAGTGAAAAGAGATATATTATGTCCTATGCATAAATTTGTATCTTGTATATTTTATACAGTTGGCTTCAAACGTTTTACTATTGCTCTCATGCTTTCTTGGGCTGGGCTTGTGTCAAACCGGGTGAGTATAGTATTTTCAATTTGAAAACATTTTTAGTAAACTTCTTTTCAAAACTCAATTCGCTGAATTGTCCGTTGGATGTCCGTGAAAACATCTCCGGCTTCTTTAAATGCAGTGAAAATTTCAAATATACCTTTTAGCAAATCGACATGCACGAGGAAATGTGTCTAATTAACCGATCCCCGAACCATTTACTTGAGTTCTTAAATCAACCACACTGTATTTGTTCAATAAATTGAGCCAATACACACATTTACCGAAGAGACGTTAATTCAACATTTTTACCAGAAGTTTAAATCAACTCACTTATTTACTGAAAGATAAATAGATGAGGAATAGAAAAGTTGGGATGGCAAATGTTTTTTCCATAAATCGCGTCAAATTCATAAAACAAATTTCGTTAATTAACTAAACGGAATGCAATGAATAAATGAAGAATATTTTCAGAGAGCTTGGAATGTTCGGTCTGGTGAATATGCTGTACCTGAAGGCTGATGCAGATCTAGATGGAACCATTACCCAGACTGAACTAGACGCTATCTTCAAGGGCTTCGATGCCAACGGTATTAATATGATCGTATAACGACCAATTCTTATTGTTAAATCCCTTAGTATCAAAAATGCATTCTAGTAAGTGATTGTCAATTTTGATCGAAGCTGTTCAAATTAATGAATTGATTAAGGTTAGAAAATAACAGATTGAAAGTATAATCTTTAAGTTATATTTTGATAATGGTATTCAATAAACGGGACATTATCGTATTGAAAGTATAACAACTTATTCACCACGTTCACTCTTCAATTTATATCAATAGGTTTAAATAGCAGCATATTAAGCTCTATGTCCTAGTCGAAAATCCAAGTTTTTTAATCCAAGATTTGTTAGATATCCACGTATTTTAGCATGCAATTAAATTTGCAATCAGCGTAATATTCGTGATACTAAATTCTGTACACAACTATATTGACGTCCTTGACCTTAAACGTTGTATAGGTGACGGCAAGGTGACACCGCACGAGTTCGTGCCGACATGGCAGGTGATCACCAAGTTCCCAAAGGAGATGGCCAACGCTTATTTCTTCCTTGCTGACCTTAACGCTGATGGCGTCATCGACCATAAAGATCTCACCATCCTCTACAGCAGATTCGACGCTGACGGTAAGTTGACGTTACGTTACGTTTATTTGTAGAAAAAGTCTATCTTATTTCATTTTATAAGCGTTTGGCAATCACATGTTCATCAGATTCACGAGTATTTTAGGACGGTACTTATGGCTTCAACGAAAAAGAGCATGAAATTTTAAATCTCTTTTTTGTTTCGATGCAAACAGAGCTTAATCGAGACCGCTCTTTGTAGAAAGTTACACCTGTTAGAGGTTCATACGTATTACGTTTTCTTTACGTATGATTTTATAAATTCATTTTTTTTTTACATATAATATGAAAACACTTTTGTTTTGCAGTCATTAGATAAACTTTTAAGAGTTCAAAATTACTTGTAGTACGTGATAGAAATATAACTATCTATAATGTCATTTGGGATTAATGGAAACTTTTGATTTGAAAATGTTTTAAATTAATAAGGGTACCATCTTGTTAAAATACCTTATCTTTGAGGATGGAAAAAAATTCTTGACAATTTCTTTCTTGAGACAAAAGGACTCTTGGAGCGTGTACCTATTACTTCTAGAATAAGCTTTCTGTCCCAAAACATCGTGTTTGCTCACGACAGAGACAGTGTTTTAAAGAAATAATATTTTTATAGTGTATAACATTTATGTACATAATTTATTATCTATTTTTATCAATGATGTGGTATTGCACTTCAAAGTAATTTAAACATTAGATATGTTTCTTGACTTATTTAATCTCTTATCATCAACTGAAAAAACGTCTTACATTGAACAGGTAATGGAAAGGTGTCTGCACAGGAATTCAATCACAAATGGCAAGATGTACGTATCTATCTCCATAAACAAATCACATCGAGCCTCTTTATCATGTTAACGATGAATTGATATCGCTCAGATAATGTCACGGTGACATTTGATTAGGCCAATTTTAGACAAGATAGTAAACGTATATTGTATGGATCAAATCATTAATAAGAAAATAATACGTTTTTATCATATGATATGTGACGTGTAATCAGTAGTTTATCAAAATCAATACCCTTGACTTATTTAAGCAGTCTTTAATGTCTAGGACATTAGACTATGGTAACTCTGATTAACAATTCTTCATCGTCAGCTATTTGACTGATCGCATTTCTTGATTTTATTAAGTGACACAAGGTATGTATCATGATCTTTATAGATCGGTTGAACAAGAGTCAAATTACCATATGACCTGAGTTAAGTTAAAAAACGATCCTCTTACTTTTCATATTTATCACTTAAATTGCAAAATAATGAGATGTTCTTGTTGTTTTTTAATGATAAATGAAAAACAGCAATAAAAATGTAAGAACGTCGAAAATCTGCGTCCAATTTTCATGGATATGAGTTAAAGGACCTACTCAACACTGCCAATATATTAATGATATATTATTATTTTCAATATTTGTCTTTGTTTCTGCTGTTAATTAGTTTCCAAAATTACGTATTAGTAACTGTCCGGTTTTCGATCACAAAATAACGACTGTAATCTATTTATTGCCACTGTACTGAACTAATCAGCAGTAAGATACTGATTTTCAGAAAGAACCACTACTTCCCGATATAATAACATCATATATGAAGTATGACATATTTGACCCAAACAACATACTCTGTGGCCCTTTAAAAGATTTCAAGGAGTATCATATGACATATTTTTATATTTCTGATTTCTTCATTTAATTGTCATTGTAATCGTTTAAAAACAATTCCTCTATAGATAAAATGCTGTTTTTTAACATTAATTAATTTTTTTGGCGGTAATATAATCCTATGAAACAATTATTAATCTAATAATAATGAGTATTGAATTTTTCAAATGTTTCTAGATATAATATTTTCTCAGATTTACAAGGAGTCTTCATTCGCTGTACTGTTCGAACGAGCTGACGCAAATAAGGACGAACATTTGTCTAAACATGAATTCCAAAACCTCTTCGAGTCATTTGATGCAAATAGTAAGTTCCTTTTAAGTATATTTTCTTTGAAAAAGTGAATAAACACATCTGTAGGCAACCTAAAAAAAGAAAGCCTTTTAAGTTATGAGAGATATCGTCAAAATATGTCAATCAATAACATTCAAATTATTGACAGTGATCAAGAAAATTAAATTGACACTGGAAATGTTGAGACACTCCATGTTTTCATGTATATTTATTTGGCTTTTAAGTGTGTCAAAAAAGTCATAAACAGTTCAATAAAAATAAATAATAAATCTCACATGTCACCTTCAACTTCTAAAATTTCGAAAGATAAGATTTCGAAAAAAACGTGTAACCGCCTTATTGCAATTGAGAACATTGATAACATTTGACATATGCAACTCCTACAACGTACGAATATCTTTTTATAGACAATTTTGATAATAGATAATTTGAAATCAGGTCAAACCTAGAACTTGACCTGCGCCGTGTTTCTAATTTTAGTAATGCTCTATAGGGTTCGTGTCAGGTGACATTGACTTTGACACAACCTTATGAACCAGTAGTCGTATCAGAAATGCAGGTCGGTACGAATGATAAGTTCCATACAATAGAGAATATAAGCTAGTTCTGTGAAAAGAGGAAATTCGGTAATTTTATTTTGAGGTCCATACGAGGGATTTTTAAAACAAAATGATAATGAATTACGACATGTTTCATGTTTTAGATGACAAATCGGTCTCTAAGTCTGAGTTCGAGTCCGGCTGGGTGAAGGAAAAGTTCGGCAACAGGATGCACGCCGACCAGCTCTTCAAGGGGATCGACAGTAACCATGACAACAAGATCAACGTTGTCGATACCAACCACCTGTTCAACAATTACAACGCCAACCGTAAGTGGAGCACACTGGCTTAACTTCGAATCCATAGTTCCAGGGTTTGAGTCTGGCAAAGTGATATTGAAACTATTCTACATGAAGTAAAGATTCCATGTAATACTGCATTAAAATTCAGATATGTACCTTGAATATTTAATCATAAAGCATGTAGGTTGCACGAAATGCACACACGTAAATTTAATAGTATCCTAGCTTGTTTTCCAAACTTTATCATTGATGTGCGTTGATTATTTTCATTTGGTAATGGATATGTTTTTCACATTCGGATTATATTTCTCAACCATTGAACGCATCACACGCAACACAAGTCCCACATGTATAATTAAAGAAAATTGTTTACAAGATATCACTGAGTAAAGTAAATCTTTCCATCTGAAGATAAAGAACAATCTTCAGCTATAAAAAGAGGGACTGACTTGAACTTCTCTTTGAATAGAACAAAAGGAACATTTTTCAAAGACTAAATTTTAGGATATTTTATGAACATATATAAACTGACGTACTGGACTTTTTTTCAGACGACAATCACGTTGACCTCGTAGAATTGTTGAAAGTAAGTGGATGATGATGATGATGATGATGATGATGATGATGATGATGATGATGAAAATTGCAGAAACAACAATGATAATTTACAAAAAACACTGCATATTGTCTAGTATTCAAATACGATACCTAAATGCATCATGTAAATGTCATGGTCGGAATTGTTTCTAAATTGATAATGACAGCCTTCAAAAAACAAAGACATGTAATCGATAGAAAAACATGTATACAACCTTGTGGGAAAACATCCTAAATACGGTTTCTTGTTCAGATTTTTCAACCAGAGCATTTTTTGGTGGAGAAGAAATTCACTGAATAATCTTATTTGTTCTGTTATACCATAACTGCAAATCATTCTATTTGAAAATGTAACTTACTTCTTTGGGTGTCAAGGTTGATTAAGTATAGCTAAACTTTATGATAGATGCTATGTGATTTCATTTATTGTAACGGTATCCTTGATATTTTTTGCAGATAAGTTTGTTGATGGGCCACCAGTAAAAGAAGGTGGGTATTTAAACATTTCTAATTTTTCTAAAATGAATTGTACAATAAAAGTAAAACAAAGAAGAAAATTATATATTTTTTAAATTTTGAAGTGAAATTGAAAGCAAGTTAACAGGTGTTCACTCTAAAATGGAAGCATGCGGTTTTCGTTAGAAAAATGATTCATTATTCTAACGAGTATGGATAACCGAGTTCAGTAATGCATTTGTTTACCCTTTGAAGAATCTTTTTTGGTATAAACGTGATACTTCGAATGAGTTTTTTTTATACACGTGCTACAGTGACTTTAATGCTTTATTATTTTACTCATCAGTTGATTTAGCTTCTTAATTATGTTGTGATGTTTATCTTTTCAGAACGAGGAACGTTTCGCATCTCTGAAATAAACAATGAATAAAATATCAGAAAACACTTAATATCTGTGTTTGAATTGTGTCACAATATTCAACTAAATAATATATGTTGGACATTTTACAGTTTTTAATCACTGATTTCGAGCAATGCCAAATCTAGTTTGGAACAAAGGCAAATTTTTGCTTTGCGGAACAGATATAAAATAACCAGTTTTCCCCCTTTGAGCGAACGAAGTATACTGGAAGCTGGATCTACTGGACCCGACAAATGGTTTGGGCGACAGATTTAAAAGGACAATCCTATCTGAGTATTTTTTGTGGAAACGAAATTAAAGGATAAATTCAAGTTTATACATGCATGTTAATAGTACATGGGTTATAACTTATCCCAGTTTAAACATGTTGGTTGATTTAGATTTGACAACTAGATAAATGAGAGCGCACACTGCTTACAATAAATCAAGAATGAGAAGTGAAGCCATTCATCGGCGCCGTTGCTATGGAATTACAAATAATAGTTTTGCCATAAATTATTTAAAAATGTGTAGATATTCCAACCATGCATATTGTTTATGTTCTAAAATTAGTAAATTACAGCACCGATTCTTATGTCATTTCCAAAAGAAAATAGCGGAATAGATGCCGAAAGGATAGACTCTTTAAATGCTTAAAATATTGAATAACTGTCTAGTAAGTGATAAATTAAAACATACTAGGCTGGAAAGACCACAACCCTGTATTTTTTATGATGACTGATTTGAATTTTTTAACAATGAATTTGGAATTTCAAAAATTATTTCGATTTGAGCCAGTCTGTCTCACTGCGTTCGCTCATGGATAAAACTCATCTTTTTGTTTGATAATTCAACATATTATTTATCTGTGAAAATATTTGATTTTGTTAAAGAGGCATTTGCACGTTTTTTTCAAATTCAATTTCTGTTTATTTTTTGGTGTTTTTTAAAAATATTTTTTATAGATATCTGTTTTATTGAAGCAGAAGAGAACTTTTAATATATTTACAATTTGGTTGATAACATTTAGCCTTATCTTGCATTGTTCACATAGAAAAGAGGCTATAATGGGAAACATACATATATCAAACTTATCAACAGTCGAGAATACATGACGTCACATGTTATGTGAACTAATACACAGAAGAAGAAAAGTGTATGCCAAATGTCTTATCTTTCAATGGTCATCCGTAGCCGTAGAAGAAATTATAAAGTATCAAGTAAAAACTAATAGAGGTCATTTTGATTTACACGTTTGAATCAAAGAATTGATACCAGTGACAAACAAAACTGACAAAATAATTTCATGATTAATAATGGGTTTGTATGTGACCATATCCTTAACCTTTTGCCTTGAAGGATAACTTTTAACCAAAATTTATAGATTTACTAGTTATTATTTAGTATGAGAGTTCTAAAATTCTTTGTTCATATTCTCTAAGTCTAGGCAATACTGGAAAAATAATTCGATTGCTAAACATGCGCATCACGGATGTATACACAAGGCATGTCCCAAGGTTCAAAAAGCTAATAAACTGTGGGCGATTGATTTAATTTGGGTTGATTTAGCAAGACAGAAACTGTCATCCTGAAATTTGAAAATCGACCGCTTTTAGTCAAGGGCCATATATGTTGTACCCTAAAATATTCCTTGCGTATCATTGAAATAATCATATTGGTGATGGGTAGGGTTTCACAAGGAATAATAAACTATGAATAAAGTTGATTTCGCAAGACACGTAGTCATTCTAAATTGGAAAATCAAGTACCATAACTCCAAAAATGCATGTATTAATTGCTCATTGTGTAAAAATTGAAAAAGATTGATAAAATAATTTGAGAGAAATTTATTTCGCAAGACAGGTTGATTAAGCCATGACAATAACCTTCTTCGGCTTCGCCAGAGGGGTATAAAAATCAAAACGACAATACAAACATGATCTTATCTATAGAAAGGTGAAGTTCTAGTTAGAAATAAATTATTTTGCTATACAAAGTCCGTTGAGATAAGATACATTCCAGCTAACCTAAATCAATGCAATGAAGTAACACATTACTTGCTTCAAAAGTTGGTCGAACTGTTTCTGTCCCGTTGCTAAGCATGAAAAGCATGGAAGGCGTGACATGTGTTACTTGACATTCGGCAATCGGGTCACTCAGCTGATAGCGTGTTCATTTTAGAAGGAATTTCTCTGAGGTAAGTTTCATATATTATAAATTCTGATTTTAAAAAATCTTATTCAGCAGTTAAATGATGGAAATATTTCAGTAAAATATTATGATTAACGTTAAAATTAATTTCGTGATTTTCTTTATTTGATATAAAAAATTTAGAATGAGTAATTGAACGAACATATCTAAAAAAAATTAATCAAATGAAGATTTTGTTAAGACTTTTTAAAGGAGATTAATTAAATAATTGAAAGTTTTTAATGCATGTTTTGTAGAAATTATAATTGGACATATAAATCAGTATTCGGCACATGATTCGATGCATGTCTGTCGATTTAGCATTTCATAATTGAATACATGATTTGTACTCGACTTGTATAAGAATCGTTTTGAAAATTGCAATCACACCATCCCTTGTGTGTTTGAACATATATAATACTGGAGAGACCTTAGGTTACCCTCAATAGTGGCATTCTCTGTACATCTTTACCCAAAACAAATCTCAAAAGCACGTTCATCTTTAGCTTTGTTTTTAAAAACTTTTTGAAATTATTGTGACGTTTTCTTTTACACGACAGTTTACAAGGTTTACGGAATTCTATTATTATGTGACTGACTGAATACATTTGCTTTTAAATTGTTTATCGTGTCAGACCGACGCGAATTTGATTGAATATCAATGAAAGTAAATGTGAATTATTTAAACATGATAAATGTATGATCTTTATCAATTTCAGAAGTTCAACAAAGATGCTTTCAATTATCCTGATATCGGCCTGTGTTGCGTGAGTTTTCCCGATAAATCTAAAATATCAATAAATACTCAAGTGATTTCCCCTCTGACAGTTTCAAGAAACGCGACGCCTCAAAACAGAAGTCTAGCAATTTACAGTGGTTGACAGAAGTCAGTACCCGTTCCTTTGCGTCTGTATGACAGTTATCCGCAATCTTGACCTATTCTTCAACCAGTGTCCACATTTGCTATACATCCTTTGATCTTAACCTATTAGCGCCTTTTAAACGTTTTCTTTCGGCTTTGGTTGCTACTAGAAGTATCCGAACGCCCATTCTGACATTGTAAGGGTTACTTATAAGTTTTAACTCTCTTTTGTCCGTGTCAAAGC